>JBBPCX010000006.1:21477810-21489925 GCA_037974365.1 Hydrocynus forskahlii
TATATATATCGTGCAGAGTCATTTGCTTAATGTCACTGAACGGATAAATAATACAGCAGGATGTAACAGTTATATATACATATATAAAGACATTTTATCATAAATATATAATACAGACAATTTAGTCTATTTGTTACTTTATTGTCTATTATATATATATCTCTTATTTGCATAGTCTTAGGTGTGATTTGCGGTACACTTCACTGCACATTGTACTTGTATAACTGTGTATGTGACAAATAAAGGATCTTGAATATATATTTGTATGAATTAATGGCTACACCTTATATTTCTAAACAAAGCTTTTATGAGAATTATTAGACTTGATCTGATTTTCAAAAAAGTGAGCAATTTACCATTGAACATGTTATAAACATGCGTACTGCATGGTAAAACAGTACATTACAAAAAAACAGTTTCCTCGTAATAAAACAGTAAGACAGGAAGCAAGTATACACATATAATCAGATTTGAAAAATTCAAATTAAAAGCAGCAGCTGAGAAACAAAAAAGCAAAACTTCCAAGAACAGGTAATTTCTTTAAAGAGAAATAGCAGGAGCAAGCAAGCAGCAGTTGTGAGTTTAAGCTGAAGTAAGGGGTGAGGTAAAACCTGAATGTGGCAGGAGTGAGCAGCAGCAGATGGATAGCTAATACTCGCAACAGCAGACTTGCATTCCTATCTACTGAAAATGCCTGTGTGCAATAGCCTGACCTATTTGATTGATGATTTTGAAAAGCCTAGAAAATGTCACATTTTTGTCAAGTGAATTTGAATTAGTCAAGCAGCGTGTATTAGATCCATGGACAGATCTTGCTATTTTCTGTCCTTTCCTATAATGCAAAGTAGTAGCAGAGTAATTGCTGGTGACCAAATAATCAGGGGTTACATTGGCATTAACTATGTAATAGTATATTTCACTGTTTCTGGTCATTTAAAAGCTGCTTCAAAATACGTCTCCTATTTGCTATTGACATTATGTCACCTCACATTCTGGGTCAATGCAGTGGCTGGAAGCATCAATGAGAAATCTGGAACCAAACCAACATCCTTCTAAACAACTAACCAGCTCTTTAGTAGCAAAAACATTTTGTTCCTTTTTGCTGTTTTGTTTGTTTGCATTCAGTCTAATGTAACTGGTGTTTCTGCTAGGACTTCTTTGTCTTTTCACAGTTCTGTTTGTGCATTTGAATAGAGGGTAGATGAAGTGTGACCTGAGGGAGATTCCTAGTTACCTGGTTCTCTTTTGCAGAGGACTCCATGAACGCCGCGTTCCACGATTCCGCCAACGCTTTGCCTTCCTCACAACTGATAACACTAAAAGGAAAAAAAAAATGTACATGACATTAGGCAGAGTATGTGACAAACTAACTGTGATCAGATATGGTCTGCATTCTTTTTTCAAGTTTGTGTGTGCATCATAACATTTTACACAGGTTCAGTTTAAAATTTTTATATTTTTTAAACGGCTCATCACTCATTTACCTTTTGCTTTCATTTTCACATATTTAGTAAACTTTCAAGTAGTTCTGAGTAGCTCTGAATGTTTTCATGAAATGATGCATTAAAGTGTTAAGAAAGAGGTCTCCATCAAATCCAGCAGAAATAACTGACCCTGGTGAAATTATCTAACAGGTTTTAATAACATCTACAATACCTGTAGGGAAGAGGGTTGGCTTTCCAACAGTGTTAGACCAGCCTCTGAAAAATGTTGCGTATTAGGTTTAAATTCTTGTGGTGAGATTAGATTAGATTTTTGTATAAAGCTTTTGCAATTTCCTCTTCATGGCTGCATTTCCCTGGACCTCTACAGAACGTCCTGTTCAACCCCTTCAACACTAAGCCTTTGTTATTCATTAACATAAAAAATCTGTGCTTTTACTACAACATTTTAAGGTCAGTGGCTGTAAAAATCACAAGTTCAGTGCATAAAACCAAACCACACACCATTGTGTTAAACACAGAACAAAAGGGGCTTTTAAAAAACAGGTCAATAAATAAAAGAAAACTGTTCAGAGCATGTCATCATGTTCATAGTATCCATAATAGAAATGAGCGATTTAACCACTGCAAAAAATGCTATGCATCGTCAAACTGAATCAGACTGGACAAATACTCAAGGTTCACACTGGGGACAAAGAAAATCTGATCAAAGCCTGATCCCTAATTCACTGATAATTCATTTACAATGCAAACTAAAACAAAACAAACCACTCCTTAGGCTAAAAAGGAAATCCTTCAGCTATTGTTCAGACCTGTGCATCAAACACTGTGATTCACCCAGAGTTTAGCTGTGTGGCCTTTAATGAACCAGTGCTAGAGAGTACCAGCCCCATGCATGTTGGACAGCAGCGGGACAGAAGCTTTAGTCTTTTGCTGTGGTCAGTTTGCAATCCCCTCTTTATTATTTTCTCTCTAGGGGGATACAACAACTGCAGATTGGATAGCAGATAAAGCTGAACGTGCCACTCCATATGTGTACTGCTTTATGTGGCCTATCGACAAAACTGTAATGGAGCCATTGATCTAGTAGGACTGTAGAAAACACACACACATACACATACACATACACACATAGAGCAGTCAATCTGGAGACTGAGCATGTTCAGCACAAGATTTGGAAAATGTAGGCTTGATGATCGGTTCACTAATAACATCAGCCCATGTATACACTAACGATTTACCCTTAAAATGTTCATTTTTGATGAATTAATGGTTTCTAGCCTACATGTTCAACATTCATTTACTTCAATCGCAGCAATTCAGGCGAAACTAAAACATGACATCGGGGAAAATATGAAACATGCAATCCAAACCTATCCTCTAGCATGAGAATAACATTTCATTACTCAAAAAAGCTTTTTTTTAGGCAAAGACCAATATAAACAAAAAGTGTAATATAAATCAAAACAATAATGCGTTATGATGTTGTGGCTTTGAAGCTACAATATTTAAGACTTTGTACATTTAAGCTGTTTAGGAACTGTGATAGCTAAGAGCTGATATGATTCAACAGTGTATTCTCATACAAGTATCAGTCAGTATGGAACACATTACTACTATCTAATTATATTGGCAGATACGATCAGTTATCAGACTTTTTGGCCCCTATCATCAGCATGTGTATATACCATTATTTTCTTATCAGCTGGGCCATGCTGATCAACTTGACTGAGTCGGTGTCTCCATTCACAACATAATAGACTCTTTCAAACAGCTGATCCATCCTATCCTGCTTAACAGAGACCATTTAAACACTTGGGCTGCAGCAATGTGTACATAAACCTTACAATGTTGCATTATATAAAATATTGTATTTATGTGATACATTAGATTATTGCTAGTGTTGTTGTACACTAGTGCTGGAGGCAAAATTACTTCTGCTGTTCTGATGCACCAACAAAAAAAACGAGGCAGCGAAGGGAGGAGTACTAAAGAAGACATAACAGATGGATTAGTCGATCAGTGACAAGGTAATTTATTACAGGACCAATCATTAGTTGGAGCCCTATGAAGTCTTTTGCTTGCTAATCGCTTCCAAGAACCAGACCACTGCACGAACACCAAATAACCACAACTTTTTACAGCTGTAGCTATCATCTTGATGAATGGATGTTAAATTACCTGAATAGATTTCTTCCTCTACTATTGCCTTACTGCTTATGAGCTTGTGTAATGTTTTGTTCTTCCTTTAACATGGGTTTAAATTAATTAATGGGCCAATTTTTTCACACAGATCAAGAGTCAAACCCTATAAATATATGTTCATTTACACAAAGTCCATTTTCATTATACAGGAATTGCAAAAATAAATAAATAAATAAATAAATAATGATTAAAAAAACGGTCTAATGGAGGGTGCGAATTCTGAGAGGTGGATGTGCTGACTACACCAGACTCTGCCCCGCTTAATAAAACAGCCAGCGAGATCAATACAGTTCAGGCCAGAAACTCTTCTATCTAACTCCTTCTTTGCACACACAAGCACTGTGCTTAATAGAAAAAAAGGACTGTGTGCTTACGTACACGCATGTGTGAGAAGAGAGAGACAGAGAGAGAGACAGAGAGAGAGACAGAGAGAGAGACAGTGTGTGTTTGTGTGTGTAGCAGAATGGAAATTAGGATTTATGCCAGTAATAATTTAAGTGGGAATCACAAGCAATTTTGCCCAGGGCCAGGTTGTGTGTAAGGATTTTATTGAAATGAGGTTTCAGTACAGAGAAAAGGAAGAGAAAAGGTGTGAAGAATTCAGACATGGGGCAGTCTGTCTCTGCTTTAATGAGGGGGAATTTTCACCCATTACTTCATATCCTGTGGAGCAGTGTGTAGCGCCAACCCCCGTCTATTCTATTTCCTGTTTATCCCCCAGTTATAGTGCACGTTTTATGGAATGTGGCCTCTTAAATCAGACACAATGGTAGGACCCTTTCCTGGGTTAGGGCATTTTCTGTGCAAAGGTTTTCAAAATACTTTCTGCTATTTTTACGAATCAGTAACAAAGCTCAACCATATTGCTGCAACAACAACCTCCACAATTAGCAAATAAAACAGCTCACCATCAGCCGAATACAACCGTCACAGCGTGTTCCCTGTGCGTTTTGGGAGCTGATGTTGGGACTCAGTCTGACCTATTTATGTGAGCACAGGGGCATCTGAGATCAGACAACTCCTCCCTTATCTCTTCCACTTTTATCTCCCTATCTGTACATCACGGACCTCACATGTAGATGACAAACTGCACAACCTGAATACAGGAGGCCAGACTTGACAGATGTGAGAGAGAGCAGGGAGGTCTGAGTGTGAGCAACTGCTTTCATTCACAGGGCAGTTTGAGACTCCCTGTACAAAAATCATATTCCTTTTTCAAGTAGTGGGGAAGAACCTGAAAGCCTCTCTCTTTCTTTAAAAGCTTGCTACTAGGCCAAAGCCCTTTGTCCACTTTAATAAGCTCTCAACGACACGCCTTGGGCAATATACAGATGAGTCACATAAAAATCAAGTGAATGGCTCCACCTAACACGCCCTAATGGAATTCATTATTGGAAACTGAGAGGAGTTAAATGTTACTTGATTGTATTATAAAAAGAGCTTACAGTGTCAAAACGTATGATTCAGGAACATCACATTTTCTTAACATAATAGTTCTCATGTGACTTGGCACTGAACAGATTTAGTGTGTTTTTTTCTAATGTGTAAAGTGTGCTTACATGACTTACCGCTCCATATGTAGATCTTTTTTATTTCCCACCAGCATTATGGGTACTCTAGATTAAGATAGAAGAGAAAGCTCAATAAATGACATTAGTCATCACAATTAATTTTGAGCTATTTTCATATACAGCACTGTGCAAGTCTTAGTCATCTGGGAAAACAACAACAAATTTAGCCAAAGTGGCAACTTGAGGGGTTCAAACACATTTTGAAAGTAGGCCCCATCATTGTAATTACTGAATTACAATTACTGAATCTTTCGGTGTCCATCAATCTATTCAAGTTTCTATGAGCCACCCTGGAAATTTTAGAGTCTGTGTTTGCATGCGAGATAAAACAAAATTACTATCAGGTTTTCTGCTCTGGAATATGAAATAAAGGGACCCATTTTCTCATGAATCAGTATTTCTTTTTTTTTCATTCATCTATATTCATCTTCTGCTGAGAAATGACATGTGACTGGTAATCCTGTCAACAGGATGAGTATCGATTTCCAGAAGAACTGGGAATGTACACTGGCAAGCGACTTTTTCTCCATCCACCTTGGCTCTACAGTCATTGTCCGTTTAATCATTTCTACTTGCCATACAGGTGCACTTTGTAATTTACGGTAACACACTGTAGTCCATCTGTTTCTCTGCTTCATTCATTAACCCCCTTCACGCCATTAATCATCAAGGACCCACCAAAGACCACCACTGAGCAGTGGTTGAACATTCCCAGCAACACAGTGACACTGACTTGGTTATAGATGGGTAGTGTGTGCTGCACATAGTGGGTCACACCAGATTGCTTTGTCTCCTCACTGTCCACTGTTGGTCCACCTTGCAGGTGTAAAGTTACTGATCTGATGCTGCACAGTTTTGTGATGCTACTGTTTTTCATTCTCTAGTCCTTCATTAGTGGTCAGTTTCTGGCCACGGGGAACGGATAGCTGAATATTTTTTGGTGGACTGTTTCCAGCTCAGCAGTGACTGAGGTATTTAAAACTCCCACACTACTGTGTGTGATCCACTCTGTGCAGCACAGACACACAAACTAACAGTAAAATCAGGTATGCTAGTGATGGAATTTAATAAATACAAAGTGCTGGGGATACTGAACAGCAGTCAGGTATCAAATTTACACAACTACCTTATAAATTATGACATACTTAAAAACTTACTAATATATAATGCATTAATTTTGGTTTATACTCATTCTAATGTTATATGGTGATTTATAAGCCAAAACACTAGATACATTGTTTTAAACAACCCAGTGTGGTGCCTTAGACAGTACTGTACATGCAACACAAGAGACCTTTTTTCCCCCCTCAGTGAGAGGCAGAGTGACCCAAACAGCATTTACATTTTAGTTACATTAACACAAAGTAGTAACTTCTTTTAAATAATAAGTAATCAAACATCACAAAGACAGTGATACTTACTGTACTTTACCCACCATATCCAACAATTTTTCATGAATAACTTTTACTACTTCAAAACTGTTGTAGAAAAAGAGAGAAAGAACATGAGTTAGTGTAATCAGGGAAGCCCCACATTGATAATATAACACTAGAGATGTTTAATTGAGGGCATGATCACAAGACCAACAGCAGCTGAGTGCTACAAATAAAATTCCCTCCAAATCTTTAATCCATTTAGCATTTACAGAAGTAACAAAAATCATACATAAAACTACATTTCCTACAACTAAGATGGCTGAACAAAATCAGCATTTTGTTTCCTGTGTAAAGCTTAGCCTATTTTTGAGACGTGTATATGCGGTTGTATTGCAAATTGAACGAATGTATAACCTTGTCTGGGTCAAAGCTGGATGCACAGTAAATCAATAAAGCACAGCATATCCCATGGCACTCAGGAAGAACTCTGTGTAGACAATTATTGCACATACGAGTCTGCAAAAGTGTAATGCTTCACATATGGGTACTGTACCCATTTGCGTTTAATTCTTGTATGCTGGATTGATATTTAAAATGACTGCATCAAAATGTAATTTTTTTAAAGACAAGGTTTCAGTCTTCATAGGCATCAAACTGTTTAACTGGCTTGGTTTGTTGAGAGAAAACATCAGCTGGGAAGGGGGGGAAATGGAAGTAATTTGGTATGTTTCAAAGAAAATTAAGGCTATTTATTTGTCTTCATATGCTTCATCCCCATGGACGTAAATAGCAACCTTTCTGCATTAATGATCACAAAGTTCTCATTAGGAATAACTCCACTGAAATCTCCAATTAAATCGAAGTATGGGTTAAATAAAGGACCCTGATGTGGTTAGCTCCTGTAGACATTTTCTCCAGAGAAAACTATGACCTTCTCAGGAAAGCACAGGGGACATGGAACTTCCACATGTAACGCAGAGTTGGTGGAATTTGCTCTTTTAAAACAAATCCATTCTGTCTGTGCTCTACTGTTTTGATGCTTGATTTAAATTTTGATGAACAGAGCCAGAAAGAGAACGGTTAGGGATAAAAATCAGTGCCTGTTCAGCTCTAGAGCTCCACTAAGCAGGCCTAGTTTGTTTAAATCAGTGTTTTAAAAAGGTTTGATTCTTCTATCAATGATAAATGAAATGAGAGAGTGAGGTAAAATGAGTGAGAGCGTGAACACAGTTGTGCATCAAGCATACATCAGCAAGTCTTTTGCTGGGTTCTTTTGCTTAATTTAAACTGATACAAAAATGTACAAGGCCACAGGGAGCACATAGCACCACTGGAAAACAACCGAAATTCCCAGAGGCTACAACAGCCCTTATTTCTCACAAGTTTGGGCCTTTATTCTTAGCCTTTAATTGCTGAAAGTAATATCCTGTTCTGTTAAAATACACCTAAATTACACTAAACATGTGAAACAGGAAAATATTACTTAATGACAAAAGAGATCAAAGCACTACTACTCTAAATCCTCAGTATTATGAGCAACTAATTCTCCAAAGTAGAAGCAAGACAATCGCAGTACCATTCAGAGAAGCCGAAATTCGTCCTAATGAAATATATTAATGTATTATTTTATCGCTTCTAATTTATAAATGCTGCTATTATGGCAATTTTCATTTCACTAAGCTTACAAAATGAGAATTTTTCCATTAATTGACATCGTAAATGATCAGAAGTCTCATAACAATTAGATAGAGGCTGAAAGGTAGAATTTGTCAACCTACCTTTTATTTGAGGTGACTGAATACACCAAAATGTAACCATTGATATCTATGGAATAGGTCTGAGGGAAAATGGAGTATTCATCCTAAAGAGAAAAAAAAGGTTCAGTAAGTTAAAGGACCACTAAAACCACATGTGTACCAACTGACATGATTAATCACATAGGTTCAATGAATTACATCATTCAGCTGAATGTCAGAATAAATCAAGCACATCCGCCTATGCACTGCTACCACTGCCCTCTCAAATAGCCATGCTGGGTTTGCTTACTGCAGCGCATCCCCGCTCACTCAGCCGTGTGACTTCTATTTCCAGCTCAACCACCCCTGCTTTGATTGAATTTGAACCCATGTCAATTGGAGGGCAACATATTGAGATGCTTGGGACTCGTATCTAAATCAGTTACTGTGTATACTGTATGCATGTGTCAGTGCGACCTCTTACCTGCCCTGCTGTGTCGACCAGCTGCAGATGGTACTCTTGGCCATTGACTGTGATCATTTTAGTAAATGCTGCAGAGGACGGGGGGGGGGGGTTGGGGGTGGGGGGGGGGAAATGAGGTGAGAGAGTGAGAGAGAATAAGACTAGTCTGTGCCACCAGCAGAATTCTGCTCTAGTTCAAGAGAAAATCAATATAAGTGCAAATGGTGGAAAATTGTAAAGCACTGAGCAGCATCAGTGTACTGGCCATTTGATCATGCTCCTTGAAACCAATGCCCAGGCTAGTATGCATTATAACATTGCCTGTTACAGTAACATGAAACTTCAAGCAGGGACAGTGACATGTGCCTTGAAAATGAAGTAAGGCAATGAAGTAATTTTACAGCAATCTGGATCTATATTCAAGACAGTTAATGCCAGCTCTGATTTTAAGCTGTGCTTTATAAGCGAGAAATCACCTGGTATTAAAAAAAGTGCAGTAACTTGCTGCAGCCTGAAGCTGCGAGTGCATTCACTCAGAGGCCTGAAAATCTAAGGCACATTCTCACACACAGCACTTTGAGGACATAGCACATCCCTGAGGACAGGGCTAAGCACCAGCAGCAGTCAGCCCGACAGAACACAAGAGAAAATAGCTCAGCATGGAGCCAGTACGGTTAATACCATTACTCAAAACTCCAGCCTCATTGAGAGCAAATCACTTCCAAACCATCACCCTCCAAAGTCAAATTAGCAAGTAAAATTACCAAGAAAAAGAAAGTTATTCATCAGCAGTAATGAAGCTACTTTGACTATGGCACCCAGGTTGGGCCTGGCATTTCAAACAAGCATGGCATGGGCAGGGAAGAGTGAGGAGAGGCTCGAAAGACAGCACAGAAAAATCTTATTGTTAAAATCGTCAGGTACTCTTCTGCTAGAGTAAAACAGACGTTTTCATGACTAAGAGCCGTGTTGCTGAGTGAAGGTCAGAGTGCATCAAGTGACCAGCACACACTCAATGGGGATCTTAAGTGACAGTAAAAGAAACTCTGCCCTAAATTACCTAGACAGTGTGTAAATATAGGTCATGTGAAACTGTACTGAATAAAGGGTATATAAGTGCCTAATGGTTTAAAAATGTAGGAAAACGTTTAATTGTGGATAACAAACCCACACAAAGTGTTTGCCATACGTTGATTTGTCCGTGGCAGCCCAATTCAAGTTGGCTTCTTCTTTTCAGATCCTTGTTGTCTCAAATACCACAACATTGTGTTCTGACTGTCACATATTTTGAGAGCTACACTACCAGTCAAAAGTTTGGACACACTTTCTCATTCAATGTTTTTTCTTTGTTTTTATTATTTTCTACATTGTAGATTAATATTGAAAACAAACAAAATTATGAAGGAACACATGGAATTATGCAGTAATCAAAAAAAGAGTTAAACAAACTAGAATATGTTTTGTAATGAGGTAATGATGGACTATTGCTTCTTTTTACTCAAGTGGTTAAGTGGTTCTTGCCATAATGTGGAGTAGAACCGTAGTGGAATAGGATCACAAACTGTGTACCAACCCTACCATCACAACTGATGGTCCCAAACACATTAAAAATACCATTCCAGGTCGAAACCTCATGAATCTGATTGAAAAAATGCCTCATGAATCAGATTGAAAAAATGGCTCATGAATCTGATTGAAAAAGTGTGCAAAGCTGTCATTAGAGCAATAGATGACATTTGCAATATTAATCTACAATGTAGCCAATAATAAAAACAAAGGAAATCGTTGAATGAGAAGTCCAAACTTCTGACTGATAGTGTAACTTAGAAATGGATCATGAATGTAGCTCTCCATTTGGTAAATCAGCTAAATGAACAATGAAAATATGTAGCTAAACAAAGATTGAGATTTCAAACTTAATGGCATCATCACTGCCATCTAGATAAACATAAAACCAGTCAGAAGGTTGTAGACATGCACTGAGCAAAAACAGCAACAAATATAAGATCTAAGATTTCTAAGATCAATTTAAAAAAAAACTGCCAAAGCTTCTAATATTTGCTGTTGACAACAACCAAAGGATCTTGTAAACACCTGCTCATCCAACATACTGAAATGCTCCACTCTGTATAGATGTTGGAATCTCACTGCATTCAGCTGCAAGAACATCAGTGTTGTTGGATTGTTAGAACTAGATCACAAACTCAAATCTATTTCATCACACAGATATTGAATAGGGCACAACTACTCCAGAGAATGCAGGTCTAGCTGACACTTGGCATTAGGAGTGGTGACCTTAAGGTCATGTGCGGATGCTCCAAACTTCATGTTCCATTCTATCAGAGATTATACAAGTTTATACAAGCTGTGTATGTGCACAACTGATTACCTGTGCTGATTTCACCCATTAGAATTGTGTCTGGACACTTTTATACCTATTCTACTCTGGTACTCTTTCCCTGTTTCATAATGTCACTCCTTGTGGACGCCTGCACTGCTGCAACTCAGTAAAACTAGTCTGAATCAGTTTAATCTTATTTTCTAGCATCCAAAGCCAAGCAGTGCTAGTGCCCAACCAGAATGGAGAGTGAGAACCACTGCCTCATACTTGACTAGAAAATTAATTTAACTGACTGTTTTCAACATTACAACCACCACAGCACTGAGGTCAAGCATTTGGATCGCAGCCTTTATTGAGCAATACGCAAGGAGTGTTGCATAATGTATAGTAAACTCAATACTACAACATGGTAAGCACGTCCATTAGTATATATAAAGCAAATGACCAAAGTGATGTTTAAATTATATTATACTTATTTTATTTATTTGAAACTGTCAAAGTATCTGCATTTTGTATTATTTTGTACACACAAAGTGCAATTATTTTGATTTTTGAAGAGACTAAATTCAGAGATTTAGAGAACATTGTTAATGATTGGTGTAACAACATTTAATGTAACATTTAATTTTACTGAGGATTCAAGTGATAACAGGTAATTTTTTTGCACTTCGTATTGTTAAAAAGAGAGTACTGGTATCATGGCAACCCTACATACAACAGAAAGAACAAGCCAAATATGAACCAAAACAAAATGAGGTAATAAGGTTTGTTAAACAAAAACCTACACTGAAACACAGTATTGTGAAATTTAGTAAGTAGCAGAATCAAGCCTACAGTGATTTTCCATTTCCTTTGGCTGTGGTTCAGAGAGCATCCAAGATGAAGTTCATTACTCCTGCTGCAGTCTGTGCACTTCCAAATCAAGTACGGCTTCACCAAATTACTCTGAGACAGGAGTTAATTCTACATACATACATATAA
>JBBPCX010000006.1:21513495-21545487 GCA_037974365.1 Hydrocynus forskahlii
CGTTTTTGCAGAGAGCATTTGTGTCCAGTCCAGTTTATTGTTCACATGAACACCAATGTACTTGTAGCTCTCCACAGCCTCAGTGTCCAGACCCTGGATGTTTAGTGGTTGCAGTAGAGGATGTTTGTGTCTGCAGAAGTTTATCACCAGCTCCTTGGTTTTTCCAGTGTTGATCTGGAGGTAGTTCTGCTGGCACCAGTCCACAAAGGTCAGTTCTCTGTACTCCTTGTCATCCCCATCAGTCATGAGACCGACTATTCCAGAGTCATCAGAGAGCTTCTGCAGGAAGCAGTTGGTGAAGTTGTGAGAGAAGTCTGCAGAGTAGATAGTGAAGATCTCACTATGTAAGTGAGATCAGCTAAGAATTTTACTAGATAAATTAAATGTTTAAAATGTGTACTGAGCTTCAGTCTATATGACAAAGTGAATTATAAAGTGAATAGTGTGTTTAGCTTCATAAATACTAAAATTGTAAAACATCTCAGAAATGCTGAGATACTTCTGTGATGATAGTAAAGGAGAATTTGCAGGCAAACATAAAGATCAAACAGAGTGGTTGCTGGGAATCTTCTAGTCTTGTCAAAATCCAGGAATAAAGGTTTCTGCAATTTCTGAAATGCCCGTTGCAAGCTTGATTTGTTGATGGCTTGTTCCAGTGTTGATCAGAAGGTAAACTTTAGCTAAGCTACTGAAAATTAGGTCTGTTAGCGAGTTTCTTTGTTCTTGTTCCTTGTACACATTGTGCACACAACAGGTAAAAGGATTACAGCTTCTTTCCAAGTCGACCACAGTACTCTTGTGAGAGAGAAATGGGTGTGGTCTCCAGATTTTGTCACCTTGAGAGAGACTACACTCCCCATCTACTTTGATGGGGTGTAGCATTGTGCATTTCTGGCGTTGCTGCCACCTGTTGAGCAGCATGTATACCTACAATTGTGCTTTTACTTTATTACATTTCAAAGATAAATATATCTCATTCCTTACATTTTCATTGAGGAAATCCTTCAGTACTCATTACAAAACTTAAAGGCCAGGAGTTTTTTTTTCTTTGCCAATAAGTGGAGTTTTCATAGACTTCTTTTTAATTTAACAACCTCTAACCATCAGGTAAATCCACATCAGCATAACCTAGCCTGCAGCCATGCTAATTTGCCTGATGTGCAATGACCAGTGCTGCTTATTATTTTATTCTCTGAAACTTGTTTCTGCATCTTGAATACCAACATTATATATAAATGCCTTTAAGTGCATTTGAATTTCACTAACTTTAATTATTTTGTTGAAATGGTTTAGACAAGACACACTCACTGGTATGGCTTAAAAAGCATGTTAAAACTTTTCCTTTGACTTTCAAATACGTGGTGTTTAGATGTAGATACTTATTGGCTTTCACTGAAATATTAATCGCATATATTTTACAATTTTCTTTTTTATACTCGTGTGCACACTGGAATGGGTCATTCTGTATCTTATATGTCTGTAAGACTTTGTCTCACAAGTTTTAATGTGCTTTTTAACAACTTATAACCCTGCCTTTCTACTCTTGAAGGTGCTTTATGGCTTGTAATAAATCTTCTGAGGTCATGTTGGCATTCTCTGCTCTGCAGTTTTTGACGCATCAGTGCCTACATAATAGTCTCTGATTCGTTCAGCGGGTTCTGTTCATGACTGGAAGCATTCTACAGTCAGTCACTTCTGTCAGCTTCCATGGTCTACCAGCATATTTCTCTTATTAAACACAGCTTGGTTCTGTCCCAAACAGTAAACTTTGTCAGTGTTAATATCGTGGTCTTGGTTATGATTGATTTAGTCTATCCGTCTTGTAATTATTTGCTTTGATGCTACTTTGGTCTTTGTGTGGTGAGACAACAGTAACAGACTCTCGTTAATTTTTTATCTATGTTGTAAAACTGGCAACAATTTAAAATAAAAAAGAAAGTAATTAAAATGTTGATGTTTTGAACCTCAAATAATAAGTTAACAAATGTGAAACACCGAAATTCAGTGAACCAGTACTTTTTTTACACTGAAGAATCAACAGACCAACAGCTTATTGTCTTCTGAAATGGGGGGATTATGTATGAAAGATATATGATTCCTATGTTCCTTGTCCATTGTGGCAGTCTACACCTTCCACAATGGACCTACACCTCCACATTTTGTACTTCAAATACAGTGCATGCATTGCATTTCAAAGGGAAAGCAATGCAAATTATGCCACTGTCCAGTTTCCTAAAGGCTCCCCTGGATCTGGATACTAGCTGTGGTGAGTAAAAACACAGGGACACCAAGCAGATCAGTATAGATATGTATGTATTTGTAAGTTGAAATTTTCCATACAAGATAAATAAAAAGCTAACATTACATCCTGGTCACCATTATTATGCCAAGCCTGACAAAAGAGGGAGATAATAATGACCAAATAAAAACATGATTGTCACTCAATGTGCTTCACAAAAAACTTTCAATGAATAAATAATCTGCCATCCTTCAAGTATTTACAATATTCACAAATGATCACGAATATAAGCTTTGGATCTTTTGACATGACGTTAAGCTTGCTCATGGACAGCGTCAGCAGTGCTCCACCTTTTAACACAATGACATTTTGCAGCAATCACAATAATGGCAACGTAACATCTAGCATCCGTGCTCTTAATGCCAGTTTTTTTTAAACGTCAGCTACACATCATTCTGTCCCCCATAAACAAACAGAAGTAGAAAACCAAATAAAAAAATCTGTGATAAAAAATAAAACACGTCCACAATAGTCTACGTCGCATTCTCCACAAAAATGGAAATGACAGCTATCATCCAACGAGGATAAAAAGGCAAGACATAGGCGCCACAGGTAAGAGGAGGGAGCAAGGAAGAAAAAAACAAAAACAAAACAAAAACGCTAAAATGGGCGAGACGTGGACAAACTATGAGAAAAGTACATCAGTGTGCTCGTGGAAGAAAACACATGTAACACGAGGGTGGGAGTGTGTGACCTGGCCAGCTCTCGCTGAAATGTACATACAGAGAATAGAGGGACAGGAGAGGGGCTAAAGGTCAAGTTCAATCTGTGGACAGTTCAGCTAGGCAGTGCAAGCGTCCGGTCCTCCAATCTGACCCTGATGACCACTTTCCAACCACGTTCAGCCAACATCACGGCCACAGCGGTCCAAGCGGCGCACCTCTTCACATCTCTAGTCCACTCCTTTAACATTCATGCGTGCTATAGTCTCTGTTCAAGGAAAAAAAGGGGCCATGGGACAGCAGAGGACGGGACAAGACTGGGGGTGGTGTGGGGGGGCTGTCTCCAGACAACTTAGCCAGAATTCAAGTACTCCAGTGCCACTTCATAACAGAATTTGTACTGATCCTGCAAGAGAAAAACACAACAATCAGCATCAAGTCCATAGATGTGAGTTTTGTAGAAAATGAAAAAAAAAAAAACATCAATAGAAGAGGCAAAGTCTTTCACTTCAAATATCTTGGATGATCATAGTTTGTCTACTCCTTTTAGTGCTCAAAGCTCCAAGCCACGGAAAAAACGCAGACCCCACCTCTGTCTGCTGCTTCAAGTTCATGCTGGTTATTCAACTTTCCCAGAAACTTCTCAGCAGGGATAAAGAAAAAATGTTAACTTGACTGCATCCATTTTTTTCTTTCTAGTTGTGTGTTTTCAGTGGCAAAAAAGACTTCATGAGTCTTTATGTGGGGGCTTCAGAGAATTAAATCTGGAAAATGGACTCAAAGTTAAAAGACCTTGATAAGAGTATACATTAAACTAAGCGCAGCACTCACCAGTAACTCCAGTAAAACCAAGACTTAAGTTTTGGATAGTGGGTCCAATAACAGAAAGAGATTATAGTTTTTACTTTACTGACTGCTATGAATATTTATTGATGAATCGATAATTGGTCCCAATCCTACCACTTACTGTTTTATTCTGGGGAACTACATAAACAGTGAGCAGACATTCTGACAGAAAATTGCACATTTTCTCAATCACTTTGACCCTCAGCTTTAAAAACAAGTGAATTTGTTGTTGCGGAAAAAACTGTATCTCCAAAAACATTCTGTATTTCTAATGTAAGTTTATGCTAAAACATTTTATTCCATTATAGAGGCAGAGCTGCTGTCAAAGCCCCAAAATGTGTTTGCAGATCTCCTCACCTAACAAGGGACAGCAACAGAGAATTAGGAGTGGAGCCAGTACACTTTAAAAACAGAGGCTCAGGAGAGACTGTAAAAGTGAGTTACAACAGGGGCTGTATTTTGTTTTGTTTGGTTTTTGTATTTAGAAATGTATAAATAAAGCTTCACTTTCCATCTACGTTTAGTCTGTGTATGTGTGTTTCTGGGTTTGCATTTGGTTTCCCAGGCAGTGTGTGTCTGCCCCTCGTAAGGCCGGCTTGACAGCGGTGGAGAATGCGGGCCCTTTGGTCTTGCCAGGTGATCAAGACCCAGATATGCGTCTCAGTACCAGTGTAGGTTTAGCTAGTAGTTGTGCTATCATTTCCTTTTCAAGAGTAGAATAGGAACCAAATAAAAAGATACTGCTTTGCCAAGAAAGAAAAGGACAAAGCCTAAGAAACTGCTTGTACATGGGTTCGGATTTTTGCGGCTGCTAGATCTTCCCAGAGGACTTCCCGTAGATTATCTTGTCATGGCTGGAAATAGGGATGCATCCCCAGGCACTGTGATCTGTACTTCATCTATTTACAGAACAGTGAATTCAAAATATATTCATCTGTAAATCTGTGTAAAATATGCATTAGCTGAGTGAGTGCTTACCAATAGATCGACCATATTGGGCTTGTTGTTCCTCAGTGTTTTGACAGCATGGAACACGTCCACAGAGCGCTGGTGCCTAAGCATCTCACACACAATACTGATTGCACAGAAAGTCCCACTGCGTCCACCTCCATTTCTGAAGACAGAGAGAAAGAACAGGAAACCTTTAAGAAACAATATATAACCATTCAAGGCCATTTATTTAAAAAATGTGCGAGACACTGATTATCTGTTGTAGAATGTAAAAACTGACTATACAAACTACAGATTAGGTAAACCGAATATTTGTTGTATTTTAATTTAATATACTTTGGGGAAAGAATCGCAAATTTGGTTAAGATTGGAAGATGCACATCTAAAAGCTTCAACGATATATCCAGTTTTGGGATGTGCCCTCTAGATGGCACCCCTCTACCTATGGTCGGCTCTTGTACAAGGTCTCAGAGTGCTTCCTGGAGTTCCTGCCATGCAATGAGCCAAACACTTTAGTGCGACTGTTTCCTATTATTTACCACAGCCCAAGTCTCTGTGCTCCATACAAGTACAAGTACTGACCCTGGCTTTCAATGGATATTAGAGTTTAGCTTGTGCAACCTTTCCCCATTTACCCATATTGGCCCATAAGTCATAGAATGTATTGGAAACTGGCCTAGGGACGGCCAAGAAAAAAAGTTATTGAGCAATGTTTAGAGCAGGACTTTTGTTTAGCTCAAAAAGTGTTTCCCTGCAAATGTTTACTTGCAGTTCTGCAGATGATAAACAGCACAGGGTGTGGCATCAATGTTGCGTGATGGTAATATTGAAGCAACTCCTGATGCCCGAATGTGAGAGACAGATTGTGTGTGTGGTTTTGTGCATTTTCAAGTTCAAAATGCCTTTACTTTGCAAGAAAACAAGGAAAATAAACCAACCAATATTATTGCTTTATTTTATAAAACAGCCCTGATGTAATTCAAGAGCTTTTAACATTATTTATATTATATTTATTTAAGTGAAAAGGCAAAACCATGCTTGTTTTGTAACTAAGACTAAGTTAGGATTATAACCGGGAGATATGTATGTGTCCTGACCTTTCATAAATACAAGTGTGTGCATGTGTGTGAGAAAGAGAGAGAGAGAGAGGGGAAAGAGAGGGCTGTAAGACTGGAATCAGGCCGGGAATCTAATAAGAGTCACATGGATCCTCTTTCCTCTTGGCTTGGTGGATGGGGATAGGGAATGGAGGCCTGCTCTCAGGAGCACAGGGCTAGATTAGCTTCATGGTGGCCCAGGCGGCACACTTTCTCCTGGGCACACTGATCTCATTTCCTAGCCAGCCAGAGCCTCGGGGAAACCCAACCACCACCCCTTCCCAACCTGCCAATCCCGCCAAAATGGGAGCACAGATAAGACGTAGGTGAGATTGCACAGAGACACAGAGCCTAGGGGGGAGTCTCAGAGGAGAGACATGGGCTAAATCTAAGCATCAGCACAGAATGAGGTTTTATTTGAATGTATATGGTAACTACTATATGACCTCATTTGAAACAGATATGGTTGCTGGGGGAATTCATTACAGTATGAGTAATTCATTTCAAAATGAATTATAGTATAAACAAATTAACATTTGGACTTCATAATAGTCCAGTAGTCCATTAAAGCTTTAAAGAATAAGGGCACATTGCTGCACTGGCATCTTTGCTAGCAGGCAGGTGTTAATGTGTCCTGGTGTGGAGCAGCAGTGGTTGTTTGTCGAGTGTCAGAGCTTGATGATCTCAGTTAAACTGGCAGACTAGAGCCGAATTCCTGCACTTCTAATGTGATCAATGGAGCAGCCGTGTGACAGAATATGACAAAATACCCCCACTTTCTGCAACCCTTTCTCTGAACAGATACTTATGATATAGAATCTGATATGGAAACATAACACTGATGTATTTGGACCTAAAAGATCTTGGAATGATCATTATTTATTAAAGACACTATGTTTGAGAACATGTCGACTCACTAACCCAAGATTTTTAACCTCATACTCCTTACTCTTACCCTTATCAGCTGCCTGTGTGTGTGTGTATGCGAGTGAAACTCACAGGCAGTGCACCACAGTACGGCCCTCTCCTCCATCATACTCCTCTTGCCACTTGTCCACTTGGCGGATGAGTTTGAGGAAGGAGCGTTTGGACACTGGTGTGTCCCGGTACATGGGCCAGCCCAGGAACTGAAATTGCTGCACCATGCGATACCCGTCCTGCGGCTGTGGGAAAACAACATTGGAAATAAAAAAAAGCTGCTGAATGCCTTGGTTTTTATGAGCTATACTAATCACAAAGAAAATATTACCATAAATTAAAGGCTACTGAAGTCATGGTTTGGCCAAAAACTGAATGTACACATTTTTACCCAAATTTAGTTGAAGAGTCTGTATGACACGTTGCTGCTTACTCCATATAATAGTTAACAGTATATCACACAATGTGTGTCTATTCGGCTACATTTTATGTTAAATTATTTGTTAACTACATTATTTGTGAACTACATTAGCCTCATAACACCATATGCCAGATATGTTGTTCCTATCATTGAGAGATCGCAAGTTTGATCCGTGGTGGTGTCGCAGCCATCTGTTACCAGAAATCAAGAGAGCACAGCTGGGTTCATTTTCTTCTGGTGGGAAGGATGGCATTCCCTGTCCCTTATATTACTAAGCGAAACACTAGTTACACAGTTAGTGTTCTTCTCCAAGTGCATTACACTGAACAGTGTTGCTGTGTTAACGGCAGTCTGAAAAGATGCAGTGGTGCTTCACGTGATTCGTAGAAGGCACATGCTAGCCTTGGTGGTGCCACGTGATGGGAGAATCCTAACTAGAGGGTGAAATTTGAGATAGCTAAATTGTTCAGAAAACTGAAAAAAACCTTTAGACCTTTTGTTGTTTTTGTAAGACCTATGATGTGTCTCTCTAAATGTTTTGTCTGCTTGTTTGTTTTTTTATATGCATTTGCCTCAGCCCAGCTGACAAACATGCACCCTATTTACATTCTGTTTAAGACTTAAAAGTATAAATATGAAAGCTAACAACTCTGGAAAATAACTTTGATCAGATTAAATAAGGACTAAAGCAAACTTCAGAAATCAAACTTGTCTTGGCTGACCAATTACATTTGGGCCAAGCGGATAATATGTAAATGTTCATAATTTTTAAGGCTTTAATAAAGTGTACTATATCGGTCAAGTAAGTCTGTGTGTGTTTGTGTCTCAGCGTACATACCCGTGCAGCGTTGTAGATGCGGAATATCCTACTAATAATGTCCTCCTCCAAGTCAGCAGATACAAACTCCACCTGAATGGGCCCATGCCTGTGTACACCATTCTCAGGCCAGTACTGTGGACACAGCTACACAGAGAAAATACACACACTTTTACTGTACAAACATATACACATATTTTTTACAATACACCAATACAGAACACAGTTCTAATGTTTTCTGAAGACTTTCAGAGAAGTTTCAGAAATAAAAAATGTGTTTTCAAAATTGGTGGTTTCAAAATTTGTTAATGTACCTACACAAATATATATACATATATCAATAATGATATATTGATACAGTGATAGCATGCTCATGATGTTACTTTTTCTATTTTACTCATTCATTCCTTTTTTATAGCCTATAATTTATTTTGTCTAACATTTCTGAAAATTGGTAGTGACCTGCTATTGTATTTGCCAGGCATTTCCAAGGATAACTGATAAAGGTAGCTTTTTAGTACAAAACTACGCTGATGTTAGGAGTTTGTCCTATCAGCTTGTCCTCTCGTTCAAGGTTGCTAAAACTATTCATGAAGTGAGAGTCGCCATGTTAAATTGTTTCTGTGACCACGATTCATGAGACTTCTTCTCCCCTTTTATGTAGACAGCAAAGGTCCGAAGTTCACATAAGTAGGAAATTTAGTGACTATTTTTCATGGTTACTGGGAACTTGTCATAACAGATATTAAGATATAAAGATATCAGGTCTGTTTATCCTGCTCCTAGGACTTTCTACAAAGTGTGGTGTTGTTGTTGCCCTGGGTAAATGGTCAAATGGATGAAGCAATACTAGAACTGTCCCATAATCTCATCCCATTGATTTAAACCACAATCACAATCTTTCTATTTCTAACTAACTTTACTTTTTTGGGGGCAGCTGGTGGCCTGGTGGTAAGGGCGTTGCCCCTGTGCTCAGAAGGGTTTGAATCCTAGGACTGCTAGTGGCACCAGTGAAGTACCCTTGAGCATGGTACCGTCCCCACACACTGCTCCCTGGACTCCCTTCCCCCAAAACCCGATGGTGGCAGCCCCCTGCTTCACTTGGTGAATGGGTTAAATGCAGGGAAAGAATTTCACACTGTTCACACTGTGTGCTGTGCTGTGTTCACATGGGCCCACTTACTACTTATTATTAGTTTAGTGACTCTTTTCTTACTAAAGCTTTATGTATGATTTGGGTTTAATAAATTATTTGATTTAAAATGTTAACTTAAACATTTGTGAATAAGATAACATTGCATTAAAAATGTATGTAAACATCAGACTACACAGACCCGATAAGTATATATCACCAGCAGCAAAGTAGTCAACAAAGTGGAGTCGTGGACCTCTAGTCTGGATGTACCACAACATGTATGTATATCACGTTGAGTGGCACATTTTTGCAGAGGGCAACGCATTTGCAGTGTCTTTCTTCTGTAGGTTGCAGTGGAAGCGGAGACTGAAGGGCTAGCTCTGACAGTGCAGGCTGGGCTGGGTGTGAGCGAAGAGCTTTGATCCTGACCAGCTTGTCAGGGGCCTCAGGCCAAAAATGTGAAGCGCACATACATCTAGAGCCTTCAGACTCACCTTGCCTACCTGTTGCTTGTCCATCATATATCGAGTATGTATGTGTGAGAGCGAGAGAGAGAGAGAGAGAGAGAGAGAGAGAGAGAGAGAGAGAGAGAGATGGAGTGAGAGAGATGAGAGAAAGCAAAAGATGCCGTACCTGTGCAGGGTCCACATCGTTCAACATTACTATAGATGTGCAATGGTAGTCCAGGACCAGCCTCCAGAAATCTTTTACAGTGTTGGGCAAAGGATGTTGGGTAACGATGAAAGCAGATGGCTGCTTGTAGCTCTGTAGAGTGGTTCATAGGAAAGAAGAGGAAAAAAGGAGGAACAACCATGAAAAGGAGAGAGAGAGAGGGGAGGCAGAGAATTCAGAGAAGTCAGCACTTTTTGCAAGAAGTGCAGTTCACGGAGAAAATGAATGTCTTTAGCTGACTAATTGACGTAAGAGGCGTTTCATTTGAGACATTTTTACTTGTTACACCGGTACTGCATGCTACTGCCAGTGACATTTCCATTTGCTCTAATGAAAACAAATGCTCGGTTACCAGGCTTTAAACATGCTTTCTGTAGAGGCAGTTTAGAACAAGTCATATAATGATATGGGGGGAAAAAACATACACAGTTATGAATTAGTTTTAACTGTCTGAATGACAATGGAATGAATCAATTCCATCTGTTTTTTTAATCACTTTCAATAAGCACATAATTGTGCATGGCACACAGAGAGAAGCAGTTCACATCTATCATGTTGTTTTTCCCCAATGTTCTGCTTTGGCTTTCTGGAGAAAATCAAGTGATTATTATAGACATGAATCTGCAATTTACTGTCCCACATGGACACACAAGAACTGCTGAATCGAGGAACCCGATCTGTCTGCTGCTCGCCATCTCTGCTTTCATTTGCTTTCTCTTCTTGCTACTGAAATCTTAATGTTTTTCTCTCATGTTTTCCTTCCCCACACTTTGATTTATTAAATGCAATGAGCAATAACAAAGCATATTCACTTTTTGGCACTCCAGCATTCCAGTAAAATATACTGTTAATATTTTTAAATCTAGAGGTAAAGAGAGTATTACACTGTTGTGCATGTATTTATACTGAAAATGTATTACTGAACCTTAACTCATATTGCTGATTAAAGTCCTTTCCGCAACCTCTTCCAACCTCTGTTTAACCCTGAGAATTAAACACCTCTATGGCAATATGTTAATGTGCCTTGTTTAAAATACTAAAGTACTGTAAATGGGGGGGGGGGGGCGGTTAAGCAGGGAGTTGTTAAAATATATGTAACAATGTTTATATAGTAGAGTAAACCACTCATTTTCATGATATAATCTCTACACACATAAGAGGCACTGTCTGAAACACTGTTAGTTTCAATAAGGTCATTCACATTTGACTGAACAAGAGAAATTCATTAAAGGGTATATGCACATGTTTTATATTATTTAAAAATGTGGATTTTAATTACAGTCACAACCAACCATGTCAAATAAACAATCCTATATGTTTACCATGAGCGCTACTATATTATATTGCATTACTATACGTACGTCCATGAGGGCAGCGTTGATGTAGTTGCTGCTCTCTCCATCGATGGTGATGAGGAAAGGCAGGCAGCGGTCAGGTGGTAGAACGTCCATACAGCGGTTCTTCTCATGGTTGCGTGGCAGCAGAGCGATGCTGCAGTCCTCCACACGCAGGGTCGGGGTCACCATGTTTAGAGTCTGAGGACAAGCCAACATGTAAACGATGAAACCTCTGATTAAGAATTTAAAAATTAAGAGTCTGTTTTTGACTGGCTTTGACTGTCCGTCCATTAGAAGTTTTTAACAAATTATGTTCAGTTTGCAAACAGACTGAATAGAAAGTAGTACAGACGTTTTTCATTTGTTCTTCAAAAAACTTCAAAAAAAGGAATGATAAGTGCTACCTTGGGACTATTACTATTCTCTGCTTCTCGTAAATCTTTCACCTTTAATTACTATTACCTACACGGCAAAAATTTTTTATATGCCTTTTTTTTTACAACAGCAGCAAATCACATATGACCACATATGACAATTGGACGAATGAACGTCACTCAATATAGCTGAAGTATTAATTAAGTAGCTGTAAACGTTTTGCAGGGTTATTTTTAAATAAAATTAATTGATTCAAAAGTTTATTTTAATAGGAAATGAACCAGTGTTGACATAAACTCACAGAGAAACACAGGCAAACACAAACAGAGACACTCACTCTGAACTCCTCTTTAATTTGGCTGGAGTTGGTCTGAGGATCCAGGCGGTTCATGTCATAGTACACTGATCGCAGCTGATTGGCTGGGATGGTGGTGTCACCGCACAAACACGCCTCCAAGATGGCATCATGAATGAACACGTACTGCTCCTACAAATCAACAGGCATTTCAAGCCTCATAAAAATACTACAAACAGCACACATTGCAAAAAGTAATAGCATTCCATTACTGCTGTATCACATAAATAATGTTGTGCAGGTAACATTACATTAGTAAATGTGCCACACAGCTTTCCTTTGATTACATCATGTCTGTCTAGGCTAAACTCAATTTCCAGGTGCTACAGTGATGAGCTGGATGCCAACAGTGGAGCATCAGTCACTCTTCCCTCACTCACACCAACCTGCCTGCTTGACGTTAATCTTTCATGAAGTGACATTTGCGAAAATGTCTTGAGATGTCATTTTTTGACAAAATTCTCCAGCATGAGGGTCAGTTGCTTTAAGGCGAGGCTACTGTACTGTCACTGCTGACTCCACTGTCCTTCACACTGCTTATCGGTCAAACTCATTCTCAGGCCATACAGTCATCCATGAGAAATGTTCACTTTTCTCCTTTTAGAAGGAGAAGCAAATGCGTACATATCTCAAAAGTCCAATGTTTTTCCTCCCACATGACTTGAACACAATATTTAACAAAATGACCCATTTAAATCATAGGACTGTAAAAAACACTCAGGGGAAATAACAACTAAAAAGCTATGCAGATTAGTGAAAGCTGTTGTTTTGCTGAACATTAACTGTTATGTATGAATCACAAATTGCATACAGTAGTTTCTAAAACGTCTTGTTTTCATCCATCTGCCTCCATTTGAGGGACTAATTTAAAACAGTTTTACATGGTGGCAAAAACTGATTTGTCTTCATTACATGATTGCTCTGAGAGCACAAAAAGATTTAGACAAAAAACACACTTCATATGCCCCTACTTATCGACTGTACACTAGGAGCAGGTCCCCTGAATGAAATCCTACTGTCATTTTTTATTCAAAAAGTATTTGAGTGCCTTTCTAATTATAACACAGCTCTGCAGAATGATGCCTGTAGATCACAGAAGAGTGTTCTGGTGGGTGAGCTGTGAGTCAGTTTGAACTTGATTGTGTGTGTATGTTTGTGGATAAATGGTATGATGGGTTGAGTAAGGCCTCCTCGGTGCAGTACCTCTGTCTGGACCATGTTGACTCTGCGTGAGCGCAGCTCTCGTACGCAGTTATAAATGTCCACCACACCTTCACGCTCAGCCATGTCCAACATGATGTCAATGACGATGAAGCAGCCAGTACGGCCAGCACCAGCGCTGTGCAAGAGAAATGTGCGACAATTAGGTCAGAAGACAGATCACACACACACACACACACACACACACACACACACACACACACACACACACACACACACACACACGAGGACAACAAAACAGAACAATGCTGGAACAATGATGAACCCTCCAAATTTTTTTCTGATCTTTTACTTTCTTTTAAAATGAGAATTTTTTCACCGATGATATCTTTGTTTCTTTAAACCATTTCATCTGTACTACAGGATCGTCTTTATAGGTTTTAAATATAACGATGTTCCAAAAATCTCTTTCTCTAAAGTGGAAAAAACCCCAGAGAAAATGCTGACATCACAAAGACATAATATGTAAGGTATGACATTCCTCCCAAGACAGCACTGTCACTTACATGTAGAGGACATTGTTCTCTGGCAAAATGGACTGGTGTTCATATGTTTAAAACTTTTAATGGGCAGTGAATGTGAAGTTGTGGATAACATTTCACAGAATCTGTGAACTCTGTTCACATCTAATGGCCTTCTAAAAGCATATTTGAGAGTCTACATAGCTATCTGGAGGTGCTGTTTTATTAGAGCTCTACTGACCTGCAGTGGACCACCATGGGGCCAGCATTGGCTGGACTTTTGGATTTGACCCTGCGGATGAAGCCCAGTAGACCAGTGGCATGGTAGGGCACTCCGTGGTCCGGCCAGCCGGTGAAATGAAACTGCCTGATCTCCCTGATCTCATGGGCTCCTCGCTGCAGTAAACAAACCAACACGCACACACAAAGTTTAAAAGTGAGTCCTGCTGGCACAGTACTTTCATTCAAACTCCCACAAGAGTCATCTGTGAGAAAGTGTTTGTGTAAGTTTGTCCAAAGTTTGTGTGTTTGTGGAAGTAGAGAAGGAGACAAGGTCCAATGACTCATACACACATACAGACACACACACACACACACACACACACACACACACACATACACTGATAGACACACATACACAGAAATATCTACAGCTTCAGATAGCCCTTAGGAGCTCATGAATGCACAAAAGACAAGCAGAAATATAATTTTCAGTATTCAGTATAATACTGAAATATTATACAGTATAAGTTTCAGTATTGAGTAGTGAAGGTGGGCATCACAGTCCCTTAAGTTCTAGGTATTTACGTGTAGGTGTGTGGTTAAAAGAAAGCGCTGTTCAATTATTCTGGATGAAATATGGGTAAATACATAGACAGTACAAGTAATTACACTGTAAAGCCCAATAGGTTCCAGATTCTAACTACAAAAAGACAGTAAAATATGTCATATATGTATGATTATTTGGAGTAACAAGGTTCTAAGTACAAACGAATTCACACTACAATTAACTGTAATGTCACATGTTTAAGCACCCATAGTAATAGTCGGTGTATAGCGCACCCTGTTTAAGCCAAACAGTTACACAGTAGTTTTGTGTTTGGTCTTCACTCTTGATTAGTTACCTAGAACCTAGGGGCAATTCGGTGTAATGTAGTTAACCCGCCCTGCCATGTACCATCGAGTAACTTATGATAAAGATGAGATACTTCAGAGTTTGTACCTCCACTTCCCTAGTAAGAACCTAGAATTTAAGGAACTGTAAAAGAAAGGATTACTGATGTGTGAATATTTCTTGACATTTTCCAGACTACCATCTTGTACCTTTTCCACAGCGAAGGTTCGAATGACGTATTCTGACAGCAGCTGCGTCTCAATCAGTGTCACCTTCATGTCTCGGTAGATTTCTGTGTCGTCTGGCCAGTATTTACAACACTTAACCTGAAACATACACAGACGAGTAATTCTTCATTGTGCATATTAACCAGATTACATTCACTGCCAACTTATCCAATCATACACCAAGATCAGCTCAGGTAAAACAACAGTACTAGAAAATAGAGGTGAGAAATCTTGTGAAAGGTCCTAGTATCAGCTTAAACACTTGAATATATTAATGCAGGTAGAACAGTTTACGAAAAAGGTAAAAAATGCATAGGAGAGGGGTTGCTGACAGATGTGTTTCTCTGTGCGTAGGGAGGTGCTAACGTCTCGAGTGTCCCAGATACGTAGAAACCTCTGGGCCTGATCATACCCCGTCTAATTAAATGGAGTGGCTCTCTCTTTAACATTTTACATTACCTGTCTCACACTCAGGAGAGATAAGCTTCCAGCAGAGCTTTGCAACTACAACCACAACGGCTTCTCTACCATGAGAAAAACAAGAGGGAACATTTTCCCATACAGAACAGAGTAAATTGTCTCTATTATGGCCTTGATGATCAATATGCTTTTGCTCTTATGGCTTGGTGCCTTCATGGTTGATTCCCCTTTGCTTCTTGTTTCTCCTTTTGATTATTTACTTCTGTCATTTTCTCTCATTTTATTCCTCTCCATCCCTGTCCTGCTATCTTCATATCCTGTCATTCCACTCTGTCAAGTCCTTTATGGTTTTTCTACTTAATGAACATAAGCAGACAATGCTAATTAATGAAGTAACTGGGATTTAATGGCCATTTGGAAGCAGCCTTAGTCATGCTGGCTCTGCCTGATGGGCGACAGACACCACAATATGATGGTATCTAGACTTCTTCATCAAACTGACATTATCTTTGAAGCATCATTCTAAAAAGGAAATTATAATTTTGTAATGAGTTATGTTCATATTTGCTATCTGATTCTGCCTAGTTTAGACGTGACAGCAGTTATTTATGGTACTAAACTACAATTTTCCATGCCAAAAAAAAAAAGCACGAAGACTAGTACTGAGAAGATAATTCTGTTCTCGATAGGATCACTTAAAGTGCAAGTATCTAATTCTAAAAAATAAAACAAAAGTTCAAAAAACATTCCTGACATATTATGTTTTTTGCTCAAGAAAGGACTGTTTAGCATCTCAGCAAAGGTCTCACTGGCCTACTTCTTATGAGAGCCCAATTTCACCGAGATGTGGAAAGGATGAAAATTCACTCTAATTTTGACAACAGTATTATTCCGTTCACACGTTAATAACTTATTAATGAGTCAAATGTTATTCCGAGCTGATCCAGAAGAGACCCCTTTTGTTCTTGACAGATATTGAGATGGGGCTTTAGAAATCCCATTAGTTCCAAGCTGGAGATTTCCGCTGGGAGCGTGAGGGATTTGTCCAGCCCTTGCCACAGGCAGCGAAAAGCACAATGGTGCCCCTCTCTTCAGTCCCTGCAGTCAATTTCAGCTCCCTTAGGAGCTAACCAGATATTTCAGAGTAGGAATATCAAAGATGATTACACAGAAACCACTGTCCTTAGATTAAAGTATGAGGTATAAACTAGGGCCAGATAGATTATGAGGCTAACGGTCTAATCTAGGATAATTCCCCCTCCCCAAACACAATCCTAAATTTAACTGGAATGAGTGCAACAGTGCTGACACTTCAACTCTTCAAAAGCCCCAGATTAAATCTGCAGAATTTAGACACCTCCTCTGCATGTACAGAATGTTGATGAGAACAGATGGCACGATGTCTGATGGGTAGTGTAGTCTAAAGTTTATGCAGGCCACACTCCACGGTAAACATCACTGAGCTTCAGATCAGATGAAAGCATAAGCAGACAAGCTATTTGCCACTTGGACAGAAGTATTTTCCACCACACCGATTTCAGTGTGCATGGGTCACTGATGAGTTGGCTGTGGCGTCCGCTTTAATTAGCAGCAAAATGAAACCAGAGTGTTCTGCTGCTGCCACTGCTCAAACACACACTCTTTTGAAATCACTCCTAAACCATAATCCCCCAAGGCACATGCAAGATTAACTACATCTACCAAAAGAGGCCTAAACTGTCTAAAATTATGACGATCTATGCATGTGTGTGTGTGTATGGTGTGTGTGTGTGTCTTTTGTATATGTGCTTGTGGGTTGAGAGGGAGCTGGAGGTTATCACTGGTGCTCTTTTTCTCGTTGGATTTTATGAGTCATCGGTGCTGCTGAAGGAGAAGAATAGGACTGGACAGCTGAGAAGCAGCTTGGTGTGAATATGGAGGACGTGGAAAGGGCCGAGACCAATTCCCAGAGTTCATCAGGCTCGAAACACAGCAGATGGCAGCGATGATGAAGAGGGAGGGAAGTGATTGGCTGCTGCAGAGACGGATGGCTACTCAGTTAGACTTGATGAAGAACGCAACAGTCTGCTGGGAGATCAGGCACAGTATTATAAACAATCGAAGCAAGGGACCAGATGTGTGCCCACTGAAGGTCGGCAAAAAATGCCTTTGGATTTTTGACAGCAACATACTTGGTGTCACTTGGCTGCTCATGAGAGCCATGATTGCAATACATAGTTAGGACATGGCTGAGGAAGCTGTTCTACAACATAAATGCTCGCCATGCAGTACAGAATGGCATCTTTATTTTACGTATAAAATAATATCGGTGACTTTGTAGGTATACAGTTACTGACTGTAGCCATTTGTTGCCGTTTATCTGAATCACGCTCCGATCCACACTGAAAAAACAGTGCAGTTAGCCAGTCAATCAGTGGAAAGGGACTATAAATGGATCACTGCTGGCCAGATATTATTTGGGCTGTGGACTATTCTTGCACAGCAGTTATAACACCATGGTGGTGGCATAGACATGTGCTGCAGTGGAATGAGTGGTTTGGACACAGCAAAGTTTTTGCGTTTTTTAAACACCTCAAGGCCAGATGTAAGTACGAGTCCAGACACAGCACAAAATGAGCTTTGATTCAACCGCAATATGCATTCACAATAAGCCTGAATGTAACATCTGAACTATAACTATAACTAAAAGGAACAGGGTTTAAAAGGCACAGCTAAATAATGGAGCACAGTGATAAAAAGATAGCAGTGCTCATGAATGAAGTTCTTTCCCAGCAGAACCTGAAATGCTCAAAGTTTAGGCAATTGAGATGAATATCAATTGTACAAGATCTATCCTCACTTTTTACGCAACTCTTCAACATTTTGTGAGTTACTCCCTAAAATACATGTGCATTTTTTATTTTACCAAGCTCATGAACTATGTTGTGTGCTTTTTTTCGTAAGATGCAGGAAAAATACATGAGATATGCACATTAAACAGGGCTCTCAGTATCACTACAGGGTTCTGAATAGTCTGCCCATGAAAAAACATCACGTGTGGTGGTCCAGTGGCCAGAAAGTGGCCAGTTTTTTTATACATTCAATGGCAGCAGAATTTGTAATATCTGAAAAGAAAGTTATTATTGGGCACAAATTATTATATGTAAAACACTGCAGTCCATTAATTTAAGTACTAACATACCCTGCCAACCTCCACCAGATTAGTCACCATGACGATAGTCGCTGTGTTCTCCTGCCATACCATCCTCCAGAAGTCATAGACTGTCTCCTGCATTGGTCCTGAAAGAAAGAGTAAGCAAAAAAAGCGATGGAATATGTATTACTGGAAATGCTGCTAAGCAAATGATAGCAGGCACTTTGTGCATCTACACAAGGTGACTTCCACCAAGTTCTTGAAGCTTGCAGACTTTAAATTGACACGTTGTGTGTCAGTGTGCCTAGGTGCACTTAAATGAGTGTTGACAGGCTTGTGCATCTACATTTCTATTAAGCTCCAAAACACCTTAATAAGGCCAACATGTAGGCCAGCATTCAGCAATAAGGGCGTAGTGCAAGGAATTAAAATCACACATTTAATTAATTCTAATTAGCATTGTTTTTAATCAACGGGCAAATTCCGAAATGACTTTTGACGAGCTAATTAGCTCATGCAAATCTGTGTGCTCGTTCTCCGTGGCTGATGCATTACCTTCAAGCCAAAGTAAATTGCATCCCCCATAAAAAAAGGAGGAAAGGAGATTTGACATATTCATACGCACACAAAACATCAGCATAACCAAACACAAGTGTTGCTCTAAAAGCTTGAGAACTCCACAGAAATGACTTTGCATTTGACTTTGGTTTTGCACGAGCTACTGCTTCTGGAAGAGATTTTTCTCGTTATCAGGCTAGTCCGCTGAAGTTAATTACAAGCACTCACTGCTACAGGCCAGCTTTATTCCTGAATTCACTACTCGTTTACAAAATATTTTATACAACATTACATTTGCTTTTCACCATCTTATGGTTATATGTGGATCATTTATGTGTTAGTCCCATCTGCTTGTGGGCAGAAGAAGAGAACTAAACTGTGCTCTGAAACACATACACACCAGATCACCCATAACTTCAACACATTAAAATCACCCATTGTGTAGGTCCCCCTCATGCCACAAAAACAACTCTGATCTATCAAGGCAGAGACCTCTGAAGACCTATAAAGGCGTGTAATCTCTGACATCAAGACATTAGCAGTTGTAAGGTGGGGCCTCCATGAATCAAATTAGTTTGTCAAGCACATCCTACAGACGCTCAATTTGAAATCTGGGGAAATTTGACGCAAAATCAATACTTTGATCTCTTTGTGATGTTCCTCAAATCATTCCTGAACATTTTTTGTAGTGTTGCAAGACTGCTGAAAGAGGTCAGTGCCAGTAGGGGATTCCATTGCCATGAAGGGGTATAGTTAGGTGGTGCATGTCAAAGTAACGTCCACATGAATTTCAGAACACAAGGTTTCCCATCAGAACATTGCTCTGAGTGTCACACTGTATCTGTTGCCTCGTTTTCTTCTCATAGTGCACCATGGTGCCATCTCTTCCCCAACTCACATCATGTAAAAGAAAGTGTCATTAATCAGACCAGGTCACGTTCTTCCAATGCTTCATGCTCCATGGCACTTTTGGCAGTGAACAGGGGTCAGTATGGGCACTCTTGGCTAAACTAGCTTTGGCTCCCCACGTGAATCAGTGAGACTTACCCTGACCTCGTTGCCAGTTCACTTGGATACAGTCCAGAAGACCTGCCATTTTAGACGTGCTCTGACCCACTCATCGAGCCATCACCGTATGGCCTAAAAGTCGCTAAGATCAGGTGCCTGTTATTCCGGCGGTTTTAATTCTGTGGCTGGTGTAAGTATATAAACTCTAACATTAGCCTCAAAATAGCTCTAACATTAACCTCAATGACAAAAACAATAACAAATGTCCATTAACAAACAAAAATACCAACAGCTCTCACATAAGTGAAGCCAGGCTTTCCTAAATACACTGAAAAAGCTTCCCCTGCCATTTTCTACTTTAGCACAAAATAGGCTGGAGAACACATCAGCTGGTTCTGTCACCAGTGGAGGAATTCCTTTCATCGTCCCCATTAGCTTGCAATGAGACCCCAGAGATTTGTGTGAGGAAAAATGTCCCCTCTTCATGATGGGAATTTCACAGCAGAGAATAGAATTATTGGAAGACATCACAAAAACCCTTTTATTGCTCAGTTTGTATGCTTATTGACAATAGTTGTTCAGTTCTTGAATAGGTCAGACGATTTGTCTGGTTAAGTGAGCTGTATGTTGTATATACGTGGGATGTAACAATAGAAAATACTATATTGTTATTGTTTTATCAAAACAAAATAATTTTCTTTAATGTGCATAACAAACTGTTATTTGCAATAATTTTGGACCACTTTTATTGGTCCATTCATCAAGAAATATCCACACAGTGTGAAGGGCAGCTGGCGTTTCAAATGGTTTAAAACTGAAACTTTTATCTGTCAAGAATATGCATCATTCAAATATACACTAGTTTTATATACATATTGTCACACATTAAAAGTACGTGTGAAATCACTGTAGCATCCTGTGCTGAATACCCTCCTTGACCTCTCACTCTAAACGCTCTGAACTAGTGAAAAAGATTTTACTGATTTCTCTAGCCCCACTGCAGCCTGATCACCTCTGATGTTCCTCTGAAACTTCAACTTTTGGAGCAGTATGACAAAACTGAGAAAAATTCTGGACACAATCAAGCTTCTTTAGAGTGATCCACTGCTTTGGCAAAAGGAAGGACACACTGACAAGCTCCAGATAAGCCTGAAGCAAGGCTGTCTTTGATCTTAGCAACTTCTGAGCTTGTTAATGTTTTTTCTCTCTCTTCTCATGCGAAAAAATGTCTTTCCTTTGAAAGCTGCCCTCTAATTGAATACACAGGGAGAGTGGAACTATAGGAGGATTGGTGGCCTTGACAGAATGTTATCTTTATTAAATGGCCATTTTTGGAATTTTCAAATTGTTGTGAAACTGGTGGATGGGTGAGAAAATAGCCAGACAAACATTTGCAATGCAAGAAGAATAATTATTGTGCAAATGTGTAAAATCTACATTAAAAAAATTCAGACGGCGAATGGCATTTGACTTCAGGTGGAACTGCTCTGAAGTTGAGTTCAAAACCCAGTGCTCCACACTTTGAAGGCTAGGGATCCGGATGGAAATGAGTGAGGAAGAGAGTGAGAAAGGGCGAGACAAGGGAGAGAGGGAGTGAAAGAGGCCATTTAGACATGGAGCTATCTCAGAGGACAGGACAGGCAACGCTCCAATAAACAGGTAATTATGCAACTCCCTGTGCCACAATACCAGCTTGTGAGTCTATTAGAGGAAGTGATTGCATTCAGAGCAGCGCCGGCACCTCCACCACGAGTCGGCCAGCATGCGGGAAAAACACGGCCTCCAAGAATCTCACAACAATTAACTATCAATCAGACTCCCCTCCAGGGGGCTGCTGCAAGAGTAGGCTGTGCTGACCGCCAGATTAACCGAGCAACAGAGTGTGCGAGTACGCAGCAGCTAATCCATTTATTTGTTACTTACATCCTTCAACAGCCAACCCATTCCACCCCCTGCACTGGCACAAAGGCTGATTAATTGTTCCAAGACGCCACTTCAGCACGAGATGGCTCCGCGCGTGTGTTTGTGTGCATGGATATATAGACCAGCCTGAGCTGTACCACTCCAAGACCTGCTTTCCTCACTTCTTGGTTGTTTGGACAACATAAGAACAAAAGAAGCATAAATAACTTGTTGGTTTTCTTACCTTGGGTAGCAATGTAGTGATTTGGTCGATGGTAGCCCTGTGATTAAAAGAAAAGAGAGATGTTTCAAATTAAAGTTTGTGAGCAATTAGCATATAAATAGACTGTGAGTGACACATGTTGAGTAAAGAAAGAACCATTTCCAGTAGTTTCCCCAATCTCGGCAGCGTTCACTGAGACATGAAACCTCTAAACTTCTGCTCACAGAGCTGTTAAATTAGTATTAAAACATGTAAACAGCTGGGACTTGTTCTTAGCAAGCTAATTCTCCGGTTTTTCAAATCAAACTGGTAGGCTGTTCATAAATAAACATTCACTGTTTCTAAAATAGTTGCACCGATGTAATGACAGATCTTGATATGAACACACCCACACACAAAAACATGAACACACACACACATGCACACACACACACACACACACACACACACACACACACACACACACACGCACAAACCCTGCTACAAAACTACTGTAATGCCTTCAATGCAGATTGTGGAATTATACCATGGAATAGGCTCAATCTCTGTGGGATTAGGCTAATCCCCTCATTTCATTTGTCAAGCGTCTTGTGTCCCAGCGATGGCTCAGTGTGCGGAGGCAGAACATTAAGGGGGAAGAGCTGTGATTCCCACCCGCACAGAACCAGCATTGTCTTCCTCATCTCATTCCGCCTTCTTATCTGCGCCACATTTAATGCAGTTCGTCTGTAATTAAGGTTTGGGAGACGGAATAAAGGGGCTGATGGAAGAGGGAAGACGGCCCTCCCCTTGCTCACATCCGCTGGGTTCCCTCCCTTTTTAATAACCTCTTTATCTTTGTGCGTCCCACTATGAAATGTGTTGATACAGCCCCTCCATTTGGGCTGAGCTGATTGGATGTGTATGTCTGAAGCTGTGGTGCCATATCGAACAGTTTATAACAGACAGAAGCCAAAAGACATGAAGAAACGTCAGCAGCAGTGGTGGAGCATGCAGTATGCTTGGTGTCCAAATTGCTGGAATGGTAGCTTTGAACATGATTTACCACTGCATTGCATAATAACTGAAATTGTTGACAGAAAGTCAAAGATTTGAAACTATTTTCCTCCCTAATGTATTTGATCAGTCAAGACGTTTGTATCTATAAATAGGACAGAAGTATGTTGTGTATCTAATATCAGTAGCTGCTGCCATCATAAAACCTGACCTTAGTCTGTATTTTTCTGTTTTTACAGAGAATGTTATTTTATGTGATGTCAGAGACATGAAACAAGTGCATTTAAGAATACACATTTGAAGTAGGTATGATTATATAGGCACGCTGTTTGTATGATGCTAACTGGTGGAGGTGGAATTCAAAGGCAAAAGTAAAGAACCAAACATATCTTGGCTGACTAATTTGCTTTTGGTGCAAGAACAAAACTGGGTAACCACATTTTTGTCCTTCAGTTATCTCTCTAAGCCTAGAAGAACAATATTAAGGTCTAAAGCACTGTGCGCTTGACTGTTCACTTTCGTCTGCTATATGAAATCTTGAATGTAAGTAGACAGTCTCTTCTGGGAACCAAATCACAGGTAGGCTGAGGAGACAGGACACATTCAGACAGGAGACAGGTGCGTCCCGCACTCATTCACAACCCTCCTGTCCCATGCTCCCCCTACACACACAGACACACACACAGCTCCATCTACATAAACAGACAGCTTCGGAAGTCACAGAGAAAAAAAATGTCTTCATCCCCGCATCCTGACAAGTTTGCTGTGTACTGCGGCGTGACCTTAAGCCATGTGAAAGGATGAAGTTCTCATATAAGCTGTGAATATTTCTGTCCCAGCACATACACTGCTATTTAGCAGAAAATCAGACATTCAGCTATACTAAAACTTTGCGTGTGACAGAGAGAGAATCTTCTGTCCAAAAGGTGATTTAACACTAGAACGGCCGACGGCGTCAACTGACGTAATTTCATCAGGCTCAGAATCAGAATTGCGTCTATTGGCCTATTGGAGCAGCAAGCATGCTCTGTTAGAGACATATGGGTGTGGTGTAGGCACATGTACACACATATTTTTACATATTATTGTTTTACACTTGCTGTGTCTGCTGCGTGGATGTATGCCGGCAGGCTGCAGTACTAAACGCCCGAACATACAGCAGCAGCGTTGTATCAGGAAGCGTCTTGTGCGAAATTGGGTACTGCATCAATTGATGCATGCAGCAGTTATAGGTACAGCCAGTTAGCCGCTGTTCTAGTGTTAAACAAGTCTGCGTGCTGATGTCACAAAAAGGTGCAAAATGTTTGGATCAGTTTTACGAAGGTAGGCCTTTTCTGTACAGTGAAAAAAATATACAGTAACGTTTCAAGTGCACCCGCGTATAGTGACGCGTTGTGTGCCTAAAAAACATGCCCCCAAACATGCTCCCAAAACACTTTAATTTCAGAAAATGTAAAGATAAACCTGTATTCGTACTGTACAGTTTACACTGAACTCCAGCAGTGCTAGAATGTAAATACTGATGTTACCCCTGTATAGACTGTCATAAACAGTTAAATACAGTCATAAATTCATTTAATTTACAGTAATAAAAATACAGGGCTTTAAGAAGAACAAAACGAAAAACACGAGCACACTCGATACGCTCCAAGGGGGAAATTCTGGGCATGTTCGGACTGGCTACTTTCAAACCTCCCGCCTCCGAGTACAGCAACGAAAAAAAGCTGTGATGTCTGGGCCTTGTCCACCACGCCCCCTCGTCCTCGTGCAGGGTTTATGTTAGGGCGCGGTGCTTAGCAACCCAGCACAAGGTCGAGGGGGCGTGGCGGATGAGGCCTGGACTCAAAAAAGCAAAAAAAATGCGGAGGAAATCTGCCTTTTCTGTGCATGTGCTGGGGGTTCCATGAAAAATTATTAATATGGTTCTCCGGCAAAATCCACGTGAGACTGAAATCGCTACTGCTGATCCGCGCTTAAGTGGGGGGGTTACTGTACATGTTCTTGTTGTCTTATCAAAACCTTTTGTTTTTAAATGAAAAATGTTATTGAAGGCAATAGTGTATGAATAAATCAAGACTGGAACAGACATGCAAGATTAATCCATATTCACGTACCGCTCCCTTTAACACCTGTGGTATAATACCGGGAGGCACGCTTTCTCTAATCGCTCTTTGAGATGCTAAGTGTCTGGTCTGTATTATGCCGTTTGCTAAAAGGTGGGCGGCTAAATAATTCAGAGCATGTTCCAGCTGCTTCAGGCATCCACAAATGTGTTTGAAGGCAAATGTAAAGTGTCCTAATGGCGAGTGAACAGGCATGTCAAAGAGGACAAGAGGAGAGGCACAGGGTGGGAGAAAGGAAAGAGATCAGTATGTGGAAGGGGGTCCTTGTGCATGTTGATCATAGGCGGGCAGCTGACAGGAGATAAAAATTTACTCTGTCAACAGTTCCAGGTGGAAGTGTAAACATCAGTCAAGACCTTTTCTGGCGGATGGGTCACCAGGGAGACGACCTGAACATGCCTACCACAGACAAACACAGAGATGCTTCGCCTTTGCTTTCACCAACTCCCATGAAAATAAATAACCCAGTGACCAACAACAGTACAACAAACATCCTGAGTGGCCCCAGGTCACCATGCCCCTCCAATGAGAGTGGCAAGTGCAGCGCATAGCAACTGAGAGACAGCAGCATGCCTCCATTGTTTGAAGAGAGAATAATGACAGATCAAACTACTTCCTTTGAAGTGTAACCACTCCGCTCTATTGGTGAAATTATTCTCAAACAAAGCCAAATGGAAAATAACGAGGCCAATGGACTGCCCCCCCTCCGACAAGTGTGCACTTACACAGACAATGTTTGTTTATGTTGGAGAGTCAGTGCCCCTGACGGTGTTATCTGTTTACGTCTGGGGTAGGAAAATCAAAGACCAACCGGCTGACACTCATTCTGGATCGATAATGCTTTGTTTTGAATGGAAGCGATGAGAAGGTAAACTGTATCTGTTTTATTCCCTCACTATATGCAACACACATGCATACACACCCACACATCCACATCCACAAGCATGCACACACACAAACACACACACACACAGTGACCATACATATTGACCTCTGTGTCTAAGCCTTGGCTGGTTTCCGTACTTACATCAATGTAATTTGCATTAATGTAATCCGAGCTCTGCTCCCCCTCAAGAGCCTGCAGTCGGACACGGGAATGGTCATCTGGAGAGAGAAAGACAGGAGGGGAAGAGTGTTAAAAACATGCCCAGTGCATATTCATTTCTAATGACCACAGGAACGTCAAAAAAAGAGAAAAATTCAAACAGATTTTTGGGCCAGCATATGTCTTTTCTTACTAGTGGTGTGTATATACTGTAGCAGCTAATACGGTTAACATTAAATTCTTTCTAAAGAGGTCCAACTGAATTTCATAATGATTGCACAGCAATCTGAGAGATCACACAATTTAATTTGGCATTTCCTCATCAGCAGATAAAAACATTTATTCTAGAGAAGTGTGAAATAACTATCAAGCCCTCCATCAACTGCCAATGTTGTCCAACTGAAACAATCGTTACAGCACAGTTTTTCCTTTCTGCCTCATTCAGGAGACACTAAACTGATGTGAAGGATTTACACACCGTCATTATGGCTGCTGGAGTCTTGTGAGAGCATTCTGGCGGGGAACTCTGTCATGTCTAACATAGCCTGGGGTTCATAGACCCAATGCTGGCCTGTGATTGGCTGCTTGGGACAGGAAGAGTTTGTAGAAACACTGAACTAGCCAATTTCTCTTGGGTAAACTGCTAGTAAAAAGGGTCGGGATGGGAATGGGGGTGGGGGTTGGTGGTGGGTTTGTTGTTCGAGGACTCTGGAGGCGGGGGAAAATTCCAAAATCATTTCACTTTTTACGGAGGCTTATTTTCATAATTGCCATTGACATCATAGTGGCATGTGTGTGCGCAGGCATACGCAAGTGTCATCCTGAGTGAGGATCTTCACTTTAAGGCAGCATTTTCAAAAGGAGTCGGATCTAATCAAAAGTGCAATTACGTATGCAGCGCTCTGGAAGCGGTGGCCCACTGAGTGCCGCTCTACAGCGCACAAACCCGCCGATAGCGAAACAGAATTAAGATCATTATCTCTACATACATGCGATGATGTTTCCGTAACGGTTCTTCATCCTGTTCTCATCTTTCTTTGCGGAGTCCCACGGCGCGGCCTGTCCTTCGAAGAAGCTCTGTAGAGAGGAAATGAGACCAAGAAAAGGAGGGAGAGAGACAGACAGACAGGCGTTGAGGATCAAGGACAAGAAGTGAGGGGAAAGAAAAGGTTAAAGGTTACTGCCTTAAATGATGAGCAAGTTGGATTTCAAATGTGGACAGTCGAAGGGAAGAGAGTTAAGCTAACTAGATTCACATCATTATTTGACATCAAGGGACAGGAGCAAGGAACCCTTAGAGCAGTGTCAGAACCGAGTGCTATTAGAGGAGCGTCAGCGTGGTCCAGAGTAAAAATGACCTGTCTGTCTCTCTGACTCTACTAAGGGGCCCGACTGGTGGGAATTAAAGAGAGTGAAAAAAAAAAAAGCAGCGCCTAGCAATGGGATCAAAAACCAGACACTTTCCCCTGAACAGAAACTCACGATGAAATATTAATACTGTGTGGTGATCTGGTGCCGCTCGGCCACACAATTAAAGCTAATTATCAAGACAGACTTCAACAGCAGCTAGCATTTGTTCAGGCAGGGGGTCTGCTGGGGTGTTCAAACTTGTCTGCTCGCCCGTAGTGTCTCGCTGCCGCCAGCTGCCTGCTCGCCTCTCAGTGTAGCGTGGCTCTAAGGTATAAATAGAGCATAATGATGCATTATTATCTGCAGCCAGCCGCGTGCCTCTGATACCTCAACATCCACAGACAATTGATATGATTGCCGGTGATTGTAAGCAACCGTCGCTCTTTCTCTTAGTGAAGCTGAGCATCCTTTGGGTCTGAATGCAGTGATGACACAGAATTTGCAGTGAAGAACAAAGTGCCTTGATCAGCTTCAATGTAGTTAATGATGCCAGCTCAAGTCCCCCACAGTGACAGCGGAAGCCAGGAGGAGACACCTGGGGGGTGGCAAAGCTGCCGGCTGCAGGATGCTACAGTCAAAATCTCTTTTCTGGTGAGCATGGTTTAAACCCTGCCGCAGTTAGGCTTGTTTTTTAGGGGAAGATGTTTTTCTAAGCAGCAAAGAAAATGTGGTGGGGTTTGGCTTTTCTGTAGCCTCTGTTACTTAAAAAAAGCATATATTTAAAAGCACATTTCACAGGGCAAAGAACTGAGGACTGTCTAATTCCGCCATATTTCTGGTTGCAGTTCAGCAGAAACGAGCTCTTAATATGCAAACTGTAGCTTCTCTGAGCAGCCGGGCTCAGATATGAGCGCACCTTTCTGCCTGGATTAAAAGGATGAGCCTTATCACATGACCTTTCCGCTGACCAGGCTGGGCCTTGTGATAGGGGTGGCGGCGGATGCCTTGTAACTGCTGCAGCAAGGGACACTTTGAAGGGCGGGTGTATTTAATGCAAATTGCTTTTCCTTCCAATGCATTCTGGCCAGTAGCTGAGACATTAAAGGCGGTTTAATACTTATTGACAACTATGGGAAGACTTGTCTTCTTCCTCTCTCTCTCTCATTCTCCACACGGACACAGTTTAGATTTTCAAAAGCAAAGCTGGCTTGTTATTCACAGCAGCCTAGTGTCTTTGGAGACAGCTGTCCTTTCATGTCGTCTAAGTGACAGCAAGCTGAGACGTCTGGGAGGCTGCGGGTGAGGGAGGGGGGTTATGAGTGACAAACACATTTTAGACACTTGGCACGCGTGGCAGGCAGTAATGAGATGCAGAGTCCAATGCAGGGACCACAGTAGGTGAGAATAATGAGAGGCACTGGCAAACTGGTTCAGGCGCATGTCAAAGCTGCGAGTGTGCTATGTCAGCTGTAAGAAAAGCCTTGCAAGATATTCATATATTCAAAACAGTTATACGCAAATGCCTTAAAGAACATCTCTAAACTGCAGGCGAGTTATAGAGCGCAAATTCTGTCAAATAAATACTGACATAGCCTTCACTTGGATTTGTTCCCCCTTTTTTGTTATGATTGTGTCCCAGGCACAAAAAATATCATAAATCCTAAATTGCAATGGAAAACACAGCATAAAATATAGAGGGATAAATGTAGCCCTGCTTCACTGAAATTGTACTGAATCCTTTCCAGGTTTCATGGAAAAAAAATATTTTTTTTAAGTTGAAAAACTATGGAGCAAGATCATTAAGAACCAGCGCAGCCTTGCAGCAGATGGAGACAGAATGAAAAGTAAAATAGCTGAAAGGGCGCTCCAGGCTGCAGCTGTCCCTCTAGGCCCAAGAATGCTATTGGCTATTCCTCTGAATCTCAGCCAATATGCCAACACCCGATTGGTGTACGGAGACAATGAGCCCAAAACATTCATACTGTTGTGTGCATTTTTAAAAAGTCAGGTGATTCTTCACAGAACATTACTCTTGGAAAAAAAAAGAAGAGGGCTGTGTCAAGGGGCCAAATCAAACAGAAAACACAGGCAATAATAACAGATTTCATCACCACCATGCCTCCAAGCAACTCCTCAATAGATAATAATGCTCAGTCTCTTGCTCAGGTGTGACATGCACACTCTGCCATGTCTCGAACCTTTGTCTGTGTTGTCTCATGGTGGCAGTGGATCAGGAGGGAGGGCGGTTATTAAAAATCAATCAACTGTTTTAGACAAAGCATTGCAATCTACACCTGTACCTTTGACAAAGCATGAAGCTTTCTGAGTTTTTTGAAAGGTGTCAAGTCAAAACAAGCTTACATAAAAACAAAGAATCATTATGGAACTTGACAATATGAGCTTTTTTCCCCCTCAAAATGCATCACAGAAGCTGACAAAAGTAACTGTCATTGGTGGCACACAGGCTTTTGGGTAGTGCAGCACAACCCCTTTGGCATGCTGTTATGATGGCATGGTTAAAGAAGAGGCTTGACAGAATGGATAACTGCTTGGATGCTAGCACTGGAGCTGCTCAGTAAAGCATGGCGTGGTGTCCGGCATCAGGATGGAATGGTGAGCATCAGCATGAATGACACAAAGAGCCATAAGCAAGGCTGATCATCAAAACTGGACCACTGGAATTTAGTCTTATTCCATCTAACACAATCAAAAGGGTGTTTGAGAGCAGGCAGGAAAAGGCAAGACCATCTCAGACTATGCATTGTGTTTTGTATGAATGGTAGCAATGAACTGTGCCTACAAATACTTTTTTCTAGAGGGAGTTTCTAGAGGGAGCTTTGGTGCTATATTGTAAATGTACCATTACATGTAATTTTAGGGGACAGGAAATGTAATATGCTAAGATTTGGCACTGAATTTACCGAAAATAATTGTTTAAAGTAGCAGGTCTTACAGCTACACATACATATTTGGTACATGAACATGGTCAGTTTGCAATACTACACACATCCTCTACAGACACAATATAGAAACTAAATGACAATCTACTGGACAGTTCTAAGCTGGCAGATTCGGACAAGTCATAATGCAACTAGCAAGCAACTAAGAACAACTTACAATCACATCCAAAAATGTCGGCTTACCTCGTTTAGCTTTTCCAAAGTTAATGAATGGAATAACAAGAAGCATGGATCAAGGGGAAAGATAAGTTAAGAGTTTAGTGCTCAGTTTTAGTCCTCGTCATCTCTTTGACTTCATTGAGTTAAGACAGTTGAGTAAAGACAGCAAATGGAAGGCACACGGCAATGACTTTGGCTCTTTTTTTTTCCCAATGTGCATTCAAAAATGGAAGATAAAAAAGAAAACAGTTATAACAAGCACTTTCACATGGAGGGAGGAAAGGGGGGGGTGGATGCATCAATTATTCTGCAGACTGTATTTTTCAACTTGCAATATTATAGAACTAGAGCTACCTCTGCCCTAAAAAATCTTTATCCATAATGAATTGAGCCCTCAGGGCAGCCCCAAACCGCGAGCACAGACTGGGCTGAACGGGAGTATCCAAGCTGAAATATTTATTTAATTCAGGTCTTTTTTAATGGTGAAGCAATGGGTGAAGGAGGAGAACATGTGATGAGAGCTGATGGGAACTACACTACAGGTAAAGCAGTTCTATTCAAGGCAGTGGAGACACCAGAAGCAATGAAAAGAAAGTGTGACTCACATACATGCACACACACACAGACACACACACACACACACACACACTCTTATGCACACACGCACAGTGAAGACAGGGGGTGACAGAGAGTGTGTGGCGTTTGTTTAACGAGGGGAACTGTGTGCTCAGACTCAGGCGCTTAGCACTGCTGACATCTCTCAGTTGTCTTAGCCGTTAACAAACAGGCTCAGTCGCTGAATCCCCCAAGTGTGTCTGCCAGCGAGTGTGATTGAGGGGCTTTCCGATTTATGGGCTAATTTTCACACTAGGAAGGTTTAGGGTTGCTTGGTAGTTAAACAGTCGCTTGTCTTTGGGCCTTAAAACGCTAAGTGAAGTGGCATGGAGCACCAACAAACTGTAGGAGCATAAACACAGAGCTGGTGGAGTAAAGTGATGACACAGGCATTGAGTGCAAGGACACAAATTTGGGCTTTTTGTATATTAAGAGCTCATGAAAAGTCCATTAAACAGAGAGACAGCGGGAGAAAGAGAGAAAGAGGGGGAGAGGGGGAGAGAGAGAAAGGGAGAGAGAGAGAGACAGATGAAGAAAGATAGATAGAGAGAGAGAGAAAGGGAGAAAGAGAGAGAGAGAGGGATAGAGAGGT
>JBBPCX010000006.1:21545587-21567982 GCA_037974365.1 Hydrocynus forskahlii
GGAGAGAGAGAAAGGGAGAGAGAGAGAGACAGATGAAGAAAGAGAGATAGAGAGAGAGAGAAAGGGAGAAAGAGAGAGAGAGAGGGATAGAGAGGTGAGAGAGAGGGCCGGGGGTGGGGTGGGGGGTGAGGGAGAAAGAAGACATTTATATGCAACATCATGCGGTAATGCATTATAACCAAACAGCAGATACCGAAGATTAAAATAAAAAGATCAAAATAAAGGATGGGCAGCATTATGAATAAACTAAACAGAAAGAAAGAAAGAAAGAAAGAAAGAAAGAAAGAAAGAAAGAAAGAAAGAAAGAAGGAAAGAAAGAAAGAACGAAAGAAAGTATATGATAGAAAAGGGGGAGCTAAGAAGGAAAAAGAGAAAAGAAGGCAGAAAAACAAAAGACTATGAAGAGGACAAAAAGAAAATAAATCAAAATAAAGAAAAAAGAGACGACAGAGAAACAAAGAAAGATGCAATAGACACAAACAGTGTGGACACACACAGTACCACAGGCTCAGTGGCTCACCTCGTACTCCTCCTTGAAGCCGTAACCCTCAGCACACTTCATCTGTGTGATGTGCTGCAGCAGGTCTGCCACACGGATGGCTGGGTGAAGCTGTCCGGTCTGGTATGGCACATCCACCGCCTCTCTCTTCTTGTACGAGTGTGTGTGGGACTGCACCAGGCTGCTGGTGTCACTGGTCACCGTATGGTTCTCATCTGCAGCAGGGGAAAGAGACATGGACCCAGAGGAACAGTTCAGGTCTGAGGCACAACACATCCCGATGTCAAATTTCAGCAAACCATAGAAGAAATGGATGAATACAGGGTTTTACGATAGAGTTACAACATGAGAAAAACATGAGGAAATGAGCATTGATATTACAGAACGTAGTAATATGTGAAGCTAATCGTACAATTGTGTTAACAGATTTAAAGCGAAACACAGAGGTGCACAAACTACACAGTTTACCTGACTAACAGAATACAGTGCTAGAGTATATTCCTGTTCTGAAAAGCTACCTGGCGCCTCAGTCCTCTACACAATCTCGCTATCTGGAGTTAGATCAATGGCAACATGAGCTTGCACAAATGGTGGGATGGTGAACTGTCTGTGGCTCTCCATGATGCATGGTATTGTAAGGAGGGTCACCTCAGTGGCTACAATGACAATGTCAGATGAGACACCTTCACAACATAGTGGTGGGGGGGGTAGGGGGAAGTGAAACCAAAGAAAGTAGAATAAGAGGGTGCAGGTGGAGGGGGGGGGGTGTAACATTGTCCACATATGCATGAAGAGGACGCCCATGGGTGACGGCCATGCTAGCTAATGGCTGCACAGGTGGACAGGGCGGGGCGAGATGCTACGCAAGGCCATGCGAGGTGACACGATTCGGGGAAGGCAACCCTTCAGCATGACCCACATACATCTCCACCCCCAAAAACACAGGGCAGACTGGCAACTTACCATTAATTGGCACTTTTTAAGAGGATACATAACAGGTTAAATGTGAAGAAAAAAGGAGAAGAGAAAGGAAACAGGGTATAAGCAACAAGATAGTTGAAACAAGAGTACCTGAACATATTTTGTTTTTTTGTTTTTTTTTGCTTTTTGTTTTGTTTTGCAGACTCTTGTCCATAGATGATAAGGAGCCTATATTGAAATGCTGGCTGCTCTGCAACGTGCTGGGTTGACCTGCCCTTTATAATAATCAGCCTCAGCAATTAGATGTTACTGTCTTATAGGAAAACAAAGAACCATTTGACATAAGAGGCCAAATCGGTAATTAAAAAAACAAAGCTCATAACTACTCTAACAAAACACGTCAATAAGCCACTCAAGTCCTCTTCTAGCATAGTGGATAGATGCCAAATGTTTGGTTTGATGACAAATAGTGATGCCTCACAAAAGACTAACCAGATATGCTTAAGTTGCCATAAAATGAATGTATTTTAAATGCTTGCTATTGTGAGCTGTATAAGTGATGCTAATAGTAAATATTTCAGTTTGTAAGAATAGTCAAATGTCATTGCCGTCTATAACTTTTACATTTGAAAATCTTTATGTCTGACTTTGTTAACAGATGTTAGGATGGCTGTGGGCCGTCATTTTTGCTTTGTGTGTTTGTTTGGTTGCTCACTTTAATGCACCACACTGTCACCCCCTCCCCTCATCCAGTCCACATTATCTGTCCATGCACATGAGAGGTCATAGACATACGTGACGTCACACGCACGACACGGAATGCGGATGGGATGGGGTGAAGCCAACTTCAGCTCGGGGAGAAAAAACTCTCGCCTTACAGAGAAGAGGAAAGCAGGCAGGTATGGATGTGAGGAAGCCATCATCAGTAACGAAAACAAATCTCTCTCTATCGCTCTACCTCTCTCTCTCTCTTACTCTCCTTCCCTCTCTTGCTTTCTGTCTGTCTCACTTCATCTTCCTTTGTTGTGTATCTCTCAAAAAGCTATAGCAATGCATATACAGCCTGGCACATTCCATATTTAAGTACTAGAGAAGCAGAAAGTGGAATGGTGTCTCACCTAAGATAGCAGTTGGCACAAAGGGGTCTGCCCAAAAAAGATGTAGAATTGGGAGGTTACAAAGAAAAGAAAACACGGAAGTGAGAATGCAAACTCAGTTCACTTTGGAAATCAGTCAGCAGTACAGCAGTACAACAGTTAGCACTGGGGTTAAGTAAGATAAGCCAGTTTGGTCTACATAAAGAAGAATTTAGTCATTTAAAACACAGTACCTAGTTCAGATTATGCTGATGTGATGAATGCATTTTGAACCTCAGTACAGTATATAAACAGTGTTATGCACCTCTGGTCAAATGACACGTTTTTGTTGATTTTCTAACTGAAATAATGGATAATATAGTCTTTTATGTAAATTGTAGGGCACAAATTCTCATTTGCTGAATTTCATCATAAATATTTTAAAAAATAAAAATATATAATTGCATATAATTTTATTTGTTACTTTTCGTACTTTTGCACAGGACAGATTAGACTTTTTTAGCAACTGTGCAATAATTGCGCAGGAGTGTGTTCCCTGTAGATGATGTGTACTTATTTTTACATAAACATTCAACAAAAAGTCATTTGAGCCAGGGCCTTTGCATATAACTGTAAATAGGTCTCGTTATATGAATGTGTTAATGGCTAAACACAGTTCTTCTTGAATATACCTAAGTGAATAGCAAAAGATATGCAACATACAGCAGTTAGGCACGCCATTCATTTCTTTAGAAGCAACAGATATAAAAAGTGAGAGCTATTTTAGTAGAAAGTTTGGTGAGAGCATGGAGGTCAGAAGTCAGAGCTGAGATTACCTGGGTAATAGGTGTTGGGCACAGACGTGCTGAGTGTGTTAGTCTTCATGGTGAATGACGATGGGGAGGAGACAGCTTTTAGCCAAATCAAGGAAACAAGAAAGAAAGAAAGAAGTATATTTACTCAAAAAGCAAACATTCCTAGGTTTCTAAAATATCCCTTACTGCCATTTTCATACTGTCACTGTCTTAGCAAACTCCAAACTCCACAATGGTAACTTTATCAGAGAAGTGCTTGAATGAATGTTGATATTTTTTTACATTTTGGACCACTTTAAAGGGCACCTGGCCTTTTCAGATACTGCAAATACAGCAAACGTTTCTACACCTTGGGTCAAATTACATGCTTTGTTGATTTTCAGAATCAAAATGAGAATGCATCCCTTACAGGATGTGGGGAACATGGGAATATTTTTTGTCCAAAATGGTAAATTCAACAAATAAACAGTTAATTGTGCATTAAAATGTGTTCTCTGTAGATAATGTGTACCTATTTTTACTTTTAATTTAATAAACTATGCAGTATGACCCTGGTTGCACAAACTTTTGCATATTGTGAAAATGAAAGATTTTGATATGACAGCAACAATACACCAAACATGGCTAGACGCTTAACCTATTTTTAAGGTTAAGACATCCACAATTCCCCTGACTCTGTCAGCTTAATACAAGCCATCTTAAAATACCACTGTGACGTGAATGAAGAGGGAATGGCTCAAATCCTGTTCACATTTTCTTGCTGTAGAGAAAAACCCTAGAAAAAAGACATCCCCCAACATTGTTGTAAACCAGATTGGTGTTTTCAGTTCTCATCAATTCGCACTGAATCAAAACGAAAGTGCCGTGAGCACCACGGGCTGGCTTGCACGGTAGAGCTGATACTGGGGGTGGTGATGAGCTGAACGGGTCGCTGACAGTGAGAGTGGTCAGGTAGGGACCTGCTCTCTGACAGCTGCCATGAGGCGCTGTCTGCTGCGACCTGCCTGTCAATCAAAGCTATTGAGACAGACAGCAGGATAAGGTCACAGATGAATCGCCCTGGCGTCCACCGCTCTTCTGTCCCGCCCGCTAAAAGCGCATGTTTATTTATTCATTCTTGTTTACTGGCCACTGTGCTGGGTGACACATCGGCCACGTGAAGCGGAAAAAAAGGTGCGGTCCTCTTGCAATATTAACCACTGTCAAGTGATCAGAGATTCAATAACTGGTTTTTTTTTGCTCCAGTTTCAAACAGCACGAAGAGGAGATGGGTGGCACGGCTGTTGTGCGTAAAACTACAAACAGTGCAAAGCAATTTTACAATACACAAACGTGTAGCATTCTTTGATTGCAAGTATTAACATTACTGCTATACATGTCGTTCAATGTTTTATTACATTGTATGATGTATTTTACTGTATCGTATTCTTTTCAATAGCAGAGTAAGCTTGGGGGCGACATTAAAATTTACTATCATGATATCGGCCATCAAAAATGACAAGTAATACTGATGTGCACTCATACTCTTGTGGTACCAAAAACATCAAATGCAATGTAAACAAATGTGAAATGATCACCAGCTTAATTCTGTTTGCTGTTCTTATTAAAACTATGTAAACAAACACATTGGTGTGCGTTTGCAGGGAGACTGTAACCGCAGGCTGTTTACTTCCACTGCAACTTTTTAAATAGATGATAGTAGCACATGGTTTTTGGATCTGTATATTTATCAATTCATGCCATTGCAACTGGTATCCATCACAAACCTAGAGGACAGTAACAGTTTCCTCTGAAACTTACCAACTACAGAGAATCATTTTCAGAATATGTGTCGCTTAATAAAGACAGATGGGAAAACCCACTGGAATCTGTGGACTGTAGAAAAACATATGATATATTTCATTGTTTTATGCTGCCCTATATGGAAAGTATTGGGAGACACCTGTTTTTCAGGGTTTGAGCTAGGCCCCTTACTTCCAGTGAAGGGCAGTTTAATGCTTTCCAGAATGACTGTGTCCCAGTGCAAGGTCCATAAAGACATGGTTGGATGAGTTCAGTGTGGAAGAACTTGACTGGCCTGCACAGAGCCCTGACCTCAACCCCATCCAACACCTTTGGGATGAACTGGAACAGAGATTGCGAGCCAGGCTTTCTCACCCAACATCAGAACCTGACCCCATAAACACTCTACAGAATGAATGGTTCCAAATTCCCTCAGAAACTCCAACATCTTGTGGAAAGCCTTCCAAGAAGAGTGGCAGCTGTTATAGCTGCAAAGGGGAGTCCAACTCCATATTAAAGTTTATGTATTTGAATGCAATGTCATTAAAGTCCCTGCTGGTGTAATGGTCAGGCGTCCCAATACTTTTGTAGACAGTGTATGTTTAGACAGACTGGTGAGCATTTAAATTTTGCTCTGCTTGGTATTTTGAGACTTGAGAGTGGTTTTCTGAGCATTCTGTACATATAAAAAAGAAAGTGTGAGGCTCAGTGGAGCTCAGGGAAGGGAGTGGTCTGGCTCCAGGTAAGCAGATGGGTGTGTGTTCAGCTGCTGCTGAGTCAGCACACTCTGAGGGAGGGCTGCTGACAAACTGGAGCACCCACCAAGGCATAGGACTGTCCCAGCTGTCCTGAGGGAGCATCAGCTGAAGCCGAGGAACACCGGCCCACCCCAGGCTGAAGGTGCTGATCAACACAAATCAAAGAGCTCACAGACACTAGCCAGGTGTGTGACGTGACAAGGTCACTGGGGGATGAAACCCCAGCTCTTTTTTAGTACAGGATTACATTTTTCTTATATGAGCTGTAAAATTTGATATGGATACATTCAGTCACTGTTCAGATGAGAAACTTTTAATTTGCATCTACACTCTCTGGCTATTTCTTATTTATGGGCTATATTACAAAGCTGTATAGCCCATCTGTTGTCATTTTGTCATGTTTAGGTCAGATTCTGGCTGCCTGAACACTGTTGGCCAGAAATAGCAAGCTACAGTTTTGGAAACCAGATCATTTATGCTGATGCACAGTTTCCCATCAGTTAGAGAGGTGAGGAAGGTTCAACCACAAGGTGGCCAGTTGATACTGGTCTCACAAGTGCAAACAGCAGTACCGTTAGTGAAAGACTCACTTCTTCCATTGAGGTTGTGGGTGTCCATGAAGGAGATGGCCTCGTCACAGTTGGTGCCCTGCTCAGTGTAGCTCTTGTCCATGGAGTTCACCATCACCGTCATCTCCTGCCTTGTGCTGCTCAGAGTCTCCTTGCGCTTCTTTGCGAGTTTCCTTTATTCAAAAATAGATAAATAAATAAATAAATAATCAACGTGATACATAAACAGGATTGTTGCCAAAATGAATAAATGATTGAATGCATTATTAAGCGGATGGCTTTTATTGTTACCATATAAGACATCTAGTGGGTAATTAAAGCACTCAACTGTCCAGAGGTCCAGTTGCTTTGAATGAAACAAAACCTGCTTTGTCCTCACTTCTTGTATGATAATTGGAAGAATTAAAACAAAAAAAGGATTTGCTTTTGCTACTGTCATGCAAGGCGCCTGCTCTCCTTTCCCACACAAGGACTTGTCTGGTCATGTCTGACCTGGCACTCAAAGTGGAAACACGGTCACATTAAATGCCAAACAAGATCAGCGGACTTCCAGTGCTCGGAGGAGGAAGCAGGGACATGGAACACGACAGCCATGGCCTTAAATACCTGTGCAATTACTGCTACCATCGCACTAATGCGCCCTCCTGAGACTTTTTGTCACTGCGAACGGGGAACAGACTCTGCTCTTCCTGATGAGAAAGAATATGCTGATGAAGAACAGAAAGAGTCTGAGAAGAGCATTTCGCCGCGGGCTAAGTGATGCTGCCGGGGGTTGACTTGTGAGTTAGGAAGGGCATGGCGGTGCACGCAGCTCGCTCAAACGACTCTGCACCTCGTCTCTGTCTTTTCACTTTTAATTGAAGGAATTGGTAAGACTGGATGAGGCAGCTTTGGTGATGATGACATACGGTTGTCATGGGAATTGATGCAATGTTAGTCTTTATCTTACGTAACTTTGCCAAAGTGGGGTTTCAGATGCGACTCCGCTGCACTACAGCACACACAGGGAGGGGGTGCTGGGGAGCAGGACAACACTACTTAGACTAGCACTGCCCTTGAAAACTGGACACACACTATCCTAATGGCTCTCTGCCCTGTGCTCCTGAATCAGTGTGCAATCGCATACGTCAGTTTTTACGGACACCAGTGGTTCCGACCAGTTTTTATGGACACCAGTCCTAGTCCTGGAGTATCACTGCATAGTTTAGTATCTGTCCTGCTTTAATATACAGGACAGCCTTGTTAGTCCATTAATCTTTAAGGACCATAGTAGCGACAAACCTCTTTCCCATTAAAAACTGTCCAGTGTGAGTCTCATTTTCGAGTAATATTCAAGCTTTAACTGGTGAGGTCTTACTCTTTAAGTCAGTAATTGTAACGTGACTACACAGATTTAAACTGTGGTGCATTACATTACTTTGTTAGAGGAAAACAATTGTATGTATAGCATTGCTTTGTACCATGCTACCCTCAGTGCTACAACTACCATCAGCAACAATGTTAATCAAGAATATTATTACATTATAGCACTGCATTATTTTGTGACATGCTACCGCCTGGCCGTACAATTTCATAATGATCTTTACTCCAAACATTCTGTCTTGATCCACCTTATGTTTCCATCAAATGCTGTATACTATATATATATATATATATATATATAATGCTGTACAAATAACACATAAAAGATCGGGCTTACTTTTCACAACACGGAAACGCTGCCTTGTGCTACTTGACAGAGCTTCAATTTAGTTCATTTAAAGACACATATTCCAGTGCAAGTGAGCCTCGGCGCTCCCATAAACAAAGAGCCTTAAGCCTGTAAACCCCTTAAAGGCCTGCCGATCATGTTAACTTCCAATTAGTCAGCTGGCTATAAAGCAGATGTGTATCAGTAAACACACTGCCTTGGTGGAGGGCAAAGAATATGCGTTGCCTGGTAGAATTAGGGATGCCAGCTCACTTTGAACGACAGTCACATCTTCATTACTGGCTCTATTACCAAGACTGCCAATTCAGCTTGAGCCACAGGTACTTTAGCAGTCCAAATCTTAATCAACCCAATGAGCAAACCAGTAACATCTCAGTGCCCATATGTTTACAAAGTGTTTACAATCCAACTCAATCCATTTGCCCCTTTCACATTCAGTATCTACAAATTCCAACCCTTGGATGATTTTAACACCATGCAACATGCCTCAGCGTTCTCTGATAGCAATCGAATTTTCTACCAGACTCCCTTGAATACTCTTTGAACGCTCAGAGCTCCCCAAACATTAACGTGGCAGTGAAAAAGTGTGCAGTGCAAAATGGGTTTCAGTGCCTCAATTGGCAAAGTGAGGCTGTAAATATGATTAGCAGTTGGGTGAGCATCCCAAATCCCCTCCAGAGCAGCCACACACTCCAGCATTCCATTCCAATAGCCGGCCGCCATTTCAATGTGAATAGTGGCACATCTGATGGCTGCCCCCTCCTCCTTTCTTCCCTCAGGGTCATGGTGGCCTGGCCAGGGGACACGGTCTTATCTCTAATGGAGCCCCCCTCGCATGATTCAGACTCGCATGGTTCAGCATTAAGTGGTCTAAAACAGAATAGCGGTGACCAGCCAACCTGGCCCCTGCAGCCTGCACATTAAACATAAATAAATGAAAGTAAAGCCATCTCTCTCTCTCTCTCTCACTCTCTCTCTACTCTCTACCTTCGTCTCCTTCAAGGGTTTAGCCGCTGAAGGTCAGAGAGATTGGGGCTTTTTACAAATGGAAAAAAAAGAGAGATGCTCTCCAACAGCCCGAGGGGATTTCTGGGCAAAAATGCAGAGTACAGTCACATTTGCCATCTCTTCACTACTATTTCATCTCATGGCTCTCTTTGCCCTGAATGCAAACTTTTCCATAGTTGTTGAGTGTTTTTAAATATATGTTTTTTATTTTTGTTTTAATCAAAGTATGTTTTGCAATCATAAAACATACCCCATTACATCAAATAGAGCTTCACTACTGTACTTAAACTTCACGTATCTCAGTATTTCTGTCCTCTTTAAGCCGTCTTGTCTTTTTCCACATGAATACGACGTCCTGGAGAAACAGGCGAAGGAAAATCTGATGTTGATGCAATCACAGTATGATTGTGGTTCTTGGCCTACACCTTCTTCTGTGTTGCATGGCATTTCCCCTTGTCTGTCTAGATTACATCATCTTAATCCACCTGATGTGCTGATGCACTGGTGACCTACTCAGCACAAGTACTATCTTTGGGAACTGCCTTCACAGCTAACAGTGAGACTTACAGACAGACCCCCAAGAAACTCATTATAAACGTATCTAATGTATTAAGCAGAGCAACATTTTAAACTGATAGTTTAAAGATGCTTTGATGTGTACCATCTAACAAAAATCAGCATAAAGGCTTGATTTCCAAGATGATTTCCAAGACTTTAATCCTAGTCCTGGTCTACACATCATTCTGAAAGGGGGTCCTCAATGTAAACCACGACTAGGTTTATTCTCTGTCCAGGCAATTCAGAAACGGTTAACTGTGCACTTTGAGCATCCTGAGCTATTACATATGCCCTTTTTGTGTTTAAAGCTGATGTTTTTGTGTTTAAAGCTGATGTTCATAGGAAATCGTATCACATTTTCCTGCCATACTCTTTTGTATCGAGCGTGATCACACATTGAAAGGCTGGGGAAGTGGGATGTGGAGGTGAAACATGATATAATCATGTACTGCAAGGGGATGGAAAAACCAAATGAAGCCTTCAAATCAATTTAATGAACTACCGCCTTATTTCCTCATGTAAAAGCACTGTTTCCATTGTTAGAGTGATGACTTCGTCTATTGATAAATAGATTTTGAGTACTTTTTGACTCCTTTTTTGTTGCAGAAATATCAAAGCATTTACAGCAAAAAACTACAGTATTACAATGTGACTTTTCCACCATTATTGTTCAGTCCTATGTATTAGTATATGTTTGCCACAGGATCTACAGTAACTCATCAGATCTCTACTATGCAAATCAGAGATCATCCACAGAGCTTCTGGAACTATTGAAATAAGGCAAAATGTGCTACACAAATCTAGCTGACAAAAAGAAACAGCCTGACATTAAATGGGACGCAATGTGTTTGTAGGGAGAGGGCAACCCAGGCCTTATGCATATAAAGCATGCTTTGGTATTAGCTGCTGTTTCTCAATGGTGTGGCAATTTATATTCACAATAAATCTCTGATTTACTGCAAGGGGATTTTCAAGGTAATAACACTTCAAAGTACAGAGATCTCTCTTTACCCTCCAGAGCCTAAATCTGTCTTGTGGCACTTTGCAAATACCAGCTTAAAAATGTACAGGCCCTTGTCATCATCCAAATCGGCATTTGTTTCAGACGTTGGCATTTGTCAGTGAGCAGTCATTCTCATGCTGCACTTAAAAACAAATTAAAGTGTCTGCAGAAAGTGTTGGAAAATTACAGTGGGTGCTGTAATCACAGTTACTGGCAGAGTCGAGCTCATTTTGCAGCATTCATGTTACGGGGAGGGAATCAGAGCTGTTAAATTGGGGACAAATTCCAGCTTGCACAACACTAATGACTCAAGTGACAGACACAGGCTAAAGCACTACGGCGCGAACACAAAGAGCAGAAAACAATACAGTGTCCTGCCGGTTAAATGAAGGGAAAGAGAACAATATGAGCTTCCTGTCATAATGGACGATTCCTCCTCCCTTGCATTTCTTCAGAGAGAATGGAAAATCGCACCACGCTAAAGACAGCGGGAGTTTAAATGCAAGACCTCGTGATTCCACAGAAAGCCTGCGGTACACTTGAGGGGTATAATTGTATCTCGTGCCGTTATCGCAACAATTGAAAGGAGAAAAGCGGCAGGTGACCCTTAAACGCAGCAGTGCGCGGTCCCCACTAATGGATGGCCGTGAGCTAATGAAGCTCTCCTACAGTCGGCGGCTCCAAATTAATCTCCTGTGTTGAGCTCGGCTCCATACAGCTGCCAGCACCCTTCCATCTCCAAATATTTCTGCAAATGGGTGACTCAACAGGAAGCTACATTTGTTTGCTACAGAAGTGACACTTAACATACGCTGTTATCTAATGTGTAATCTGTAATTTGGTATCTGGGCATTAGGCCCATTAGCACTATAAATAACTAATGCACTAAAAGGGGGAGAGGGGTGGTGGCACATGAAGTCACAAAATGCACTGATTCTCATGTAGGACCACCATTTAAATGGTGTATTTAGATGGTAAGATGGTTAAATGGTGCGTTAACACGCCTATAAAAAAAAAACAACAACATTAACTTCGGAAAAATAAAAACGCGGTGCACATTTTTGATGACAATGTACCCCAAAATTCTTTCAATGTTAAAATGTCTATTAAACTCAAAGGACACAAGAGCAAGCCATGCAACAAATGGAAGATATCCTACATGCACTAAACCCCAACATGTAGTACAATAATTACTTTGCTCTGTGGACTGTTAAACTTTTTTATGGCAGCAACTACAGGCTCTAGCAACTAAGTCCTCAGTCTTTATATTGCCTGCACTCCAGCAGTAAACTTACATTTTCCGGGTTATAGAGGGTGACAGCAAAGCTGAATGGTATTTGTGTGCTTGCAGAATGCAGAGACAGCTACAGTGCCAGGCAATTAAATGCTCCAAATACCACACAACTGTTGAACAGAAAGCCAAACACAAAACAGCTAAACAGAATTTGCCCATCTATTCGGCGTTGCTTCTATCTATTATATTTGCAATGCCAACAATACAAAAAAGCAAACATAAGGCATTACCAGCAAATAAGCACAAGATTCTACTGTTTATGTTCTGTTGTTAGCTTTTCCTCCTTTATTTTACGTACATTTTTACAGCGTCAGCATTTTGCCCTGTTTACCCAAGAAACTTGGGAGCATAGCTTAGAAATGACACAACCTCGGGCAGCACTCGCATCCAAAAGCAAAACCGGCAGCATGAGCTCTTGCTCTATAAAAGCAACCTTGGCATCTGCATACAGTACGGGAATGGAATAAGCTCACTGTCAACAACAGCAGAGTTGGCGCATACATCTGGATTAGCAAGATGCAGTCTACATGACTTTGCCCTCAGCACATTTGTCCCCATTTTATTTTCCATCTTTGTAAATGATAATGTTTCCTACAACAGAAGAAGCTGCCAACCATTTGGAGGAACAGTAGCTCCTCACTGTCTGAAACGTGAATGCACAGTGGAACATAAAAGTGTGTTAGTACTTTGTCTTTTCCTGTATTGAAACTATATTAAACTCTTTTAAAGAAAGTTACAAAACTTTGTGGGCACCTCATTCTGTTTCATTTTTGTTTGAGGTGTTCTGATTGTCTCTGTTTCATGTATTCACCTGGGAAGGAGGAGCGAAACAACTGTGGGAAATGTGACAAAAGCGAGAGCATCCAATTTCCTTGCAAATGTCAGGACGCGCTCCGTCTCAGGGTGAAATGGGGAGAGCAAGTGGAGGGAAAATGGAAAACAAATGTGAAAGCGCTCTACAGTGCTCCACAATTATCAGTGGCAGGAGAAATGTCAGAGAGGCTGGGACAAAGCCTAGACGCCGGACCCATGCCTCGGTGCCTCATCTGTGTAAAGTGTAGATTGGTTAACCATAACAACATTGTGACATAAAAATTGTTAAAGTAACTGCATTTTAGTTGTGTGTGTTTAGAAAACCCTGCTCACCCCAAAAATACTTTTGTTTTCATTTTATAGAAACTCTTGCAAGGCTGGACAGAAGACTGGTAAAACTACAATTTAGTTAGAAATTGTTGTTCATTTTAGCATATGGGGTATTTTTTCTCACTTAACCACAGTAAATTCCACCTGTTAGTTCTATCTCTCCCCACAGAACTACCATGATGGGAGCTCTGAAAAGGCATCACATTCTTTTGAACTGCCACTGTTCTGTTCAGCTCTCTTGAACTTCCGGCCATGAAAGGTCGTGGTATTGCTGTTAATTGAGCGATACAGCCAACGATGAGATGTCTGGCCCCACAAAAGCTCATATGATTGAGTTATAAACTTCTATTATTATTTACCTGCATTTCTAACCTGCCTAGTCTCAGTCAGCGACAGAAACCAATGAAGCACAGCATTCATTGAAGCTCAATGTTACATGGTGTCTCAAAACAAATATCTCCTATGTGTGATTTTTCAATGGCCTATCAAGCTAATGCCACCAACAGCTCCAGAAGGACTTGTTTGTGGGCGGAGCATGCATATGGTCAGTTCTGCTCCATGTGGTGCACTGATGTTCTGACATCCAAATGAAGACTATATGGCGTACCTCCTCTGTAGCTCGCTGCAACGGAAAGAAATGACAAACGACAGATTGGTGGCGCTTAGTGGCCGAGGAGGCATCATCAATCCTGAAAAAGGAAGCCAGTGCTGGAGAAGCGGCTGAGGGGCTTAAAGAGTCTGACACCAGCTGAGAGAGAAACGCATCACTTCAGATGAGAGATGCTCTCTTTGTAGCCACTTTGGCAACTCGGCAATCCTGCTAGAGTTGCAGCGGCCCTGCTGGGCTCAGTGTCTGCTCGCGCAGCCTCAACAGTCTGCTGCCCTGAAATGGTTGCTGACTCTTTGAAAGTGCAATGCTAATATTGCAACAGCTAGACTCGGGAGTTCAGCGCTGCCACATTTGTAGTCTTCAGTTGGCGGAGTCTCTCGGGTGGGGGGTGTGGGAGGGACGCTAGCGCTAAAAGGCCAGACAAAATGCTGATATCTTGCAGTGATGGGTTTGCGTGTTTCCGTTACTGACAAAAGCACATCAGGACCTCGAAGTGCAACAACGAGATGAACGCTTGTTTATCCAGTCACCCCCCAGCCATCCTGAAATGGTGGGCGTAGGAAGGACAAGCTGCAGTACACAAGCAACCGGTCACATCCTGCTGTGCCTTCACCCCACACACAGAAGAACACATCCACTGCCCATGCATACCTAATGCTCACAAGATAGCGACTGTCCCTGCAGATTCCTCTTTGAACCTTTCCATTTCTCCCTCTGTGCTCTTTTTGTTTCAAAAGCAACTGCAGACCTTTTCTCCGTTTCTGTTTCCATTTTACCCCCCCCCCTTTTTCGGGCATGAGCCATTTCCATTTGAAGTTTAACCTGAAATCCTGCAGATTCAGAGGGCCTAGGTTGAGAAGAAAAAAAAAAGAAGAAGCAAAAAACCCTTTTAAAGAGAGGTACGTTTCTCGCTGTCTCTGTTTTTTTCAGAGCAAAAAACATAAATAAAAGACCTTGCCATGATGTGTGTGGTGGGGAGCCGTGACGGCTGGGGCCTCTGGAGAGCGGAGCTGCAGATGTACCCTTGAGCGAGGCACTCTGTCCAGACCGCCATCACATAAAAAAACCCATTCCGTTCATCATTCACAGCTATAAATCCGGATGTTTGGCAGGGGTGCGCTGACACCGACCTCGGGGTAAAGCCGCGACGGACACACAGGAGCACGATGGCATCTCCATTAATATGTAGAAAACACACTCCGAGAGAAACATGGGAGCTCAGGGGGCTATTCATTTCACAAGAAGATATTTCATTTTTGATATGCTGGCAATGGCTAAAGAGTCGGAATGGGAAAATAATCTCAGTTATGCTATCTGCACCACCTTCCTCTATATTTAACTTTCACTGAGGAAAAAAGCCCCATTTTAAAACCGTACTATCAAGATATCAACCGATGCCATTCAGAACCAAACAAATATATGATCTGCGCTAAAAACTTCTGAAATGGAATGTAAGAGTTTTTATCACAAGCACAATCATGCTTCATTGCCTCTAGGTCCTACAGATTGAATTATCCAGTTAATGCTACATATTTATAGAAAACAAGGATAATGCACCCATATAAAACAACATGCATGTGTCTAATGACAATTAGGTTAGGAGAGCTCACTCTGAATTTGTGCTCCACACAAGCAATTGGCCAATCTGCCAATTTATTACATTTATTTTGACAGTTTAGTGTTATTTTAAAAAGTAACATGTGGTTTGTGAGACCACTCGTGCTATGTTTTAATGTTGCTGCTACACCTGAACCAAAATGTTACAGCACAATTATGCATGACATTGCAATAAACAGCCAGTTGCTTTATTTAAACAGGCAACTTTTAGCACTATGTTTTCTGTTTTCATTTAGTCCACAAAGCAAGAACTAAACAACAAAAACTTATCAGGCAATTTGGCTGTTAAAAAAAAAGCCCATAAAAATTAAAGATCGAAACACTTTTAGTTTCTGTCAATGGCTATTTCGGTCTAAACCAACACATGGACATAAAAGACAATGATAAATTATGAGGATGAATATTAGTATGTACGGTTGATGATGCAAGGGCATTCAAATGAGTGGCATGGGCACTGGAGCTTGGGATGAGCTGTCACCACGCCATCAACAGCATTTCCACACACACACACACACACACACACACACACACACACACACACACACACACACACAGAGGTCACCTCTACCTTTTCTCTGACAGATTTCCAGTTTCAGCTGAGCAAGTCAATTTAACCACTAGACATTAGAATTGTAAAAGGTTTTTACAGACATATTGGTCAAAAATGAGTGATCACCATGAGGCATATTAACAAAACTGCCATTTCTGTTCCTGAGATCTTAGCTGAGTTTACATAGGAAAAATGTAAAACTCTCTTCTTGTAACAAGCCACGTGGAACTCTGCAATCCTGAGGCCAATTATCTCGGAACGACACTTATTTTTTGTCAGACAGAAATTTATAATAAGGTCTTGTAACTTTTTTTAAGGAGCTTTAGCTTTCCATACACAAACAAGACTAATAAACATGCATTACAAGTGGGAGAAGAGCTAGCATGAAAGAAATGGTCATGTTAAAATGTATTTTGGGAGAAAAAATGAGTGCATCTTTTTTCTGAGGCCTTTTCTAAAGAGATTATAATGTTCGTGTGATTTCTTTCGCATCAATAAATGATGTCATTACGGTTTCATTCATTCATTGTAGGTTTCATTCAGTCAGGCTTGACGTTCACATGCTGTTTTACTCCTAGAGGAATCCCAGACACCTGCACAACACCTACAATTTCATTCCATGCCATTTAATGCAGCCTTCTCGACACAGCATAACAAAATCACAAATCTGGTCTTAATAAAGGCTCGCTAAGCCTAATTTGCAATATTAATTTGTCTGTTTAGATGAATGAGAAAGCCCAATCTGCAATATGATTCGAATGTGCATCTCATGCGTGAAGGATCATGCGGGAGGAGGAGACATTAAGACATTACGGCTTGACAGCTTAATTACACTGTTGCAGGTGAAGCACAACATCTTCTTTCACAACATCTGCTGCTCACTGCCAGACTGCTACATTACGACCTTACTTCAACAATCTGTCACAGCACACACTTTCTACAGCCACTGAGGCTTCACAGAGACATGATGGGAGCATCTGTCTCTTACCATCTTCATTCAAAAGCCTGCATTTCTAATTCCCATGATAGGAGTTCCTATTACAAAACGTATACTCACTTTCTCATTATTGTCTACTGTCATACTAGAACAGCTATCAGCTGTGAACAGAAAGTATTTGCTAAAATTTGTTCTGACTTCAATCAACTCTCACTATGCCATTGTCTTAATAACATACAAAAGTCTGGAAAGGATCAAAAACCCAGATATCAAAACCCAGAGCTCCTACAGGACAGATGCAAAGTCCTGATAGAAAGCTCCTGAATGGGACAAATCGAGAGCTCCTGGATGGGACAGTTAGAACTGTTCACATTGTCTGCACACTTGAAAGTGCAACCCACAGTAAGAAAATGAAAATACATTGGACTACAATAATAAATATGCAATTCATACTAGAGTTTCCCAACCCTGGTCCTGAAGCCCCACCGGCCTGCCCATTTCACCTGCTCTGACTGTTTTACAGCCCTTTAGGTTCTATGTACTAACTGGAAAAAACTACAGGCTCCTAAGTATAAGTTCTTTAAGTCCCACTTTATATGAAATGTCTCTAATAATTATAACAACACATGCAACTATAAGTGAGCACGCTACCAGTCAATAGTTTGGAGACACCTTCTCATTCAACGATTTCCTTTGTTTTTATTACTGGCTACATTGTAGATTAATATTGAAAACATCACCTATTGGAATGCTATTTAATTAACAGGTGTTCTTCATCAAGAGTTCATTAGTGGAATTTCTTGCCTTCTTAATGTTTGGGGTATTATCAGTTGTGATAATAGGTAGGGTTGGTACACAGTTAGTGATCCTATTCCACTACGGTTTTACTGCACATTATGGCAAGAACCACTTAACTAAGTATAAAGAAACAACAGTCCTTCATTACCTCATTACAAAACATATTCTGGTTTGCTGAACTCTTTTTTTGTTTACTGCATAATTCCATGTGTTCCTTCATCGTTTTGTTTGTTTTCAGTATCAATCTACAATGTAGAAAATAATAAAAACAAAGAAAAAACATTGAATCAGAAGGTGTCTCCAAACTTCTGACTGGTAGTGTATTTATTTATTTATACAGGTATTTATATATTTTATTTATGGATTAAGTGCTGCAGATGGATTATATTAGAGCTGCCAGTAACTTCAGTTTTTACTCAAATAATAATCGCTCAAAAAAAATGCTAAAATGTTTCTACGTGACAACTTTTAGGTATTAAGCTAAAAAAAGACCATAGTTAAATATCTCATAACTTATTTGGAGAAGCAATGTGGTAATATTGTTGATTTACTTCTTAAACATGTGACATTAATACACAGTTTAGTGTGTTTGTTCTTACAAACTCATTAAATAAATATCAATTTATGAGATATTTTATGAGATGTGTCCTATATTAGCTTAATATGTAATATTGTACTTCAAATATTTGCAAGTCTAATGCTTCATTCCTCCAGTCCTGCATTTCATTTGTTACTCCACAAATAAGCAATGTGATTAAAGTGAAGTAGGAGCAGTGTGTAAGGACGCTACCTCGCTCAAGGGTATCTCTGTCGTCCCACTATCAGTCCTGGTGTTCAAACCCACAACCTTCTGATTGCAGGGGCAACTCCCTAACCACTAGGTCACCTGCTGCCCAAATTTTAACTTGACTTGAGTGTCTTTTGATTGTGTCAAGCTGATAAGGAAGAGTCAGCAACTAGACAAGCTTTATCCTGAAACAAACCTCACCAGGCTACAGAATCAGCAAGATATTCAGACTCTACTACAGCGCGAGGGCCTCCCCTTTCATTTCACACTGATCTTCCCAGAGCCTCAACATACTGACCATAAATATTTAAAACCCACTTACAAACTGGCTAATGTTCACCAGATTGGCTTCTGCATTTTAAAAGCAAACCAAACATGTTTACAGTGTGCTCGCTCATGTTGCCGGTAGAAGCCTCCGAAGCTCGTCTCCGGGTTTTCAGCGCATGATGGACTGTGTTCAGGTATGACCTTGTCTGTCTGAGCCTGAATGAAACATAAAGAACAGTGTGCTGGGCCTCTCTGGTGCAAAGCTGCTTTAAGTTGGTCTCATCAAGTCTGAATTATACAATGAAGTACAAAAGTTGAATACATTCACGGATGTGTGTATAAATATTATAGCATGCTTACAAATATAGATAAAAAAGAATGGCTGCGTCTTTGTAAAAGGTTTCACAGTGTAACAGATAAGAATGCACACGAATTAGATAAACAGTTCATGTTCAGGTCATTGCTGTTATTGTCACTATCATTCAAAATGCCTTGCGTATCTTTTACTGCATCAAACAGCTCAGCGTTTCCGTTGTTTGCCAACAAAGTACTTAATGTAAAGCTAAAGCACTACAAAGTGTGAAAGTAGAGGCTTCTCAAAATCTGCTTTCTTGCGCACTAAATATCCAAAATATCGAAGTGAGTAAACTAGAAAACTAGAAAAGTGTTTAAAGTAGAAAAGGGCAATAAGGAAAAGCCACAATGATAATATGTTATTGTTGTCATCAATTACAGAGTTGAACTCTGTATCACATAAACAATTATTCCATTATATTATAATTGCATGTATAATTACACAACAATTATACTGTAGCTGCTGAAAATGCACAATAAAAGTATCTGACTGGATGTATGTCCACCATACCATTATCTTACTGTTTATTTTCGTTATTATTATAAACTATAATAATAAATATTTAAGGTTGGTTAATCCATTATTTTTGCAACTGCAATACAGTTTTTTAAGCAGTACTAAAAAGTTGATAGAACATTTTAATTGTGAGAGGAAAAATATTTCCTTTGAAAGCAAATTAAAAAGTCCATTCAAATCAGAAATAATTTTTTGAAATCATTCTGACCAAGCAGCAATTGCTGGTGGAATAGAACACCTGTGAAAAACGCAGACTGAGCTGCTGCCTCTCCCCACTCTCCAACCCCAACAAGTGAACACAGCTAATGTTCCCTGCAAGAGAGGCAATTTTGTTCTCTTCCTCTCACACTGCACTGTGACCCCAAATCCACAGTTTGACTCAGAAAACCATTGGCCATGTCTGCCACATAAAAAAGCCTTCCTGTCACAAACAAAATTAATCGACTCTGCTCTGACCTGGAGCAAAGAGGAATTAAAAAAGGACTGCTCATCTAAAACACTGGGGACACAGCTTATGCCGAAGGGTCATCTGTGTTAGCCTCGCAGGCCTCGCACTGGCAGTGCAGCCCTTTGTGGCTCTCCAGCTTTCTCTCTAGTCCTCTCAGAGAGTGAGCCAAGCAAGGAGCAGGCTCAATGACTAGCCTCCACAACACGCAGCGTCTTGTTCTCTGATGATATGAGAGGAACCGGGTTATCTGTGTAGGTGATAATAGTGCATTGCATTTTTTCCTGGATGCTAAGATCAATCAACAGTTCTAATGTCCCTTTTGGTCTCATGGACAAAACTCACTGGCTTGCATTTACTACTGCCTTTAGTGAGACTGTATAACACACAGTCAGAAATGTCTACACCCCAGTCAGGTGACATGTTTTGCTGATTTTTTGAGTAAAAATAAATCACATCCACTACATATATATTTACATACTTTAAATTAGTATAAAATGTGCCCTAACCTTTGCACAGGCCATAATATGTTTTTACTTTTTTGTCAATGTGTTCAATTCAACAGATAAATGTACATTAACCCATGCGAATGTGTGTTTTTGTGTAGGATGCATTCTTAATTAACGTGATCTCACCAGGGGCACCAGAACTGTGAGTTGCATGATGATAAAGCCTTAAATGCTGAGATAAATATCAAGAACGTGATCCAACGAAGAGAGAAAGAGAAAGAGAAACTGCCAGTTTGAGCCAGAAAATATGCATAGAAATATACTTTACATCTCAGTTACCATTTATTCTTACTCTGATGAAACTACGGTCCCTGGCTGGTGAGTTTCCTGGTGCCCCGACGTGGACACGCACACATCCCAAACATTCTAGAAGCAAATTTTAATGAGTTAAAGGGGACAAAAGCCAAAGACTGAAAGTATTGCCGGCTATGTGGTAGGTAAACTGTGGTTAATCTGTGGAAAAAAAAGCTCTTTCTAATGGATGAATAAGAAACTTTACCGCAGCGCACTAAATCCATTCTCCCCAGGGGACTGTATGGGACTGTGCCTGCTAAGTGTCCCCAGGTATGCTCCTGTATGCCAATTAACAACACTGAATTAATTTGATGCCGTATTGGATAGCCTAATGCTCTGCCAGGCACGCCGAATAAATTACCGTACGCTGGTAACTCCAGCCCAAATTGTGACTAAGCTTGCTTATCACATCCCACTACGCTAGGGAGGGGTTGGTGGGACAAAAAAACGAACTTGATTGGGAGTTACTTGGCAACGAGCAGACACCTGGACAAAAGGCGACTCTTGATGGCTCCTCCATCTATCAGGCTTGTGGTAAGAGAGTGCAAATTGCCTCTTCATCCCTCTACACTTCCTCTACCTCCTATTCCTCTCAACACGCAGAGGCTGTCAAACGAGACAAATGCGCATCCCCTTGTTGCAATTAATTTGATTCTTGTTCTGCGTGAGCTCTCGGTGTAGAATTTAATTAAGGCTCCCGCGCGCCAGGACTCACTCTGTCGAAGGCCGGAGCTAAATGGCCCTGTCTCCCAGCCTTCCCTGCTAAGCACGAGAGAGTGATGGAGAGAGAGGGGGCCCCTTGCTCATTTGAGCTCCATGCTTTATGGCTGCTGCCTCTGTGGCAGCGTCTATCTGAGGAAATGATGGAGAAAGTTGCATAGCCATACTGTTTTAGGATTGTTTTCAGATTCCCAGCAGACAAAAACACACTTCGCTACTGTCAAACTCGTCTCCACCAAGTACAGAAAGCTTAAGCAAGGATATCTTGTTCTGAATTCTCAGGTAAAAAAATCTGTCAAATGAACCCAAATCAAAATAATTGAAATAAAAAATCTAAACTAAGCTTAGTAATTTGTCACTGGAAAACAACACAACAGGGGTTAAAGAACAGCATTAGTTACATAAGCGAGACACTTTTTTTGGTACACCTACCTCCACTCATCCATTTTATCAGCTCCTTCATTACTCCTAACTATTTTGTAGATGCACTTTGTGGTTTTCACGTACAGACTGTAGTTCATGTGTTTCTCTGATTTTTTTTTGTTCTCAGAGTCGTGACACTGACATGGTTGGTGTTATTTATCCTCTAGTTCCTCATCAGTGGTCAGTTTCTGGCCACAGGAGACTGTTGGCTGGATATATTTTTGGTTGGTGGACTGTTCTCAGCCCAGCTCATACTGAGGAGTTCAAAAATCACAGCAGCACTGCTGTGTGTGCTCCACACACACACACACACACACACACACACACACACACACACAAACACACACAGACACGAACACACACACACACACACACACACACACACACACACAAACACACACACACACACACACACAAACACACACACACA
>JBBPCX010000006.1:21570365-21581472 GCA_037974365.1 Hydrocynus forskahlii
GGTGGGGGGTGGGGGGGCTAGATGGTCACTGTCACCTAAATTTTATCAGGCTGTACGTTTACTCCATGACAGAGGAGTGAGGGAAAGGCACTGAGGGAGTCTGTAACTGTCACGTTAGATAGCGGAGAGAGAAAGATCAAGGAAAGACAGGGTTACAGGTAAAGCTGTTAGGACAGGGCTCAGTTTCCCAACATGGCCTGGAATTATCTGTACGCCACTAAAACAGCACACAGATGTGTAGTAGTTTCGATGACCAAAGGACTAAGATCATATTTGGGAAATTGGACCCTAGGCATAGTTAGACGTATAGCCAGGAACAAAGCTTTGTAGTTTATCTTCCTCCTGTTTCTGACTTTAACATTTCGACTAACACATATTCCAGCCGTCATCGAAGAACTACAGCTCAGAAAGTTTATTACGTGTCTGTTGTTGTCATGATTTCAGTCCCTATTCAATCGCTAATGCCCCGGCAATGGCTCCTATCAAATCACTTTTATTTATAAGCAGATTTGCCAAGGTCATTATGCTAAAAACTACGCTGTCAATGCAAACAATCGATTTTATGTAATTGGCTGTCTTGCTTAGTTAGCAAAATGAAGGCATGCCTCTCCAAACGTTATGGCATTCTGAAACTCGCCGGCAAAATCAATAGAGACAAATATCCTTATTCAGAGGAGGTAATGACTTGGATTTAGAAGATATGTCCTCTTTCTCTCTCTAGCTTTTAAATCACAGCTTTGCTCCAGACGGAGGAAAAATGGAAGGAGCGCTATTTAAAGTCATCGAACACTTGCCTACTCACATAGTGTGTTACAGGCTCTTTGCTGTATACAAAAAGAAGTTGGGCTATTTGCAGAGCGTTGCTTCCTGAGGTTTTTTTGTACAGAACTCAGAGAGCTTTGCACTCCAGCTGAGTACGAGAGCTAATGTAAACTAGCCTGCAGCAACATGCCCTAGGCCTCTCTTTGAAAAAAAAAAAGAGAGAGAAAAAAAATTCTTTCATCAATTTTTCCCTCTTATCTTGCTTTACTTTTTTTTTTTCCCTTCTAGCACGAGATAAGCTTCAGAAACATTTTCCTATTTCCTGTTTGAGGGTCATTAAAACATGTTCATTTGTTTGAGTATAGCATGAAGAAAAAAATAGGAATATTTCATCACGCACTGTACACTGGTGCCACAAACATTTTAATGGCGGTTATCAGAGCAATCAAATAAATTATTCAGTGCTTGCTTGACAAAAGGGGGTGTTTGTGAGTCAAAAGACAAACAGCACAGATTCACTACAGTTGATTTTCATGTAAACACATGCATGCAATATCTTGGTTAGAATTTATTTCTGTTTGGTACAGAGCCATTACAAAATCATCAAATCCAGTATTAAAGGTCTGGTGCTGTCATAATATGAGAAACATACAGTTCAGACACTACAGAATTACGGATCTTACCTTTTCTTCATGACCAGCACTACTCCCAGGAAGATGATGACGAAGAGGAGGATGCCAGCAATGACACCGGCGATTTTGACAGTGTGGTCTGTTTGTTTTTCTGGTTCCACCGCATCAGGTTTTCTAGTGGCTGCCCCTGTAACCCACAGCACGTCAAAGTGTCATATTCCCGCAACAGCACTTTCTATATACTATGCTATACTATACTATATATAATGCACAAAAAAAATCTGTAGAGAAATACATGTGACATAACAAATAATTCTGGCTAGATATTGTAAACATGCATATGAAATTTATGGCAAAGCTGGAAATACATTCATAGCTTTTTTTTCCCACTACAGGGGACAGTCTCCCTGGAGCGACTTGGCGTTAAGGGTCTTGCTCAGGGACCCAGTGGTTTTGTGCTGAAGGCAGGATTCAAACCCATGACCTGTTGGTCCAGAGGCAAGTATCCTACCCACTAAGCCACCACCAACCCCATACTGCTAAATCCACCTCCATACTGCTAAATTCAGGGCACGATTCCCTTTCCCTCTGGCCGTTTGTATTTCCAAATCATTTCGGTCATGAACCTTAAGCAAAGACAAGCTGGCCATTAAAACAATCTAAAAAATGCATTTCAGCTTCCAATTAGCCAAAGCTGAAAGGGGAGGGGTGCAGCGAGAGAGAGAAAAGGAAGAAAGAGAGAGAGAGAGAGAGAGAGAGAGAGAGGAGAGTGGGAATGGGAGAGAGAGAGAGAGAGTGGAGAGTGGGCATGAGAGGGGGGGGAGAGTGGTGGGAGAGAGAGGAGAGTGGGAATAGGAGAGCTGGGAGAGAGAGAGCGAGAGAGAGAGTGGGAAAGAGAGAGTGAGAGAGGGAGAGAGAGCAAGAGGAGAGCGAGAGAGAGAGTGAGAGAGAGAGAGAGAGAGAGCAAGAGAGAGAGAGAGAGTGAGAGAGGGAGAGCTGTACATATCTAAGATTCTCATCAGTTATGCAGCTCCTACTGCTCAGGGCATCGGATGATTATTCTAATGGGATCTTTAATAGGACCCTTAGGTTTCTCTTCTCCTTCATGACCAGAACAAAAGGCCTAATCCTCTGCTCGTCATCACCCACGGCCAAAACATCATATCACTTTTGGTGGTCCCACCCAAATTAAGCAGTTATATATCCCCCTCTCTCTCTGTCCCTCTATTTCTCAGTCTTTCTCTCTCACTTTCTCCTCACCCCCCCACCCCACCCCCCAACAGCTACTCCACCTGAGAGAAGGAGATAAACTCATTAACCATGCTTCTCCACTTCCATTGTTTTTTCATTTCATTTTTCCTCCTTCATGGGCACAATAACTGCTTCTTCTATCGCCTTTGGATATTCAAATCTGGGTCACATATGGCGAGTGGCAACGTAAGAACAGCTAAAACAACCCAAAAGAATAAGCCAGAGCAAGAACGAGCGGGGCAACCATTTATTTCAGGACCATTTATTCTCCGAGTTGGCACTGACGGCTGATCACACCATGGGTGCAAGCATTTAATATCTGCTCAAGAGAGATAACCAACACCTCGCAGCGTCTCGCCTTTCTGCACAGACGTAGAACAGACCTTATTAGTACGGAGGAGGGGCCGCAGACGGACAGACGGACAGACGGGCACGCATACATACACACAAGAGAATGCATGTGCTGGTGATAGAATGAACAGGTGATGAGGAGAGGGGAAAGTTCTGCTGTTTACTGTATCATGTGATTGCGTGTCAGTACAGAAGCGGGAGGAATATCCATTTCCAGCGCTCTAAATGAGTATGGGATGAAAAATAGCCCGGGACACGCGGTTCAATTCGGGCCGGGCTGCGAATCTATTCCTGCTGCCAGCTCCACTTTTTCAATCAGTGCGTGACAACATCCATCACTCCAGCCAGGGCGGTGTGGTTACCTTGGTGACGGATCGTGTCAGAGAGCAGGGTCTCATTTTGGGAAGAATTCGGGCTTTACTGGCGCTGACTTCAGGGTTGAGCCGCTCGGTCAGTACCTCTCTGCAGCTAGTGGGAGCAGAATGTGCAGACGCATGTCTGAGTGCGCCTGTTTTGCATCTAGATTCACTGCTTATCTCAAAGGTTGACTCCTGCACGTCCGACGTTTCTTCTGAAATTTAAGGGTATTAATAAGGAGTTTCCCCCCGTGCTGTAGTAGCACTTATGAGAAGAATTTACACTAGATGTTGGAAGACTGCTGTGAAGAGCTGGTTGCATTCAGCCACAAGAGCATTAATGAGGTACTGAGATTTAGATGATTAGTTCTGGATCTCGGATGTCACACCAACTCCATCACTCCAGAGAACACAGGTCCACAGATCCAAAGCTGCTCAGAAATGCTCTGCATGTTTCTCTTTGGTGACTGTACGAGTGTGTGTGTGTAACCGAATAGTTCTGTTAGCAATTAATGCACCTTAAAGTTCACAAATTAGGGGGGGTGTCTGGCAATTTGTGGAATTTTTCTTCCATTTACTCATTCCTGTTGGTTTGAGACATTTCAAAGTTATTTATAATTCACAGATGAGATTCACTCGGTGAAAGTGTACTGTCTGTATAGAGCCGTGTCCGTTCTGTGCTGTGGCAGCGCAACAGTGGGCCAGTGCTGAAGTTCTTGCAAAGGTGCTGGAGGGAGAAAGAGTGTGTGTGCCCTGTGAAAGCAGAGAGTGGGAGGGGAGCTCCTCAGAGAGTCTGCAGCCATAACAGCTGCTCGCACACAGTAAACAAAACTCTCGCTTCTAATGGTGAGAGAGAATACCCACACACACACACACACACATGCGCGCGCGCACACACACACACAAACATCACCTCAAGGTTCAGCTTCTTCCGAGACAATAGTTAAGAACGAAATCTTCTTTGAAAAAGTAGAAAATTGTGTTTGTGGAGTTGAAGAGCTACGCTTGTGGTGAGGCATTTTGGGGGCTGAAATGTTCAGTTGTTGGAATCGAGAGTCACCAGGGTTCCGCAAACACACCACACAGAAAGCTTCCATCCCTCGTGTTGCCAGTGAGGCTGGTAAATATTTAAATGTAATGCTCTGACAGCAGGTTGAGCACAATAGCTTGGTCACGTATGCCAAGCGACAAGGTTTAGTGATTCGCGTGGCCTTGTGGGGCTGTATTGATTTCCTCTCTCCTTTCCTCTTACAGACTCTGTTCCAACCCTGCATAAAAATGAGCCCCGTCCATGGATTTCTCTTTTTAGGCAAAAGATGGTATTAAGTTTGCAGAAAGGAACACCAAGGCTAATCCAGTAAGAACTGACCTTCTGCCTTAGATAAATATGGAATATACAGGAGTTCTGTTAGAAGCTTAAACATCCAGAGGATTGTCCCATGTGGTTTCTAGCAATAAGTAGGAAACAGCTGCATGCAGCAAACAAATGACACACACAACAATCCATCAACATGTTCAATGCACAACATACAGGACGAAACCAAGACATCTAAACACGCATGAAATGTAAGGATGCAAAGTCTTGGGCTATATTTAAAAGGGAGGTCCACAGATATAAAAAAATGAGATTTGATGTGAAATGATTCAGAAATTCACTCCATTGCTTACAACGGCCGTGGTAGGGGTTGTTCAATCTACAGCTCAAATATCGCCATTTTATTTGGTATCCGATATGATCAGTGAACCAGTGATGTCTTCTAATTTTTACATCCAATGCTGATAACGGTGGTTGTGGTAAACACAAATAAATAAGAGTTTAGAGAACCCTCCAGTTCCCCTTTAAAACTATGTAATATGGGCAGTATTTACAGAGTTTATTCAATAAACATGAATATATACAGAATTAATACACGTCTGTCAGTGTGTTGGATTAATCATTTCTAAACCTCCCCTAGAGGAAGCCCATTATTTCCAGTTACAGTCCAGTACCTGCTTCATCTAATCAATCCTTCATCAATTTAAATCAGGTGTGATGCTGAGCACTGAAGAGAAGAGGAACCAAACCTCTGTTTTGTTAATCATTGTTATAAAAACATTGTTACTAAAGCAATTTCCTCTGGGATCTGATTCTGATTTCTGTTTATTTTTCTTTATTCTAATGTTTACAAGCATAGTTTTGCGTACTGCCCATATTTCATACAAATTTTGACAATTACTTTTGAATGAGAAGATTATACAGACTCAAGCAGGATGCGCACACACCACACACACAGACACACACACACACACACAGACACATACAACACACACAGACACACACACACACACACACACACACAGTGCTTTATAAAGAGGCGGGATTTACAAGCAAACACATGTAGGGTGTTAAAGAGGCTGGATAGTGAGGGATCTGACCTGTTAGCTGGTTGTCGCCTGCGGCCGGCGCGATGCGTATGTACGGCGTGGTGAGCTGGGTCACGATAATGGCGGCTAAGGCAAGAGAAGAGGTCCAGGCCAACATGCAGGCAGGGAAAAGAGAGAGAGAGAGAGAGAGAGAGAGAGAGAGAGAGAGAAAGAGAAAGAGAGAGAAAAGAAGAGCAGGCTGAAGCCAGAGGCTGGCCAAAGAGGACACTTTAGTCACTAAGCAGACAGAAAGACACACAAGTCTGCTTCTGTTATTCACGTTTTAGTAGTTATTCGATTAACAAAGCCTGGCCACCCAAAAGATAGCACTTTATGTGTGAATGTGTTATTAGGTTGGGTTTTTTTTTTCAAAGATGCATTCATAGCTCTGATACCTCCCCTGAGCATCGGTAGAGTGACAGCAACCTTGAACACTTAGCAAGAAAAAAATGTACATTCCAGACAAAAGTAATCCACGTCTGCGTAGACTAAATTAGACAACTCATTTGAATCCCATAAACTCCGAACAAAAGAGAAGAGGCTCAAGCTCTTGTAATCTTTTTCTGGGGTTGGAAGTGTAGGGGGAGTGTATGTTTAGATGCATTTGCTGTCTGTGGCTGCTGTCTTGAAAAATAAGGCAAAAAAAAAAAGGCTCTCATTTGCATAGCACAGCCCTGGCACCATTAGAGAGATGGCATGTAGTAAGGAAAATAGATTATCTACCATCTGTGCTCAATTAAATTCCAAACGGTGTGCAGGCTAGAGCTGAGACGAGCCTGTGGCTTGCTAAGTGCCTCCCATGTTCACTGATGGTCCACGGGAGGTCAGGGACGCGGCACTGCCAAGCGGTTCTGGGCTCCGGAATCAAACGTCGCTCAGCTTTCAGTGGAGCTATGTTCCATCTGTCACGAGGAGCAGTGTTACCCTACAGTACCATCAAACACGGCTCCTGCAATATGCTGAGGGAAGCTCGCCTTTACAGCTAGGCCAGTTCTCACATTTATTCGGCCTCACATTTATGCTCACGCTTATTCTGCTAAAAGAAAACAGAGCGCAGCCCTGTCACAATGACTCAATTAAACGATTAAAAAGACAAATCATAAATTCAGATTTAACTTCTCAGTGAATTGGCAGTGACAAATTTGCAACTTGCATGATGATAATGCATGTTTAAAAATTCTCTCACTGCTCTGTCTAACAGAAAGAATCAGGGCCTCGTGGAAAGACACACATATTCCTAAACATTTTTTATTGGTTCTGGTGTGCTTTTTTTAATGAAGTCTTTTAAAGGCTGCTTCGTACACTGAGGTATTTTTGTAGTTTTATAAACATTTTTAAAGGTTTGCTTTTGACCTGTTGAGTACATCCTTACAGTTGATAGATTAGGTATTCCTAAAATCACTGATAGATTACTATTATACTATCAATAGATTTGATCAATTCTTTTATTTAAAAAAATGCTATTTAAACATTGTAGTGCTGGATTTTATTGATAAAATATACTGCCATAATATAGTTAATATAACTGAAAGGCTACAAGGTTGTGCAAAGCCAATTATACCAGTACAGACTATGTATCACCCAGCACTATAACAATCTAATCCACTACTTACTTTGCATACAAATCCAAAAACTAGTTACAGTGATCATGGTTTGCTTTAGCAAGTATAATCAGGTGGGTGATTCTGGGGGCCTGAAGGATTAGACTGTATTTTGACAGGTGCATACAACTTTCTTGAAGTAGCATGGTTTAGAAAATGCTTATTCACTAATAATAAATATCATTTGCATTAGTGTTTGTGTGCATGTGTGTGTGTGTGTGTGTGTGTGTGTGTGTGTGAGGAAAGAAACACCTTTGGCAGCACAGACATTTTAAAAATAAATTAGAAATATGGTACCACTGAAAGTGAATCTTCTAAAGCGTCACTTCAAATAAACCTTTTTGGTTCCATTAAAGTGTAGGACTAACATTCTTAGTTCAAATACAAAAGGCTGGCATATATTTATACTGAGTGAAAATAAAAGTGAATGTAATGTTTAAAAATCAGGTGCTCTTTTGGAAGTCAGTGTATGCGCAGTGTTTGCTGGAGTGCTGTTAATAGGGTTAGATACTGTCATTTACAAGCATATGTAGAGCTTGGTAAAACACATGAGCACATACATTTACTGCAGGCATGCCAAAAGAATTAGGGGCTGTTGTAAAGGTTTAAGAACATGTTTCTCCACACAAGGTTACTGTCTCACAGTCCTACCTTTAGTGGCCACGCGAACACAGTCGATTTTGGTTTCCTGTGAGAGAAAGAGAGAGAGAGAGAGAGAAAGAGGAAAAAAATTTTTTTTTCTGTTACAAAAATGGTAACATATTAGCTGTCATGGCTGTTAGGGAGGCTATGTCTTTCAGTCACCTTCTCTGTATCTCACAATCTGCTGGGGAGGCTGACCATAAAATGAAACAGACGGAGGAGAGCAAGCAAGGAGGGGAGGGAGAGACAGTGAGGCTTGAATGCGAGTCTCTCTGGTTGTTAACCTGCCATCAGTCTGAGACCTGAGCTGACCCAACACTGTGTGTGTGTGTGTGTGTGTGTGTGTGTCTCCGTGAGAGTGTATGTGCTTGCTTTTCAGCTCCCCATCAAAAAACATCCTTCCACATGCCACCCACCTCACACACCCACCTCCACTCTCGCTTTATGTTGCACGGTTTAGCCCCATTGGCTTCTATTACAACTCAGTAACAGTCCAGTACAGGCAAAGTACAAGGAAACAAATTACCTACAAATTATCGGGCACGGCAATCGCCTGTTTACTATGGACGTGGGAAAATAGAGATTAGGCTGGAAAATGCTGGAGTGTTCCTTATCCAGTTTGCTGAGAAATCAGACTTTATGAAACAACCCCTAGCTCTTTCCTACACAAGGGCCCTGAAGTAACAATGCCAAAACATTAACAGCGTCAAAAGCAATCAACCAAAGTACACATGCTCTTAAAAAAAAAAAAAAAAGTCACTTAAAAACAGACTCCAATAACGGCCGTCTGCGTTTGATAGCACGGCTGAGAAACAAGGAATGAAAAAGCTAATTCAGAATTCAGCAGTGAGTAGTAAAGCGGTTGGGGCCTGTGTGGTAGCAGCCAGGAGGCACCGTGGCTGGCAGTGGAAGCGCAGTCGGTGGAATGCAGGTCGTTTAAAACATTTTCCCCATAGGTATTGAGTAGATTACAATATTCAGCAGCTCCAAGGAGAGATCCGTTCAGTCCTCCCCTCAACTTTTGAGAGAGAAACAAAACAACAGACATTTAGGAAGAAAAAAAAAGAAAAAAAAATGAAACAGTGGCAGCGTACGTGGGCTGCATTCGTTGTCTTACAAATGAGGAACAAACAAAAAAAGAAACTGGGGACATGAATATTCAAGAGGCAGCAAGTGACGGAAGAGCTGGTTTTAATCCCTCCAGCTTTATTACAGCAAAATGCACTTGTGAGGCCCGATGCATTATTGAAGAGATGACAAATTAAACCGCGAGGCGCTGAATTATTGAGGCTGGTGGCAGGATGAGTGGGAGCAGGTATAGCGAATGGCAACATGCGGGTCAGGAGCCTAAATCATAAACAACAACATCGCCTGCTCTTTTTGGCACCGCACAGAATGGGTTCAGGCAGAAAGTGACGAGAAGACTGCGGGATAAACACTGGAACCAGGCCAAATGTGAAAAATAGCTATAATAATCATAATAATAATAAAACAATACATTTTATTTAAGCACACTTTTCAGGACCCCGAGGACACTGTACATAATGTAGAGCTTGACAGACACAGATACTGGCTGAATAAAGTATGTATACACCACTGTTCAAAAGGTCTTACACGCTTGTCTTGACTGATGGGTCCAGAATGATGAACAGAGCTATAAGCAATTATAAGGAAACTGTAAAGTTATAATAAAAGTGTATACAGGGCATCTGATTTTGTTGCTTACGTTCTGATTGGCTATCCACGCATCCGTGGTGTGCACTCTCATGCATCGGTGAAGTTCATGACATCACAGCTTTAAAAGTTCAAGAGTTTCCTTTGAAGTGTTTAGAAGCCAGTAAACACGAGCGCTGATGGGCACGGCAATTTGTTGCATGCGGGCTGGCTTTTATTGTGGCCCTCTTTGAAGAACGGCCTGCCTCTGCATGTCACGTCAAAACAACAGTCTGTGTTTGGTTATGTTGCTTGTCAGAACCCTTTCCCGTCAAAGAAGGCGGGCGTTGCTGGCCAAAGACTTCCTACCAAACCTTCTGACAGTGTTGGGTCAGTTTCCATTAATTATTCCTCTCAGAATTATGAATTATTAATTTTATTAATTCTTATTAAAGTTATTAATTATTCCTGCTAGGAAACGTCATTACAGAAATAAAATCTTTATGAATAATATTTACAGCTCACAGAGCTGTTTTTGAAGGAAAATTGCTCTGTGTAGATGAGGTTTGCTTCCGTCTTCTTAAGTGTGGGAATCTTTATTCATCAGTTTCATATTGGTGTGTTTAGCTGCTTCCACAGATTGTTTACTGAGTTTGCAGTGCTTCTCGTGCTGCAACAATCATAATGACAATCAAAGTTACAAGGTGAGCTAATGCATGTAGCACGCGCATGGATATTATATACATATTTATTATGCATGACAAATAAAAAATGCAAATAGAGCAACTCTTAATGCAATTCTAATAATTCCGCGAGAAAATGCATAGTGTGAGTATGTGGTTGCTGTAAAAGCAGTGTTTGGAGATACCCAAACATTGGTTTCATGGTCAAAAAAAGCTTGTGCTAAAAAAATGTATTCTGCTCATTGCGGGGTCTCGAACCTGTGCCTCCGCTGACTCTCTTCATTTTACTGCTGAACCACGGGGGGCATTATCTCACCAACTATTACCAAGCCATTTAAGGAAAATGGGTGTGCAAGCGCACGTAGCTGCATTCACGGGCTGGTTATTTTTAATTAAACCACAACAAACAGTTGCACACATCTTTTTAAATAACTGACATTACATTACAGAGGCGACTCAACCACAAAAATCTAATTTATAAACGAGCAAAACCCGGCCCTGATCGCTGATCGAAATATACGTGCACTACTCCGGAAATTAATATTTTTGCGTTTGATCCATGTCAATATTTCAAAAACTAAAGGAGAAGAAGAAGTGCCGAATTCCAGCAGTAATAATAACAATAATAATAATAATAACAATAATAATAATAATAATAATAATGATAATACTTAAGAAGAACAATCGTGTGATTGCTTCCACAGTCACACTAATAAATACACTACTGTAATGCACTACTTTGCACCACATTAGCCCTGAACACTGTTCCCTAA
>JBBPCX010000006.1:21581572-21621818 GCA_037974365.1 Hydrocynus forskahlii
CATGCAAACAAAAACACACACACACACACACACACACACACACACACGCACACACACACACACACACACTCACACACACACACATGCAAACAAAAACACACACACACACACACACACACACAAATACCTCTGCACAAAACACCCACAGCTCTAAAGGCAGCTATTAAGGACAGATGCGTGTGACTGTAAGCAGCCATAAGGTGGGCAGCTAATCTCCTCTTGCACGCGTGCACACATACACATATACACACACACACACACACACACACACACACACACACACACACTTACACCCTGCAGGCCGAGCGCCTCCAATTAGAGATGGTGAATTATCTAATGGTCTGAGCCTCTCTCTCGCTTTCCCTGGCACTGAAATAAAGGATTGGCTTTTCATTAGGGTCAATTTGCATATAAAAAGGGAGATAGCTGATAATTCTAATTTCCAATTAAACTGGAGTGTTAATAATGCATCCGTGAATAGCCGCCTTGTACTGTACCTCTGAGCGTCTCGCTCTGAAAGCGCTCCCTCTCACTGACAGTCGAGTCTCATCTGCCTCTGCCAGCTCCACTCTACTATGGGTGCAAAATTCTCTTTTAATGGCTGGAAATTTAATATTCCTAAATTGAGCATATCACTTCGCTGATGGAGAAGGACTTGATGGAGAAGTGCACTGGTGAGCTGGCGATATATTGCAAATTACTCTCTATTGGGTACTAATCCACAGCTTGCTGCCTCATGCAGATTCTCAGTGCTTGCAGGGACAAATTGATTCCACAAAGGAGTGTGTCATTTCTAAAGCTAATGAATTATCACATATTTGGGGAAATAGTAAGAAGTGCCTGTATCCTGTCACTCCCACCGTATGGGGTCAATACATGAAAACAAATCTGTTTTCTCAAAAAGCTAAGAAGAAGTCTTGGCAGATGACTTATGCGTAACTACAAGCTAAAGGTTGTGAGTTTACATACCATTATCAAAGATCTGTATCACTGTAAAGAAGGAGCGTTACCCCAGTAAATAACTCCACTGGATTGTCTCGTTCCCTAAATAATGCCTGCTTTATTGGGAGGGTGAGTCTGAAGCCCATACATATAAAAGAAAAGACCTCCAGTCCAGGTATTTCTGTGAATAACAACATTTCTCTTGGGAATGCTTTGAAAGGGACAGAATTTATGCTAACAGCAGCTGTTGCTAATTAAATACTTAGAGTTGCTTCATTTAAGGGATGTGAATAATGCATTAGTTTAGGACTTGCCCATACATTTTTGCAAACCATAATTGCATTTTTTTCTATTCTTTTGGTGCTTTTAAAGGGGAACGCCTTTGTTTTTTCAAATTTTCTGCATAATTTTATTGATGAGATGTAAACAAAGTCTTTCAGAGTGGTCTGATGTTTATTATCCTCACCCCATTGGCCTTGCTGACGGCTTGGTAGTAGATGCTGTAGCTCTTGTGAGGCAGCAGAGGGGCATTCCAGTAGCCCTCATAGGTTTTGTTGTCTCCAATGGTGAAAGGCAGGGAGCTCTGGATGCGCGAGGCTGGAAATTCAGCGGTGAAGTAATATGGGGAGCTCAGCACTGTGGCATTCTGGAAGTGGACGGGGATCGGATAACACCGCAGGATCTCAGCGGCCCGCTGTGAGCGACGCGGGCGCTCTTCCTCCACCACCACCTGATACACACTGCCGGGACACAAGTGAGATATACACATTTACACACATTTAACATAGGACAACAATTAGTTTCACAATAGTTAAAGAGTAATTTATAGTGCTGAATGATAACATAGTGAATAATAGCTGAAAAAGAATCAGGATCCATCTTTTCTATCATGTATATTTTATGTGACATTTAGTAAAAAAAAAAAAAACTTTCAACACAGGCATTTAATGTTTTAAATATTTTTTCTTGAATCTTATTATGTGTGCAGTAAAACTTACAATGTGACTTACAGGGCGCCATAAACCTAATTCGAACAGCTACAGACAGTTTTGAGTTTGAACACATTTGACAGACAGCTTGAAGGCCAGCTAATCTGCTAGCTTCTGGCACCAAGACGGCTGTGAGGCAAGCACTGGTTTTGGCTGGGAGGCTTTCATTAACTAGCTAAAACCTGGAGGCTCAGGTGAAGAGTCGGTTTGGTGAGATGCAGCCTGCTACCTAATTTAGAACAGGGCCAACATCTGATCTATGGGTGGGATTTAAACAGCATGAAATAAAAGGCTCTAGCATGAGATGGTGGTCCTAGTTCCTTATTTTCAGATATTAGAATGCTGAACTCGAACACGGAGCCGGAATGAGTGGAGTCTCTGAGCGCAAGTGAAACAATGACGGAACAGAAAAAAAAACATTTCCCATTCACAGCAGGCTGAAATTATGGTCAAGGTAGGGGGGAAAAGATCAACAGTGCCTTGTCTCAGTGCCAGTGTGGACTCAGAGGAAGGGGCTGTAAGCTTGGCACACTTGATATGTTGGATGCATAATGGGATAGGAAGGGAAGAGACTTTTTTTTTTCATTCGCCCAGTGGATCAAACAGGGCTGAGCCCAAAAGCCAGGTCTTTCCCGTCCGCAATAGAGAAGATATTGGCTGGCGACGAGACGCTGAGACAAATGAAATGGAGGTGAATTTGCAGGCAGGCCAGGCTGGGGGTTCTCTTTATTGGAGGGAGACAAAAAAGCGAAGCTGAACTGAACCTCAGAGGAGCCTTGAATTGAAACCTTTCCAGCTTGGGCTCAGGACAAATGGGACACTAAAAAGAACCAGCCCTTAACTTCATTCACTCTTTAACATTTCAAACCACTGAGTGCTCCTTTTCAGAGGGCCTTTAAGGAGAATTAATCTGGACATTAAAGAGGAGTCCAGCAGATCTGAGTGAGAGGAGCACAGAGAGTTGGGACCATTAAAATGGTCTTAGAAAACTGAATTTACTGTTATTGCACAGAGAGACTGAGAATTCCAAAAGCTTTATGCAGAATGCAGGGTGCGCTCAGGTAAATGGACCTATAGGACTGCCAAGAACCGGAGTACAATAAACAGCTTCTAAACTCGACTGACCAGCATTTGAAGCCACCGCACAATACTGGATAAGTTTTGCATTTGATCAGTTTATTCTTTTAAATATCTTTTGACACCAATAAAAATAACCCTGTTTTTGCAACCTGACAACACATTTACTCGAATATGACTCATATTAATGCCTAATATATTTAATCGAATTGAGTAAGTGGATTTTATGCTTTGACACTGCACATATTTTTCGTGTGATTGTTTTTTTAGGCTTTATCAGTGGTCATTTTTGAATGTAGGACCACAGTTTGCAGGATATTTTAGTTGGTGTGCTCTTCTAGATATTTTAATATTAATGATGATCCTTTTCTGCAAGGTCTTTAGGCATCATCTTACAGCTGAACTGAAGATGTGCATCTGATCTGAGTCCTATAATATCAAGTATAAGCCATCTGATTTGCTCTTTGTGTTTCCAAAAAAATATGCTACAATCAATATCACAATAAAAGATCAGTTCATAACTTGTAAGCTCATAACATGACGTTTGAGAATAATATGTTTTGAATTGAACAAACTTTGCTACCAGTTACTTTGACATTTTGGAGTGAAATGACTTCATTTTACACTCTTTAAATGGATAGTTTTTCTTTTATTGCAGTATTAATGTGAAGTAACCATTTCATAGGTCTGTGAATATACTACAGTTTATAATTTGCAGACATTACCCAGTAGCCTGCTTCCTTCTCTTGGATCTGAATGTTCTGTTTCAGCTACAGGTGGTTTTAATGCAGTGCGGTCGCTTGTAAGGCAAAAGGCTTCTTGATAGTTTTGTAGATGAAAAACACTGAGAGAGTTCACTTACAATATGGTTTTAGGGGGGAAAAAGAAGGAATAGGCAAAAAGACTAAAATGACTAAAACTGGATCGTGCTTATTTTAGATAATACCAGATCCATTAAAATATGCTGGGGCTGGACATCCCTACAGTTAATACCTCTAATAGTAAAAACAAGATTAAAAGACATTATATGACCCCATATTTTTACAATATACTTTAAGACTTTTTTTAGGCTCTGCAGGAAACCATTTGATGAACACACATGACTGTATGAATTCAACATTGTGTAATTAAAAACTTGCACATAGAGTAATCTTTGTATATTATGTTGCAAAACAATTATAACCTATTGTTAATGCCTTATATTGCTTTGAAAAATAATTGTTTATTCATGTATTTAATATTGTATTGAATTATACCTGAACACACATCACTGAAATATATATTGCATGTTCGCCCCAAACACCTTTAAACAGTAACCTTTCCAAATACCTTTGACAAATATATACCTTTTGTATGAATAGTCCAAACAAGCTGAACTACTGACTGTTGTATTAAAACAAAGAAAGTGACCAAAAAAATAAAATAATAAAACCCATTGTCCCATTTGCAATTAACAACTATAATCATTTCCATTAGTTCCATTATCCCTAATTTGATTGCACTGCATGAATGGGTTCATAAAGGTTAATAGGATTAATAATTTCCTGCATAGAACAATTTGCTCATTTTCTCACTAATTGTAAAAGGTTTAACATCTGACAAATCCTATGTCAAATCCCACTGGCGACTGCCAGAGGAGCTGAAATGCAGCTAAAAGAGAGACCAAGCTCCAACTAATGGGTCAAAACACTTCACACACCCCAAAATGGAACATCCTGTTGTGTTCTATTTGTGTTTTTAGAGCGGGCTGGAGCATTCAGAGCATCTGCTTGGTTATTACATCCACCAGACCACTTTTATCACACCTTATGGGTTTGAAAGAGAGCGCAAGGATAAGAAGGACCTTGTAGCCATGTAAGCATGCGCAAGTGACCCAAATTATATCTGTAGCGACAGGATTATAGCAGCTAAAAGCAATTATAGTGATACAGGACCTGTTCGTTTAAATCACGCTGGCTCTGAACTGCCTACTTCAGCAGCAACTAAAACTCAGTCAATTGTAAAAATATTGTGTTTATGTAGCAACTGTTGTTCTATGACACTTAACGGTTTCTCATTTGTTATAAATGAGCACAAATATTTTTCTTTCTTTTCTTTTTTTTTGAGAGGATCTGTGATGCTTGCAAATGCGAAATGCTTATCACATGTTCCGAATAGCACTGCTGAATATTCAGTGCTTGCTAATTAAATTTGCCACATGCGCTGGAGATTAGATCTGTCATAAACTGCCTGGGAATATACGCGAGTGAACACCACCCACCCCCAACCACGGATCATTATAAAACAACTCGCCGCCATAGAGTCCTTGTTGCCCTTTTGGTGTGCAACGCCACAAGGCAGCGTGCCCACTATTTAGCGATAAAAATCTGATGTAATAAAATATTAAATACGGCGAGAATGGAGAATGAGAAATATGAAGTTAATTACCGCCCTGCACTGGAGAGAACAAAGGGCAGGGCAAGGGCTGGGGTGACAGAGAACAAGGCAGCACTCATAGAGAGGGAAAGAGAGTGAGAGAGCAGGAGAGGAGCATTTCCTCTGGATTTAGGACCTCCTTAAAGGCCACCCATTACTTTAAGAGTCTGTCTCAGTGCTGATTTACAGCCCTGCTGCCCTACTGAGCAGCCAGCATCACTTGGGGCCTCTGCAGCGAGCTCCCTTTAATACCTCTTACCTGTCGGATTTCATCACAAACGTGACAGAGAGTGAATTCAAGCTGAACGAAACAAGATATACGACAGTGCAATGTAATGTAATCTAAGTGCAATGAAATGTAATGCACATAGTGAGGAAATGATTAAGCGGAGATCAAGTATTTAAATTTCATTCAGAAAATGTGTAATATGCCTAAAAGATTTACATCATACAGACGCAACTTTAATTTATTAATAACTAATTTAACCCAACGAACTCAAGGAGTATTAGTAATATCTGATTTCAACAAATAAAAACAGTCTAAAACCGGTCTTTGCTCTCTTACGCGTTTGCCATTTGCTGCTCTTTCGCTCTGAGTGCTGCCGCTCGGCCGCCCTCTGGACCCCCTCCTTCTGCGGGTTTTACCCACCCACTTGTGGGCGGAGACTATCCTAAAAGTTCTCCCGGGTTCAAAGAGCTTGTGATTTTCTGTTTGTTTCTACGACCTAAAATAAACGAAATTTTGACATTTCTTTGTTCTTTATGGGCATTTGCATGTGATGTCATTTTTATAACACAAGTAGTGGCTATTATTATTACATGTTTTCTAAACTACAATAACCTTGCTTCTATGTGACATAGGAACACCAAATAAAGCTCAGCATGATGTCAGAGACCATCAACACAAATGGAGATAGGCGTTGTTTCGTATGCTACTTTCCCCTAGTGTAGGTCTAACATGGTTTTGCAAGGTAAACTGACTGAATTTTGCAGTGATTGCGAGATGATCCAAAGCTTGTTCAACAGTGTTTCGATGCTACCTCATACTGCATGAAGCCTGCACAAAATAATGTTGATTATGGTGCTCTAAATTCACCCATTTAAGCACATAAAAATTGACATCACCCAACAGCTCAGAATGCTGCCAAACGAGATGAAAACTGGTACATCAGATTCAAAACAAAATATGACATGCCAAAAATTACACCGGAATAAAATGATCAAAAGGTTACACAAATACTCATCAATCACAGGTTTGTTTACGACAGCACAGGCACATTATCCTGCACAGCATATGGCTTCAGGTGTCAGAAGCAAGCTGAGAGGCTACACTGTCCTGTTTTTCCAAGGAAGTTTTGATATTGCTTTGTTGTCAAGGATTACATGACATGGAAAGTGTTTTCATTAAGTAATTAAACAATATGCTTGAGAACAGAGACAAAACAAAACTACGGAACTGTCCAATTACTCACAAACTGCAGTGCAGTTTGAACAAAAGCAGATCTTAGGACTTACAAAAAAAAAAGAAAACAAAGAAAACAAAAAAACAACATCCTAATCCTGCTTAATTTATCCTTGTCTGACTTCACCGGGAAAGCAAGCCCTGATTTGTATTCAAGAAACCCTTCACACACTCTCTTACACAATAATCGATGGGCGCTCTGCGATCTGGTGCCATTAACAGTGTGGCTATGCAGCTACCGAGGGAAATACCGTTTCCACAAACTCTGATTGGTCTTAACTTTGCCTTATCAAGTAATTGGCTTATAGAGGTTGAATGGGGCCTGGGAGGAATTGAGGAGGGTCAAATGGTCTTGGCTTTCCTCTGGCACGCTCTCGTACCCTCAAAAAGAAGGCCTCTGTCCTCATCCCTCACTCCATAACGCCACTCACATTCATCCATCATCTTCGTCCATTTGTCTCAGCACATTCTGCCTTTGAGGGCCAGCGGCCTCAGAAATGAATTCCTCTAATTAAAACACATAACAGACTGAAGCCATGGGGACCAGAAGGCCACATGCGAGAATGCATTGTTGTAGTCATTATGTACACCATCAAAGATGGTGTTTTGAGAGGCAATCAGCACAGGAGACACAACAAACCCCCATGGAAACCAGCACCAACAATAATGACTACCTGGTAGGCCATCAAAAAGGGCTCAGTTCAGTGAACAGCACCTAAAAAAAATGTACTCTTGTTCCAGTGGAACACCCAGCAACCCCGGCAGACACCAATTAAGCCCCTTCATGCCTCACTGCCAAATCCATTGGAGCTCTGGAAGGTCACATGATCATCTTCCAATTACAGGCCTTTTCCACTCGGTATTGACTGAGCTAAGACCTGATGCTAGGATATCTTTTTCATGTGCTCTGAGCGGGGCGAAGGACAAGGATGTAAAGATGAGACTCTGGAGGAGCTTTTGGTAGCAAATGCCCCTTTGCACTGGTCTGAAATTGTTAAATGTATGAAGGGAGCTGGTCCTACAACAGTACAAAATGAGCAGTTTCAGATCAGTGTGTTGGTACAGCATTGTACCAGAGATGACCATAAGAATTATTTGAAAGTTTTCACATTTTTGAATGTTTATAAACATTTCAGGCAAATGACCTCACTGTACCCAGGAAATGGCTGTTCTACAGAAGATTCCCTGAAGAGCTGCGCTGAACTTCTGATTTAAAATGTGTTTAAAGTCGCTGCTAGGATTGCCAAATTATACCACCCATCTCTGGTGTCTGTGTGACTTTATTTATCTCCTTGACCATAAACCAACCCAGGAAACACAAATGAAGGGAAACTGTTCAGATTAAATGTCACTTAAATCTTTTCGCTTTGCTGCGGCCCCGCCATGACTCTTTGGAAGGGAACTGGATTTGGGAGGCATATCTGTTTTGGGATGAGTCATACTTTAGATTGGGTCTGTAATTGAAAGGGGAGGAATAACATTTAGACAAGGGGGTTCTTCAAAGAGACAGGCCAGTTCTAACAGGTATCAGGACAAGATAAGGCAGTAAACATACACTTAACAGTATGTGTTATCAGTAAAAAAAAAAATACTATTCATCAGTTGCAAAAATACCTCAATCAGTAATGATCAGTAATGCTAATTTTATGATGCATGATTTTGGTGCCAGAAGAAAGTCCCCATGAAGCAAAGATATCCAGATCCAGGACTTAAACTAGATGTACATACACTATTGAGCAAATTCCACTAAAAAATAGTTCAAACTAGTGATTCTCTGCAGGCCGTATTACACCACCATGAATCACATATGTATAACTCTGCCCACCCTTATCACATTCTCATAGTTTCTTTCATCCAGGGTTTTGCAGAAGGTGTTCTCAAATGAATAAATGTCTTTGCTGTGTCACTGTTGCTGATACTGTAGCACCATAAATGCTGTGATATAGGCAAGCTCTGTTGGGAATCCTGTATTTAAAGCCAATGTACCAAGCCTACTATTGTCTTGCACTCTTGCCTTAACAGTGTGGTACTGGGGCACTGTGTCCCTACAGAGACCACAGGTAGAACAAAACTTTTACTCATTGTGGCCAACTGCCATTTGACTGCCTTATTACCCGGCTGTGAAAAACATGACCATTCTCTCAGAAAAAAGGAGCACACCCAAGAACATGATACCCCAAGGGATGAAAGTGAGAGAAAAAATCTGGAAAAGCAGGGAGTAATTGTCACCAGAAATAGACGTGTGGGCTTCGTGTAGTCACTCCGTGTCTGTTTGCATTGGACTCGGCTGAGAGTCAGCTTCGTTCAATGGTAGCAGAGATGCTAGCTCAGAGCTTTGCGAATCCTTTCTCTATGCAGCCAGCCTGCGAGCGCTAGTGTTGGCACGAGGCTGCGGGGGCGGCCGTGTGGCCACCACGCACCCAGCGTGGGAGAGGGAAACATTAGCGTGGCGCGACGTGACTGACAGACGCGAGGGCTAATCCCCTTAGACTGCAGGATGAGCTATTGCCTGCCAGTGGAGGCCATTGTACCAGTTTGTATGTAGTCCTGCCAGGCCAGTTATCAAAATGCAACTCATCATTGGGCAATGGCTCGAGGAGAATTCCACACATAAATGCAATGGGACAGACACGTGAAGGCCTGACAAAGGCTGGCAAATATAGCTTACACATGCATGCGGCTCTTCAATTAAGCCAGGAATGTTTTTATTCCTACGCGCGCTTATTGAGAGGAAATCTTCCCACAAACTCAGTCATTGTAAAGAACGTGTTCTCTGTTGAGTATCGCACCGAAACATCTGCTGTTTGAAATTCTAACACAGGGCCCTTTAAGCCGATCAGTGAACCTCCCCATTTTCTAAATCCCAGCTTCCAGCCACGTTTATTTTATAAATAAACATTGGACTTTTCGACTTAACCAGGATCCTGTAATTGCGAGCTTTTTAAACGTCATAGTAACAAAAATAAAAACAAACTGGTGCTGACTAAGGCTTTGCTCGCACTACAAAATGAGATTTACAAGCCACAGGTGACTTAATTTGATATGCATGAACTGGCTGTAGTCACATGTGCTTGCCTGTATGCATTAGCTGGCATAGCAAGGACACAGGCATGAGTGCCATTAGTAGAAAGGGGAAGGCCAAAGTTAGCAAACAGGTCGCTTTCCTGAGCTTTGATCTGGATGAATACTGTTCTATAATGACTGTAATCAGCAGAATCATCATGTTATATTTCACAACCGCACCTTCTAGCCACTACAACCTGAACATGTCATTAGGACAGGATGACCCGGTCAGCACATAACACCAGCTAAAAGACTAAGAGGCTCTACCATTATTGTTCAGAGACAAGCTTCAAAGTTCAAATCTTTACCGAAAGTTGTTTTTTGCTCTTTAGACTGGAAATCTGTATTCTTTAGGTCAAATACGCTGAAAAATTAAGATCTGGCGTCCAATTTCCCAAGCTCTCAATCCAATCAAGTATCTGTGGGATGTGCTGGACAAACTAGTCCAATCAAATGGGGGCTCGACCTCGCAGGTTACATGAATTAAAGGGTCTGCTGCTAATGAATTGGTGCCAGATACCATAGCACACATTGAGAGGTGCCACATCAGGCCAGAGCTGTTTTTCTTTCTTTTCTTTTTGTTGCCATGAGGGGGGCCATGGTAGGCAGTTTTAATATTATACACACACACATACACACATACAGAGTAATGCTATTATAAGTACTGCCACAATTCTGCTTCGTCAGAGAAACATTTAAATGTATTCCTTTTCATTAGCCTCCTTCCCCTCTTTTCTCCTTCCTCCTCTCGCTTTTTTCTAAGCGTCATTTCCTTCTCACACTCGGACGCAGGTTGCTCGATGAACTAAGAGTTTGATAACAATACAATGGCAGTGTAATTTTTGTGAGAAGTAGAGGAGAGCGCATTTCCTCCATTTTCACCTTTTATACTGACCTCTTTCCACTCACTGCCTCGGAAAAGAAACTTACCTGTGATGGACCTCACGTCACATCGTCGCACTGATTCAAAAACAAACCGCAGTGTGCTATGAAGCCAACACCCTTCCTCTATTGATCGTGCTATCTCTTTTCAGACTAATCCTACCGCTGCTGCTCTGGTTTCGTAATCACGGACATCATAATGCGATGGCACATTTGTTATTCAAACAGTCTGGATAAGATTATGCTCAAGCTGATTCGCTCGGCGCCAAAGCCCCCCTCTACGTACAATAGCACGACTGGGGCACACTGGTGGTAAACAAAAGCTGGCCTTATGGGGTAATTAACGGCGGCTTTAATTCATTAAGACGTGCTAACGGTAATTAAGACGACAACACTGTTGGCAGTGACAAGCTGACAAGACAGATGACGACTCCTAAATTGCACCTTCCTTCGATTACGATCAGGCAGGACAGCATGTGCGCTCCACATTGAGGGTGCAAATGCCAGAAACGCTGGATTTTAGCACATTTTTAAGGTGTTATCACTGCTGTCAGAAATAAAAGGCATTTGTGAACTTAAGGCTACTGAAACATCCATGAGGGTTGTATTCGCTCTTCTGAAAGCAGCACAGCTTATAAAAAAAGTGCTGGCAGAGATTCAGGAAAAATTTTTAAAATCTGCCTTTGTGCTTTTTAAAGTGCTGTCTAGAAAAGGCACATCTAAAATCCCACCACACTGAGTATCTTTTGTCACATTTCTGTCTATCTCCATTAAAACCCCCTCAAACAGCGAGAGAGTCCATGTACTGCTTTGAATTCTTCATGACAAAGCACAAGGTGCAAAAAACAGCAGTTGGGTTATTCATACTGACGCATTTCAAAGTGCCTTTCTTATCCAAGGCAACTGTCTATAAGGAAGCAGTCAGTAAAAAAAGGAAGTTCCATGAACTTCTGGCTCAGTGCAGAAAAATGCAAGTCCATACTGAACACGACAATTCAAGAGTCCTGTATGCTATCTCCACTGAGAGAGAGAGAAACTGCACTCAACTCCTCACAATAATAATAATTCTATGCACAGTAATTAATTATAACATCATCCAAAGGCTAAATATTTGTTTTTCAAATGTGTTCAAATGTGTGAATATGAATGAGTTACAACTCATGTAAATGTATCTAAATTTTTTTTTTTTAATTCATATTTGAATATCAGAATATCAGTAATCAGCTGCAAAGATTCATAGTGAAATTTATAATTTAAAAAAAATCTCCAAGTAATGAGTTTTAGTTGGTTGGGGGACGTGAGGCTCCATGAATGATTAAAGGATTGCTTAATTGTGTGGCAAAAAAGGTGTACTGTGTGTGTGTGTGTGTGAGTGTGTGTGTGTGTGTGTGTGTGTGTGAGAGAGAGAGAGAGAGAGCAAGAGAGGGAGAAATAGAGAAAGAGAGAGAAAGAACAAGAAAAAGAAATAAAAGAGAGAGAAATAGAGAGAGAGAGAGGAATAGAGAGAGAAAGAGAGAGAAATACAGAGAAAGTGTACATCATCAAGCTACAAAACAGCATACAGCTGTTCTCTCATAAAGCAGGGACAAATAGCTTATTTTGGAACACACACGCACACGCACACACACACTCTGGGATATGTTGTTAACGCTGGCAAATTAGATAAAAGTCAGGCAGGAGGGCGGGAAACTTGCCAAGACTTATTGATTTATCTCTCAACCCGACAATTATGAGGGGAAAACTAGGGCCTGGCTGCTGTTTAAACTCAAACTAATCTGCCTTAAAGACATCTTTAAAACACACTGGCAGCTTAAAACAGGTAAATGGACAGCAGATTTTAAAAAAAGTATGAGGAGAACAAAGCCTCACGACCACAATGTGCATTTCGGCCTAACGGGCATGAAAAGATGGGGGAAAGGGGACAGGACTGTGATGAGCTCCTCAGTACGAAGCGCTTTGTTCTTATCTTCAAAAGGCAAAAAGTGCGTCTCGCTGGGATCAAATGCACAAACAATAAAACGTGATGATAATCACAAAAAATGTACAAAATACACACACACACACACACACACACACACACACGTCCACACACCCACCCGCACACCGTCCACAGATCAAAACCTGCTGCTTATGATTCTGAATGTAATTAGAATGAATTAGCTGTGAGGGCTTTGATGTCCATGTATAGAGATCTGCCTTCTGAAACCAGCAGCCTCTGAGGGCAAAGGCCACACCATGATTACACTGCTGCGTACAAAAACAGCCAAAGGACCTGTCCAGTAACCAGCCATCTACACTAAGAGCTCCGATCAGCGTGTGTGCTCATAGGGTGCTGCTGATCACTTGTAGCCATTGTCCCATGTGACCCATAATACAACTGCAGGCACAAACACTGCTGCAACACTACTGGTGACCCACAGATGTGTTACTATAAAAAACTGTAGATATTTCTTCAGTGTCCTCTTTGTTTTAGTAATATATATTTTTGATAGAATCTGTTTCATGGTAATTCCTGGTGTTTGTTACATCAGCCAACAGAAGGTCACACAGGCTAGCATCATATTTAGGAGGGGGCCATCCTGTGCACTCAAAGAGAGCCAGACAAATCATGATCTCTTGAGTTTCTTACCACAGACGGCACTACCAGGGATTGAAGTGATCTGTTGATGACAGGACCAACACAGCTGTGAACTCGGGTGCCACCGTGGTTTTATGTTTCTTAATTATTATTGTATTATTATTGTTAGACTTCTTCACTGTTATACCTTCTGCCATGTGAGCCTAGGGCAGCCTACAGAACCCCTTGGTGGATTTTGATTAAATTTAGCCCACTGATAAAATAGCGCAAAGAATCCAAGGATGACATTTGTGGTCATCTCTGTAGTGCTACCAATAGGAGAAATATTAAAGTACATTTTTACTTGGAACTTTTGAACCATTTGTCCTAGGGTTTTGATCTTTTTCCCCTGAATCCTTGCATCATCTTGGCTAAAATTCAATCACTGCGATTAAATGCCACCATGTTTTGAATTTTCTGTCATTTTTCTGAATTTTTCAAGGAAATTTTTGTGAACTAGTTAAAGACTGATGATCCTATCATCAAAAACATTTATATGTATCTTCTACAACAGGTTCTGACCTGATGTTATTCAAAGAATTTTGCTAGGGCAATGATAAGGCTGCTGTCCAATGAAATTTGAAAACAAGCAGTGAGTCATACATCAGCAGTGCCTCGAGTCATGGGAAACTTGATGTACTTGCCAGGGGGAGTATTGGGTATCCACCTTGTTTCATGAAATTTGATGGGGGCGCGATATCAGAAAAAGCGAGAAAAAACATTGGAAGCAAAGCAGATGTTTCAACCAAATTCAACCAGAAAAACACCCTAGGTGGAAAATTATGAGCCCTCCTTGTCAGTCATTTTATTTTTTGGCTGTCCTAGTAATATTTTTTTTATGGTTTTCTATTAATGTATCTAGGCTCCAAATTCAGTCCATGAATTCCTGGAGCTCCACAAACAGTACATTTTTGCTTATTTCCTTTTAACTGGTTTCTCCTGTTTCTCCTTTGAGTTGTGATCCTTATGTGCCATGGATATTGCATGCAACAGAGCTACATCACTGTTGCAAATGACACAGGATTAATTGTGCACATGTGTGATTTATATGTGAAGGGTAATAGGTAGTACTGTGTGTTTTAGTGGGATTCTCTACCTGACCGGTGCTCCCCTGCTCTGGGCAGGTTTCAGCAGGACTGTCACAGAGCTGTCCGTCTGATTGAGGGGTGTCTCCTGGTCATAGCCAGGCATGTGTGGGGCTGTCAGAAAAAAAGACACATGAACACATACATGTACATCATTACCTCATTTACAGTACTTGTTTTGAAACACTTCTGTCCATACAGTCTGTCTGGTCAGAAGCGATCCTTACGTGAGATCTTGGTGGTAAACTGGGTGATGGCCTGGGAGCCGTAGCCTTTCACAGTGCTGGCCCTGATGGTGAAGGAGTAGGTGGAGCCTGGGTAAAGTCCCACAAATGTATGAGATGTCTCATTACTGGGCTTCAGCACCTTCCCACTCTGATTAGTTAGGTTAAACTCTGGGTCAAAAGAGCTGACGGCTTTGTAGACAATCTGAAAGAGAGAGAGAAATAGAAATCTCAAAACACTCTAAGTATGTATATCTCAGTTTATTCAATGTATCCTTACTTAATTTCTCACTCCATGAACTTTAACATATTGTACTGGTCTGAGTATCAGAGTCTTAGTGGTCCAATTCAACTGGTCACATTCTAAAGTAGAGTGTAATTTAAAAAAAATTTACATTATTCAGTGGTTGAGATGTAAACAAAGTCATTCAGAGGGGTTTGATGTAAAACAGTTCACTGTATAGAAACTTGGCAACTCAGATTTCATTACCGTGATGGTGATAGGAACCAGGTCAAGGTGTCTACAACACATATATAAGAATTTTATTTACCCAGCAGCTGCTTGCATGTACCTCTTTGCCATGGATGAATAAAAAATGTATTATATGCCAAAACCATCATAAAACAATGTCTCAGGTATCAGGCATCATAGGTAGCCCATCATAAGTAGTCATTACATTTTTTGACCTCTTGTTCCCATTACCACCGAGAATTCTGACTCAATAAAATTCTCTGTAGCATTTTATATCAAAGTACCCTGAATGACTGTTCATAACTTAACCATTCAATTGGAATTCTGATTTTCCCCTTCAAGTGAAATACAAATTTTGTGTCACAGACTAAGACAATAACAGACCACAATAGATCCAGTCTGCATACATAACTAGGAATTTTAAATCCTAGAGCCCAGAAAAAAGGCAGGGGGCAAACTTCAGTCAGTTTTTGTTGCACAAATCCTCAATTTCTGGTGAGAGTAGGAGCTGGGAGCGTCTCTGTTGTTCCATCTCAATTGTTCTCTCCTCTCCTCTTGAACGGGAGATTAGAGGAAGGGAGAGAAAGAGAGAAAGGGATGGAGTGTTACACTGGGGCTCCGTCCCCGCAGTCTGCTCAATGTAACTTTATCAGGGTAGTTGAAAGGCTGCATTTAAATAAATCATTCCTCATGCTAATGGGTGGGCCCTCCATCACGGCTCCACTCTGATTCCAATTAAGGAGCACAAAGGGAGCCGTGGGGGCGGAGTGGTCTGGAGCCGTCAGGTGTGAAATACCACCCCGCTTCCTTCCACTGCAACTGGAGCCACTGAAACAGCGCTTCAAACTCTGTCGAGAACTTTTTTCACCACAGACATGCTGGAACTTGGTGATGGACGAGGAGCAACGTTATGGTGGAAAAAGCATCCCATTGATTCTATGGAAAACTTACGGTTTGTGAGAAGAAATGAGTCCATGGGAATTTAACACAGAGCAAATGTGTGCTAGGGAAAAGAAATACTCAGATATTTCTATTAAAGAACCTGCTGCAAGAGCAAATATATCAGTTCTCTAACCCCAAAACCCTCAGTCTCTCCCGGGGAGCTGTCCCCGTAACTAATGATTGTAAGTCACTCTGGATAAGAGTGTCGGCCAAAATGCTCCCTTTACCAAAAGTGCAATTCAATAGCTTGTCATTGTAAATACTTTGGCATAAAACCACTAGAAAGGATTGTAGTGAAATGTGTTTCCTGGAATGATGAAATTAATACTGATGCAGACATTTAGTGACTGAGGGAATGATTCAAAGGCCACGCATCTAAAAGTGGCAAAGCCAATCACATTTCAATCTTAGCTCCTCAGGATTAGTGAACAAAAGATGTCTTGGGGTAAAAAGGTCCCTCTGTGATCAAAGTGCACCTAAGAGTGCTGAAATGTCATGGGAAAAATAATAACGGTGGAAGTCTATCAAGCTTTAATGAGGCAGAAAGCCTTTGATTTATTCTTTTTCTTTTCAAACTGAAGCAGATCATGCTCGTGACACTGCCTAACAGGCGAGAGACATGACAGAATGTAATTTTATAATGTGAATGTGACAGCTTAATTGGTTGAATTTCCACAAATGAAATTCTGCTACAATGGCTCTTTTGAATACTGCACTGTGTAGCGCTCAGAAGCATGCATCAAATCATATGGCGCACAGATGCACTCAAAGTTGAGCATAAGAAATAATGCAGGCAATTTTGTGTGAGGCTTGTGCTCTAGGCTCTCGAGATCATGGCATTTTACTATCGCCTGACCACGCCCACTAGTCAGCTGACAATAGTATTGTGAAAAAAGCCTCCATAAAATGCATGAGGGAATTTACAGAACGAAGGTGCTAAAGACCCAGACAGAAACTTGCTGAGTTTCAAACTTTGTTTGTTATGGTTAGGTGAAATCACAGTTGTATGGTCTATACTGCACTTTGTAAGTATTCTAATTATTTCTCACTACTGTTTCACTGCAATTTTGTCCATTTATTGTGTTGTCTCTGTCATCTCCTGCACTTTCTTCAATGTCAATCAGTTAAAATGTGTACACCACATTTCCTGACATTTAAATGAACTTGATAGCCGTTGTAAGACATGCAGTTTGTGATATTATCAGTTTCCATCATCAACTGGTTTAAGCCTCATGTTCTCCGAAACATGCCAAGTTTAGGCTTTTATTCTGATCTGTAAATGCAACATGTTGCCTCCCATCTGCCCACATTCCAGCACAGAAAGGTATATGTGACCACAAAGCTCAGGTATGTAGTCTGTGCTTATGTTTCCATTGCAGTGATGTTTCCTTGGAGAACTCTACCCTCACTGTCATCTTAGCCGTGCCGACTTTCACCGGAACAGTAAAAAGTATTTTTATTGAAAGAGACCTTTCAATGTCCTTAGAGTGATAGAAACTTTCTTTTCCATAAACTTCACCCACTAAACCTCCCTGTGATATCCTGCTCTGACCCCAAGTGACACCTCACAGAGGCAAACAGTGGACACGCTAGAGGAAGATAGTTAGAAAACATTACAAGTGTGGGTGTGTGGAGAAGATATTAACAAGAGACAGACAGTGTAATTGTAGCTGTGGATGTGACACTTCTTGTAGTTTATGGAGATTATATCGCTGTGCACGGTGGCTGTTCCAGGCTGGGATTAGCCCTATCACTAAGCTTCAGCTGGTAATAGATTGTGTTAACAAGCTCCTGAGCATTGAGGGCTTATGGTTATTAGGTTAGATTTATTAGTCAATTAAGGGCCCGGAGTGAATGAAAGATGGAGGCGTTGAAGGAGCATGGCAGGCAGAAGATGAATGTGTAGCAGGGACACGGGCAGGGCCGGGCTGGGGAAGGCTGGCACAGCCGAGACTTACTTCGTACTGCTTAATGATTCCATACGTCTGAATGGGCTCTCGCCATTTGAGGGCGATCTTCTCTTCGTAGGTGCTTCCTTGGATAGACTCCAAGGGCACAGCGCCTGGTACTGCAATACAAAGAAACAAATGTTTAAATGAATGAAAGAGAGAGGGAGGGAGAGAGAGAGAGGCAAAGAGAGAGAGAGAGAACGGAGTTTTTCAGCGAAGTGATGTATTCAGTTGATCATAGGCGTATTGATTCTCCACTACTTCCAAAGACCAGGGTTGATCTTTTCTGTTCTAAATCAATATTCTCATACACTCGCATTCTCAGCAAACAACTTCACCCTTTAAATGAGTCTTTTCAAATGCAGGTGCTCTCACAAATATTATTGCATGAGCCACGGTCAAAGAGAATAACCAAAAACAAGGCCGGACATAAAGGTACATATTTATTCTGGCTTTGGCTCGAACTGGCCAGCCGTCTCTTTAAACATTCTCCAACAGTTCTAATAGATTTTTGTTTGTCTCTTCTACAAAAGCTCATAGAAGACCACGGTTTATTTTCTGTAATTAAGTTTCATAAATTGATAATGTAAACAGATAGAAAGTGCCTCACTTGCACATCGCATCCTGCATCGCAAAACAAAATAGCATTCAAAAATTTGGCCTTAACTTTAACTCTGGCCTTGATTGAATGCTACAGTACTACAATAGATGATTGAAAAGTGTTATTTCAAACGAGTACTCACAAACTGAAAACAGAAAGAAAATTACAAAATGAAACCCTTCACCCCCCCCCCAAAAAAACAGAAAAACCCAGAAAAATAAAAATGCCACTCCTCACCATCCTCATCTGTCAGAATAGCCAGCTCCTGACTCTCCTTGACACCCTCTGGGTTGCGTAGTACCAGCTTGACGCTGACGTTGGTGTAGGGCGACAGGTTGTGAATGGTGTATTGCGAGATCATGTTGCGAAGGTCAATCTCTTCCTCTTGTGTCTCCTCCTTGCCATTCACCTTGTATCGGTACTCCACGGTCAGGTTGTACCTGTAGCAACGGGTAACATTGTAGCCAAATGGCTCCCAGCGCACCGTGATCTGCCTGGACTTGATATCCACCACCTCCAGCCTCCGAGGACCATGCATAGGATCTGAGAAAGGAGACAGAATAGCAGGCATGATACGTAAGGAAAATGGTCTCTGTGCTCCAATTTAGTGGACAGAATTGAACATCAGTAAACATTAATGTAGCTAGTGACAGTGCCCTTAAACCAGTTGGTAGCAGTGGTGGTTGCTTTAGGTCTACCCTAAAATTTCATCACAAAATGCAACTAAAATGGTTAACAACGGATCATAACTCGTACTGAAGTTCAGCAGTTTTAACCATAACAAAGTATGAAATATCTACTCCAAATCAAAGTCACATTCAAGAGGAAAAAAAAAAAAAAAAAAAAAAAAAAATATATATATATATATATATATATATAATGTATAAACCAGAAGTAAAATTTGCAATTTGATGTGCAATATGGTACTTTTTAACATCCAAAAAATGCAGTCAGGGGGTAAGCAACAATACTGGCCTCCTAATCATGAATGGATTAAACTCCTTCTTGACAAAATTACTGGCATATCAAACAGCTGCTCAGCATCTAGTAAACAATGAATTGGTTCATTTATAGTCCTAACCATATTCAGAGCATCCTTTCTCCATTGGTTCAAACTGAGTTGCTGCACAGCCTCGTCTCAGCAATGCTGAGTGATCCGTGTTGGGACTCAGCATTGATATGAAGAGAGTTTCTGTTGACCAGACAAGTCCCACCCCAACCCATCCTCCCACCCAACAGCGCTGCTCCCCCACCCACCGTTTTAGTCCTCTATGAAGTCTAACCAGAGAAAGATGCTGCCACCTGCATTCCCAGAGGAACTCCAATGCTGGTAACAGGATCAATTTCCATCCAGGGTTCAATTTGTGGGCCATTTCTGCGGAATTTAGCTCTGAAGCACTTTCGATATGCCGAGCTTCTTGCAGTTTTCACGCAGGCCGGCATTTCAGAAGACCACAGGATGACCCAGACAGGCAATCCCCGTGTGCCTGTGTGCACCCTGATCAGGACTGGCAAAACACAACCTTCTTTCCAAATCTGTTCTTTCCAAGGGCCTAAACAGTCGAGGTGGAGCTGAATCACACGAACTACACACCAGTTCCCAACTCACCTTGACAACTGAACAACAGTCCAAAGTGCAGTTCACATGTAGAGGTTATGTACCGTGTTCTCTCGTATTGCTTAGATATCACATGGGGCATATAATAACATGAGGCCTTTCAAAAAGGCATTGACATGAATATAAAGAACAAACAGTGAAAAAAAAGGGTTAGATCTGAAGGGCCCATTTCTCTCTGGGTCTGTGTGAACGCCTCAAAGTCGAGAGATAAAATGTATTTTAGTTTTTATTCAGGGCACGCATGCCTGAAGATTAAAACAAGAGGTTGGAAACACCCTTTAATCCATCGCCTTGTAATAAAGCTCCAACAGAGAGTGTTTTATTGCATTAGTGTGTGAGTAGAAGATAGCGGACATGTGGTATCACCACGGTGCTGAATCCTAAACAAGTGAACTGAATTCAACCCATCTCTGTAGCTGCAGATTGTCTCTAGAGGTGATTACTAGTACTGGGAGATTAATCGTCTATACCATGATGCTGAAACGGATGTAATGGACCTGACATAGGGTTGTGTCTGTTGAACATAATGAACAAGTATCACAGCCCATCGTCACCAAAACATTCTGCAATACAATAAATATCCCATTCAATATTGTTTTGAAATATTGCTTAATTCTAAAGATCTGTCTGATGCTGATAATCATTTAGATAATTATGTATCAAAGCTGCATTGATTCTGATCCCATCACGCTTTTCTTTTTTTGTTAATGCTATTTTGTGCATAATATCTGACAGAACGTCATGTGTAAGTAATTTGCTAGATGCATCAGATTATTTTGAAGGAACTCTTTAATCAACTAAATAAAGTTCCTTTTCTGTCTTTTACAGTGTTGTGTAAACTTTCTTTTGGTGTCATTTCAAGAGAGGCGAACAGAGCAAAGTAATTTGTAATTCTTTCAGCACTGAATAAACTAAATTAGCACATTTAAAATGCAAACTAAAATGCAAATGTAAATATCATCTGTTACCATGACAAATTTGAAAAACATCACAACATTGAATATTATTAACACAACCCAGAATTAGCATTTACGGCTGATCAACAATGACTTGAACTAGCCAAAGCCCTCATTAGATGCAACACGGAACTTTAAGAAGACTGCCTGTGATTTATTTCTTTTAAAAAGACCGGATTGTGAGGGAAAAATATGTTACAGGATCTGTTTTTGAAATGAGGTTCTGAAGCTTAATTACTGTGTTTATTTTGATTGTGAAGAAGGATAAGCGAGAATATGTCAACCTCAGCCTATACCCACAGTCTGCTTGTATAACAGTGGAATAGGGTGAAAACATCTTTCTGAGCACTTTGTGCAGGACCTATTATAATATTTCACATGGAGTGGAAAAAAAAAACATGGCATAATTCATTCCCAGCACAGTAATCAACAATGACAATCCCGGGAGTGTGGGTATGTCTCTTTCTCGAGAGGCCTGTGTTTGGTGAATCCATGAAGAGGAGCAATTTTCTCACACAATGGAAGGCGAAGTTTGCTTGCCTGCTGATGTGCAATGGAGAAAGAAGTGCTTCAGCTGAACTGAGAGCAGCCTTGGGTTTATGGCCACTTCCATCGCAGCGGAGACAATGCTGAAAGAGCAAAAGATGCAAACAATACCTTTTCTGTTAGATAAAACAGGTGTGTGACAGGAAAATGCAAAAAATGCCTTTTCTGTTCCCGCAGCCTTTGATGGCACTCCAAAAGAGTCCATGTCCACGGACTGATAAAGGCTTTTTGAACAATGACAGCCATGCTTTTGGCATAGAGGGGCAAGAGAAACCTGTACAGCATCAAGGTCAGCTTTGAGTATGGAGACTACAGAATACGCAATACAAAAGTGCTCCACAAGATTGTGCTTGGAATGCTTGCAAAGACAGATAAAACTGGTACACTCATTTTCATTAAATTATTAGAAGTTAATGGATATTCAGTGAATATCCCTTTACATACAATGAGGGGGTCTTTTCTTGCTCTACAGCAAAAAAAAACAATAGAACCTTACATTTTAATGAATAAAATTTGCTTGTTTACTCGCTTATTGTCTCAAGGCACCCACTAGCTACCAAAATGTTTCCGTCAGACCACCAATTTTGCAAGTAGGTTCATAAAATTGAGAAAATATAGTCTCATAATAATGCCACGTTCATCAGGAAAGACACCTGACACCACTACAAGCCAGGCCAGTAGAGACAATCAAACACTACATCAATGAAACACTCCTTAGAACTTCAACATGAATAAAATGTGTTGGCTTTGTGACATCACAAAAACTGTGATTTGAAAAAGGGCCATTTTGCGGCTTAGTTTTCATATTGATAGGAAGTGAATGAATAAGTCGAAATTTTAACAATATTCATTTTAGCTTTTTTAATTCCAGGAAAGTGAGTATGTGCCCTTTAATATATTGAAAGGCATCATAATTACAAAATGTAGCAGATGCATGTATTTTGTCCATATCGTGCAGGCCTAAATGAGATGCATTTTTAAAAAGAGGTGGATAAATGTGCCATTAGCCCCAGTTTGATAGCCCCGCCTTGCCCACCATCCCTGATCCCCTCCAGTATTTTCACTGATACAGTGCCTCCACACTGAAGCTTAGGAACTGAAATAAAAAAATAAGAACAGTAGTAAACCTAGCTTAGTAATAAATGATAGTGAATTATAGAGTTGAATAAAAGTAACATGCCATTAGATCTGCCAAGTTTTAATTTGCATTACAACTTTTTCCTCAGTATCAGATAAACATTGTTAACAATGCAGGACCATAAAAATATCTATGCATGCCCATAAAAATGCTAAGTTCAATGATTATGTTATGAAAATGCTTGGCAAATACTGATTACAGGCCATTACAAATATTCAAAATGTGATGTTAGATAAAGTTGACACATTATAAGCTGTTAAAGACAATATAGATTGATGATAAAATAAAAGCCCTGTGCCTGCAAGACATCATTGAGGCTGAGGCTGTGCGCAGAAGGTAAAGGCTTTGGCATGCACATGAAAAGAGCCCATAGGAACTGGTGTATATCTGAATCCTGATTCTTTAAGTCTGCATTAGAAACCCAGAGCCAAACGATCCACCGAATGCAGCCAAATGCAATCAGAGTAGAACAGAAAAGGCCTGGCTGCTGCAAGCTCCCGTTGTGTGTTGATTGTGCACAGAGGAAGCACTTAGCTATTAGAACCCATAATCACAGCTCTTTAGCTCAATGCTACTAATGGAGGAAATATGAATATATACTTGGGAGTAGAATGAAATGCAAAAATGTGGAAAATGCTGAGCTCAGAACTGAGAACCTGGTGCTTTTCTTTTCATTCCAGCGCCCTTTTTTCATTCTTATCTTCACTGATGTTGTAGTAGTGGGAGAAAGGCTGACTGAAGTGATGTGAAAGGGAAAATGAAAGCGTGAAAAGGTCGGACTGGATGCCGTGTAATAGCTGCAGGCTACTTAAGTGACATGATGACAATGGGTCTGATTGAGAGGTGTCTTGGGGAGAGGAAAGTACAGTGGACAGCTATCAGGTAGAATTCCACTGCTGATTTTGAAAGGCGGTGAGGAGCGGGAAGCTCTCTGTACATTATAGAACTCGCTGCCATACTGGAAAAGAGAGGCACTCCTGTTCAGCGCGCACTGACCTACAGACCTCCATTTACTGAGCCATAACATGAATACGTAACGTTTTATAAACACGCTTCTGATCATGAATTAGAAAGTATAAGCTGTAGAGTTCAACAGGTTCCAGGTAATAATAAAAACACTGTTTTTATTATATGTCTGCTGGTCTTAAAGTTCAATCTTACTGTCAGATGTGTGTTTTTTATGAAATAAATGTTTATACAAGAAATATACTTAAAAAAAAAAACACTTGCTGGAGGGTTGCTCGTAAATCAAAGGTCCCACATGTGTGTGATTTCAGTCAATAGTCTTTTACTCACACATTTTTTTGACAAACACATTTTTTATCCCCCTCTCACAAATTCCCAGGACGCTGAGCACAGAGGTAACAATAACTCACGCCACCCTGCTAGATAACCTCTGAACTCTCTGGGACGTCAATGAGGCCAATGAGGGCATCTCTATTAAAATACATCAAATAGGTCAGTCAGGGGGCTACTCGAAACGAGGCACACATTGCAATTACACAAGCAGGGCTATTTGGAGGCCGTGCTCCGGCCAGCAGAGACTACAGGAAAAAAAATGTGTATTGAATTAAATAGCACGGCAGATTTCTGAGCAATTGCTTGACAAATATAAAAACAAATTAGCTGCTTTCATGATTTGCCTGATTTTTCCTTGCAAGGAAACCACAAAGCCCTTTTTGATCAAGGAATGTTTGGTCAGAAAGTCCTGAGGTCTGCTCTGAATGTGAGTACATTCATACAGACCAACGGACAACAGCTACAAAATAAACCCACATTTTGTGATTGTAAAGAGGACACTTTTTTTCAAGACCACAGCACTTTACAAGCAGGATGCATTGAGATATATTTTATGGTCATCTTTTTCTACTTAACAAGAACTACACAATCTCGCTGCACAATATATTGCAAGGCTGAAAGTGGCAAAAAAGAACAAATAAGAACACTTCACACACACACAGTGCATCTAAAAGCATAGGCCTGTCAGACCTCAACAATAGGGCTATTTTAAGAAGAGCTCTTTTAATGGTACAAGGTTCCGATCGCCCACTAGACTCATTCTTCATGCTACTCCCATCAATACTAACCTATAAGAACATGCATTTAACAAAACACTTTGGCCTTAGTCATATCAGCTCTTTACAAATTACCACATTGAAACAGATGCTCTTAAATGTAGGCTACACTATATATAGACCATTATGAGTGTTTATAGGTTGCTTGTGGTTTTGCCTGTTCTGTGTACAGGATGTTTATAAGGATGTATGTAATTTCTCCTGGATGATATGACCTGTATGTCTCAAAAACCACACAGAGCTGCATGTGAAAATTTGGTCAAATTGATCTCGTTTTGATACTACAAGTGAATACAAGTTAATACAATATCTGTACTGAAACCTTTACATGTGTGATTTGTTACTTCTTTCATATATTGCAAAACTAAGTGTGTGGCATCTGGCATCTTATTAGATGATCCACTTTCGATTTTGTAAGGTCTTGGAGCTTGTTTGATTTCATTCAAGTCAGGTGCAGACAATTCCAGAGTTTAATAAACTATGTGACCCTTTACTTTACTTCTCAGGGTGCTGTGCTTACACTCAACAGCACCAGGCTTAACTAAGTGGCCAGCAGAGGATCTGAAATTCAAGACAACTGGCTCTTACATAGAAAAAGAAGACTATCAAATATATCTAAGTACATCCTGCTTGTAATCTTCACTGTCTTAGACTTTCAAGTGCTGTCTGAACAAAAGAACAAAAGCAGAAACCTTTCAGTAAAAGAACACCTTGCCAACTGTTACGTATCAATGTGGAACACTGTTTTATTGCTGTGGCTGTAGCACAGGAAATGTCGTAGGGATGGATGGAAAAAAGGATTCTACTAAATATCCACACATCCCAGAAGCTAATGTCCCACACTCAGAGAAGAAGCTGCAGAAGAAATTCGTTTGGATTTTACAAGAAGACAGTGATCTGAAATATATATCAAACTCATCCTGGAACTAGAAGTGAAAGATTAAGGTTTCACCATCCACAGACTGGAATGAGTCCTAAAACCAGAACAGAAACACTGGATACACGAAATATTGTGATTTCAACCTTATTGTGTACTGGTTGAAAAGGGTGCACGTGCCCCATTTTATTTTTTATTTTAATGTTAAATTAATGCAAATAAGTCATAACAGTGGATTAAAATGCACTGTTATCAAACTGAAGGATGCTTTATGCCAATGTTGCTCTTTACACCTCAACAAAATATGGAATCAATTTATTCATAAGAAAGCAACACAAGTTCCACTGTAAAACTATCTCTCTGGCTAAATAAGCTGGTCTTATCTCTGATGCTTTTGGGGCAGCAGAAGTTCTCCTAAATCACTATCAACTGGCCTTTCTCAGCACTCTCAACTCGAGTGATACTGACTGAGCAGTAACCTCGCTCGAGGTTAGCGGAAAACTATTATAAAAGCAGGTGTTTTGTCTTGTTTCATTTCATTTTCCAAGAAAAACTGACACTGGCTTCAACTGACAACTGAAGTAAAGGAAAATGATGTAAAACACTTCCCTGTAAAGACAAGCCCTATTGTAAACAGTCCAGCAAACAGGACTAAGAAGGCAATGCGTCTCAGTTTCCTCAGATCATTAGTACAGCTCCCACCTCCTCGACAAGCTCCTGCCCCCACAATCACACTAGCTCTCCATCTACCTGTACTGGAGAACACCTGCATTACGTTTTTAAAGCATTGATTTTCTCATCACACTTACTCTTGGTCATAACTCACACTGAGAGGGAGAACAGAGTATTAACAGCCTATTGATTAGCCTCAGCTGGGTGGCAAAAAGGGAAAATGAAAAAAGAAAAGAACGCTTCACCAGGCCAATCAACAAAACCTGTCATTTAACCAGGGGTGTACTGCGTATGACTCTTGATCAAAAGTTTAGAATTAATGTTGTCAATCACATAAAAGCTTTCTGATTACTAGCTTTCACATAATTAGTGTACAGCTTTGAACATCTGAAAAAGAAGCTTTTAGAATAATAATCAGCAATGCCCCAACATTTTAAGAGTGATCATTTATCATGATAACAATAACCAAGAGTTGACATGCAAAAACAGCATTGATAGACCACCAATCAGAATCCATCATCTCTCATATACTGTCAGTATAAAAGCAATGCAACCGAATGATTAAAAACAAAAACTAACTTGGTGTCATGTCTGCAAATTCTCAGCAGTCTCAGCTGACTTTCAGGTTAAAGGAAGGAAACAGTTTTTCTTATGAATGTCACTTTTGCTTGTGATCTAACAAATACTTAAGATCCATTCTAGAAGCCTTAAAAACTTCTTCAAAGTGTACACCCACACTTTTGGACAAAAGTAAAACGTGTACAGTAAGTGCAGCTTTGATCAAAATGGATAATATCACTATTAATATCAGCATTATGCAAGTCAAAACTGTGTGGTGCTTTCCTTGCAATTTATTCATTGGGCCTCATGAACAAGATGGGTGGTTTAAACCCTTGCATCAATCTTCAGAGAAGACACTCAAGACTCTTCACGGAGGCGCGTGAATGGCCTCAATCAGGAGAGGACCAATCCGAGCTCTCTTCCAGATAATAGCTTCAAGTGCCTGACACACCCTTGCCATGGAAATTGAGGGTGAGGGGTCAAGGTGGACTCAGAAGCGAAGATAAGTGAATTTCATTACGTCTTAAGCCTCAGCTAAGGGGCTCTGGCACTGACACCCATCATAAATTCTGCAATAGATAGCAAGGGAGCTGGCCGTTTTATCTATTACCCTGTGCTTAAAAGGGAAGGTGGACACCTAAGTGACAAGCAGTGGCCTCCATGCTTTGCTGAAAATGGATCTGACAAGATGCTAATAATCAAGACATGGTCCATGTAGCGGATTGTGCTCATCACGAGCTTCATAACAGAATTTGCTGTCACTGGATATTGGAAGCACTTGTGCTCAGGTGAAAGGCCGCTTCCGCATGGACACCATTTGTATTCCATCCAATGGATAAGCCGCATCTCTCCTGTGTCTTTCCAGTGCAATCTAATAATTCTAATTTGACATTTAGATGTCAACTATTCATATCTACCAAAGACTTGACATTTAAATAACACTCCCTGTCATTAGCATCACATTATTGCCGTTTGGACAATGTTAATGGGTTGGAAGGGCAACCTTTTGCCATTGCACTCTGTCACCTGCACTGTCCACACATAAAAATTAACCCATGCATGGAAGAGAACACACTGCTGTTTCTGCTTCTAGATGGGTTGATTCATGGTCCTAGGATGCGTCTATTTAAATGAAACACTACATAGCAGTTTTTGAATTCTGGTTTAAAGACTAGATAAAAAACCCTCTGATGATGTATCTTAAAGGTGGGAGGAATTTTGGAAAAAGGTTTGAAGGTGGGTACATTTGAAGGTGGGTTATTTGAAGAGTTTCTTTCCTCACCTGCCATCAGTGACTATGCAAGTACTCTGTTTGTTTTATTGCTGTGGGGAGGGGTGGTGGTGGGGGGGGACTCCTAATGGTTGTATGAGGTTTTTTTTGCATAACACATGCTGGACAGTGCAATGAGAAAACTGTAACGTTTATAGATACAACACATACAAAAGATACAAAATCTTGAATTCTGTCAAACTGATGACGCTGGGGGATAGCATTTATCAAATGCTAGTATTAGACTGAAATGCCCATGTTTAATGAATTGTGAAATTTGTATTAATATTTTTTTCTGAAATTGACCACTTTCATAAGTATATATTCAGATTATGTGTTGATGTCTATAGCATCTTTAAAGAGAGAACTGTGATTGCCCTGGTGTTTCTTTCTCTACCCGCTCTAGCTGCGGGAGCAGGGTTTGCCTCTTTTCATGTAAGCAGCGTGCTGGAACAGAATAAAGGTATTAGTCCCGGATGAAGGGTAACAAATTGGCCATGGCCAAGGCAGCATACTTTTTTCTCCTGCACTGGCGGGTGTGATGAAATGGACGCAGGGAGATGGAGAGAGATGTTATCGTTTTTTCATCCACTTCAGCAAGACAGAACAACGCCGGTCGTCCAGCAGATCGATGCTCGCCTCACTGTTCTGAGGCTTTCTTTAGAACTTTCTAATATCTGTACTCATGACCATTATAAATAATGAAAGCAAGGACAATATGAAGTGTTTACCATTTTTGAATGTTAGAAATAAAGCATCCTGGAACAGTGTCTTAAAAACCTCAACCCAAGGCTGTGTGAGAGTTGAATGAAGGCTATATATACTTCTGGCATTTTCAAAACAAACTTTCAAAGGCATTGCAGCATGACTATCTTGTGGAGGTGATACCAGCAATACTAATCGATTTTTTATATGATTTTTCAGAGGGGATATAAGCTCACTTCACTTCATCATGTCTTTCCCTTACTAACACCATCAGTCCTGTCTGGTAAGGATAACAGTGGTCTCTTCCTGTCCATTTTAGCCCACTCTTCCACAGACCGGGTGCACATTTCAGCAAGGGTTCCTGTGTGCCTGTTTCACTACTTCACCTGTTTTTCCACAATTGGTACTGAGGTCTGGTGATTTTGCGCATCAGTCAATGTGATATGTTTGTTATGTTTGTTAAACCAGTCCCACACAGACACCCTGTGGTAGTCATCCTGGAATTTGGAGGCATCAATGTTGTAGCTTGAAGCACAAAGGTAGTGGAAGAATGGGCTAAAATGGGCAGCAATTGTCTCCAGAGACGGTTGGTATCCTTAACTGACAGGACTGATGCTGTTATTACAGTAGGGAGACTGGCTTATTGTAAATGTGTCAAAGTGAATCCAAATCGAAATGCGGTATCAGGGTGAGGTAGGGGCTATGAAACAGTTGAGGGTTTTCTTTCTCTTGAGCATCTCATCTTTCTGTTGCTTTGCTGTGTCACCTTTCTGCAGGCTGAACAATTCCAAATCCCTCGAAGTTTTGCAATAATGGGGTCAGAAATGTTTTCAGACAGTTTTGCCTGTCACAGTTCGGATGGATTGGAGATGTAAGGGTTGTGGAGTCGTGCTGTGACAGCAGTGATGCGCCTCTTAATGCGGAGGAGCGACAGCTGATGATGTTGACTGAAGGCCGAATGTCAGTCATGTCTCTAAGAGTCAGGCATGAGGCACTAGCGCTCTGATTATACAGGCCTATAGTGGATATTTCACCGAAAAGGCAAAAAAAAAAAATATATAAATATTTTTTAAAAAAAGGAGGAATAGAGGGTGTTACCGAAAACACCACCTAAGACAGAGCATTGCTCAAGAGTGTATTTCATGTTCGTGTCAAAGTCTCGAGTCTGATCTCTGTCACTCGTCTTCATTACTATGCAGCCACATACCAACTGGGCCAGCTGGGAAGGAGAGAGAACACCAGAGGTTCACTCTCAGCATTCAGCTCCTCTCTTGTATTGTTTTAAAAAAAAATCTTTTCATAGGAAAAAAGGCCAGCGAGCGGATTTATGCAATATCAACACTACCATCTGGGTAATGACAAGGCTTTCATCCTTATCAAAGGCCTTTTCATAGCTGACGGAAGCTGAGCAGTAATGACGGCTTTTGACAACCGACAATCAAAACTCAATTACTCTACCAAGAGTGGCTCCGCTGCACAATGGCACTGCTGCAAAGATGGCGCATGTCATAGCGAGACGCTCTCTTCCAGCACAGAGCTCATCCTGCCTCAGAAATAAAGCGCTGAGACATAAAGACCGAGACACATCTGCCATTAATTTTTCAAATTCAAACCACAAGCTTAGAATCTCGTTGGCGTCCCAGAGAAGGCTTGGCTCCTCTGCCTCTCCACTCATGGACTTCCTGCACTAGTGCTTACTTGTTTATTTCTGTGATTTTGCAAAGCGTCAATTCCTTAACTTTCTCCAACCTGTCAGTGTTTTTCAAGATTATGATAAAATCAACTGGTTGGGAAGGGATGTGTCATTTATTACTGGTTTTAGCAAAGTCCAAGAATATGTGTCCACAGGTTTATGTCCCATTAAATGTCTTTGAGATGTTCCGGAGTAACGTGCAAAAACGCAGCAGCTACAAATGCTGAATGAAGCTGAAAGTGCAGTTTCAGAGGCCTCATAACTTAAAATTCTAGTTGTTCTAGGTGAAACCTGGGCTCATATATTGCAACCAGATGAAGAATTTTCTGTTGAACATCTTTGGTTTCTGAAATGGTGTTTACACTTTGTATTCTCTGTAAGATTCTGAGCTGTTTAGCAGAAAGCTAACAGGCTAACAAGTTAACCGGCTAACGCTATAGTAATAAAAGACAGACCTCAAGCTTTTACAGACGTCAGCAGACAAGCATTCAAGCATCCCTACAACAGCTTACTTCAGTTTTTAATGTATTCCCTCTTTTCTCAGAGCATCATGGGAGGTAGAAAAAGATGTAAAAAGTCAAGACGCAAGTGATAATGCTGATACTTAAAGAGATCAAATATACATATTATTCAAGGCACTGCTGAGCATCTCAGTTATTAAAAACAGAAAACACAATAAATCTTTGCTAATACATTACTCTTGTTTTTGCAATAGATAGTAGAAAATCACATTTAGAGATACAAATGATTATTTACTTGAATATGCATCCATTTAGATAAGATTAGTATTTTAACTGCACATAATCAATATGAAGACACTGCAGAGAATGTACAAAAATGGTACTTTATTTGTGGGAATGCTGTCATTAGTACAGAAGTAATAGAGAGACAAAGAGCTAAGCCTTTGTATAAGTTTGTACATTTTGAGAAATGCGGATAAATGCAAATGTTGACTTTTTCTTACTACAGGTCAAGAGAAGACAGTTTCCACATGCGTTTAATACACGCAATTTGAAAAATGGTTGGAAGCAATAAAATCGCCATTTCCGCCTTTTTCAAGTGAATTACTTTTAATTGTTCTTCATTTAGTAACTAAATAACAGGCTGCACACACGCCAACATCCAGCTGGTGGGCCTGTGTGTGGCTGTTGGGAGACTCTACACTGTCATCTCTCATTCGAGCCTGTGAGGCACATTTATAAAACTGGGCAACACTTCATAGAATCATAATAGGCTGATGTTAAAGTAGCCGTGGAGGGACTCGGTGAGCTGAAGCTTCACATTTTGACATTCGCTTCACCCTCAGAGAGGCAAAGTTAACAAATATTTCGTGACTGCTCTCATTATCCGCCAGGCTGTAACCCACTTTAGGCAACAAAGGTTTGATATATTATTAATCTCACCCTCATTCCTGCGCAGGGAACTAATATCAGAGGGTTTTCTTGACTGAATAATGTATGATAATGCTGATACTTAAAGAGATCAAATATACATATTATTCGAGGCACTGCTGAGCATCTCAGTTCAGTTACAGCTGCTTTTGAGTGAACGGGGCATCCGAGCAGTCAGACGCATGACGCCAGCATGCCTTTGTCTTCTCCACTTTCCGTGAGAGAAATAAATGACATGATGCCCAGTCATGTGAAAAGGGGAGATGGAAGGGTGGGAAACGTCAGCTGGGCTCGTTCTCCGAGGGCTCCGGGCTGATGAGGCTGTGCTCAAGCGGACAGGAACACGTTTTATATCTGCTCTCATCAGCAGCAGGGGACCTCTTAGCCCTCTATCTCTCGGGGTCATGGCAGGCTGGACTCCGCAGAAGAGTTCGGGGCTTTTAAACGCAGAAGGCACGGTGCTCTGCTGCCGTGTATAAACAGGCTTTGAGATTCCGGCTCCTCGCTGTTGTGAGACAGGAGAACGGCGACATAAGCACCACTCCTGGGCGCTAAAAATGCCCACGTTTGTTGACTGTAACAGGCGAGGCTTTTGGCGGAAAGAAAAGGGCAAGAACGGCCCAGGGATTCTGGGAAAATGAGTTTCAACTCTAAGGGAAGTGTTTATCTCCTCCAAAAGAACTGGAGGCCAGAAAGCTACTCAAGGACATTGGCAAGATCAGGAGGCTCCTGAGGGAGTGTTTCTCACTCTTAGAAACACAAACATTTGCACAGCATCATTTTTGCTACTCACAGGAAATAACAAAGGCTAGGCATTTCACAACATGCAGGACTCAGTTTAAAACATGCACACACACACACACACACACACACACACACACGCACACAATTCCTTCCAGTCAGTGAAGCATGTTTCCCAGTGATTTGTAACTATAGTAGGTTGTAGTGTATCATGTGAACACTGTTTGAAGTCCAGCATTCCAGTAGCATTCTCACCCTTATCTAATTACACATGACCGAGCAGTTCTCTGCTGCTCTGAGGCTGAAGACCGCTTTCTTGTGACCATTAATTCACTCCTGGAGGAAGAAAATTTGATATATTCAACTGTCTTCCTGAAGGAAAAGCACTGTTGGCTGACAGGTGTGCTAAAGTAGAAAAGGAATAGTGAATCTGCAATTACGCCTGTCACATCATAAAACAATACAGAAGAATAAAACTCACAGCTGCAACTAGGCCCAGGCAATTTGATGATACTTATCGTTGCCGCATCACATAATGTCCCAATAGTCTTTGCTGAGTGTAATTTGAATGAGTACATAAAGAACGAACTTTCATTACAAAGAGCAACATTTTTCCCGTTTATTTAATTTAATGCAGAGTGGTGTGTGAAATGTGTTCCCTTACATTTCAATGACCATTTTGAATGGTCCATTTTGAAATGCCTTATGCATAAGCTGCTATTATTTTAAAAAGTCTGACAAATAGACATACAAATGGACAAAGTGTTTAGTTCATTGTACTGTCAGTGTTCTCCCCTCTGGGAATGACTCTCCAGTGTGGGATTAGCTCACTCCAGCTCCAGCTCCGTAGTGGCTCCACCCTGCAGCCACTTTCTGTCTCATTAGCTCACAAACATTGTCACATTTTTTGACTATGTTGTCAAGTAATGTGTCCCACTTCAGCACCCCTTTCAGTACACAGGTTTTTGATCAATTTTTTAAATGTGGCACTACTGGGGCATTCTCATCACACCTCAACTAAGCTTTGAGGTGCGAACGTCTTAAAGTATTATATGATGTTATATTTTTGCCATATTGCCCCCAAGCTGAAACTAAGGATTTTGTCATCTAGCGACTACTGTTTGATCAAATGCTCTAATCAAATGGTTACGTCAGCTCTTTCTTCTTCCTTTGCCAGATCACAGGATTATCATGTTCCTAATGTGTGACAAGCAATTTCTTCTTTAATAGATCATCAAGACCAAATAAGCCAAGCTGATTTTAGATACTGTATACTGCCCACAACTAATCTGTAGTAATCACCACATGCATCATGTGAGTATTCCAACACAAACTGCACAATTTTTTCAGAAATTGACATTGGCTAATCACTGCAACCCTGAGCGCACACACACACTCGAACCCTTTCAGTGTCGAGCAGCTCCTCTGGAAGACTGGAGCCAAAGCTTTTTACCTAAGCACCAGAACATGCCATGTTTAATGATGATAAAGAAGCCAGAACACAGGCCGTCCATTTGGGAAGTGAGGTATGTTCGCTAAACCAATTGCTCAGTATGTTATTGCCCAGGCTGCCAGGGGCACACGCTGTTTCGATGCAGGCTAAAGGGGGGGTGGGGCTCACGAGTAATGGCCTACTTCAAGGATAAAAAGCTGGTCTGTTTTATTTACCGGGCCTCCCCATGTATAATAGATCATAGAGGCGTATTCAAATATGCAAGTCTACACAGTTAAAAAATGGAGGATGATTATGTGTGCCCCATGTTCACCTCTCTGGCATTGACCTGCCTGCAAAAAACACTCCAAGCTCAATGCCTGGAGTAGAGCAGGAGAGGAAAAGGGCGACCAGTGCTGTCCATCTGAATTTCAAGGTAGGGAAATTTCTTCACCTTTTACGGGTCTCTTTGTTAAGTAATCTGCTAATACCAGGAAGTATAATAAAAGTCCTTCATTTTCCAGGTTTGAATAATGCAAGTGTCTGCAGTCTGGCAGATGGGGAGGAATTAGCTGTAATAATTGCCGAGGTGAGGCTGAATCCGTGCAGGCCAGAGCAGAACCGCAGGCTCTGTGATGATAATAAAGGTCCGTCCAGGCAGGAATGGAGAAAGCAGATGTTACTTCCATTTTCCCAGAGCCATCCATATTACATTACATGTCTCCCTCATACGCATCAGGCCCGCAGTAAGCCCCAGCAAGGTTGTGCATGCTGGCTGCAGTGGCTCCAGCCCATGCTTGACCTGGGGCAGATCTTTAAATGCATTTAGTGTAGAGGGTAAAGTGGGCTCATGCTCCATTGAGCCAGCCAGCTGTGATAAATGACGCTTTGGACAGTGACGGCCCTAAACATAATAAAGAGGGATGAAGAGGCGAGTGCATGTCCAGCGGCTGAGGAACACCTTGGGCCCTATTGTATCAAATTCAAAACCAATTCGGTCCATTTTTTTCTTCCTCCCTTTAACTTGTGCTATTTATCCGTATCTGGGGTATTTTTTGTCAAGATAAATAATGGCATAACACTCTACTTGCAAGCCAGAGAAGATGAGTTTGTCAGCTTTCATTTGGCCAGGAGTAACAGCTATTGTACAACATATGGAAACGAGCTGATGAAGGACAGACAAGCGAAAAAAGAACAGGAAATTGCATCGCCTGTTCAATAGGCCAATGAGATTAGGCAGAAAGAAAAAATTACCATAGAAATGATGTTTCAAGCTGAAAACTGAGGAGTCGTCCAAAAAAAGAAAAACGAGAGAGAGTGCGACGACTGTATTTGGAGCTTGGAAAAAGAGTAAAAGACACATTTTTGTGCCATTAATGAAATGTGCGATTAAAAAAAGTGCCCGTCCACTGGGATAGGTGTGTGGTTTCCCAGCTTTTGCCAAGTTATTATACTGCCTAGTACAGATATATTACTTGTGACAAACCATATAAGTGACAATATACTGCAAGTTTGCTGTGTACAGTACACGAAACAGATAATTTTATCCATTCTCTTATATGTTTTCAAAGAAATTCCTCTAAGGGTTTACTGCCAGTGGTTTGTTGCTGTTCATGAAGCACTCTGGCACCTCATTTAATTTCTGATGTCACACTATCCTGCTCAAATCATTTATACGAATGATCAAACGAAAAGAAAAAAATTTGCAAGTTCAAAAATATTGAATTATTTTCAGCAATGTTGTAGGTGGGACCTTCAAAAATAGCTAGCAGCATTGAGACCATTTTTTAAAGTCAAGGTTTAGGGGAAATGCTTTGCTTTTCCGTTGCATTCACTGTGTTTATGTGTGCTTCACATTTCTATGTGATAATTCATGTGATCTAGTAGTATGCAACGCAACAGAAATTTTTTTTAATGTATGAAAAAACGGCAAAACAAGCAAATCGATTCCCTTTTACTGACAATGCACTGCAAAATCCCTCTAATAACCGTAACTTTGTTAGCAGCAGGTTGCTATTAAAACCTGCAAAACAAGGATTATTCACTTCAACGTACACCAATCAGTCGTTACATTAAAACCATCTGTCTAATCCTGTGTAGGCCCCCCTCGTGCTGCCAAAACAGCTCTGGACTGTTGAGGCATGGACGCCACAAGACCTCCGAAGGTGTGCTGTGGTATCTGGCCCTAAGACATGAGCAGCAGGACCTTTAAATCCTGTAAGTTGCAAGAACAGTGACCGGTCTGAAGTCATGTAGCCCCATATTCAGAAGGCTGTGTGTTCTGACACCTTTCCATAACAGCCAGCATGAACTCTTTCAGCAGTTTGTGCTACAGTAGCTCTTCTTTAGGAACGGAGCACACAGGCTAGCCTTTGCTTCCCACTCACATAAATGACTCTGTTGCCAGTGCACAAGTTGACCCTTCTTGGACCACCTATAGTGGGTACTAACTACTGAGGCCCATTTTTCCTGCTTCCAACACACCAGCTTCAAGAACTGACTGCTTAATACACCCCACTCCCTGACAGGTGCCATTGTAACGAGATAATCAATGTTATTCACTTCAGCTGTCAGTGGTTTCAATGTTGTGGCTGTGTATTTCAGTACTGTTTGTTGAGTACAGGTGGTATTGGATTCTGAATGATACACACACACACACACATGCACACACTCATATATATATATATATAGTCCATTTTGTGCAGAATTCAAGCAACTATTATACATAAGCAACTCGACTTTCGTCTCTACGTACAGCAACATTATTAAAATGCCTGTTACTATGGTTACGCTTCATGAGAGAAGTGTGAGCAGTGTAAACAAACAAGCATTGCACTGTGCACCCTCTAACAAAAGAAACCATGCACTAATTCAAAATCGGGTTTACTTTTTGGATATATCACCGTTTTTTGGCACTGAATTTGCTTCTTTTTGTTGTTTTTTCATGACAGGAAGGACAAAACAGAAAGGAAGTTCTGCTTCATTGGCCTTTACAATTGAAACAAGCACAGAACTTCGCATTTTCTGTCAATTCTGTTCAACACGGTCATTTGTGTGCCTGTTAATTCCCAAACTTAATCTTGATTTTGACTTCGTGTTCAAGAAAGGGAGAGGGCACCTGGGGTTGTTGGAAAGGCCTGGAGAACGCGGCCCTTTTGCAAAGATTTGTCAGTTTAGGAGCACAAACTGTTAACGCCAGATATTCTGAAGACAATGTAAACAGCCAACAAAATCGAATCAGAGGAGTGGAGCTTTGAGCATGAGCCATCATAAGTGCAAATCTAGGATCAGATCTGTTAACCTCTATTCTGTTCTTGTGACTGATCTTAAGACTCATCCAGCAACTACTATGTTACTAATTTAGGAGTTACTGTGTTGTTAATGAAGCTAGAAGATGGAGTAACTGAAGCATTCTGTCCTGTAAATCTTAAAGGATTAATATAACTGCATTTACTGAGTGAAAAGAAAAAAAAATGTTTCTAGATCAACACTCTTACTCGGGGGCATTTAATAAATATGGTCCAGTGAGAGTTGCTCGCCCACTGTTATCTCCAGCAGTCCTGTTGTGTTTTCTGCTTCAGGAGAGATTGGTGATACAGTAATCAAGATGTCGCTGTACTTTATAATCCAATAATCCAAAAGGCTGTGCAATGGCAATCAGTTTGTTTTGGTCTTACGTGGTAGAAAAAAAGTGCCAGTGTTGTATATGTGCATGTATTCCAATGAAGGGGGAATTTCTTCCTGCACATTCAGCACAAAGCCCAGTCCCCCTCACTGACAGAGTCCACAGGAAGACCAGATGTCCGTCTGAAAACTTAAGGCCAGAATGGTTTTACAAGGCGATCTGCACACCTCCCCCATATAAGAGTGGTCACAGTCAGCAGCTTGTAATCCAGGAGTCTGGAGTATGATATGGCTGCATGCTTCATTGTTAAGCTCCCACCACTCGCACACACCCCTGACTCAGGCACTAAAAGAGAGACCACAGATTTTAAAAGATGATCATCAAAACATTTATATATCTATAATATAATTCGCTTCAATTGCACTTGTGCAGTTCTGAATTCAGAAGAGATACATAAAATACATAAGTGTATTCACTCATTCATTCATTCATTCATTCATTCATTCATTCGAGTTGCTTTTCTTTAATCAGTTGCTTTTCTTCAATCTTTAATGGACAGGTTGGCAGTCCATCACAGTACTAAGAATATAAAAAACTATAATGATTTAAATTCCTGTATTTATTTGTATAGTAGTCTACATTACTTGTGTTGTAAACTACAGTAAAAAGTAATTGTTCAAATGCACAACAACATTCTAACAAAATTAGTCCTACTATTTTTTTTTCCATAAGGGAAATTTGCCCCATGCGCAGGGGTCGAACGGAGACGAAGGTGGAGTCAATCTGCAACGGCAGCTGGGAGGAGAAAGGAGAGGCAGGTCATTATGATTGGAGAGCAAACGGCAATTTTTCATTTGTTTGCCAACCTGCTCTCTGTCAGTGGAGAAGAGTCCCCTCAGGTAGAAATTGGGGTCAGAGCCTACGTGTGTGTGTGTGTGCGAGCGCATGTTTGTGTGTGTGCATGGGTCACACACGTGTCTGTGACACCCCTTGTTGCTCCAGCTGTTGCGAGGGAGCGCTGAAACACAGGGAACATGAATTTATGGAGAGGAGACAATCTGTTCTGCCTCAACAGGGGGGAATACAGCGCGCCGCACTAAACCCTGCCAAACTCCCGCAAAATGAAATGTGACGAATAGTGACAAGTTAGGCTGCCTTTATTATTCCCTCATTCTCTGTCTCTCTCTCTCTCTCCTTTCTTTTCACTCTCTCCCTTTCTCTCTCGTCAGAGGCACTTGACTAGCAGAGCATGCAAGCGGGAGTCTGTAATTGACAAATTTTGACGGGCAGCGAAGTGGCGAGCTCCCATGGTGCCCGGCGGGGACTGAAAAATATCTTCCCGCTGCGGCAGCGAGTGTATGACAGGACTCCACAATCCGACACATTCAGACATAAACATATGCACATGCACACATACACACACACACACACACACACACCAGGCATGTACAAATACATTGATGTATTGTGATATATTGATCTGAAGGGATTGGTCCATTTTGGAATGTTTGAACTGATTCTAATTAATTATAATAATAAAGAGCCAAAATAAGATCTGGTGAGAAAGGCTGGCTGTATTGCAAATGTAAACATTCTAATGATATTAAAAAGCTTGGTGTACAGCTTAATTGTCTAGAATGAATTATTGTGTAAATAGTCTGTGTGTTCACTGTATTTTTTAAAATAATCCTCAGTCATCAAAACTTGCGATGCCATTGACATTTGTAAGTGGGAGTCTAGGAGAGTACAATGGGCCTCAGCCTCTCTGGGTGGTTATGGCCCTCTCTCCTCTCTCCTCTCTCTGCTAGTGGCACCACTGAGGTTCCCTTGAGTGAGGTACCGTCCCCACACACTGCTCCACGGGCGCTGTGTTCCTGGCTACCCACTGCTTCACTTGGTGAATGGATTAAATGCAGAGAACAATTTTGTGCTGTTCACACTGTGTGCTGTGGTGTGTTCACATATGACAAATGGACACTTTACACACTCGCTGTTGTTGTTGTTACTGGCATTATGATGAAAGTAATCTAAGGATTCAAATTGAAACTGAATTTCTCATCAAACTCAATCAAAAAGTGGTCAAGTCTGAGATTAAATGATGCACTGAAAAAAATTCCCAAAGAATCACTGAATTAAATCATTTCAAGTTCACACACACACACACACACACACACATACATACACACACACACACAAGCAAGCATGCTACTCCATAATGACCTTGTT
>JBBPCX010000006.1:21628576-21640873 GCA_037974365.1 Hydrocynus forskahlii
CGCCAGTTAATTGTCAGGTGTAGTGAATGTGTTTGAGGAGGAGAACCATCAAACTGTGCTGGACACCGGCCCTCCAGAACTATAGCTTGACACCCCTGACCTAGGGCCATTGTCTTACAGGTGCGCTGACCTTTACCTTTGGAATTCAGTGGTATATTTCAGAATTTATTGTTTCACCAAAGACAGCAAGATCTCCTGGCACAGATGAAGCAAAACAAGCCAAAGCCATGATTCTACCACCACCATGTTTCATAGATGGGTTAATTTTCTCACACTGCAATATGAGAGCCAATATGAGAGAGGTTACGTAGAAGTTACCCTGGGCTCCTTTGTGACCTCAGGGACTATTACATGCCTTGCTCTTGGGGTAATCTTTGTTGGTCGATTACCCCACAGGAGGGTAACAATGGTCTTCAATTTCCTCCCTTTGTACACGCTGTCTGACTGTGGATTGGGGGAGTCCAAACAGTTTACAGACTTTTGCAACCTTTTCCAGCTTGATGAGCATCAACAACTCTTATTCTGAGCTGAAATCTCATTTGTTCGTGACATGATACACTTGTGTTGTTAAGATCAGAATTTCATAGATCCCTGTTCTTTCAATAAAATAGGGCACTCACTCACACTGGACTGTCATCTCACTAAACACAGTTGACTCTAATTTCAAAATCTTCAAAATAGGTAATCCTAGGTTCACATATTTTTGCTATTCATGGATATATAATATTGGGCAATAAATAAATGACTAAGTATACTATTTTTGTATATATCATACACCACTATACACTCAACTTTAAAATGGACAGCATCCACACACAGGATGCCAATTAAATCTGAGTATAAACAAGGCCTTACAGACAGGCCTGTCACAATTATGATATTATAGCTGATGATTAATTATCATGCCATAAATTGAGATTAATGATTTCATTGTCTTTGTTTCTTCACTGTATGCGGCTACTATACTGCAAGCCTAAATACTTCAAATGGCTTGATTAGCTGTCTTATTTTCAAGCTGTTGATAATTAGTAGCTGACGACACATCGCTCAAGCTCAAATAAACAAACATGACTCACTGCTGCTCTCTGAAGGTACTATCAGAAATGGTCAGAATTTTGAACTTTTGTTGTTTTCACCCACTTTCTCTCCTTTCTTCTCAAGTGATGAAAATTGGAGCAGTTCACACCCTGTTTTTGTGTGCAATCAGGTGATTATGTAACGGTTGTGACAGGTTGTGTTACAGACTACAAACCAAGTTATAGACCTCTGCTGTTGAACTGAATTTGATCATCACTCTCCTTTTCCTGTCACTCATCTCACTCCTCATGCTCAGAGAAGTGGCTGGGTTTGACCACAGGTATGGCCTTGAGGGCTCGGTGGTAGTTACGGTATTTTTCTTACATGAGTATTCATGAGCATATGAAAAAAAAGGTTGTAGCTCTGAAACAGTGAGTCTAAAGGGGGGCATTTTTAGCATGTAAATGGTTTTGGACGATGTCTATTGGATTTTGACTGTGATAATGTTCTCAAAAGCACAGAATTGCAGAGCACTGTCTTTGAAACTGTGCCTGAATATTAATTAACGTTATAGAAGTGACCAAATAAGGCTGTAAGCAAAAAGACTGCTAACGAAACATGCTAACACCTTATGTACTCACACTTTAAAATTCCACAAAAGAACCTGGCCAGCATTTAGAACTGAAATGCCTGCTGAGCCAAGGGGATCACACATTACCCCTCATAATGAAATATACACACTTCATTATAGCGGTTCGCCAGCATGGGGCATAGTGTAATTACGCCCATCACCACACCTGCAATTAAATCTTCTGATGAGTCTATAACACAGAGCTGAATCAAAAGGCCCGGCGTACTTCTGCTACCATGTTTCACATAAACCTTTCAAAAGGATCACACACACAGTTATGTATTCTGATTACATACCATTTCAAAGCCGTCATAATACAGTCACTGTACTAATGCTGAGGGTCTTACTGCAGCATGTGCCACATAAAATTAAAGAATAACATTCACTTTACATTCTGTATTAGACTGTTTAGGTTTGCATACGTGTTTCCGACTTTTGTTCCGTTCACAAGGCAAAAATGTACAGAATGTTTTTGTTTTCCACAAAACAACGGTTCATTAAATTCAAATCATAATGTAATAACTCTTTCTACTTACAAACACAAATGTGGCAACGATTGAGTTTAGAATCCCCACTGCCTCGAGAAATAATTCATGTAAAATTACAACATGATTTTGTTATTGTCAGTAATTACTGTGGTTTCTAAGGGTTTTCAGGCAGCGGACCGAGGCCCTGATGTTCTAAGTGTATTGTGCCTGAAATTCATCAACATCAGCGCGAATCAGACGCCTCCTTGCCAAGTGTTCTGTACGTCTCAAAATGTGCGAGGACTGTGCAAAAACTGGGTGGAGGGTTTATGCATGATCACATATTCTTCTTGATTTATGAGTTCAAGCCAATTGTGGCGACTGGTTTTGCATTTTAATATTGTTTAAACTCTCAGCGCCAGATGGACGAAGGTAAGAAAATACAACACAAAATGCGGCCACAATAAGTGGACAGGGTCTGTGTTGCACAAACTCTGTGTTCTTAGTCTTGGGTGAAATTAAGCCACTCTTGGACACTCTTTATTAACCCTCCTACCTCTGTGTCACTGAACTTTCATTTTCTGATTGCCTCAAGCTTTCTGATGACTCCACTATTTCATTGTGCTGGTTTATGTGAAGTTAATGTAATTCATCTGTCTTGGTAAGCCAAATGCTGAGATCAAGCATCAAAGCTCTTTTTGCACTGTGGCTGCACTTGTACATACGTAAATGTCTTTACTGTTTATTCATGGAATCTGAGAATCAATCACTTTATATTTCCTGAAGTATTCAAAATCGAGTGGACTGGACCCCTATTTACTGTCTACTTACACCCTAAATTACACCCTAAACATGACATGATTTAAAACATGGAAATGGGAAATATTTATTTATTGTTTTGCATCAGAACCATACACAGTGGACGTGACACAAATTTAGCTGTTTTAACAGACCGTCCTCAAATGAAAAAAACATCATTCATTAATGTGCTTGTTTGTTTTTGAATCACATTGAACAGCGATGTGTGAAGACCTTTACTGCTTACACTTGTTCAGTGGTGATGTTTTATGAGTAGCTTTTGACCTGAGGGAACTCTCGTCACCAGAAGGGGTCTGTGGCCAGAGGTGTCTTATGAGACATACAGTATGAGCAGTATGTTTGCTATGTGTGTGTTCAGCTGGGGTTCAGTCAGGAGGCCAGGGCAGGTGCTGGCATGTTCTATGGCAGCACGCTTCAGCATGTTTGATCCACGCTCGGCCTCCTGCGGCTTTTTCAAAGTGCCACTCGCTTCTTTCGACACCATGTAAGATTCAGTGCCCCTTCACTATCGGTCCAATCTGTTCCTGTTGCACCTCATCCTCCTCTGCCAGCTCTTAACAGAGACACGTAAGATTAGATGCTTCTGAAAGGGTTCTGTGTTTTCCCCCGGCGCCGAAACTATGACTTCACGCGCCTTATCATCATTCCAGTGGCTAGATATCATACATGTTCCCTATGCCTTATTTTTGACGTGATAAGTGACTGAAACGGCCTTCATTGTTGTCTGGCTCAGTACTGTGCTTTATCTGAAGGGGCTAAAAGCTAATGTGACCAGACTAGTGAGTAAATAATGAAATGGTGATTTATGTAAATGGTATTTTGCCACTGCACTTGCCGATGCCATCAGCATCTCTTCGCCCATTGGCTGATGAATCACATGGTGTGCTAATGGTTGGTTAGCGCACAAGCTAATGGAAAAGCGATTAGCTTGGCGTGGGAGAGTGCCGTGGCTCCCCTCCTGTATTTCTGCCACTGCTCTAATCACTGCAGTCATTTAAAAGAAGAGTCATTGCACCTGTTTAATTACTGTGATAATTGTGCACCGTTTGTTTGTAGCCCAGGGGCTCCTGCGGCGTGTTGCTAATGTGCCCAGCGCTTTGACGAGCCCTTAATAATGCTAATGTTTCCATTCCATTAGGGGAGATGCATTTCTCCCCCTCCAGGTGGGATACATCCACCGGACAGTGTGGTAGATGGGGGTCTTACTTCCACTTACTGTGTAGGGATACAATTGAGCACGTAAACAACACCAGTGCTTGTTTGCCTATAATGAACTTTGCATTAACCACCTCATTGCTCACTGCTAATGTTGTTTTAGACAAGTCGGATGGATGGGAGGCCTGTGGTTGATCCCTCATGGCGACCTACAATCAAAACCCCAAATAAAGCTTAGCAAGTGGTTTGAGAAACTTCATTAGATTGTGCTGACTAAAAAAGTCAGGAAATAGTCTGGCGCGTGCTTCCTGCTTCCACACATGCATTAGATTTGAAACTGAATTGCTGTTTCCACAGAAACCAAACCCATCGAGTCATTTAATAACACAAGATCGATAACAAACCCTTTCTTTCATCAAGCCTCCACCAAACACCCTCAGGGTTATAGAGCATTTATTCAATAACAATCATGATGTTGTCAGAGGGCAGATAATTTTTAGGCCTAGATGAAGGAGAAAATCAAAGATTTGAGACTGGCCATGCAATAAAAAACCCATGACTAAGCAAATTCCTCACTGGGAAACCAGCCCAATGTGTTGTATGATTGATTACAAGCTTCAGCTGTGGCCTGCAACATGTGTCTTCGTGCTGCTTAGCGACAATTCATTTATGATTCATAGAGAAGGCCAATCAAAGGAAGTGTCACCACACATTTTTCTCATCATGTCTGTAAATGGACAGAGAAAGACTTGCTATAGTCTGAGAGAATCTTCTCACCACCCACACAGAGTAAGGATGAGCAGCCTGGTGAGACACATACTTTTCAATTTCCTCCAGATTTAAACTTCACAGGAGGGAGGTCTTTTTCATTAGCCCAGTAATCACCTCAATATAGAAGCGGAGTTATATCAATGAATAAAGGCCAGTAAGAAATCACAGTGGCCGTGGAGCCACATACAGAGGCTTAAGGACTTACCGGCGCATTTGGTCTTGGCTTTCAGTGGGGGACCTGGAGCTCCGGTGCCTCCCTCATTGGGCCTGGTCAGAAGAACACTGATCTCATATTCAGTGTCTGGGTCCAGATGGCCGATCTTGTGGTTTGGTTTGTCCACGGGCTGGCTGTCAATCAGGCTCCCACTCATGGTGCGATATTCAACCTCCTTCTCAATGATGGGGCCATCTCCATTGATCGAGTTAGCGTTCAGCTGGATCCACAGGTAGGTGGCACCCACGGCTGTCAGCTGAGGAGGTGCTATAGGGATTGGTGGCTCTGGGTAGCAAAAGCAAAATGTTTTTTATTGGTAACATTAAAATGATGCTCTTATATAGTAATAGAGGGCACCATGTACATGTGGCTGAGTGTTCAAGATGACTTTGCTTCAGTTTCCAGTCAGTAGTAGAATTGGGCCCAAATAATGAAGACAAGTAACCCGCCAGTAATATCTAACAAATTAATCGATACTGTAAACTTATCAGCATATTTAACAGACAGTAACAACAAAATTACATAAATATAATGTTACAATTTGTCAATTTGTGCCTGAAGTAAACATTAACAGGTTAATTCCGGTTGACTTAATTATTATGAATGTTTCTTCTACAGTCACAAATCAGTGACCATCTTAGTTTCATTCTCACACTTTGTGTAGACTGCCATCAAACTAGAGCTGTTTGGGCCTACAGTTCTCGACTCTAAATAGCAGTGTTGTATTAGAAAACACACCCGACCATGCCAGTGTATGCAGGGGTTCCATTTCAACTGCTATCAGGGTTTAATCTAAGTGTGTGCAATTAAGCAATTGTGTGTGAGGTTACACAAAGCTTGTATTCCCTATTTGGTGTGTCAGCCAGTGATAGGGGACGGATTACACAGAGGTAATGACTTAAACCAATTAACTCTCTGACCTTCATCGGTTTAGATTTGGAGCTGAATTCCATTACTCATCACCCCTATGGTCCTGCTCCATTTAACTGTTGACCCATTTTAGTGGCGTTTTAGTATAACACACACAGACGCACGCAGACACACAGACACACACACACATATTAAAGCAGTGTTTCCAAGTTCCAGGTCCTTGAGTATCACTATCCTGCGTTTTCAGCATTTTACCCAACTCTAACACTACAATTTCAGCACCTCTAGGATCGTGTTAATGATTTAGTTTGTTCGACACCATTTAATGCTACTGCAGGCCTAGGGATTGGAAACCACAGCATTAGAGCATATACGTCTATAAAACTGTATAAAACTGTGATTTTTGTGATGTCATATTTAATGTTTTTGACTACTGCTACGTTTCTTGAAAAAACATTGTCATTTCATTTGTTGTTGTCCAGTTCCCAGGACCTTCTTCACCTTGCACTTTTCTTAAATTGTCCACTTCTTTAGGAATTACTCACTTAAATCTGCACTCTGCTGCATGCCTTGAACTAATAAAGAGATCGAATGGTTTCCACTAAGCTGCATGTATCTTTTACAGCCTCTGAGCAGGCACAGGCTGAGGCAAAGCAGTAGCAAACATGGGATATGATATTGATTTGAGCCATGGAGAGTGCCAATTACAGCTGAAGTAATGGGGCATCCGTCTTCCTGACAGTTCTGTCCAGGTGTGACTGGGGCCATGCACTACTGGACGGTGGTAAAGAACAACAACAATGTCTCTATCTCTATCCTTCTGCCTGATAGATCTGGCCTCTCATAGGGGTCTGGTGAAAGAGAAAAATCCCCTTGTCCAGACATGTAGGGCAAGTATAAATGTAGACGTTTGATTCAGAAATTGTCTTTTCTGATCAGTCAGGTTTCAGAGCATGGCTATTCATACTGGGACTAGAGCTGGACAATATGTCAATATGTTATTGTGATAAATTACATCACAGTACTCTTTTCTGAGTGTATCATGGATATCGTCAGCATTTGTGGAACACTGAGCAACAGCATTAATCACAATAGAGACAGATTTGGACCCATTAAAAATAACTTATGAACAATAACCAGAGCATCGTAACTGCATAGCAACAAGTAGCTGATTGGAATGCAGCGCATTATGACGTCATTCTTATTTATTCCTTTATTTTTACCAATCGTTCGATTTTTTTGTGCCCGTTCCGTCTTAAATTGCTTATTTTTTTTCCAAAAAGCTTTTCTTGCAAAATTATTGTACAGTTATGTAGGTGCATTGTAAACTGCAAATCTCAGAAACATTTTTGTATTATTGTGATTCCCATGTCATCCACACTTAGCACTGAATATAACTAAATAAAAATGATTGTACAGTTATTGTAGGATTGCATTATTATTGTATGATAGTATTGGACACTCAGGTACATGTTAGGCCAGATATGACTGATCACGAAATGAAAGCCAGTTTAATTTGTCCTCTAGGGGAGACCTTGTCTTGCACACACAAGAAGACTAGCTGGGGTGCAAAGGTGTGAGCGAAGGGACGTGGCTTGAAAAAAAAATGTCTGGAGGCTCATTGTGTATCTGTGTCTACAGGCCTCTATGTAACCCCTGTCAAAACACCAGCCTCTGTGTCTGTCTCCACTGCGAGTGGCAATTTGAATGTCCCCTCTCTCACACTCACACTTGTAAGCTCACTCCCTGTGGCCCTGTCTGACATCTCAATTTCAGCCCAGCAGACACAGAACAGGTGTAGACACCCATGGTGGTTGGAGGGGGGGTGAGGTATTGTCTCCAAAAGTAACAAGCTTTCACGCCACATTCATTCGGTGCAGGCTTTACGCGAGATAAAGTGACATTTCGATCTGGCCGAGAAACAGGTTTCAAAGCAGAGGGATTGTATGGTGAAGGCAATGCATCAGTGGCTCCGTCCTGTTCCCTTGTCATTGTAGTCATTTGAGGTTTGGGAGGAATCACCAAGACGGCCATCTTGATAGCTTCATAACTGATTCCATTGATCCAGCCTTTCTCCAGCCACTGGCTGACACCATGATGCGAAAACAAAGACTGTGGTGCCTCATCTAACCACAAGTCGACATATAATACCTGGCCCTTCACACATCTGGATGGATATTGATCATTTCTGGGATGGTTTTAAAGAGCTTTGTCAGCATCCATTTCTTTATAAGCTATCCGACTATGACCCCGATGTACAGAAGAATGCATTAACTGCTTCACAAAATGTCTACAAAATAATCCTAATAGGCCAGGGCACACTCTGTACAGAGTCTAGGGTGTACTTTCATTTAAAAAAAAGCATCCATAATGAAAGTACTTTAATGGTTTAACCAACAATCACATTAATACAATTTCCCCCTTAGCCCAAATGAAGCTGATTAGTCAAGACACATTTAGTGACAAGACTAATACAGCTAACAAATGAAAGAAGCCTACAGCTACCCATTAGCATCTGGCGAACTGTGTGCCTAAATCATCATGCAGTTAACTTCAACTGGGAGTTTTTAAATAATCTTTAAAAAGTTTGCGGGAACTTGTCTTGCACAAACAAATTCCCCACTGCTGGAATCCAGTGTTATTGTAATTAAAACTATTGCAGTAGCTTTTTATAATGAAGGCTTACCTCTTGCCACTGAAAAGGTCATGAACGAATTCTTCTATATCGTTACACATACGAGCCAACATCATTTTGGCTGCTTTCAGTTGATGGTTTATTTAAGTGTAGAAATCGTTAGTGAAGAAACTGACATTAATAAACTTGACACCAAAAAGCAAAATGTTATTCAATCCAAGAGAAGGTGACTTGTGCAGATCAATCACTGGGAATATTAATTTGCAAGATCTGTTGTGTGCAATATACAGGGACAAATGAGTAAACTTAGACAGAGGCACAGCATAGGCTAAACAGGTGTGTCCCCAGCACCCTCATCTGTCCGTCAAAACCACTGTGGCAGTTTGCTCTGTGCTATTAAAAGGTCACTGGATGACACATTGGACAAAAGTACGAAAGGACAGAATTCATGTTCTAAGTTGTCTGTTAGACTATGTGGTGGACTTAAATGTAAATAAATAGTAAGAGTGTAATCAATACCCAGTGTGATTCTGCCTAATAGATCATCCTTTCTGAGGTCTTGACCCCCTTTCACTAGGCACAACTGCTGTCACTCAATGTGTGTGTGTGTGTGTGTGTGTGTGTGTGTGTGTGTGTGTGTGTGTGTGTGTGTGTGTGTGTGTGTGTGTGTGTGTGCATTTCCTTCAGTGCAGCTGTGTGCCATTGCACCTGGCAGACACACCCGTTCACTATCCTCTACTCTGCATTCTGCTATATTTAGAAGGATATGACCACACAACCTGACCCCTACACCAACACGATCTCTCTAATATGTATCCAAAAAGCTTTCCCAGTCTGACTCTGCCAGTTTGTTGGTTCCTTTTAAGGAACATGCGTACAACTCTGTTATTTTGCTGCTCTGTTATTTGGAGATTTGTTTTGTTTGGTGTGGTTCGGTTTTACACAGTGCTACAGAACTTCTAACAGATGTCTTGACTTCACAGACAGAGAAGATTAACCCCCACAAGTCTTACACTCTACTCAGTGTCACTTTTCTGTTTTGATGTCACGAAATAATGGTTCTTTCCACAAACCTAGACTGTGCACACTTTCATTTCACAATAAAAACATTTCCTCTTCTTCTATATGCAAAAATATGGAATTGAGTGAAAGCAAAGTTAAAATGCAGCCATATGCAGAAGTTTGAATCAGATAACAGGGAACAAACTCAAACTCATAAAAATTTCTTTTTATTTCCTAAAAAGATTGAAGCCATGAAATATACAGTGTTTCATAAAGCATTTGCACAGGCCATGTCATATTTTATTTCTTTGCATAATGTGTGAATCCAGCAAATAAACAGTTATGGGGTATTAAGTGTGCAGAAGTGTGTTCTCTACAGAGAACAGTGTGATTTTTTTTCTCTTTTAGAAAATCAACAAAATGTGTCATTTGATGCCTCAAGTCTGGCATATGAAACTGTATGACACACCAAGGATTCACAGCTTCTCAGGAGGAGAATCCTAATTTCTGAGATTTGGCCAGGGCGTGTTTCAGAGAGCTGGAGGTTGCAGCAGACTCATGGGCCACTGGCAACAACACGGTCAGCCTGACTGAAGGTTAAGCACTTCCTGCACCGCCCCAAAACACTCATCCCTCTCTCTGCTTTCCTCTTAGCCTCCTCTCTCTATTTCTGTTCCCATCACCTTCAACCATACCCAACATAAAAACTAAATGAAAACAACATCTCCCCCTGCCCTTGTAGCAGCAGTCAGAGGGCTCCAGCGCACCTGTGATGGCAGCAGGTGTACGCTAGCGTGCCATCATGTGCGCTGGCAGCTCTCAGAGGCTCATAATGGCAGAGTTGGGTGTGAAACATGGACCAGCAGCGCAGTGTGAATGATTTATGACCCCTGTCACACTGCCACAGGAGAGCAGGTCACCCTTGTTAACCTGCAGGCCCCCTCCTGGAGGGACCAGGGGACGCTCTGGTCTCCAGCTACATTTCTCCAGAGCAGCATGGAGCTCCATGAAATGCCCTTCAGTCCACATGCAAGATGATACATCACCACTAAAAATGTGGCTGATTTCAATAACATAAAGTCAGTTTTTCTTATAGATAAATGTGTAAAATTATATGTTATGTATTATTGCAGGATAATGTCAATAAAATACCTATTTGAAAAGTGATCAAATGTGGAAGCAGACAACTCGGCAGGAAAATCGCTAGACATTCCATCAATCTGATACTGCGTTTCTGGCTCACACCAGCAAAAATGCTGTATCAGAAAAAAAAAAAGAATGTATCCAGTCCAATAGTGTAACAAATCTACCTTAAAATACCACACACACACACACACACACACACACTCTGTCATTACTACTCCCGCCACAACATTTTAGATGCCGATTAATTGCTATATAAATAATTGCAGTGAACAATTTAATTGTCTTTTTTGTTCACTGCATTTTTATATATAAAAAATAAGAATAAAAATACAAGCCAAAAGTGTCCAGGCCAGTTATCTGGCTTCCTAGCTGATGATCCTTAGTAGCTACCATCTCATCAGACACAACTCGAGTTCAAATAAACAAACATTATCTACTGTTGGCTTAAAAAGGTGCAATAAGTGAACTTTTGTTGTTTTTGTAAGACCTCTGATGTGCAGAAATAAGTGTGTTTTCTCATTTCTTTTATTTACATACATTAGTGTCAATGCAGCGGCTTAACACGCCCCAATCCACACTGTGTTTGTTGTGACGTAAACATTTTATGAAAGCTATTAACTGTTGAAAATAATGTTGATAAGCTGAAATAATTGTGATCAAAAGATTGTGTAATATTTGTGATACACCTCAGCTATACAATTCTTACTTTAGAGTAACAGAGCATGAGTTTCTGTAGTCTGTTTCTGCCATTTTCTCTGTGATGTAGTTTGATTTCTCAGTGCCTTTATTTGATACGTAATGATTGTAACAAAGTCGAAAATTTGTGGATTCACAAGAAAACACATGAATGGGAATTTGAGTCCCACATCAGTCATGTTTGATAGGTACTCTCATAAAAGGAATCAATAATAAGTGCTTACTGACCAGAACTGAGCTCTGAATGAGCTTGTTCACTCAGTCGGAAAGAAATCATAGAACATCCAACAATACAGCGAGCTCCATGCATCTTTTATAGTGACAGAAAACACAGTAGCACACAGAAAGCTCAGATTGTACGGGCTGATTGTGGACATACACCAGAAATTCTCTTTTTTTAAATTTAAATCAGTTATAATGGGCCATCTCCTAATTTTCAGTGTGGATGTTCGATTTGATACAATTGAAGTGCTTATAGAAAAATAGGACTGGCATCAAGGTTTCAATAGGTTCCAATCTATCTATCTCTCTATCTCTCTCTCTCTATCTATCTATCTATCTATCTATCTATCTATCTACACTACCGGTCAAAAGATTTAGAACACCCCAGTGTTTCAAGCTTTTTTATATAGTTCAAGTCCAACGAATAGCAAGAAATGGTACAAAGGACAGTGCAGAACTGCAAGAGGTTCAAAAATGGTAAGGCTACCCAGAAGTGGGAAATAATTCTGTAGCTCTGGTATGTGTCTAGTTGGTCGGGCTCGTCCTACAGCAAGGCAGTGACACAACCCATAAGACCAAGCTCTGTCAGAACTACCTCAGAAAAAAGAACAAGATGGTAAGCTGGAAAACATGGAGTGGCCAGAAGTCTCCA
>JBBPCX010000006.1:21671498-21690127 GCA_037974365.1 Hydrocynus forskahlii
TACCATTCTGGTGAAAAATAAAAAAGATTCAAAAAATAATTATTATAGTTATTTCCTGTGCAACAGGGTGGCAACAACATAACATTGTGTCTACTGCAAAAACAGAACTGTGTTAGATATAGGCAACACTAAAGCAGCTCCAAAGAAGCTTTTAGTTGGAGTGTGCTTGCGGATAGTACTGATCAGCTACACAGTGGCCATATTGGGTATTGGCTACAGGGGCAAGATCTAAACAATTTTCTAGTTTAAAAGTCTAAAAGCCTAAAACTGCACACAGGGGGGTCCTCGGGTTACAACACAGTTACGTTCCTACTACAGTGATGTAACCCGAATTCTGGTGTAAGTTGAAACACACCCCAGCCTAAGGCCAAGCACACGTACACAGGTATTTCTATGAGTTTCTATACATGGTTGCTCCATGCGTTTTGGCCTTTCGTCCACATGTAAACTGCGTTTTGGGTCAGTAAAAATTAAGGTTTTTGAAAACGCTGGCCAATGAGGCGATTTTTGTTTCTGCGTTTACGTGTGGACCAGAAAAACTAAGATATTGAAAAACGGACCATTTCGCGTCATACTGCTCATTAATATGATGTCACAGTATGCGTCATGTTTACATTAGGTTTTCATCTACACTGCCTGAAGTATACAAACTACTACTGCTCTCAACCTCGTTAGAAGTTTTGGCATGTTTATACTCATGCGCTGAGTTACTGTCTTTTACTGTTACTGGTTTTATAGGACTAAGCTTAAACTTGAAACGTCGTATGTCGAGACTGTCGTAACCCGAGGACCCCCTGTTTTTGACTTGCCGTTTATAACATAATATGCTGAGATTCTAGTTCTTAACATAATTATTCAATATTAAAGATGAAAACAGTGTGCAAATGCAAAGAAGCTGGGAATGAATTTTGTTAACTTCACATTCAACTGAAAGCAAATCAAATATGCAGAACCAGACCTGAGGTTTCACAGGGATGTGACACTCAATAGACACTATTGAGAGACACTCAATATTGTGAAAAAAATTAGGACATTTTTTTCAGGATATGGGCCCTTTACAGGGTTCACATCACAGCTTAACACATAGGGTCTTGGAGTGCACCTGTCCTGCACACTTTAGGGTTTTACCTGCTTTAGCAACTGACCAAGAGCTTGTTAATCTGGTTATTCTTTATATCAGGTATATTTAGAGAAAGGAAAACGCTAAAATGTGCAGGGTAGTGGGCTATGCCTGAACCACTGGGCTCAACGTCTTGAAAACATCTTGAAAACACAAAATACCAATCAGTAAACCACAGGAAACTTACGCCTGTTGCTCGTGACATTGTCGTTTTAAACGCGAGTCATTAGGTAAATGCCTCTTTGGAACTGTGCCTGTTTGGTGAAAGTGTGCGATTTAATCTTTCCTTTGGCGTCTGTTTTTGGGACAGGGTCTGCACTAATGAATTAACTAACAGGCTGAAGATATTTAAAATGATCAAACAGGACGTGCGGGAGAGTATCATCCCGGTGAAGGCCACACTTGAGTGATTTCTAAAGATGTATAAGAAGAGACAGAACAGCCCAGCCCATCCTTGACAAAGTCCTCCCAGGATTAGATCTCAGCTAAGTGCTATGTGACTCCCTGCAACCGCAAAAGGAACAAGAGCCCAATAATGGCTTTAATTCCAGGTTAATGGAAGACGCCGTTCTGATGCATGTTTAAAAAGGCATTATGCGCTGCCCGGTGCACTTTAATTTTTTAACGAGATACATGATTCAAGAGGTTAAACACACGCACGGAGCCTGTTTGGGTGTGAGAGAGAGGAGGCGAGATGATAACATTGGTCGCGATGCACAATTGTCTTGTTGGTTCCGTTCCAGTGAACTTGTTATTGCGTGTAAACACCTTCCCACGAGTGAACACGATGGGTAATGAGATTTTTCTAGTTGGGAGGAGACACCAGCTTTCACTTAGCACATGGATCAATGAGTCTCCATCACAAAGAAAGGATTAGAAAAATGTGTGCACTACATTTGAGATCTTGCCTTCGAGTACCGCCTTCGTAACTGTGAGGAAAACAAGAATGAGAGAAAGATGCAGAAGAGTAAAAGGAAAAACAGAATCGAGTTTCTAAATGGAGCACAAAAAGCTCTCCTCTTTTGTAGGGGAATGAATGACAGCTGCGGTAACCTTAAGACTACAAGTGTCCTGAAGTGTTGTGATAAAACGCTGCAAAAATGTGACACTGTACATCGTGGACATGTGACAATGCATTGTGATGTAACCGCTTTGTTTATAATGTTTAAATAGTGTCAATCAACAACCAAGTCCAGCACATTCATATCATCACCCCCAACCTCCCACCTTCAAGTTCTTGTTTCATTAGTAAAGTGTGTCACAGCCATAATTTTTCTTAATATTGTGAGAACAGTTCATTGTTTTCTTGAATATGTCATGAGAATATCGAACTGTGAGCCCTCACTGTGAGCTATGATAGTCTTATCCTGTGCAGCATCACTACTTATTTTATGTACAATAACAGACATAGTATAGAGAACAACTTCAAAACTACTATTTGTGTTAACTAGTAAATTATTTCAGTCATTTTATTCATTTATCTATAGTATTAATATCCACCTCTCATTTTGTTTGCAGAGCACTTTATTGAGAGTTTTATTTTGACTTTATATTATATTGTATCTTGTTCTTGTCTTCGTGTCTCGGTGTGTCTGTATATAATCAGTGACCTCCGGGATCAATAAACATTTCTGATTCTGATTCTACTAGCTAAACATTTATACCCCAAAAGAAGAACCGAGATTTGAACAGGGAAAGTATTGCTCTCGGACAAATGCACAGTGCACCAGCATGGCGAGAGCACCCCTGGAAAAGAAAAGGTACAGAATGCACAAACATTTTTTTTATCTAATTGTATTCTTGAAGATCAACAACTCCAATTTCTTAAGGAACCTCTACCTCCAATCACTTAGTATGATGCAAGCCAACGCAAGCAACTGTTATTTGACAAAGCAGAATTTTCTCCAGGCGTGTTCAGCTGTCAAATGACAAAAAAGATGTGGTGACACTTTAGATGTCTCAGAGGAGGAACACCCTAACCTCCCTTCGCCAGCTGACTTGGTAACCTTGTGTGATCAGGGAGACCAAGTTAGTCGGTGGGAAAAAAAAAAACAAAAACTAGAAAAGTGTCTTGAAGAAAATGCTTTCGAAAATGCTTTTGTTCCACTTAAGCAATTCCCCAGTTGCTATGGTATTTCTGGTGGTTGGCAGGGTGTTATAACAATTTGGCGTTAGTTCCACACCAATATCTCAAAAACTACAGGAAACAAGAAACAGAAAAGGAAAAAGGAAAAAAAAATATTTAATCAACACAAACATTACCAATAATCACATTATGAATATTAGCATACCCACTACATTATATTCTCTGTCTAGGCCTTAGAGTATATCTCATAAATTTCTTTTCCTAAATAAAAATTTCGCAAATTTTTCATAAATAAACTTTTAAAATGAGATTTTTTTTTAAACGCTCATTGTAATCTCTGACAATAGCTAAATGAGCTTCATTCAAAGCCTGTGTCCGGCTGACACAATTCCACATGAAAGGGTTAAAGGAGCTGTAGCCTGGCATGGCTGGTAAAGTGCAGGAGAACACAGCTGCTTGTATTCATGAAGGATAGCAGGCATTGACAAGGACTGAAATCTAATTAAATTCCATTCACCAAAAAAAAATCCAATCTCACATTTCATTCGGCTGATCAACAGGCATGGTCCTTCGGCAGCCATTTGAAACCGCTGTAATCATATCAGGGTTGGAGGTGAGTCCCGGTATGTGGTGCATATGGCCCGACGTAGCCAAATCACTCCGTCCTCCATTTCACAAGGCCTTTTCAATCTCTTACGACTTATGACTGCCATCGCAGAAATACACAGAATCAATAGCTTTTCACGGTTTCCAATTTGGCAGCTGCCATAACTAGCCAGACGCCCACAAAATGATGCCGTCTTGCGTCTTCACAAACTTGAACAGACACATGAGCAACCAATTTGCCTCCCTGCAACACCCCGGGGGGACGCTGATGAGCGCATTTGTTTGGAATTACATGGGTGTTCTCCTTCCTATTTTCAGTTTCAGGATTGATGGTTGTTGAGGCGTTGCTCAGGCCTTCAGTGCATATGTAACAGGCCCCAGGCTTATTGATTACCCTTCAGATGCAAAGTGCTGTGTAAATTGAAGTTGGGCTTATTGGAAATAGGATTTGTGCTGGCTGCCACGCACAGGATAGGACTGTCCGGATGGGTCGAGGACGGGGGGGGGGGGTTTAGTGTTTGCCTGAAGTGGCATCCGGTAATTGAGTTTATGGCTCATTTCAATACAAACTCCATGTGTAAATATAAACAGGAACAGCTATGCTCCTGACCCCTAATACGCAGAGGGACGGCTCTCTGTTGACCTTTACTGGTGCCTGGCCCACGTTCCAAAGGAAACAAACACAGGCTCAGACTGCCTAATGCTGCTCAGAGTCATTTCGAACATAAGCAATCCGAGCGATATCAGCGTAGACCAAATTTTGTGAGCTGCTGCTCCGTGTTGATTCCTTTTCTCTCTTTTTAATTGTGTTGATCAAAGTCAAAAGACTTTGCTGGGCTGGAGAACCCTCCAGTCAGCATTATCTGTTCAACCATTTGTTGGAATACATGTGAAATTTGCATAGCATTGCCCATTAGACAGTAGATTTTGCTTGGCAATGACGGAGGGTTCCACCCACACTTGGACACCAGCTGCGTCTCTGGGCAACCGACTGGCGGCCTTTCTAAGCGCTCTTTATGGAGCACCCTGATGGAACTGGTGGACGGCTCCCCGCCTTGGCTGGGTTCCATGTCTTACGGGACACCTGTTGTGTAGACTCGGGGCCTCAGCCTCTGGGGGAGCTGTAGCTCCTTGTAGAGTGCCAACAGTCCTCCACTGTGCCAGCCCAACCTGCAGAGCCATTTACAGCCACAGCTCAACGCCGAGATTTCCCCGCTACACAGCTGCAATGCCAGTTACACCACTTTTCCCTTTTGTCTGTTCACTGTTTGTACAATTTGTGGCTGTGTGTGTGTGTAAAATGCACAGGTTTGCTATTCTTTTATGAACTGTTGCAGCGTGAGCCTCCATATGTGTTGTAAGTGCTGTAGTGTTTGTCAAGCAGCTTTTCTATGTGCTGTATTCCAGCGGCTTCACTCCAGATTCACTTTCTGATGGGAAGAAACAGAGTCACACACACTCACACTATGCTCCTAACATCACTGTTTTAATTGTTGCAATTGTAGAATAATGTAAGAGTGTGCAGTTTAACATTTCAAAGGTCTCTTATTTTTTCCATGGCTGTATGTCATAGCAAAGACTTTCTTTGTTGACTGAAAGTTGGCTCAATTTTCTGATAGGAGTTGCCTAAGAAGATATTGGACTTACAGAACATAAAACCAGTTTGTATATAAAATCAAAACATAAGAAACAGCCAAGTTAGCTAGACAGTGCGCAATTGTCCATTAACTACGACTATTAACTACTATTTGTTATTGAATTCAATCCAGTATGCATTTCTTCACTTTCTTCCGTTAGGAAAGGTTGCTACTTGTATTCATATCCACTCTCCTGCAATGACAGCTCTGCAATGCCCCTTTACAGTCGGTTTTAACTAGAAAGCGGCTTGTACACGCACAGAGGCACATCTCAATTCCTTGCCACTGATGGGCTCATAGTGTAAATGAACAGCATAACACATGAATAACAGATTTTTTTGCCGTGCTCTTGTCCATTATTGGGAGCGTAGACACACTGTGTTTAATAGAAAACAATTGTCACATTTTGAGGGCTACAAAAACATGAAGCAGGCTGAAGGCCTTGGGTGATGAATAAACATAGGCCAGCCTCATTAGCACACCGAGAAACCCCAATTACTGACACAATAGAGCTGCTGACCGACTGCTTTTAAAAGAAGCCTTTTATTGATGGAGGGAAGTATGATGGAGAGCACGACTGTGGTGTATGTACACAAGCCATCAGAGATATTGTCTCTCACCGTTTCCTGCATGTGTCCCAGTAAGAGGGCAGGAAACCTAATTAAATAGAGCAGAGATAAAGAGCAGTCTAATGAGTCAAAGACAAATTATTCCAGTAAAGGCGCTGCAGGGGAGGCTTCCAGTCCATCACTGCTGTTCTCAGAGTCGATCCGAAGCTGATATATACTTGAAGTAAAGCATTTTGTTGGGATAACAGCTTGAAAAAGATAAAATGGATGCACAGATCGGCTGCTAGGGTTCGTCAACATGACATATTTGGGTAATTCCAAAAAAGCACAGACTTGGCTCTTCAGCCACGGAGCGTACTGTTCTCTCTGAAAGATCATTTGTACACAAGAAAAGCAGACTGTTTTTCTGGCGTAATTGTGATGAGGCATTATGGTGCAACCTATCAGAAGACTTTGTTAGAGAGAGATCTAGCCTGCATTATTCTGAATTGAAAGTAGGGTCACGATACCATAATTATCATTTCTATACCGATACCTATTAGTGTAATATCACAAAAATCAACACCAACAAAATGCTACAGCAATACATTCAGTGACACTAGAGGGGAACCCTATGGGATCCTAGTTTCAGGAAAGGAAACAGTGGAAATTAAATAATTGGTGGATTCCACTGTCACTTTCTTATGAAGCACGTGATTAATATGGCATAGTGGAATGGCTAGTAAAAAAAGGCCTAACCAATGAGAGAACCAATATCTCTCGAAAGAGGATGTAGACAAAAAAATATGATAGGATCAATTTGTGTTGGATGTTTCAAGGTCTGTTTTTTTTATTCTCAGAACTGAAATATTGGTAATACTACACTGCTTGCAGAGTTTACTTGCACAAACAAGTCCATTAAATAAACTATGAACTAATAAATAAAAAATTACAGACACAATTGCACTATTGTTTTAATTCCCAGAAATTAAATGCCTCTGTATTTATTTTCCTAAATTCTGCAAATATTGTAATCCTACTCTTATGTCCTTGTTTAGTTTTGGGAGAAAACAATAGAGATGCATTAATGAAATGCCCAATCTGATCCAATAATTGCTTTTTCTATATGACATCTGGGTAAATATAGGTGAACAACTTCTCTCGGTGTTTGGGCTTTACTAGCTAGTTTAGTCCTACCAAGTCATATTAATCACCAACTTCATTAGAAAGTGACAGTGGAATCCCCCAAATATGTTTGATTTCTGGTGGATAGAACCAATTTCATGAGGGAAGACATTATTACAGGCCTTCTGAAGTCCTGAAGACAGGACTCTTTACTGAAGGAGTAACACTAAAAATGCCACATACAAGGTAAATATATCTGTTACAAGCTTCAGCTACAACACTGAATGTCATGTACATGATTAAGATGTCTGAGTTCAACTTAAAACATCCACAACATGTTCAGGCACAATGCAATTGTCTTAGACATATTCGAATCCTTTAGTGTTGCTTGCAGAAATAACCATAATTGGAAAGGTGTTTTTCTGCAGTTGTCTAGTAGTTGTTTATTAGTCATGGTTTGTCACTGAATTACAGAAAATGTTTATTGGACTAAGCACAGATGTGTATGTAACTTTTGCTGCATGTGATGATCCTTCAAACCGTAAAAAGATTGCTCATATTTACACATCACATTTGCAAAAACTAATTTTAAAGAACTATAATGAATGGTTTAACCAAAGTTTGCTCTTCTTTAGCTTTGCTCGAAAGAACCCTTTTGGGCACCTTTATTTTTAAAGATGTAGGCAAAATACATTGTAAACTGAGTCCAAGCTTCTTTAAATGAAGAAATATTTAAAGTACTGAATGTTATTACAGCTTAAGGAGGGGCAATAATGTACAACACCAAAATAATTTATTTACGAACTCTCGACGGACGGACCTAATCGTTTCATCGCAAATATGCTCTCAACCTCAGCATCTTTCATCAGTATCAACTGATCATCTCAGCTCATCTGAGCAGTGTACCCTACCTTCTTCGGATGAGCTACAGTAAATGGCTGGAATGCTGAATGAAAAGCACATTTTCCTTTCTGTCCGTTTAGCAGGAGCCACAGTCTTAATATTGTTTTACGGGCTTCTTGTTTATTTCTGGAAGCATGAAAGCATTCAGTTAAGGAAGGAGCACAAGACCTCAATCACATTAAAGCTGTGCTTTAACACGTCTAACTGAGGACATGCTTGGTGAACCCAGCGCCTAATCAAAATCCAGTGGTCCGAGGCTCGGATGGAATTAGCTGTAATGACTATTACAGTCCATGTTCTGACCACTCTCAGGTGCGGAACATGATTCCTGGATAGGGGTCTGATGGTTTTGCAATGATTTCAATCAATCATAATTCTCCAGACGATGATTAAAACTTTCACCAGGTTAGACAAATTGGATTGAAAGTTGAAAGTGTGAATGCAATCTTCTTTATTTTTATATCCGAAATAGAAAGGGTTTTACTTTGGCCAAAAATAAGTGCGTAGTTTAGTGAATTTTATTTCAACTATAAGCCATCAACTATAAGCCATTAGAACATCCCAAAGTGGATGCAGTTGTTTCAGTACCTTCAGATTCTATGCAACACAATGAATCAATAGATTTTAACACTTCTGGTCCGCATCCTGCCACAATCAATCTTTTCTTCCCTCCATGTTTCTCCTCGCTTTCTCTCCCTATCCCTCTTTGTCCCTTACACTCTTCCTCTTTCTGTTGATCACACAAAGCAAGAGACACACACACACACACACACACACACACACTATTGCCGCTAGTAACACATTGTCTTGCCTGTTCTGAAATGAGCAGCAAGGACAGAAAGCGCAACTGAATCATGTTCTTAATTGTTTTCCTCTTCAAATGTAAATGAAGGAAATCTAGGCGAGTGTTCTTGTGCTTCTGAATTATCCTCTTCATCTGATTCCACTTTTTAGTCCCATAAACACACGACTTACACTTTCAGCACTTTGTCAAAAGTGCCTGAAGATGGGTGAGAACTTTCAAATGAGGATGAATTGCATACACACACACACACACACACACACACACACACACACATACACACACCCCTTCAGTACCTGCATGTCTACATGATTACAAAATCTATTTTAAGCATCAGTGCCTAGCCATCATAATACACACTGAGATGTGTTGACAAGAAACAACGTTAACTAACCGTTAATGTGTGGCGTTAATGTTGGCCCTATTATGAGTCTTATCCCAAGTGATGTGGCCAGGAGACCAAGACAGCATAATCAGCCTCTTTCAGGATGGACTACCCTCTCCCTTCATCCCTCAGTACATCACTAGCCAGCCGTTAAAGGATGCAACAGAACTGGCAGTTAGTGCTCTCCTCCAAGCGTGTTGAGCTGATTAGTAACGGCACACTGAGCTCAAAAATATGCAGAGGTGCTTCATGTGTCTCATACAAGAAATGAGTTTAAAAAAAAGACCTTGCAATGATTTGACTACAGTTTTTAGAAAATGATTGTATATATGATAAAATATGATTTGATGATCTCAGTTGACTGAAAACATTGAATACACAATTTGACCTACAGAAAAACTCTCTACAGAAAAAACAATAGCCTCCACTTTTTAAGTTGTTTTGTATTGAAGCATTTTTGTATTGAAGCATAGCATAGAATTATACATTTTTTGGGCCAAAAAGGAGCACATACTTTATTTAATACAGTAATGTTGCATTTATACACCCTAATTTAAAAGGTCTGACACAGTTCTTTGCAGGAAAGCTCATTCAGAGGCCTGGTTTGGATTGAGCAAAGCATTGGCTGATCTTCAGTGTGACGTGAGTTCATGCGTAATGTTTGAAACTGGCGAAAAGGGTGTCCTTGGTGCAAGGATACAAAATAATTGACGCATCTCTGTTCCTTTGACACATGCATGAAAAAAACAGGAGTATTAAGTCTTTTGTGCATGAATAGTTCAACAAAGACAATCTGTGTATGAATCAATACGCCGTCATTTTAAGGCCTATTTTTTTCTCTTTTCAGCTGTTTGCTGCGGTGACTCGTTTCTTGCTGCCCAGGTGGCCCATCACCCTCCCCAGCTTCTTTGTCTAATGGCTTCCGTTGATTGTGTGAACTTCTGTTGCCAAGATTCAGGGAAGTACCATCTGCTTCCTCTGAGGCCAGAGGCTCACTCTAGATACTGTAGGTAGAGTACTGTGCGTGAGTGAAAGAAAAAAGGAAAAAAACAAAAAGAATGCTGAAAATGGTGTTTATCCTCCTACTGCCCCCAAGGTATAAATTGTGGTATGTCTTAAGCTGCCTCTCCAGTGGTCTGCCCCTATTTACAATGTAAACAGCCTAACTGCTGCTGAGAGGATCGCAGGACAGCAGCTCAGGGAGGAAAGAGGCCCGAGCTATGACAAAGGAACACGTTTATAAACTAGACCCAGTATGCCTAAAGGCAAAGACGTGCCTAGCCAAACCTGTCCTGTTCAGGGATGTCATTATTTGATGATGCTGTAGGAAGAAAGAGGACGGCAGAGGAACTCTATTCCACTTCTCTCCATGTCTTACTATGTGAACAGGCAAGAGCAGCTCCCATAGAGCAGCTTTATTAGTGTCACACTGTATCATGCAGTCAAATCTGTCGAAGATGCTTTATTAAAGCAGTACGCCACTGCAGGCCATGGGTTACGGAGATCTATCATCACAATTAATCAAGTCATCTTTATGTTTTGTTTAAGCCTTTAGACCCAAATTCTGGAAAACTTGTTGGTATTCTTTGGGATTTCCTGATAATTGTTTCATCATAAAACCAAAGAAAACTTACAAACACAAGTTGATTTCAGTGAGTAGTAGTAAGTGACACCTCTTCAATATGAAAACAGACTCATAGGAAAATGGGCATTGACATTATATTGTAATTATAATGACATATAATAAACTATAAAAATAAGAAATCCCAGAAATGAGGAAATTAACTACAACAACTAAAAGCACACATAAAAATATAATAAGCATTCATGATGGATTTTTGAAGGATCAGTGGGATTAAAATCACCATGTTATGCCCATCCTTAACCTAAGAGCTCTTCTGGTCCAGACAGTTTAAGTAGCCTGACTATTTATGGAAAAATAATATTTACAGAAAGGGAACTAACAAAATACCAAAGTTCATTTGTTTGGCTCTAGTTTTCACTGCTGATTGTGAGGACTAACATCTCCTCATTCACTCCTGTGGCCAGTGTAGCTGTGACTGTGGAAAACACAGAGACAACAGGCTAGCTAACCGCGTTAGCTGATTCATAAAAGCTATGAAATGTTCCTATAAATTGAATCACAGTTCTTTACATAACTGTTACAGTTACTAAATGACCCCTGAGGAGCCACCATTTCAGGGTGCAAAATATCTATTCAGAGTGGTCATTGGCTGTGTACACAGAGTATTGTACAATGGCTCTGAAAAAGATTCTAAACACCTGTTTTATAGCTTTCTTTATTTTTTTCATCATTATGTCTTGGTCACTGAAACCCAGTCCAGGTTTGTCATTGGTGAATTCTGTCACTATTACTTTTTACCTCCACAGTCTCAGATTTTTTGGCTCCATATCAAGTGGCCCATCCCTTTCAGCTTGCTCTTGTGTTAAAAATCAATAGGCAAACACTTCCATTTAGTCTTAATCCTCTAAAAGCATCCCAGTTTTCCTGGGGGCTCACCCCTGGCTGCACGAGGCACAGTGGCTAGAACCTACGAAGACCACGAGTCCTCCAAGCCTCAGCTTTCACCTTCAGCAGCTCCCCTCTCCATTTAACTCTCAGCGCATTTGCACCAACTCCATTTAAATTCTGATTCGATTTTTGACGTCCTTTTAGTCCTGAGGCTCTCACCCCTCCAAGACTAAGTGGATCACTCAGAGCTGGATGCTAGATCGCCTCGCTCGGATCTTCTATACGAGCTTACACCCACACACAAACAAACCCAAACACACCCTTCCACACTCCTCCGCAACTGAATCCAGGTAAAAGAACAAATATGCATGTGTGAGAGAGAAACAGGCACTCCGTCCCTTTCATCTGCTGGCTATTCTTTGATTCGGCCGACTCAGGAATGAGGATAATGAGACAGTTTCTCGAACTGCCGCGAAGTCGCAGTCCTGTCCCGTTTGATGCGTGAGCCCGTCTCAGTTCTTTTCCCTCCAAAGACTCGCTTTCAACTCCGCGTCTCCGATCCATCATTGTCTTATTAAGAGCTAAACGTGGAATTATTACTGGTAATTGTGCCACGGCACGTTAGCAGGAGTGTATGGTGGTGCGAAGGCCATCTGCAGCGGCTGGCCCGTCTGGAACAGCACCTCGTTACTGCCTTCTGATGAAAGCCTTCCCTTTACTGGGCTCCACTCATTACCATTAAAACAATCCCACTCTTCAAAGTGATCCAAAGAAATAATTGCCTCGGGTTGTTCCCCCTTCACATATGCAGTCTACCAAATCAAAGAGACCAAAGGAAGCAGGGCATATGAGCTCAGATCCGTCCAGGTATTCATTTGTTCACCTGTGGTATAATTAAACAATATAGACCTTGGAATATTAATGACATGACAATGCCATTCGACGCAGCCCAACAGTGCAGTTCATAAGTAATCCAAAAATTACACCGTTTAGCTTTTCTTTTTCTTTTTTTTTTGACAATGTACTCCAGCACGCTGGATTTGAAACGTGAAAGTGAAAGAAATGCTGCAAGGTTAAAATCCAAGATGTCAGATATTTTGACAGTATAGTGGGTGAATCATCCTGAAAACATAGTCGACTTATGCATTTCAGAGGACCTGGAGAAATTCATCTCAAATATAACTCAAATATAACTCTCATGTTTAGGTTGCCTAGTAGTGCTGTACCAGCCTTGTAATGCATGCATGTATCTATTGGCTTGCTTTGGAGTGAAATGCTCAGTAGAGTTCAGCCTTGGTGACTGAATAGGTCAGTCAAAAACATTCCACATTTTGTTTTTTATTTTATTTGCATGTTTTGGTTCATTGTCCTCCTTGCAGCAACTTCTGAATCTGAGGCATCTGTTTGGATCTGAGCAGTTAAGACATTTCTGTTCACTTCAGAATTCATCCCGCAGCTGCTGTCTGTAGCTACATCTTAAACAACCTCTCACTTCCACTGACAGCCATGGAATACATGCTCATGGAAGTGTACTTGAGTCATGCTCTACTGATCTGGCAGTGTATTTGCTATTGATAAACTCACTCCCTGCTATTTTAAACTGGTTTGGATTTGTTCTCATCTTTCAGTCTTGCTATGAGATGCAACAACCCCTAGTTATTCAAGGAACACAGCTGACTGTCTGATCAGGAATTTGTTCGAGAACACCTCAAAAACTTTCATGAATGTTTCCCAAGTGCGGAGCTAAAACAGCAAAACTTCAGCCGCCGCCTGAACACTTACTGCACTGTGCATCGATGCTGTCGGGACAAAACCTAGTATCTCTAATTGTGTTATTTTTTTACTTTTTCACTAACAGTACCAGCCTTTCACACTGTATGAAGTGTAGACAAGTTACATATGTAAACTTTGTATATTTGATCCTACCTTTTCACTTGTGTGTGTAAAATAATAAGTGAGGTCTGCAAAAACCACAGGTGTTTATTCACATACTTTATTTGCAGAAGGATGAATGGACCAATAGAACTGGTCCAAACTGACATGGAAAATCTTTGCACACAAACTCCCATTATAAGTTCAGAATGTTTTTTCTTCTCCTGTAAAGCTACAATTTTGGAGATACGGGGTTTTGTGCAAACAATGATATGATGTATGCAGGTGTAGCTGGTCATTCAACAGAAAAAAAATTGCGAAGCTCTCAAACACACATCCACAAACACTTTACTCTGTTGAGTCTGCTCTGTTCCTGCAAGGCCCTGGATTAATACTGGAGTGATTTATTTTGGTTTTTGCCTTGCTAAAACATTATAACCGGGAGAATTTGCTCTGGTTTCTGACCATGTGACTGCAAGCCTCTGACAGGTGACTCTAGGCCATGATTCAGAGCGGACATGACCCTGCAACAATTCAGCACTAAATGCTGTTCTGATTCACACCAGTGAATGCATCACTGCTACTGCCACATTCACACACTCGTCTCCAGCATAGATACCAGCACGACATATACAGGCCTGGCCAAATTCAGCCTTCCTGTACTGAAAAAAGTCACTTTGTGAGCAAGAGCTTTTAAAAAGAGGAAAAACAGCACAAAAAAAGAAAAGAATGATGGAGTAGAAGAGTACAAGAGTGGAAATGTTCATTGTTCTATTTTTCAGTGTATTACTTTGTACTGTAAACCTTCTGGAGCCCAAAAATTCAGCAAAATTGAATAGCCCACTGCTGGCCAGCTGCCCTTTGCCTAACAGAGGGTGCCTGAACTGGACGCGCGAACCAGAAAATCAGACAAATTTAACATGTCTCACATGGCCTGACAACATGAAACAAAGTGCATGCCAGACTCAGAGAACTGCAGTATTAGTAACAATTTAATTTAATCGTGAAAACCTTCTAAGGACACAGAGCAGGTCCAAAAACAGTAATTGTGGTATTTTATGTAATTTTGTACAATCATATAACAATATCGTCACTGGCAGAAGAAAGAAAAGAAAGATCTGAACTGTGCAAGGTGTCCAAATGAGACAAAAATCAAATAGATTACCATCTGTGAGAGACTGTGCCTAAAAAGATCAGCGTTCAATATTTCAGTTCACTCTCTTACAAATTTAAATAGCAGCCTTGAAGAGGGAAGAAAACGATGAGAGGAAGAGTTGCTTATCATTCATGCAATGTCTCCTTTCCTTTCTGCTCTGGGGTCTGAATGACCGTTTTATACTCTGACATGGAAGAGAAAGACAGAGGGAGAGCAAGAGAGCGGGAGAGAGAGAGAGAGAGAGAGAGAGAGAAGAGAGAGAAGAGAGAGAGGGAGAGAAAAACAGAAAAATAGAGAAAGAGAGAGAGAAGACAAGGAGACAAGAGTGACAGGTGTATGCCCTCTCCAGTGGGTCCTTCTGCTTCATCATCACCATGGAGATGTCTTTCCATCTGAATGCACACTGATAATTACAGGTTATTTAGTGTATTCCTAAGGTACAGAGACCATAAATGTAGTCACACATTTAACAAATCCTGTATTGTAATCTATTCAATCTGACAGAGACACTACAGGCAGACGGTATGACTCTATTTTGGCGCTGTGATGGAATCAGTAGTTAGTAATCTCCCGCTGAGCTGTCCGAAGTTCGAAAAGACGCAGAGGAACCTCATGTAACTCAGAGCAAGCACAGCCAGAGTAGAAAAGCTGAGTAAAAATGGGTGAGGGTTTTTTTTTTTTTAGATAAAACGAAACGAGAAAAAGTGTGAAAGCAAAGTCCACTAAACCATATGATCTGAGCTGAAATGCCTGAGCGAGCTTTTCCTCCCCAGCCCACCCCTCATCTTTATAAACCCCCTTCCCCGGTCTCTCCGAACAGCTCACCCGAAGTCCCAGATCAAATCAAAACACAGACCCACCCTCCCTGAACCGAAATTACACGCTGGCTGCTGACGGGGAAAGGTTTGTGTCAGGGGCCAATCTAGCCTGAGCTGCTGATGGTGGCGTTTGTTGTACTGCACGGCTGTTGGGTGTTCTCTCCCGACGCTATTAGCTGTGCCGCCAGGCCGCCAACCCCCTCTGCTTCGGTCTCAGAGCTTGTCCTTCTGACAGCTAGCTGCTTGAGCGAACGGCGTGACTTTCAGACAACATTTCACAGCAAGACGAGAGGGACATGCTCAGTTAGTTCCGAGCGTGAGGAGGGAAAATGGCACTATGGTAAAAACTCATATAGGGCAAGACAGGCAGACTGGGCCGGGGCGCCTGAGTCCCTACAGAGCACTCATCGCATTATCATTGTTTGTTTGGGTGGAATTAGTGGGATGGGTTTTAATTACTGCCATGTGTGTGCTGATAGGTGGTTCTGTAATCAAAAGGCTGGGCCTGTAACATCAAGGCATATTAATCCCCACCCCCCGCGGGCCAACAGACAGGCAGCTTTCAAAGCGACTGACATGATGCAGGGACCATCCCCTCCCCGTCATGCAGCTTCCCCGATAACGGGCCTTGACACGGGAAATTAACCCCAAGTTCCCGGGATCCAGCGAAGCGGACTCGCAAATAGGTTTTTAATGTTGCGCACAAGCGCAAATGATGCAGTGTTCTGGCCCAGTATCCCCAGGATAGATGGCTTAATATAATTCCAATAAGACGATAGCATGAGGGTAAAAACACGATTAGCTACGCTCATTTGACCAAATTCAAAAAAACTCACTTATACCCCGAATGTTCGGTGCAATTAGCCATACAAGCAAGGTCAGCGTTGAACAAACTCTTCATGAAAGTCAAGAAACTTTGCCCTTTGCCGGAATATAAATACTTGTGTACAGCAAATTGATCCAACTGGCCTAGTTGGCAACACTGAGCTTGTGTTTGTTTAACAATGTTTCAGTAATAAGGGAGGATTGCTATTTTCACGCTCTAGTTTGCCAGAACCCAGTGCATCCAGTGGTGCTTGTACAACCCCAGGTGTAAAACCCTGGATGCAGCTGCTGTATGGAGGCACTGGGGCAAGTGCACCCATTACTATAAACTTAATGAATTACTGAGTTACACATGCAATCAGGCAGCAGGTAAAGGCCATGACGGAGGACCAACTTTCTCCTCAGTTCTCACAATTAACTGCCAAAAGAGAAAGAGAAAACAGACCTAGGAACAGTCTAAAAGTGCAGAGGTTTTGAATGGGGGCACTCTCTCCTGTCTGCATAGCAATTACCCACCAAACCATATAAATCGAAGCTGCATGACATGTAAGGCTTTTGTAGGCTCTTTGGTTTGTTTGAGTGTTCCATCTTGATTAGTTATTCAGTCTGCATTAATAGCTCTTCAAGAGACGCTAGGACAGTAGTTCAAGCTGATACACTCACAGAGTGCTCGGCATCTACAGTTTACGTTAGCTGCCTAATTACACGAAACACAAAAGCCATTCTTGCTGGTCTGGATGAACAGAACAGATGAAAGCACTACGCACAGGACAAAGGCTTCACGAATTTTCTCAGAACTCGTTTCAGTTTGTTTTTGCTTTTTATATTAATAACTGTTGTTGTGTAGAGAGCTCGGATGGTTTAACATTGATGTATCTTTATAGTGATATAGTGATGCTGGAAGTATCTTATTACTCACAAAAGGTCAGTTTGGCTGCAGGTTTTCATTCCAAAAAAGAAGAAGCTAACATGACCCTTTTTTAAGACTGATACCAACTGAGTAAACAAGTGGAATCAGGTGTATTCACCCCAGTTACACTGGCCCTGTGCAATTAATACTGTGCAGTTCTCCTTTAAGGCTTTAAGGTATACACTTAAAAATGCGTCTTGTTGCCTCTTATTGTTGTCTGTACAGGGGGGGTCCTCGAGTTACGACACACATCCGTTCCTGCGACAGTGATATAACCCGAATTTTGGTGTAAGAAGAAACACACCCTAGCCTGAGGCACTTACCGATCCTAACCCACTTGTAAAATCATAAAAACACAACTAAGGCACAGAAAAAAGAAAAGGAAAACTCCCTCACTCATACACTGCATGTAAGTCAAGTGGGAGTCAGAGTAAGCAACGTAACCTCAAAACGTCATATGTCGAGACTGTTTTAACTCGAGGACCCTCTGTATAAGCATATATGTCACTATGATTATCATTAATGTCTTTGATCTCTGTGTTTGTGTATTAACTGTAACAGTCCTTTCCAGGATCAGATGGAGCAGATGAAAGTTGTTCTTTCACAGAAACTGTCAAGAAGTTAGATAATCTTTCAGAACGTTGGTAAAAAAATCATTTATTGTTAAATATTTAGGCTGAATTCGCTTTATATTTTTCAATTGAAACTGCTACACTATTGAGCTGAATTATGTTGAGTAAGTTAAATATTAACCAGACAATCTTGCCACCACACAACAAAAAGAACACCGTCAACGTAGCATGCATACAAAGTGAAAATTATTTCAAATGAATGACACTGAGAAAAACATTTCTCATTAGGTGGAATAGGATTTTTGCCAATGTTCTGTACACTTGCGCGACCTGGGAACAGCTGGTACAGAGGAAATAATCTGTGGGCAAAGCATAGATAGGGAAATGGAATAGGGAAAAGAATATTTTAGCATTGTATAATTTTGTCTGTTATCGGCCAAGTTATTGTATTGATTTTGCCCATTTGTTTTGCAAGTTTATGATGTAAACAACGTGAAACAGGTGAGAACACTAACACTGTATTTCAATGCTGCAGTGCTTCACAGGTCCCAAAAGGCAGTGATGTGTCTGATGACTCACTGGGGTAATGTTAGAAATGGACGATGTTATTGGGATTGTTTCAGAACATATTTGATTGAAAAAATGTTTTTATGTCTTAAATTGATATTTCTCATTTTTGGCCCACTTTTAAGCTTATAGAAATAAATGTAATATACTGCGTTCCAAATTATTATGCAAATCATATTTTTCTTAGATTTTCCAAATTACCTATATGAATTGCAGTCATTGTA
>JBBPCX010000006.1:21690227-21730114 GCA_037974365.1 Hydrocynus forskahlii
TTCAACTGACGAACAAAAAAATTCTTACCTTATCACTCCTAAACACTTTTTGCATAATAATTTGGAACGCAGTGTATATAATTTATAAATGTTTATGCATCAGCATCAGTAGACTTGTTAATGAAACATACATCCAGCTATTTACTTCAGCGATTCGGGTTATTTAAATATGCGTCGGCTTTTTCATTTACATATTTAGAAACCAGTTTGGCTCATTAAAGAGCTAATAATGTTCCTTACATTGTGACATTGTGTCCTGAACGTGTTTTTATGTGGTCATTTCGCCCACACAGTGTGAGCAGCGTGTAATAAAATCAGCCTAAAAAATTAGCCATCAGCCAGTTTAGCAGCAAAGAAATTGGTATCTGCCATAAAAATTCATGATCATTGCATCTCTAATTAAAAGTTATTTCCTCAACCTACAAATACGGATTTCAGATTTGTGTTTCTTCTACTAATGAACGGTGTTAGGCAGAAGGAGGCAGCTGGACTGACTGTCTCGGTGACAGTCTGAGTAATATATCAGTGTGTGTACAGGGCTCAGAATGATGTGCTTGTCAGTATTCAGGACAGCAGGCAGTACAGCAGGTCAGGAAGAACAACGCTCTCCTCCTCAATCTGAGTTAATGTAATAAAAGCATAAATGGGAGCATTAGCATGGCAGATGTCAGTTATTTGGCTCCTGAAAGCAAGGTCTTTAATCATGGGGAGCAATAAACAGTGGTGTGTTCCTTTGTAAAGGGGTGTACATGTGTCTGCGAGAGTGTGTGTGTGTGTGTTGAGAAAAGCAACTTCTTTGAATGCTGTTCGCGCACTGTGCTGTGACCTGCCGTAATGTAATAAAGTCATCTTTATTCACTCGCCGCTCCCAATTACTCCCTCTGGCCCCGGAGTGGGGTATCGTGTTATCTCCCTTGGGGGGGAATGTTCCGGGACTTTCAACCACCCAACCCCCATCCCCCCCACCCCACCCCCCCAACCCATACCCCCCGCATCACCCACCCTCCCGTTTTCTCCTCTGCATCATTTGCACTGAAACCTTGCCAAAGGCCGAGTTACCGCCTCAGCAAACATTGTACGAGCAATTAGCCGCCCCACCCAGCCGGTCCGAGGTGAGTCAGGGGGTGGACGGAGGGATTCCCAGAGGGGCAGATGGAGAGATGAAGGGATGGAGAGGAAGAGGTCAAGGAAGAGAGCTTCTGATAAATATAAGGGCTTGTCTGATGATCTCTGCTGGAACAGCTGGACAGAGGTCACAAAGCAAGCAAGTCTCGGCCAAGCTGGACCTGCATGTCGCTGATAACGGAAGACCTGAAAGGTTTAAAAAACCACATTTACCCCACAGGTAGTCAATCAGCCGAGACACATTTATTGTCCCAGTGTTGCTTATTTAGTTTAGAGCAATTTCTAACAAACAAGTCAACAGTCACCCGAATAACCAAATCATTTCCATAAAAATGCATCACCAAAACCTCTCGCAATGAACTTGAACCACGTCCAGCTCTTCATACGGCAGAGCAGACAGTCGATGTGTTTTAGGAAACCGTATGATTTAGTGTGAACTATAGTAATGAATGCTACATGCAATCATTTCAGACATCACCAGGGTTGGTATTCATAAAGCAGTCATAAATGATAGAGTTCTGAATCTCATCAACAAGTCTGTGCCCACTTAACGAAAATCTGGATGATGTATTTCCAGTTTTAGGTAATTAACTTGGGCTATGTGGTTGACTATTGAGTTCAAATGTTTGTTAGCAATGTTAGTTTTTTAGCTGCAACTCTAAAATGATGCAAAATTCGTGGCTCCAAACACGTCTCGGCTGGTCAACTACACCTGGGTAAGTGAGAAACCGTTTAAATGGGATTTTTCTCCGAATGATTCCTTTTACCCTTAAAAGTCAAGAACAATTGCTTTCATTTTGCTGTGATATTCTTATTTGTTATGAAGTAACTACATATTCAAATGAAAAATACGTTCTGTGCTAACATGTTACTTCAGATTCCTTTAACACCAACCCGAAGCAAAAAAAGGTCACAATAGCATGCTTTTGCTTTCTGGACAGCAGAGAAGTTTAGAATCCACACTTCCTGCTTGTTTCTGTGAGTGAAAAATAAATAATATCAAATTACAACATGCTTTTCTCATCAAAAGAGACAAGAGATTGAGATATTTCCTTTAACAGCAGCAGCAACCCTAAAGCAGCATGAGTCTGAGAGAATGTTTACCATTGAAAGAACACTTTTAATCATGTTTATCAGCATCAGATGTGAAAAGATGCGGCACAGAATAGGTCATGATGGACTGCTGGTGGCCTGATGGTTAGGGAGGTACCCCTGTGATCAGATGACCACGGGTTCGAATCCCAGCACTGCCAGTGGAACCACTGAGGTACGGTCAACACACACTACCCCTGGGCACTGGCTGCCCACTGCGTCACTCAGGTGAATGAGTTAAATGCAGAGAGGAATTTCACACTGTGCTGTGCAGTAGTTTGTTCATGCGTGACAAAAATATCAACTTTACTTTCTCCTTAATAATATGACCGCCATGTATCCATGGTCTTGTTTCACAAACTATATTTTTGTAGTCTATGTACAATCACACCCTTGTCAAATGACTTGGAGGGAAATAACGTAATTTCACAACCATTTCATCATTGAGCTTTCATTTTCTGTTTTGTCCCGAGCTTGTTGACAGCTTGTGCCTTTTTAACGCTCTGCCTCTCGAGCCCAGAGTCAGCTGGGGGGGCTGCTTGGGCTACGAACAGTTTGTGCGATAAGCTGTGGTCTTAGTAAATCAAACACTAAATTCTCATCGTGGTTAAGAGCTTATTGTGCTCCTACACAGCAAATATTGTGCATGTACAGATTAAATTAGGTTTATGAACATTTTAGCTTTGATATTATGTTCTCTGGAATAGTTGTGAGTCGTGCCCAGGTGTGAAAGTTAGGACCATTCTGAGCTTGAGTGAATGAGTCTGTGCCTCAGGGCTGAAAGTTTGTATCTTATATGGCACAGGTCCCTTCAATCAAGAGCTATATGCCAGATTGTAGCTAAAAAAAAAACAACACTGGCAGCCAGTATTTTGATGGCACTAATGTAGCGGAGGCCAGGATCCAGTAGAGATTTTTTTTAATACCCATATTTATCAACATGGTCTTATTAGAGAGCTCACAGGGAAAGAGTCCAGTGCAAAAACAAATCTACAGAAATACTTCCCAAACCGGTCCTAGTGTTTCCCCCACTACCAAAACACCTGATCCAACTAATCAGTTAATTACCCAGCTGTTCTTGAGCTGAAGTGGGTGTGTATACAGTGACGTGTGCAGGGCAGGCAGTGCTCCAGGGAACCACTGATCAGTGTAACAGTGAAACATCGTCCCCTCTGGGATTTTTCTTGCCCTAAATGCTGCTCCCAACAAACTAATTGCGAAATAGCTATGTTTTCTGGGGTCAGGAAAATGCATCTATAAAAGAAAATAGAAAGCATTTATTAACATCTAACTGGTGCTGCAACACCTTTGAAGGGAAGTGGTGAGTAATATTTGTTTATTTGAGCATAAGCTGTTGTTATTTGGCTGCTATTAAGTATCAGTAGACAGCTAACCATCCAGTATGGCACTTAAGGGTGGATACTTTAGTAGCTACGTGCAAAAAAACAGTAAATTGCAATCATATGTATGGCAAATGAATCATCAGCTACAATTTCATGATGGTGACAGGTCTAGCAAGCCCATATAAATAGCCAGGTGAGGTGAAATGTCTCATAGACACACAGCTGCTGGCACACAACATGACCACAATATATATAACGCGAAACAATCATGACTTGCCACTGAGGTAAAAGTCACAAAATATTTTTTACCATTCAGAAACAGGCAATGAATTCATGTGCAGACCGAATGACAAACATCACACACAAACGGTCAATGGAAAATTATAGCCATCTATATATAAGTCTGCATGCAAGTGAATCTATTTTCATATCTGACAGCCACATCATTCACGGCTGGTGTCTGGGAGACACACAGCTGTTTTGGCGCTGGCTCGCGCTCGGCCAGCTCTGGCTGTCGCTCGAAAAAGGTCGACGTGACAGAGACACAGCTTTGCGCCGCCGTTATCATAAAAGGACCACTGTGTTGGACTGCTGAACTGCAACTTTGACTTGATTTACTCACGAGCAGCTGTGCTGGCCCTGATAACATGGTATATTTGAAATATTAATAAGCGCGGGCTCCCAGCTGAGCGCTCCTGTTTGGCGCCGTACTCGAGACGTCTAATGGCACTTCTCGTATAAAGACCATGTCTTCTGGCCAGGTATCAGAGCTCCGTTTGGTCGCGCTGCCCCGATTTGCCGTGAGCTTGAATTATGAGAAGCGGTTACGGTCTGGGAGAAGCATGAGCGTCGAGCATTTTCAGCCATTTTCATCCCCATTCACGCACAGGCCTCCAGAGCAGATTAGCTGATGTTCTGGCACATGGAACTTTTCTACAGCTTGTTTTTCAGAGTGTATGCCAACACGCATAAAGCTGAGAAAACGCATGTCATTCGTGGGCAATTTTCTGACACAAGCAGGTCATGTAATGTGCTCAGGTTAGCACAGTAGAAAATAGCATGAATAGTTCAAGGCTTAAATGTATACTATCCTGAACACACCATTAAGAAACACTCAGGCTTTTATTACAATGAATCCTTAACAAGCGGCTTCTGCACAGTTAATTATAATACTGATGATGCAACCAAAATCAGGACTACAACCAAAAAGTAAGAACCCAGAAACCTCTCAGATTGAATGCTCAATACTTTATCTTCTACCTTTAGTTATGGTGTGTGAGTCTTAACAGTACACCCACAGTCCAAATCTTTACGCATTTAGCAGATGCCTTTAGTGGAAGGATTTATCTTGTCTGCTGTCTCAGGGAAGTGGTATTAAAAGCAGATTATTGTTTTTTTCCTTTGCAGGTTTAACTAAGGAAACATCCTCCCTTGCAATGGGAGTGATGCTTCCAGATTCAGGAATTAGCCTTAAACATTAAAAGCATTTTTAAAGGAATTAAAATAACAATATGATTGCTACAGCATTACTCTAAGTGAAATAAACAGTAGACTCAAAGTCTTAAATAATATCAATATTGTATTGCAAGTGGAAGGTGGGGGTCCCATGATTCTTAGCATTTTTGTCCTCTGTTAATAATATTCTATTCATTTCCTCTATTCAGTTCCTCTAACTACTGTTGTATACGTTCAGCTACTCCTAAAAACTTAGAATTTACTCCCAAGAGAAGCAGAGGGACACATACGAAATATGTGAGTGTGCTAAAGCTACTACAAGAAAAAAAATCACTCCCATGCAAGATGATCATTGATCTCTCCACTATAAATATCTCAGCAATGATGCTTTTAATGATCGGCAACACTTCCCCACAGCTGATAAGAATGACAACATCTAAATTTCAAGAGAAAATAAACAGCAAATAGCAGGAAATTGTCTATGATGTTCTCATGATCCTAAGAGGAGGGACTGAGCAGTACCTGGGCTGAGAGAGCAGATCCAGTATTAGTGGAACTCGCAGGCTATCGGAGAACCAGGCTAATTATGTTATGTAAGGGTGGAACGGTGCATTAGAAACATTCGGAGGCGAGATTTCTCCAGGAATCTGCACACTCAAATGACGTCCATTTAAGTTTGGGGACACGTTGCTCTTAAATTACTGTTACATTGAAGTTTGGGGACATATTATTTTTGAATGTGTTTAATAAGCTAAAAAAAATGTTTTTCAGTCAAGGCCTTCAGGACCATCAGAAAACTGAATTCATATGTGCTGGGACTAAACACCAGGACCAGGCTACCTTTCAGAGTTGATGAGTTTAAGAAAGCTGTAACACGACAGCTGAATGTCGTATCATCAATTTGATATCACAGAAATAATGTTTAATAGAAAGCTATGGCAATTTTCTTATAAAAGAAAATGTAGGCTGAGACACTTTCTCTCTCCATGCTGTGGGGTGGAAAACTGCTAGATGAACACACACACACACACACACACACACACACACACACACGGATTGCACTGATAATCGCATTCTGGAACAGATTCCTTGGTGCCTCTGTGAAATTGGACTTGTGTGTTCAGTGCGTGAGGTTGTTTGGGGGAAACTGTGAGAGGAGTAGCGTTACTTAGCCCTCTCTCTCACACCACCTGACTCTCTGCTTCTGAGCCACAGCAGGCTTCACCAGCACGAAAACACGCATGTCTGCTTCAGTCATCGTTCCAGCGCAGGCTACTAAATACAAAACCTCAGCGTGAAAGTGAACTCACAGCACCTCCAGCTCTCATGAACGTCTTTAATTTCGTTGTATGTATAGCATCCTGCTTCAGTACAATGACAATAAAGGCATATCTATCTATCTATCTAATGGAACATTGTGAGGCAGGCATCACATCTTGTCATATCAGGATGGGTTAACATCATATTTTTATCATATCAACATTACCATTGATCAAATATACCAACAAAACATTAAAACACATTAAAAAACTTTTTTTATCCAAGGATTATAAAACTTTTTATTGAGACCTTTTATTGAAATGCCGTTTTTGCAGTTGAACAAATATTTCTTTATAACAGTAAATATTTAAAAATAAATATGAAACAGCCAGCACCACTAGTGTTTACTGTGCGGATTATAACTATGTAAACATGTGCTGTGTTTGCTGGGAGACTGTAGCAGTAAGCTATGTATTAACTTCCTGGCACGGTTTCACTGAGCTGGTGCCGCCCTCTCCAAAACTCCCCCGGGACTCTGACCCTTAGTCCCCCTGTTAATTACATGTTCATGCTGTAATGAATGTATGTTTGCTGTAATAAAATGAATGCGTTTGATTACTCCTCAAAATAATCACAATGGTTACTTGATTACTAATGTGATGGATATGGGGTATCGGTTAGTTGTGGTGGTGTTCACTGTTTGGGAGGGCGGTGTGAGAATGCTCTCGTGTGTCGAGATTGCGGCTGCAGTAACCTGATCTTGACAACACACCCCCAGCAGCCCATTCAGAGAGGAGGAGTGACCTCATCAAAACGAGACGGGGTCTAAGCTCCAGTTCAACGGCTGCGAAATCCCTTAAGCTTGAGGTCAGAGAAGGTCGAAGGAAAGACATCTCTCCACGGCGCCTCACCAAAGTGAAGAAGCACACACAGCTTGAGATCACCACCCATTTAATAGAAGGTTAGGGGAGTGTAAAAAACCAGGGCACTTTCCTGAGCCCTGGCCGTCGTGGCCTGGTTCTCCCTCTCGGTCGGTGTCCCACATTTCCTAGCAGGGTCATTTGATTTATAATATGGCCAGGGGCCATGCTATCATCAAGAAACTAATGAGAAATGATAGGAAAAAAAATAAGAATGCCTTGAGGAGCCAAAGGGACGGAGGGGACCACACCTGTTGCGTTTCTTTTCTCTTTGAAAACATGCAAAGCCCGGACCATTCGGCAGAGACCCGGCAGAACTTTTACGAGGGGAGGGGGGTGGGAGGGGTATGTTCTTGTAGCCCTGGCTGACACACAGCAAATGAAAAAGACCAATATATCATAGGAGAGCCCTGACCCTGGCAGCAGTGCAACAGAATTAAATAGATAAGGCCTGTCGTATATATTGGGGGGATGAACTATTTCAGACTGACTTGTCACGCTTATATGAGCTTCAGGTATTGATTACCACCAAAAACCACTTTCATTACGTTGCCATGGCATTTCGTGGCGAGAGCGGCTAGGGAGCAGCGGTAAGGACTGTCATGGTCAATGAACCTCTGGAATGAAGAAAGGCCTTCCATTCTTTCGCTGGACCCGAGCCTCCTCCAGCATGAGTCGTGCTAAAGATATTGAGTGAAAGGAAAAGCGGTTAGGGAGAGGGAGGGGAGGGGGCATCATGGCAGCATGACTAATTGTCCCCAATTCAGGCAATCAAGAAAAACCCATTTCCAAGCACCAGGGTGTTGAGGGAAAAAACAACATATCACATTCAGATAGAGATTGTCCTTTGGTTAAGAGAACTAAATGCATTGAGCATCAAACGTGTAGGTCGTTGCCCCTCCGCCGAGCTGAGCTTTAACCTCCTGCTGCCTCCTGCCAGGGAAACATAAATCAATTATGTTGGGAAGGTAAACACTTCCCCTTTTTCGTAACTTCTCTCCCACCTCGTCTCTGTTGCCAGGTAATTCCTCTGAGGGTCGGCGGTACGCGCCGATGGAGACAAGATGCCGAGTCCTTGCAATTAAATTCTGCTGCTGCCACTGCTTTGCTGGGCTGGGAGTCAGTGAAGGTGCTGCGTGCACATGTTTAAGCATCATAATTAAGAGAGAGAGCACAAGAACGAGAGAGAGAGAGAGAAGTGCTGCCGAAACTAATGGCTGTATTTATTAGGGTGTGACAAAATGAATCTTTGATCAGTCATGTGACCAAGGTGCATTCAGGTATGGTCCGAAGGGCAAAAGAGAACAGAGTAATGTGCATCTTGTGCTTGTGTTGAAAGACATTGCTTCAGTGTTCTGGAAAGCCCTTTACCTCTTGGGCACGTTAGAAGAATAAAGCTAATTATTACTGGAATATAAAACACTACCCAGTCCTGTGAGGAATGGAAATTAATATTTAACTGCCGATTGCCCTAAAGTGAAAGCACTCTTGGACACGATACAAAATGATTAACTTCTGCTTCCACTGACTTGCAGATCGAACGGGGGCTTAAACCATTAACCATCTCAAAACAAATTGATGTGGTATGTTCATGGCACCCATTTAAAAATTGACTGGGCTGTCCACAAAGGCATTTGTCCATTAAAAGCTCCGGAGAACTTACACCGAGGAGGAAGTGCAGACGGCTAGGAGGGGTCGGGACAGTCACAGCCACAACAACATTTATCACGACTGCCACAACAACCAAAGCTCAGTTCAGCCACAGTGCTAATGAATTGCACACCTAACAAACCAGAAGTAATGACACGGAGGCACTGGGCCGAGAATGCATGCCATTGTGGAAACAAAGCATCAGTCAAGCAGACCTTTCCACCCCTCCCCCATCGTAAAGTCTCGAGCACAAACCGAGAAGAAAGGCTGTCACAATTACCCATTTAAAATCAATTACTTGATTAAAAAATACATTTGAATCCATTTACAAGTCTGATTAATCAGTTTAGATTACAGATTTAAAATAGGGTATCGGCAGGTCATTATAAACCTATATAAACTCCACAAGGGGAAGTCTTGGCACTTAAAGCTGCTTTCATGTGCACCACTAAAAAAGAGGAAATCCACATCAGCAAGATCTCACTGATGACTGTATAGTCAAGAAAGATTTAGACTTAGGCTTTACTGAAGGGTTTACGGCAAAACAGCACACAAAGTAAACAACATGGTACCTGAAAGTCCGTTACAAGCTTCAAAAGTCTGAAAGCCCACATTTAAGTATAGTTGACCTACATAGTATTAGGGTCTGTATCGTTAATTAATTTGCAGTTATGCCCCGTTCAACTGTTTAAAAAAAACCAGATTGCTTGATTAATTAATCATCAAAATAATCCCTGTATTACTTATATACATGTATTCCACAGTTAAAAATATGCAAGAGAACTGAGTAAGAGTATGCAAGAGTACTGATCTAAAATGAACTTCTCCAAGGGCTGGAATTCGATTCTAATGCTCACCCACAGTATAAATGGTGTAAAAACTACTGCCCCATGAGAATCCAGGGATACACATGCAATTTCATTACTACTTACACTGAAATTTCATTATGCTGTGCAGTATATTAATAACATATTGTTCATACCAATAGTCTAAAATGGCTGAGGAATACATTATCTAGTCCAAAATTGGATAAAATGGATATGCTTGTCCTTCACAACCCAGTGACTGGTCAAGATGTTCAAAGCATACAGTACAGAAACAGTGAAATTGGCTTATTTGTATGTTGAATTCGTTTGCAGTATCAATACTGCAAAGGCTAATCTCTCAAAGTTGGTGATCTCATTATATATTATGCAGCTTTTCCAGATGTCCTAGCATGCAAGCTCAGTTGTGCTATAGTTAGGGCTGACTGACCTGCAGGTATCCAGGGGTCGGTGGACGGCCTCTGCTTTGTGTTGACCTGTTCCCAATCAAAGTCATCGTCTTTGCCTTGGCTGTAGCCGCACTCTGAGTAGGGCCGCTCAAAGTTACAATCACCTGCAAGGAAAAGAAGACATGAAGACACTGTGTTGATGGGCTGGAAGCAACACGACATAGAAAGAGTGCACACAGTTCTAAAGGGAGAGTCATCATCAATCTCTGTCAACAGAAAGAGGTCCACTAGCGCTCAAACACAGGGGCCCTGTCACTGTGGAGTATTAATGCTGCATAAGCAGCAATTAATCTAATTCCCTCTCCGCAGGTTCCCACAGTGGAGTATAATCACTGCTTACTGCTCCGACTTCATCTCTCCATCAGTTAGAGCAGCGCAGCACAGAGATGGAGAGAAATACACTGACACGTTCCCCTACACGAAAAAAAGAGTTCAGCAAAAAATCTCATTTACACAATTTCTCCCATGATCTCTACTCAGTCAGCCAATAAACATTCTGTGTTCGCTCCTTTAGTTTTGCACCACGGCTATAAGGCTAATGTAGCTAGCAAGTTAGTTTACAGCACAGAAATTAGCATAGTACGATACACAGTGACCTGTCTACACCCGATCACCCAATAAGTCTTGAGTATCAGGATTATATCTGGATAAGGCTAAGCCACGTAAACACACCCAAGACGGATTTAAAACAGATACAAATCCGATTCAGAGGGTGGTATGAGATGCGTTCAAGCCACGTGTTACACAAGCATAAATTGATTTGTTTCTCCAAGATACATTAGATAACTGGAACTCCTCCCAATACTATGACGTCCCTCTAAACTTCCACCACTTACTGCGGGAATGGTTGCTATCTGGCTAATCTCCTGGTGTGAGTTTCTAATTGGAGTTTAATTTTAGTTCCGTAGCCCACGTTGGACAAGCCAGTCAGCTTGAATAAAATGCCAGTTTAGTTTAACTTTAGCTCACCAACTCATGTTTCAAAGACACGCTGCAATAGAATATGTTTTAAGGCAAATTTTTCATGATGTCACTGACTCATGAACAAGGATAGTTCTCAACAGTTGCCTTTGGGTTAACATTGTACTGTGGAAAACTGTGCTTTTTCTTTTAAATAGAAGAGACAATGGGAAGCAGCACAGGTGACTGGTCTCAGGCTAGGCACACAAACAAAAACATACACACAGTCACACCTAAGAGCAATTTAGTACCACCAATTCGACTAACATGCATGTTATTAGACTGTGGGAGGAAACCGGAGCTCCCGGTTCAAACCCTCGCAGACACAGAAAGAACATGTAAACTCTCTACAGAAAGAACCCTGGTTGCCCATCTGGGAATCAAACCCACTAATTCTCGCTGCAATTAAAAAATAAAGAATATTGGACACCAAACATGTCTTGGCTACATTTGCATCAGGAGCAAAATTGCATTTTATCTTTCACTGAATTGTTGCCAGAATACTAATATTATGCAGGTCCCTCCTGCTGCTCAGTGAGAAAAGGAAAATGAGCAGGAACCATTCTGTTCCTCAGTCTCATCTCTGATATTTGATAGTACACAGATTTACTATAACACCTTTTGTTTGAGTTCTATCAGAGTATAACCATGATTGCTCATATTGCTGTATGATTGGCTCTGTATATGTACTTTATGCAGCTATTTTGTATGAAAATAGCAGAAGAAAACAAACCAGTCATGCTCGGCATTCGGTTCAATCGCATTTTCATCTCATAAACATGTTGCGAGGGACGCAACAGCGAGCCGTAATAAGACACAGCTTACTTTGATGCCTGAGAGAACTGCTCAAATATTGTTTCAAACTCAGCGTGACATTCTGTGAATTGGACAGAGGATTTGGAGCAGCACCATCACTGTTGTTCCCTGGAAGGCACAGAAATCTTCCACATATTCATGTCTTTATGAAATGCAAAAATAAATCCTTTCAACAAGAGTGGTATATAGTACCTTGGTTATCATCCTTCTTTGGTTTATCATAACGATTTCTTGAAAACAGTACAGATTAATACATTTAGTCCCATAGGCTTTGACACCCTGTCAAGGTTTGAACGTAATCACTGCAGGGTGCATGTAATTCAAGCACTTGTTTGGGGAGAGCGCTGTCATCACCTACAAGTCTGCCACAACAGAGGCAGGCAAAGTCTCTGATATCTATTTTTTTAAATGTTGACAGCCTAGAGTGTTTTTTCCCCAGTGAAGGTGAGAACATTTTACAAATACTACCTTCCCTGAACAAATATCAGTTTCCATCCTTTGACAAATCATCTTCATTTGGTGGCAGGATTACCCTTGATCGTTCACTGTGTACACTCTTAGAAGGCTTCCTCTGAGGTTCTTGATGAGGTTGTGATGTCCTGGCCGCCCGTCAAACATGAAAAGTACTTTTGTTTCCTGAACGCTTCCTCAGGGCTCTTTCCATTGTAAATCCATTCTTGGGGATTCACAACCACATGGTTTCTAGATCAAATCCCTTCACAGAGCTTCTCGGTGATTCAAATCCCTTTAAGAATTACACAACAGTAGTTTTCCAAACAAAGTTCGAAGGTGCTGCAACTCCACAAGATATACGCATTTCCTACCCTAACACACTTAAATTAGCTTAACATTGAACAGATATGATGAAACAAACGAGTGGAAGAGGGGGAAAAAATCACAGCACTTTGTAGTCTTGACCTAAATTAGGACGAACGTCCTAAATTCTGGTGAGCCAAGTTGAGCTTAAAGTTGAGCTTTTGCAAATTTAAGCATAGTTGCATCGTATATTACTCCATGCTGGTTAAAGTTTATGTTGTTTAAAAGGCAAACATTGCTCCACATCACTACTACACCACTCAGAGACAATCGCCTTGGTGCAAAAAAGGACATCATATGGAAAGATGTGAAAAGATTCAAGTTATTTTATTATTATTATTATTATTATTACTGAGTTTCCTATATACATAGCAATTGCTACTAATGTCTGGGTGATGGTGTGTACAGAGTCGTTCTGCTTACTCCCACTGATCCAGTCTAGCATCAACTATTTGAAAATGGCAGCTATGTTCCAATGCATTAATGCTGCACAAACATTCATTTTCATATTCATTCTTATCCATACTTCAGTACTGACCAGTCAGGAATTGGTGCGAATGTAGTACCAATTCTTGATACCCATTCCTAATACTGACTAGTGCTATTACGCTCAGTATATCGAGACAGAAATATTGTAGTGTTATGCATAATACACAGGTAGGCTATGGTAGATGATAGAAGAACTTGCTTCAAGTCTTCTATGATGATGGAGGGTACATTAAAACTAAAACAGGGAACACTCATAATAATTAGACGTTCCTGAAACGAAAAAAATAAGTCATTATGTTGTCATAGCATCCAAGGAATGATGCCGTCACTCTTTCTTTAAGTGCATTCCAGGTTGCTTGAAACAAAAAACACCATGATTCTCCATTCTCTCTGGATGGCTGGCCTTTGGAGTGTGTGTGTATATGTGTGTGTGTGTGTGTGTGTGTGTGTGCGTGTGGTGGGTAACATCTCTGAAATGAGCACGGCAATAACAGCTTTTCTTTATCTCCCTCAGCCTCCCAGCACTGCCATGCCGCTCTGATCGAATCAATTTGCTGCGACCTGCATGATGCCATTAAATCCACAGAGTAAAAAAACATAGTGTGTAGACACAGCGAGGTGACACAAAGGGATCACACACACATTCTCTCTCTTGCTCTCGCTCTCACTGGGGTGGTATCAAATTCTCATAACACAGAATACTCTTACGCTAGCATCTAGATATACTGAATGAATTGCGGTGAGCAGAGCCTTACAATGGACTGCCTAAAACAACAAACGGAGCATGAAATACTCTGACATACTCCAGTCACTCCTACATGGTAGCAGGATCAAGTTATACCCCAATATCAGTGTCATCCATAGGTTTAGGGGCGTTAAAGGGCACTGATGCATCGTAGAGAGGCCAATCAAGTTTGGAATTGATTCTAATCCATAAAAATAATACAGTATTAATGGAATATTGTTGAATATATTTTCATATATATTATCAGATTACTTCACAAGGTTAGTGTGATATGGATATTGTGGCCACTTAGAGAACACTAACCATCTGCATAATTCAGTACAAACAAGGAATAACTGTGACACATTTATTTAATGTGAAACATTCAATAAAATCATTGTATTCATCATTCAGATGTGTCACTATGGGATGTTTTTCTCTGTTCCAATCTACTAAAGATACATCAAACATCGTACTACATATTGTATATCCTGATAATAGTATTGTGATATTGTATGTTCTGCAATATCCCCCACTCCTATGTTCAAGAAGGCACTCACTTGTTTGCCCAAATATAAAAAAAGAAAGGTTTGTTTGTTGTTATTGTCTTTATTGCATTACTATTTAAACATCTGGGTATGCATTAAATATTTATAAAAAGAACCTGAAATTTTAAAAAACAGAACCGCATCTGATTGAAAGCACTGTGAGGTCAGAAGACTCACAGGTTTCCAGTTTAACAATCAGGTCTGCGGTCATGCCTAAGGCATTTCTTTCCTCATACACACATGAGGAAGGCCACCTTCCCCACAGTAGAGCTCTGGTTGGTATAATTTTTAATAATCACCCAGGAGTGGGGCTCCACAGTAAAATCCCACACAGAGTTATCAGAGGACACAGGCTGGTATTGGAGGTGGCCCACTGTGTCTGGGCTGAGATCACGCCAGCATCTCTCTCAGTTCCTGAGGTTAAGATAGCGCCTCGCATGATTACATCTCCACGAGGGGCACGAAAACACGCCGGCCCGCTCTATTCAGCCGCGTGGGTGGCTGAAGCCTCGCTGCTGTACAGGCAGACAGTGCACGGCTTGAAACTGAATACAGCATCCTCCTAGTGTCTCTTTAATATCAGACAGAAAGTCTCTCAAGGGAAAAAGAGATGGAGAAGAAGATGAAAATTCTCTTAGGGCCTATTCTGTATTCTCATGAAAAAGTTTACTGCTCTCCTCGTTATAGTATAAAAAGACATAGACACTAGTGACGCACAGATTTTGAATTTTTATGGCTGACTCAGTTACAGTTTCTTGACAGATGATCTTTTTTATTTCCATCCCATTTTTCACCTGAAGCGCGCACTCTGTGGGCTACACAAACACATGAAACACACCAGTATGTATCTAGTACTTCCTAGTAGCCAGAATTGCAGTTATAATAACATCTATGATTTTCCTTTAATGGGCCTTCTTTAAAAAGTATGAATCAGGCAAAGTGCTGCAGCATTTTATTACAGATGGAGCAGCATCACTGAAATACAGTATGAGTGCATTTCCTTGGCTCGCATTATAAATTTGGCCAAAATAAAAATAATTAATAGATCCACTGCCGATGAAATGTTTGGAATAAAAACCTGTTTTCCATCTTGGCCATTTCCAGTCAGCCCATGCATTCCTATTAGTTTTACCAGAGGAAATCTGCATTGTTATTGGTAAGAGATTTTTGTGTCCAGTTTGTATATGATAAGGCTCCAAAGTTTGGAAAAACATAGAGGACACCATGCTGACCTTTATGTGGCAAACTGCACAAGCACACCATTCCAGACTAATAAGAGTCCTTGGGCAAGACTCCATACAATTCAACTGTAAGTCGCTCTAGATAAAGAGTGTCAAATGCCCTTCATGTAAATATCTACGAATGATCCTAGACTAGATTTTTGTGAAACTATTACGTGACAGAAACCACATTCAGTAACAACATGGAGGATTTGTTACAACATAACTTAAAATGGAACACCCATAGAATTACTCGGAGAACAACGCGTCTGACATATTAAAGAACGTTTTTTTTTACTCCACACTGCACTGTAATCACTTGCCAGATAGAACGAATCCAACACAAACAGGGCCTAAGACTGCAAATGACTAAAATCTCGTCAGAGGATCAATCTGTCTATTTACTGTCAGAAAGAACAGTGTACTTGCACACAGACCTAATCTCAGCGATTGTAGCTTGGCATTATGTTAGGCCAACTGTGTCCAGCTTTCTGTTGCATTTGTGTGATTTGCTTTGACACAGAAAAGGGTGGCTGTGGGGCCTGGTGGCACATCAATACATCCCCGCCTCTTGGCGGTGACACACAGCGCTCGGCTGCCAAAGACGACACCAGTGGGACAATGTGCAAGTGATGGGCAGGCCCGGGACGCCTTGTCACCTCCTACATGCAGTAATTGGAGAGTTTAATTCAATTGGTCCTAAATTTAGTTGAAGCCGTCATACAGGCGGTGGATGAAAGCAAACAGCCTCTTCTTATCTGTCTAAAGGAAACAGACACAAGCGCACAAACACACACACACACACACACATAAACACGCATATACACACACTCACATAAGAGGCCTCTGCTGTATTCGTTTCTAAGGGCCTGCCTCTTGGCGAGCACTATATCTAAATGCTGCGGACAGCTGCTTTAAATGATGTCTGCGAGAGAGACGGAGCTGCACTCTTCGAGACATTGGGCTTTTCACATGAAAGGGTCCATGAGAGTCTCTCCGGGACTTCCTCCCTTCACCATCTCACCAATCAATACCGCTGCCCTGTCATCTGTATTCTCTCTCAAGGAAAGAAAAAGCAGCCTACCAAACAAAGCCAACACTAAAGCTGGTACAAAATGCATGCTGTAAATATTTCAGATGATTCCAACATAAAAAAAAAGAAGAAAAAACAACACGCAGGGCCGTCTTCACAGTCTTTACAGACTATGCATTTTCAAAAATCCGTCTTTTTTTACAGCAATGAGCCAGGGGCCACAATCAATATTTCTCCTTCTCACCTAGGAGTCTATTTCTTCCAAACATTTTCCAGAGCCAACTTAAAAGAGCCTTTATTGTTGCACCTGCCGCTAGAGAACATGGACGTTCCACTGGGGCGAAGCATTTTCAGGTTTGTGAATATAAAAATGTAAGTTTGATTTAAAACAACTTGTTTGTGTGCTAGTTCCTGCGCTCTTCTAAAGTCCCACTGCAATGTCTTATTCCCTGGTCGGAGCTCTTTGTAAGTCGCATAGCTGAATTGCAAACAACAGAAGTGGCGGTGCCAGTTTAAAACCAGCTTGAGGAAAAAGGTGGCGAGTCTTAAGCATGACGGTGGCCAAACTACCTTTACGAGCGTCCCAAAGCAGCACCTCAATTGGTCTGAGGTAGAGGGCTAAAGCCAATGCATTCAAGCCCAGTGCCGTCCTTTGGATTATTTAGTCTATTTACTGTGTTTCTCAGCTTGCTGGTATTGCTCTCCCTTTGCACTGACACTGCTAACAGGCCCGGCTGTAATAGGTAATGCAATCGAGATGGCTGATAACCTTCCTCTCCACTAACTCAGCAATTACATGCCCTCCAGAACCCCTTCTGCTCAATGAGGAAGCTTCTATTGTGCATTTTCATTACAGGTGCTGTTGGGCAGTCCTCTCTTTTATGAGCGCCTTGTCTTCTGCAGGGAGTGAAGCCACAAAAGCAATCTTGGGTAATTTGACCCGGTTGCCTGCGATCCTTTCCTCTGAAAATGAGCACTCACGGGAGATTCTGCAGGTAAGACTGTGACAGGCCCATTCCCTGCTTCATGCTCATTCAGCTTATTTATCAATACCTAAACACAGAGGCCCTGCCACAAGCCTTGTGCTTTTTTTCTTCTACTGGCTCTGGGAAAGCTCTAGAAGAGTGTAACTCCTGTGTCAGTCACCATTTGCTCGACAGACCCTCGACCAATCACCAATCTCGCTTTGGAGGGGAAAACAAATCACGTGACTCGGAGAACATTGCCACGGCTAATCTGTATCAGTGAAATGAAATGCTAGCCAGCCCTGAGCCAGCACATACACAACAGATAACAATGTCGAGTCAGGAAATGAGAAAATACACAAACGCCCAGCAGGGAATTAGATCTCTCAATCTTGGTACTGATGTATTTATGACTCCTGAGCTTCAGCGATAAACTGCCACACACTCCCCTGCTTCCACTCGCTAAATAAAGTTATAACCCTCACTGAGACAAACAAGAAACAAGCTCTCGCTGGAACACAGGCTCACATTAACACCACACAATTATGTGCTACACCATCAGAATGGGGCATTAAGGGAAACCCAAAGGCTTCTCAACTGCCCAACTGGGTCTGCGGTATATGTTCTGAGGCAAATCACCCAATATTTGTTTTGAGAGAGGGTTCCACACGGTGAAAAACAAAAGTGCTTTATCATCTTGCTTCTCGACACATTTGAATAAACAGGTTTCAAGTCCTTGAGCTGACATTATAGGGCCCTTTCCATGGAAAACTGAATTTTCCACACTCGTTTTGAAAGAGAGAGTTTGATATAGTCCATAAACAAAAGTTTCATAACGTAGCATTTGCTCCCTAGTTCATATAGTCTATAATATGAATTTTGCCGGCTTACAGGATTGTAGGACTGTAAATTGTAGCACATGGGCCCTTTAAGAACTTGCGGAGTAGATCTTCAGATCATGAACTGAAAACCAGCGAGGTCACTTTGACCTTCCTACTCTTAGACTGTAAGCTACTATCAACTAGTCAACAAAAAAGGAAGATCTAGACCCTAAAAGCTAAAAGTCTTTATTCAGACACAGCCTTTAAGTGAAGGCTTATTTAAAAGTAATTTTGATGAAAAGGGTAACATAATCTCTATACAGAATCAGGGTGATGGTCATTTAATGATCATTTAATATGATGGTTATCCCCTTGTGGTTGATCAGCCCAGAAATATATGGTGTACAAAGTTTGCTTCTGTAGTTTGGCACTGGAGATGTGAGGCTGGTAGCTTAAATTAGCACCAATTAGCATCGCACAAACCACATGCTTAAATCATCACACACTTACTTCAAAACATGTCAAGTCTTTCAGTCATCTCAAAAAGAAAAAGGGAAAAATCCAGGCCTCATTTTTTTTATTAATTAGTATACTTTTTATCACTTTTACCCACAGTATATCATACAATGTCAGCAATAACCGTACAATTACCATATAGCATATCAGCAATTGATACTGTGATCATTTAAATACAAATGATTGTTCTTTCATTCCTTTTCATGAGCTACATGAACGTTTTTTTTTTGCTTGCCCTTTTTTTTAACAATCACTTTTGTATAATTATTCTAATCTATGGTTACTTCTAAAACGTATATAATTGAAATAACTACACGCAGGTGATGATTGTTGGTATAAATTTACGTTACGGTTTGAGCTTAGCCAGCAGAATGTGATTTTTAAGACAAAACTAAAGTTAATGCTGGTGGCCAAGTAGTTTGGAAGTTAGAAGGCTGTGGGTTTGAATCCCAGGACTGCTAGTGGCACCACTGAGGTACTGTTCCCACGTGCTGCGTTCCTGGCTGCCCACTGTTTCACTTGTTGAATGGATGGAATGCAGAGAACAATTTTGCACTGTTCACACTGTGTGCTGTGCTTTACTTGTTTATATGTTGCTAAGTTTCGGCGGGTATGTATACGTTTTTTTTTTGCTGGCTGGATTATAAAACGGTATTGGTTTTGGACTGAATTACTCAGTTCACTTAATGGTGTTGTGGTCAGCCAGGCTCATTGTGAACAGGATGTTACTCAATACGGTTCACCAAGAGTGCTCTCGACCAGCCAAGCTTAAGGGACAGTGATATAAAATCAATAAATTCCATGCACTGAGTCCGTCAAACTCATACTCAAAAGCTCCCTCGACCTGTCGCTGACAATGGCTGCTCACCATCTGCAGAGTGCCCCATGGGAAAAGCTAATCGATGGGCCATCGACAAGAGAACATGGCTATTCATGAGTCAATTATGTATCTATCAATAAGAGAGAAAATCTACAGCACATTAGTCAGAGATGTGATTCAGCATCTATTTAAGCATAGAGACCCCTGAAGAATGCTTAATTAATCATATTAAACTCATACTGAGCCACTTGCTGCTCCGTGCCAAGAACTGTTTGCCATATGTAACAGAAAACCAAGCTGGGCTTCCCTCCCTCTCGTAGATGATTTCTGATCTGCCAGGCTGAGACCCTGCTCCACATGTACAGTGTGCAGTGTATTAGTTCTGTATCAGCCTTACAAAAAGTTTGATATACTCCAAAAAGTTTGATATAGCCTATATGGCCCCAGGCCATCAAGCCAGAGAACGCACTAATGATGGGTGAGTTTCCTTCTATATACTCTGGCACAAAATAAATAGTGGTCATGTAGAAAAAAAAGTCTGTGTTTTTGGTCTCTGTTAAAATGGTCAATAGCAACAGCAACAACCAAATGTTGAGGAATGTCTATGATCTCAGGCAACAAAACCAGGACTGCTCATACTGGCCTAGTCTAACTTGACAGAAGAAACACGAAGGTTAAAACTAACAGAGGCAGGATAACTAACTGAGGCTGGACTTTTAAGTTTTGCCATGCCTCTGTTAACCATTGGTCATTTCCAGACGTGGACAGCTCAGGCTGAACAAATAGTTTTTAGGTCCATTCACCCTAAATCACTGCTTATCTGCCTGACCATGAAAATTCAATATAGTTTTGTTCTATGAGTGTTTTTTCAGCTTACTTTGCTTAGGAACTAGCCAGTAAACTCACCAACGCATGGCCCAAATAATTGCAGCAGTTTTCTCACTACCGTAGCGTCTTCTTACTTGTTTATTTTGAAGTGTAAAATGCTTCAAATGGCACAGAATATGGCCATTTGTCACCATTTCACAGTTCTGGTCCAGCACATGCTCAAATGTAGGAAAAAAATCAGAGAAAGGGTATACATGCTCTAAAAACTCTAGCACTGAGCTAAATTTCAGATCGTCTTATTCAATTTCCTGAAATTCAATAACTTTAATCCAATCTTAGAAATGAGAGTATCCTGCTGTACACCGCTTGAACAATCAGACAATGGCCAAAATCCACTAAAAACTGCATTGCTGGTGTGCATATAAACACCTTCAGTATCAGTTTACAGCATCCTTTAGTCATCACCATACTTAAACCTTGACTCTCTTTATTAAATCAGTAGCCCTGTAATGTGTAGTTCATTTTGATGATTGATCTAATAATCAGTGGGAGGTTTAAGACAAAGAAAACTTCATAAACATGTTTGTAACTTTATTATTTAGCATAGTTACTCAAGCATTTTGATTCAATCAAGATAACGATCTTAATCAAGTAATCGTGACCACCCTAATATGCGCACTTGATAATTATTGCCTCATAATCTACACAATCTCAAACACTTCTCTGACTGTCACCTCAGTTTATTACCACAGTTTGGATGAGAGCGCTGGAGACTCTGCAGGTACGGGGCATGCGGTCGATCGAGACGGCTTCCCGGGCGCCACTACAAAAGTGGTGAGCGATGGCAGCCCATCTTCCTCGCCCTCCTGCCATTAAATGATGATGGATGAGAGCGGGTGTTAACACGGAACACTGCCCCATTTCCCTGGCTCCCTCTTCCACAGCACTCATGAAGCACTTCCACTCCATAATTATGCCAGATCCATCTCCATTTGTACGACCTGACAGTGCGCAATTAGGATGAATCTGGGTCCGCGTCCGAGCGGCACAGTGAGCAGCGCGGCCCCCGGGCCCAGCGAGAGGCCAGGCCTGAGCCTCCAGCTCCGCGCGGATGCGCCCCGGCACAGCTGTGCAGCAGGCAGCGACAGGCCTGGGACAGTGACTAATAAGATTATGCAGGGAACAGCATTTTCTAAGTGAACGGTGAGCATGGGAAGCATGTTGAGGCAGTACATCATAAAGCTGGTCTCCGGATGAGCTGATGTTGTGAACACGAGGGACACTAAATGCCTGAAAGCCTCGCAGCACCTAACGCAGCTCAGGATGAACAATGTTTCACATGTTAAATGTGACAATGTTTAAGAACCAGTTCTCCATAGAAATGAACTGATAGTCAGTTGCAAAAACAATCACTAGAATCTTGGTGTAGCAAATACTAATATCAATAAGCTTTAGGTTTTGATTCCTGTTAAAATAAGTTCTCACTGTAATCCATATATGAAGCACGCCAATCATGAAACAGGTTAAAACTCTAAAGCTGCCAATGCACTTCTTTCCATATTAAACAGATTTTCTGATTTACTGGCGCTGATATGTTGTGGATGCATCGTTTTTAATTACATGCATGGAAACAGCTTGTATAATGTTCACAGAAAAGCAGTGGCAAGAGAATGGAGCTCTGTGGAGCGATCACATTTAGCCTGAAGTGCCCGGACACATAAGCACTGGCGTTGTGGAGCAGTGCAGCTGCATTCTCTGGTGAGACAGACCTCCATCCAACACCTTTGGGATGAGATGTTGTTGCTTGTGATGCAGAACTAATCATGCAGCATCAGTACCTAACCTGTCCTTGTGGCTGAATACAATCAAATCATCCCAGCAGTGTTCCAACATCTAGTGTAACACCCTCCCGTTAAAAAGAGACAGCTGCTGCAAAAAAGGGGCAAAACTCAAAAAACGTTGGAACAGCAGATGCCTACAAACTTTTCAACACATAGATAGGACTGGGAGTTCTACTGAGTATCACACTATCAAGAGAATGACCAGCTTTTACAGGTATATTTGAAGTTCTCTATTGGAAGCCCTGTATTAGACGTCTAGGACTTGGATCTGTTTGCTCCTGCAGAATTATTATTAGATGATCTCATATGTCTTTCAGTTTGAAAAGCAAATCCGGTACATTCAGCAGGGGACTGGGTCTCTGAATGGCTAGAAAAATAAAAACCTCAGTCTCCTCCCAACCACGCGTCAACACAGTCCATTTCACTTCCACTTGACTCTTATGTATATGTGTAGAGATTGGTGGAGTTGCCTGGTGGGTGGTTGCTCATGCCTGCTGGGCTCTCTGATATGGGCCGGGCCACAGAGTTTCAGTGTGAACAGGAGTGGTAAACCACCGCTGAAATGTGACCCCATGCCTTGTGTAGTGCACATTCCACCCCATAAATTCCACATGTGGAGGATTTTGAGAGAGAGAGAGAGAGAGAGAGAGAGAGAGAGAGAGAGACAACACAATCTGTTTTGATAGGGCTGTTATTTCCCCATCAGGATAATGGAATGAGCATATATTTACCCAGAGACATTCCTTAATGATGTATATCTATTTGTAACAAAATTGAAGTTGAAAAAAAAATGGTACAACTGAAAACATATCTAAACATGGTACATGAAAAAAACTTAAACATGATAGAATGAAAGCCTTTATCAAATTTTCCTGTTGTTGGCCTATAAAGCATATTAAGACCCTTTGGATCACCTTCATATGCATTACATAAAAAATAAATAGAATAATCAGGTATGTTCATTCTTATGCACTCTTCTATGCTATGGATACTGAAGTTGACAGAATTGAAACATTGTGGAAGCATCTGAAGTTTCTCTAGTGAATCTCTATAAACCTATAGAACGTGTCACTTTCAGAATTGTAATGATTCACAAAATTCACTACAATATTTGAAACTGGAGATTTGAAAGTGGAGCTTTGTAGTGTACCAGTCTAACACACTAGCCACTAGTTTACTCATCAGCTACATTCTAGCTCCTTTCATGTAGTTCTCTTTAGTCTACTGCACTGTCATGTGCTTCAAACACAAGAGTTTAGAAACAGCTCATTTCTCCTGGAAAACCTCTCATGAACTTTAGCTCATGAAGCAGTTCAGTGACCTTATAATGGACTGATATGCCTCAAATGAGAGTGCAGTGAGCCAGCCTCGAGATTCTTAGCCATTGCTGCTCTCGAGAGTGGGCGTACATGTACACTTAGAGCTGAGCAAGCTGCCCGCACTGTTGGAAAAATGAAAAAATAGCTCTGAATGCTTCACAAATGCACTTTTCAGAACTCTTACAGAGCAGCCACTGTGCTGCCATCGTCTGAAATTAGGCTGGACTGGATGGGAAACAGAAAGCATGCAGCGACACTTGTCTTCTACTTGGAACCAGAGTATATTTTTGAGTTATCCATGCCATTTTATTTTATTCCCTTGTTTCCTCATTCCCGGTCACTGAGCTCCAGCCGGGTTTCGGCTCGTTGCTATGGTTTCATGGCTTGTTTTGAGGGGAAAGGCTAATGAATATATTGTCCTTGACAAACGCGGCGACTTTGTTTTTTTGTGTTTTGGGTTTTTTTCAGTGCATTCACCTTTAATTATTTTTCCTCACTTTACAGCTTCTACTCAGGATTACAGTAACATGTGCTTTTGCTCATTTTTTTTAATGTAAAATGTCGAGTTATGCACAATGAAGCCTCTAAGCCACGGGTGCCACAACAAGTGTTTAAAAGCGCCTCTCCGTGAAAGGGGAAGAAAAGTGCTTAAATAGCAGCACCTTGCCTGAACAAACAAGAACAAAGGCCTGTCCATGAACGCACACACACAGTTGCGTACCAGATGCCGTCTGTTGCGCTACATGGGTCCGGGAGGCCTTTTTTTCTTTTTTTTTTTTTCCATTGCGCAGCACAACAAACGGGCGCAAACAAAATCAACGCATCCCACCAACGCGGATGCGCTTCCTGCGGCCCCGGCCTCCCTGTGGCTCTGCCAGCCAGGAGCATGATGGATGGTTATTTTTGTCCGGACTGATTCACTTGGCGGCGACGGCTCAATATCGGGAGGCTCCCAAGCTGATTTATTCCCGGCCCGTTCCCATTCGATTAGCCGCGGGCTGCAGGGAGGCCGCTGGGGCCACGGTGCTCCGAATGAGTGCAACACTCTGCATGCGGTGCGCAAGAGAGGACAGAGACAGCACCTCGCTGACCCCCCTCCTCTGCCTGACGAATAAAGCTGAAATCCCCTCCCTCCCACCTAGAGGCAATGACGCCTTCCATCACAGCCAAACCCACACAAGTCAGAGACGTAGCATCGCATGCCAAGTTAAAAGCGGGGGGGGGGGGTGGTTTGTGCGCTGCTGTGTTTACACACCTCTCTCCATTTAGCCCTTGATGCGCAGGGCCTAATTTGTCCAAACCTGTGGGTTTAGTGTGCCCGCTATTACTCGGAGGAATAAAGCTGTCCAAAGGAGGAGAGCGCTATGTTTCATCTCACAATCGCGCGAGTAAACAACAACATTAAAGCACTTTCTTGCGTTCTCAAACTGAGCTGCGCTAAACTTTCAGATATAAAAAAGAAAAATTCTCCAGTTTTCCTACACTGACAAACCTACATGCTCTTTCAAAAATTTGTAATCAAATGTAAACACCTGACCTTTGCCTCCTTCTGAAATAAATAGCACAGCGCTGTCATTTCCTTTTAAAGTGAATCCTATAAATGTGATGCTTGTTTTACGATAGCTTAAGACACAGAAAATTTGATTAGGTTTACAAGGCAACATTTTTATGGCGATAAAAAAAAATGAACCGCTTCAATAAATGCCACCAATAAATTTTCAACGACAGTTAACTAGGCAATATATGGCGACAAATTAATCTTTGAAAGCACAGCTGGGCATTTAGGAGAGTTATAGCCACATTACCCTCCTCCAGAATTCTGCCTGATGATGTTAAAGGTAGGGGTGTAACAAGGCCTCCAAGTGTACAGCAATGCAAACTGTGAGCGTGGCAGAGGAGCAGCGGTCAAATAATTATTTATGGTTCAGCTAGGGCCTATCAACAATCAGTCCAGCACATTTGTGTCATATATCATTCTCCCACCATCCCGCTGTAGGTTCCTAAATTGTGCCTACACGGAATACAGTCAAGCATATTCTTCATTCAAACTTCTTCTAAATTCATTCAGTCTTACTTTCTTAAATATATTGTGAATCAGGCTATGGGCCCTGAATCGTCTATTAAAACATACGTATACTGTGAGTGTACTGTCTCGTTACACCCCTTTTATGGACTAAGTCAAACAAACACAGACATCAGTATTTTTATTTCTTTCTCTTTTGTTTTTCTAAGCATCTGTAGCGCTAAGCCCCGTTTTAAAAAGTCTTGATCGATCTATAATTTCTGATGTATTGGTCCACATAGTTCTGGCCTTTCTGGTTGCCCTTTTCAAGCCTGTCCTTGATTACAAATGCTGTACAATACCTCGCTGTTTGTGTCTATGGTCCCTCAGAGCAAGAGTAGAGCTGCACCAATTTGCACAAATGGGGCGTTGATGAAAAGCACGCTCATATTACAGTTAGAGGGTTTGTCATATTATTTGCTGGAGGGATGAATACGGTGGCTACAATAACCTTGAAATCTTCTGTTGAACTGGCAGAAACAAAGGGCTACGAGCGTCACTCTTTCACTCTCAAGCACCATGAAAAGCATACATCCAATTTAATTACGAGGGCAGTCGTTACACAAACACGAAACGCTCTGCAACGAGGTCTTCAGAAAACTGTGCACTGTACAGAAGTTCAAAAGTGGGACAAAAACTGTGAACCACAAGTTCACATTGTGTAACAAGACTATTAATTGAGCATGATTTGTTAAGATTATAGAACCACTTAGGACTGTAACTGCAAGCCATCCCTTGACCTATTTTCGGCTGATGAATCTCAGGGATGCATCGGCGGACCTTCTTCCTTCATTGAACTCCTCCGACCAGCCATCTGCCTTTTCCGGGTGCATTTTTAATAGATTCCTGCTCATTGCTCTCAATGTTCAATCAAGAGTTTAAGCTCCAGGCACCATCTTGACGATCCTCGGGGATTATAACTGAGGATTTATGGAGGGAAAGCAGCTTTCTGTGAAATATCATTATGGCTGGAGAGCTGTCTTGTAAATTGTTAGATTGGTGAAGTTTAGTGTCAGTCTCACCACCGGGCGGACCATTTTATCCCAACGCTAAATAACACCAGCTCTCGCTCTCAGGGACGACTACAGTCGCGCATAATCCTTTTGAAGCAAACCTTGACTGAATCATGCATTGAATACTGCACACATATCGGTTTAATAGGCTCAATGTCAGTTTCCACAGAGTCGTAATTAAAAGATTAAGCCTCATCAAGCTATTAGCATGAGCAAAATAGATTAGTGCACAAGAGATCAGGCTCTGTTTTTTGCGGGTTTTTTATTAGTATTAATTGTGAAAATTCCCTTTATGTGAAGTATAATAATGCCTCAGCTGATTCGTGACCACTTGTTTTCTAAAAATAAAGACACCGCTAGTTCCGCCAGTCTGACAAATAATGCCTGCAAATTCTTACCCCTTTGAACTTTTGTCAAAGGTCAGAAGAAGGTTCAAATTACAGGGGGGCAAACAGATGGACAGGTGTTACCAAATCAAAGGAAACCCCTTAAAGATCAGTTTACCATACCACACGGCTGCCACTGCACGCATGCGAAAGACATCAGCTCCACATAAAAAGAAGGAACGGGTGTCTAATAATTCTTCAGGGACACACTCCAGAAACCAGCATCACCATGCTAGAAGAACTGTTATCTGAGAGCCAGAGCAATGTTGTACATCCATGTCTATTGTCAGTGGGTCTGTATTTGGACTGGTTTAGTTTACCAGGGCAACTGTAATAATACTTTTACTTTTATCGTCTCCTGAGTGAAAAACTCACCATATCAGGACGGCACGAGTTTCTAGTGGGCTGTCTCTTCAACTAAGTTTGCATATAATCGTGTAAAACAAAAAATGGTGATACTGTGAATATAAATCAATGCTTTATACCTGCAGCCGCTGTTATATACTTTAATCAAAGCATGGGATCTTTCTTTTCAGACTTTACTTTCTGTGTCCTCCTTCTAACACTCAGGGTAGAGAGGCTGGATGTGAAGTTCTACCAGCCAGAACAAGCAAAGTGTTGAGGGATTCTTCCAAACCATCCCTTATTTCAGAGTTTGGTGAGTATTTTTTAGGAGGGATATGTGCTAAGAGACTAATTGGAGTTGCAGTGGTCAAAATCCTGTTTCCAAATACAAGGCCTCATCTGCCTGGAAAATCATGGAGTAGATGTGCATCCGGACGGAACTAAAACTGGTGAGAAACTTGTGTAATGACTGGTGTCATTCGACCTATAATTTTCTCAAGAGAAAAGAGCGGAAAACACCAACCTGGCTGATCTGTTTCTAAGATACTTTTAAGATGATTGTATGTATGCACTTCCAGTAAATCACACAAAAAAGACGTGAGTAATTTCTGGACTATATTGTGTTTTTATGTATAAGCTCTTACTGTACAAGCCAGCAACAGAATCATGATAAGCAATTCACTCTTACAGCCAACAATACTGAGGCAGTTAATCAAGGAGTGTAAAAAAGATGCACACACAAAGGAAGGTAGGTCAGGAGGACAGGGAACATGAAGAAAGTGAATGAAAAAGGAACGCAACACGCAAATAGACAGTATGAAGATGCTCTGAGGAAAATGGTCTTTGAGAGAGATGAGTTTTACTCAATGACACTGCAAAGACAAAACAAAGACCTATGGGGTAAATGACCACTCATTGTAATGACTGTTTGACTCACTTGCGCACATTTGTTATGTGACAACAACAAGGGAAAACTGCTTAAAACCTGAGAAGGACAATAAGCGACCATTCTATTTATCTACCTACTGACTTATGGATAGAAGTGGCAAATATTGCACACTATAACTCAACAAGACGCACATTCACAAACTCATTTTGTAAATCTGTGTCTGGTGAGGCTGAGCAGTGCTAAACTAAAACACACGTCCAACCTTTCTGCATCTGTGTTATCTATTGCTGGCCGTCTTAAAGTGGGTTATCAGAGCCTGAGATCTCAATCAGTCTTCCTCTTCTCACAAAGAACTCCTTAAAATCTCTGACAGCAAGCCCCTCCTCCCTCATGCTGCAGTGCAGGGGAGTGAAGGAGGGGGTTGGGGTGGGTGGAGGGGGCTGGAATAGACCCTTGGGCCAAGAATAATCTCCCAGTTGTTCTGTAAACAGTTTATGACTGAAGCTACTCACAAACGAGGCTGACTGCAAGCGGCCAGCCTCAAAAACGTTTCGGGACATTTTAAAACTTCCCCCTTAACCGACTGGCAGTGTGTACCTGTTGACTGCTGAGAGCAAAGTAGGAGCTCTGAATGTTGTTTTTCTGCTCTGTTTTGTTTAGTCTAGCCCGGTGATATTTATACACCGTGCCATTCCTGGTGTCGCTGGCGGAGGTACAGTACATATTATCTCCCAAAATTGCTCTCTTCACTATCAAACAAGATCTCTTTATGGGTGTTGACCCTTCGCCTTTACTGCCAGCAGAAGCAAACGTTTGATGTAGTTTAATATTGCTCATCAGTCACGGCTCACTGAAAGAAGTGGAGGAATTCTGTCGAAAGTGCAGACACCTTTGAAGCATGTGTGTTCATAGCTAGAAGAGGAGATATTTTATGACTTGAATCTCCTTAAAAGTGACTGTTGTGCATGCAGTCTTGCTTTTCACAGAAAAAATAGCATACATTTTCCTGTTTGTTCATTTCCTGATATTAAATGGTTTCAATAGAGAAGCCGAATCCTTGCATATTCCTTGCATAGCTGTAACTAAAAAAATAAATGCGAGATTCCTCTTGAACATTACTGCCAAACAACTCAAATAACTCTGGGCTTAGAGAAAATAGAAAATAGCCAGAAGTTTCCTAATGACCTCCTTGTTCTTCCTTGGCACTGGTGACCTGGGCATTCCAGAGAAATACACGTCTGTGTGAGGCGTTCTTCAGCAGACCCCCCACCCCTCCACCCATAAATTCCCCAGTGAATTTTTTGGCTCGCTTGCAGAAGTAACTACGTTGCTGAGGCTGCAGACAGTCATAACCGTGTGGAAGAACTGCCTCCACCCACCGAGTCCAAATGAAGGCTTTTCAAGTGTCCTCCTTAAGAAGGTGCAGTTCTCGTCTTCGTATCGAAACCAGTAAAAAAGTAGAGTCACCAGATAATTTGCTTGTTTCTGAAGGAGCTCTCTAGTAAGGTACTTGGTGGGAGTCGTTTTATTCACACAAGTAAGAAGGAGGAAAATGACCTGCTTCGGTTTAACGTAAATCACATGAAGCAATCAAGTTCCAAGCCTCTTTACTGACTGGATATTAGACAACTACTCTGTAGAAAATCAACACAAACTGCGGATCTTGAGTTTTTCCCTGTCTGGGTCTCATGTGACCGAATTGCAAATTCGGTGGAAACGTTCAAGTCTAGCTGTGTCATGAAAGGCCCACTGTTCAGCCAGCTGAAACCAACAACACGGACAAGATGTCTTCTGCAACCTAAAAAGGCAGTCAATCAAGTAATTGTGCCACAATAAGAAATTGCCATAACGTACAACCTACCCTTTCATACTCTTACGCAGCTCAAACAAAAGAGACTTTGCTGGTCGGCCAAAAATATACAGTTTTTGCTTTCCTTCTGGTACTCAAAGAAGCTGCATGCGGTGGTTTCATTAAAAGCAATCCAGAGACATGATGTAGGAAAACAGCAGAATCTGTGGTTCTGTTTTTGTGACATTAAGGATGACAGATGGCAGTACGGAACAACAGAAAGAAAGAAAAAAATCCAAGCCCTTTATCTGTCTCCAGAATCTTCCAGTGATGGAGATCATTGTAGGGAAAAGGAACCACACCCTTTAGACGGACGTGGGAAACCTCTCTCTGTCTGACAGAGATAGTGTCGGAGGAATAGAGCGATCCCAGGCTGACGCTTACTCATTCCCACCAAAATTTCAACACAAGCCTTCACCTCCTTCCACCTCTCCACACTCCAAAGTTTAGGAGGTTCCCGGCCAGATTTCACACGCCCACACAAACGACAAAACACATGTGGTGAGGGCGCAATGTATATCCCCTCTCTTTTTCTTTCTCTCTTTCTCCCTCCTTCTCTCTAGATGGTATTCAAGGTCAGTACTTTTTTTAATATGGCAAAAATAACAAGGAGCCAAAATAGTGCTTCATGGAATTGTAAGAATTTTAGCTTCTTAAGAGATTCAGCATTTTAACCCTTAGTATAAGAGTATGAGTAACAAATAAAAATGGTGTAAACTGTCTAAAACCGATGTTTGCTCTCCTACACACTCACTGTTTACTGCTTTTTCACTCTCCGGCCCTCCCCCTCTCCCTCTGCAGGTTTTACACACCCACTTGTGGGCGGGGTCTATCCTAAAAGTTCTCCGAGGTTCAAAGATCTTGTGTTTTTTCCATCTGTTTGTAGGACCTAAAATAAAAGAAATTTGGCCATTTTTGTTCTTTATGGGCATTTGCATGTGATGCCATTTTTAAAACCCCAGTAACGGTTATTGTTATTACGTTTTTTTTGTTTTTTTTTAAACAACTTTGGTTCTATGTGACACTGGAACACAAAACAAAGCTCAGCATGACATCTGACACCTCGAGCATCAACACAGACCAGGGGAATTTCCATATGAGGAGCCATTTTGCCAACAATTTACCATTTGTCGCACTTCCAGCACAGGTCCATGTTGCTCGTGTTTTACGGGTTAAGGAATATAAAATGCCAGAAGTACCAAGAGTTTGCATAAAAGGTGATCTGCCTCTGATTTTTGCACTGATTTAAAGATTTATTTACCAGATGACCTACAGCTAGATAACTCTTGGTTGCACAAACTTACAGAACGCAATTTTTCAATTATTTTTTTATTCGAAAATTTTCCTTTAGCTTGGAGTAAAAAGCACCACCGGCTGTTGTGACCTGACATGTTTAGCCAAAAAATTATATTTGTTTTAATTCGATTTTTATTCTGAAATACAAATGTATCCTTCTAATTCTCAGTTGAGACACAAGGGTAAGACATTATATATACGAACATATTAGAATAACCAGGCCCCGTGCTAGAAGTGGGTAGTCCCAGCCGCTGCTTTTACGAATCCTTGACCTGCGCCTCAAGCTTGCTGATGCTGTGTTATTAGGTCATTTCTGGTCATTATTTTGAAACTGTCGCTCAGTACATGAGGGCAGCCCGTCACCCCCACAAGCCCATTCTTCCCAGCCCACTCCCTGCATCCTGCAGATACTCCACACGGGAGAGCAGAGGTGAGGGGAGGAAAAGGAAAAGCCTGGTGCAGCCAAACAGAAAATCCCACACTTGACAAAAGAGGCCACCTCATTTTTCAACCCCCCCCCCTCATAATACACACACACAAAAGGGTGAAAAACTATTGAGCATGCCACTGCTGCATAAACACAAAGCTAACAAAATTAAAACTAATGCTACCGCAACTAACAACTTACGCTTTCATTTTCCTTCGCTAAATGAATCAGGAGAGCGGTGTGGGAAGCAGGAACAAGAAATGAAGTGCAGGGGAATGTAGGTAATAAATGGGCGCCAATGTAATGGACAAGCCACGGAGCCATGATTTATGAGGAGACGGATTAAAGAACACAGCAAAGAAAATGAAAATGAGGAGCCTGCTAGTGAAGGAGAACACTTAAGATGATCTGTGCGGAGAAGACGCAGATGAATATGTAAGAGGCATGTTTTCTGATTAAATCTGTCCCCGGCAGGAGTCACTGAGATGGGATTAAATTTTACTAAATCCAGATGATCTTTAAGGGAGAGCATAAATTTGTCTGAAGATTTGTGCTCTCGTTTCGCCATCTGTGGCGCCAGCCAGAGCTCGAAAGAGCAGAAATGTCCTTTATTTACTACCTCTCTCCAATACCTGGCATTTGCTTTATTGTCATACTTCTCTAGACGTCATCAAACCATGGCCAACCTAGAAAGGAAGGAAATTGTACTTCCTGTTACTGTTCATGGTTACTGAACATACAGATACAATAAATGAAGGGTCACTGGGTTTATACTTCTAACCCACCCAGACCTACGGCCTCTTCTCGGGAGATTTGTTGACACTCCATGACTGTTAATAGTGGGGGAACAATTTGCTCTCCATAGTCAGAACAAGCTGCTTTCTGTGTAACTGTGGAGGGTTTTTTTTCCCCTGGTATGCCCGCACATGCCCAAGAGGGTGCTTGAAACCTCAAGAAACTAATATCCATAAACAGCAGCACCAGGGAAAAAAATAATTGCATTATTTCAGGAGGGCTGAGCAGCAATAAGGGTCTCCTCTAATTAGCGGGCACCACATAGCAGTGGTGGGAGAGCGTCAGTGGTGACAGCAGATTGAGAGTGACACGGCCATGGCTGGTGACACACATTACAGCCTCCGCTCCGTCCTGGGGGAGAGCTCGCTGCAGCTGGAGTGGATATGGCATGACAGCAAGAGAGAAAAAAACAGGAGCCCAGCACCTTTGCACACTCTTACACTCTCTCTACCAACATGTGCTGGAATATCGCTGCAGCCCTCAGTCCTTAGAGAGTGGAGGCATCTTGTAGACGGACATTGCATTTACAAGTATGCATTTGACAGTACATGAATGCAATTACAGTGCATGCACGTACAGTACGTTGAACAGTACATGTATGCATATACCTGTATGCATTATTAAGACTGATCTACAATTGAACTGCCACACAGATATAGATAAATACAGCATCAGGAGTCTTGCCCAAGGTCTCTTATTGCTGCTTGGATACAGAATCACACTACACCAACGCGTATAATGGGTTGGTGTGGTTTGAGGGGAGGTGAAACCGGATTTTATTGGTTAATGTTACTTTGTCTTTATAGCGGGACAAATAGTGCATGATATGTCCATGGTGATGCACTTACATGGTGAACAAAGTCAATTCAGATTTCAAGCCGACTTTTAATAATATATATTAAAAACGAGTCACTCATAAATAACCCAAACAGCAATAAATCTTCCTATTAAAACAAGAAAATAACGTGAACTCCCGTAACACTGAACTTTTGAACACGAGCGAATTTAAGGTGCATTATGCTGAATATGGTACAATGTTTTAATTTCTAGACATTATATGCATTTTATTCAGCCCATTTTACCAGGCAAATGACACACGGGCTCAGGTCTGCTCCAGACTGAACCGATTCCTTCTAAACGCAAGAAACTAATGTGGCGGTTAACACGCAAGAATGGGGGAGGCCCAAAGGAATTTGTTTTGAAGTCTTAGAGGCCCGTTTTGTCTGTGTTAATGCATGTTGTGACATACTCTGCAAACTTCTGCAGATTCCTGTCAGCACCACTACATACAAACCAAGTGGCAACAGTGGCAACATCTGTGTATAAGTTAGACAAAAGAATGAGCCCGCTACAGCCGAACTGCACGCATGTGCGCGTAACTTCGAACAGAGAGAGTACTATTGGTGAGAGAAAGGGAAGTGAAGCAGCGGGCAAGAGAGGGCGTCATCCCAACTATATAATACACATTTCACACTGTGTCTGAGGACAGCGGCCCTGACGCCTGCCCACACTCGCATTCTCTCTCCGGCTTTGTGTTTGCTCTCCAGCTCTCTCCCTTTTTCCACTCCTGTGCCTGCTATCTTCTTTCTTGCCTCCTTTTATCTGCTGCCTGCTCTGGTATCTGCTGCTGTGTTGTGCAGTCTGCTGCAGACGTGTTTGGATGGAGACGGTGCGGTTGGCAGGCCGCTGTGTGGAACAGAGGTTCATGTTAAAGTAATGCGCATGCAGTGTCTCCGTCCAACCCACGCCCACGCGCTCCCCCGCACTCGCCCTCCCCATTGATTTCTATAAACGGAACATTGATTGCGAACAAAGTTCAGAAAAGGGAGCCAAAATTCCTCGCTGCTGGTTTCTCCACTGGCTACACTCTCAAACGCACACACACACACACACACACACACACACACACACACACACACACACACACACCACACAGGACCAGACTTCTCCCTTTGTGCTGCCTCATCCTACCCCAGCACTCTTTCTATGGAAGTCATCCAGTAATGTGGTTTTGTTTGTGCGACTGTGTGTGTGTGTGTGTGTGTGTGTGTGTGTGTGTGTGTGTGTGTGTTTGTTTTTGTGTATTTTCAGGTCTGATTTTGAAATATCATAATAAGAAAACAAAGCTAACATACAATTCCAGCAAGAACAAAGTCCTGACTTGAAATCTGAAACCAAACTCGTTTAACTAGCTCAAAACAAATTCTAATGTTTTATTACATTGTTTGTTACATTTGTGTTTAATGTTTAAACCTATCTAAGATGTCTAAGCAATTTGCTTAGGTGTCTAAGGTTTCTGCACGGCACTGCATCTTCTGATGCCAGAAATCAGGACGACAGGTCTGCTGGATTAGCCTAAGAGATACACTTCTGCAGGATTACAGATGCAGGTAAATGAATAAAACACAGACATATTGGCCCAGCAGCTCAGTGCCACTTAAATGTTCTGCTCTTTTCAACTGAAATAAAAATGTGATTAAACTGATGTGCTCCTCTGAATATGTAAAAAAACATGATATTGTAAAAAAATGTGTGTACGTGTGTGTGAGTGTGAATGTATGTGTGTCCAAGTTTCCATGTTTCACGTCATTGCTATGCTGGTACTCCTCACATTTTCTCTAAATGCTCGATCAAACTGCTTTTCCATCCGTAGCCGCAAGTTCTACATCATAAAGCTCGAGGATGCAGGGGTGAAAACACTTTGACTAAGGCCTTGGGGAATCAATCAATTTGGGGCAAAACACTCCCCGAAAACATCTTAAATATACACTCACTGCCCGCTGACTTATTTACTCAGCGTTCCAGTGATCCAAGACTGTCGGGAGAAGCAGCAGAGGCGAACTGTGATGTGCCTGAATTAACACATTCTGCTCTTTATAGAGGCCGTCTCTGATCCGCGTCTGTGTCTAAGACACACACACACACACACACACACACACATGGACACGGACACAAAAACACATGTATAAACTCACTCAGGTTTCCAAATCTCCCCAAACTCCTCTTTTCTCTCTGATCTGAACTGCTTTCAAGGGTAAAAGAGACACCAAGTTCACTAAGCTCTCTCCACCAGTCTAGCTTCTTTTTCCCCTCTTCCAGTATTAGATGAAGGGGAAAAATATGATCACCATAAACAAACACTAATTGGTAGCTAATTTTGTTAGTTCTTGTCTGGCTGATTTATTGCCTCTGGGCCGGTATGAATAATTCATAGGAGTGACATGCAGCTGGGCGTTTTAGAGCTGGAAGGGACTTCATTACGGCCACTCACCACTGCTATTTGAATAATATGCAAATGAAACAGCCTCCATCCTCGCCTTCATCTCGCTCCTCTTGCTCCCGTGTTCAACACGCGCCTTCCTGGGCATCGCTCGGGCCGCCGCTGGCAGAGAAAGTCCGGACAGAGAGGGCAGGCTGGCAGGGAGGGCACGCTGGTATTCAGCAGTTGGTCGGGAAGCAAGAGGCGGGTGAAAGAGAGGTGGTCTCAGAAGACAGGTTGACATTTCGCTGGTGCTCGAGTGGAGGAGATTAGGGGCTGTTTGGAGCCTCTGAATGGCTGAGGCTCAGTCTGGGTGCTGGCTGGCTGCTCCACTGCTCTGGCCAGTGTGTATAAATCCTCACAGAGATCCAAAATCACCATAAGTAGCAGGCCAATGAGATCCGAGATCAACATTCATGAGATCCCGCATGTTATGAATGGATTAGGTCAGGGCTGTCCAATTCCAGTCCTGGAGGGCCAACATCCAGCACAGTCTGGCTTTTTCCCAAATAAACCTGGTAATTACCTGTGGGGTTGAACCTGCTGAGTTTGAGCAGGGAAAAGGCTAAACTGTGCTGGACTAAGCTGGACACCCCACCTTAGGTGCTGGTACATGGGGTGAACACTGTGAGAAATGGCCTACACAGTTAGTTCTTTTTTTTTTAACAAGATATGCAGAAGAACCTCACTGTCATAACATTTTGCTGTAACAAGTGCTTCAATGCGTCTTTTCAGGCCATGGGAATACAACAGCTCATCTCATTACCTCGGTGCTAACAAGGCCCAGTGTCGCAGGACAGTGAATCCACGCGCTCGCCAGAGTCAGTCTCACATAAACTACATCCAGTTTGAAGTGCTAAATATTTCATGAGTACAAATGTGCAAAACAGCGAGTGTTTTTAATATTTCATTCACTTTTGCTCTGTGGTCCCATGTCCATGCGTAATATTTTAGTCGAAGATTATTGGAGCAGAACTAAGGCGACCCTGATGAATGCCATTCCACCACTCCCGCGTCCCCAGCGTATATAATCGCATATAGGATTGAGTTCTTCTGCATGCTCTCTCAGCAGGCTGTGTTAAGAGTTTTTAAGTATTGTTTCATTTTGTTTACGGCCCATGAGATTTCTGTGGGAGTCCAAGTTCTTAAACTGAGCACAACTGTAGCCTGACAAAATTCTGTCCAAAGCCAACTGCCACCAACGGAAAACCAAAGCCTGCACCTGTTTAAGGGGCATTTCATGTGTTATTTCTTTTAGTATTCTGTAGTGTAGCAATGCATCCCTCAGTTTCATCTGAGACACAGAATTCTTGCTTTTATATTGTTTTAATTTTTCGCTCACCAGTGTTTTTTCACTATAGATCCCAGAATGCATTATACTCAACCAATTAATCAATCTATTGGATAATAAATAAAACCAAGCTAGCATTAAAGTTGTCTTAGTCATTGAGCGCGATAGCTATTGTCCTTAACAAATAAAATTCACTTAGAAGAGAATTCAATTTGAAGAATGACTATATTCTTCAATATCAGTTTGAAGAACACCTATAGAGTGTAGTAAACTGGCTCGTGTGATGGATAACTCTCACCTCACAAATGAGAGTCAAGGCTTCAACTCCTTATAAAGAAAGGGGTTGTGAGAAGGTGATTAATATTCTTTTCTTCCTGAATAAGAGCATCTTCTAAATATGAAAAATGCTGCGTGTTGTTTTTCACCATTTAAACCCCCAAATATTTTAAAATCTATAAAATGTCATTACAGAATATTAGAATCATTTATAAAAAATAAAAAAAGATAAAAAATATAATACACTTCAACAAAAATATATAAACTTGAAATGTTTATGTATTTTTAATGGCCATATGTATTCGTTTTTTCTTTACTGAAGTGGTTGTGATTATACATCTTAAGTATCACGCGCTCAGACTTGCATGCAGTATGAGTCTCCCTCATTTACAAAAGTAGGTTCAGAAATAGAACGAGAAACATATTGAATTATGCTTCTTGATTGCAGTCTTGACAGTCTAAACACAGGCCTCATCCAAACCCGAAAACTCTGATGTGAAGAGCTAAGTTTGGACTCAGATTCCGGCGTCTACCCTGTTGTCACCCTGTTTACAGGCCTGCCAGGCACAGGGGTGGACACAGGGAGCCGCTGGAAGGCCTGGCCAGGCGGACGGGTCGAGGGTGATAGAAATGTCAGCGGTGAGAAGAGGCCGTTAAATGGCAGACGATGCCCAGTAGAGGAGGTGTTAGCGCCCCACGGGTGTTGCTTGTCTCTCCCAATCTGTCATAGCTGTGGAGATACAGCACCTCGGGAGACAACCTGCTGCAGCCCCGGGCAACAGCGACCACTAACCTTAACCCCCTTTTCACTCCCTTCATCTCCTCCATCTCCGGCCCCCCACCCACTCTTTCTCCTCCGTTCCCCCCTTTTCTCCCCACATGCCTCGGGGCCATGGAGTTGCTGTCCACCGCGGTCTGTCAGAGTTTCTCCCCGCCATGCTTATTATCACACAGCATCAGGCCAGTCGCCTGATAGCCCCTACGAAACCAGCCTCGCTGAACATCAGCAGCAGTGACAGCCAGACCTCATGCACACACTGGGACATGGCACAACGGCTTCACACTCATAATCATCACCCCAGGCCTTGTTTCCTAAGGCTGTAAACATACCGGCCTGTCTGTTCATTTCACAACCGTTATCGTCCTGTCTTCTTTTAGAGATAAAAACTTCTACATTTGATGTTCTTGCCTGGTGGCGGAGAAATAAGGGCGTACTGCATGACTGCAGGAACTCAGCATCAGTCGTTATCTAAATTTTGAAACCAGTGTAGGTTTCTTGAGCAAACAAGCTGAAACCAGGCTCCAGATTTGAGCCAATTGCTTTTAGGAGTCCATTTAATGGAGAACTGAATTATGCTCATATGTTTGAAATTACAGAGATGTCTTATGTCGACACTGTTGAATTTGTATATACCATTCACTCACAGTCTTTAGGAACTACATATATATATATATGAAAGGAGCCCATTTTGAATTAATCACTTTTGTGATGCCACGAAAACCAACATATAGCCAATTGAAGCAATAAGCTTCAGCCTGTATTACTTTTGAACAAGGTACAATGGAGGACAGCCAATAAGAACAGAGGTCATTTACATATGCAAGTCTGCAAGGCACAGTAGCAAAAGCAGCCAATTCAATTCTGAGGGATAAATATAGTCAAGTAAAAATGTTATAAGTGTGTTATAAGTGGATTTCAGAGGAAAAAATCAAACTAAAAGAAAAATGTAGCTCATGTATCTTTTAACCTTCAATAACAAGTTTTGATATTTTGTTTGTCATCTGAAAAAGTGGATGGAGTAGAGGTTAAGCCCTTTTAATTGCTTGATTCTCCCTTTGTCCTGAAGCGGAGTCAGGGCCCTGAGGCAAAAGCTCCTGACCTCATCCCAAGGCTCCTGCAGGGGGATTGCCAAGTCTGCCACCTGGCAACCGACTCCAAACCCCAGATTAAGACATATCATAAATGCAGAGAAGTAGTGGAAGATTTAGAGTGTAATGTCAGCTCTTTTCTCTAAAGAGGATCATGCGAGCCGTGTGGCCTAGAATATTGGACTCTTCCACAGGCTCACGTCTTGGTAGAGATAAGAAAGGAGAACTGGGGTCAGGGTGTGTGTACGTGTGTGTGTGTGTGTGTATGTGTGCGTGTGTGTGTGTGTGTGTGTATG
>JBBPCX010000006.1:21735490-21752498 GCA_037974365.1 Hydrocynus forskahlii
TTTTTTTTTTTTTTTTTTTTTTTTTTTTTTTTTTTTTTTTTTTTTTTTTTCGGCCCAAAACAGAGAGAGAGATAGAAAAGCAATGAGAGAAAAGGAGGGAAAAAAAGAAAGGGTGGGATGGAAAAAGAGCGGGGTGAGAGGGAGGAGGGGCCAGGCAGATCTACGTACTATTACTGTCTTAAGAAAACTTTTTTATACCATTTGAAACGGCTACCGTTACATGCTATTAACTTTCAATGACAAATCCACCACCAGAAATGCTGTAAAATAAACCTTTCAGGTTTATTAAACTTCGAACTCCTGCTGCTAAACCCTTAACCCCAAAAAGGTTGATTATACGAGTTTACACTTCAACTTTTGTGCATACTAACTTTACAGCAGTTAATACACGGAATAATAACTGAATGAGGCCTACACTGTGAACAATTCATATAATTTTCCTGTAAATTGCAAACCTTTTGATCAATAACATGTTTTCTTAAATTTGAATTGTATGAGCTCATAGTCTGATGTGATCTTCACTGACTGTATTTTTGCTATGAATACAATTTACTGTATAATTTACAGTACGTTCCTGTAAAACGTGATTACCTTAGAATAAAAAAAAATATCTATATACAAAATGGGAAAACAAAAGGACACGGTTTCACATTTCACAGCACTAATTATAAATATAAGTGCACGGTTGTGTTCAGCCCAGTCAGTAAACATTACCTATAACTGGTTATAGCGAAGTACAAACGACTGAACTGCCCTCCACATTAATTATTATAATTTGTTGTAAATTAATTTATATGTATAGTTTACAATACTCTTACTGTTCTCTTTAAAGTGTGTCCAGTGAGTAGATATACAGACATTTACCAATAGTTACTGTAATTGTAAAGCTATACAATTTTAACACAGTATAATACTGTATAATCACAGTACTTTACCTGTAACTAAGTCTGTAACTTACTTTAATTTTACAGTGTAGACTTCATTTTTTTACCCTATTGCTTATATGTAAAGCTACCTTTTCAGAGGTACAATGTTTGATGGAGACAATAAAGTATTTTGAATGTGTGCCCGGATGAGTACGAGGAGAAGGTAGTTCAGGACTGTTTTAAGACGCTGTTTCAAGACCTAATCAGAGGTGTGAAGCCCCGCGATTTCAATTTTAGATGAGCACAAGCATCAGTTGTTCAGAATGCAAGCTGAGCACATCCGCAGATGTAGGGCGTGAGGGGTGCTGCTCCAAACATCAGAAGGTAGGGAGGGGTTACAACTCCATGGGGTCTCGACCCCAGGAAACACATAGCAGGTGGTTTGACAGTGTGCCATTAAAACGCACTTGCATCCACACACGCACACACAAACACACACACACACACACACACACACACACACACACACACACACACACACACACACACAGTCAAATGTCTGTAAAGGTCAGAGCTGCCACCCTGCCTGCCCCAATGGAGACACAATCCTGGAGAACCGCAGCTCTTTCGCTTTTTGTTGTTGGAGTGATATTCCTGCTGCTCTCCCGCCGTGAGAAGGTCATCTCCAGCCGCCAGCAGGCGAGGGGCTGCCTCTGAAGACCCTCCGCCTGTTTTCCCCCACATTCACAAAGGTCTCATCCCGAGCAGTCTCATTGTGAATCTGCCTCTGTATCGCTGCCTCACCGCGAACAATGTTGTCAAGCAAGCATGGCACACATGACAAGCCTCAGACTAGTGGGAGGAGGAGGAGGGGCGGCAGAGGGAGAGAAAAGGTCTGCATTTTTAGAGCCACACAGCCGCGAAGTTAAATACATTTAAGTGTGGCCAAAACACGTCTGCGGTGGGCACAGCATCGCTACAACCAGAAAAGCATTTGTGTTGTCCATCTAAAGTCAGGCCAAGCCTCAACCATGACACAAAATTCAATGACCATTTTTCATATATTGCAAGACATATCACAGTCGCATAATGTTTAAGCATACTGTACTACAGGGGGTCCTCAATTTATGACACAGATCCGTTCCTTCGATAATGATGTAACCCGAATTTTGGTGTTAGCTGAAACACACCCTAGCCTAAGTCACTTACCTGTTCGAACACAGATGTAAAATCATAAACACACAACAAAGCCTCAGAAAAAGGAAAAGGAAAACTCCCTCACTCATACGCTGCGATACTGCGTATTCTTCTAGTTCGCCCACGTAGTCTGTAAGTACAAGGCTAGCAGTGTAAACCGAGCGGGAGTGGGTGTGTATGTCAAGACGGTTGTAAACCGAGGACCCCCTGTATATGGTCTATAAGACTTTAATCCAGTCTTTCACCTCCAGTGTTAGGTATTACGCTTTGAAAGAACGTCTGTATGGCTAAAGCTCTTGTCTGTCAAAATTGTTTACAATGAAAACACCCCCACGTGTTCTAATCTCCATGAAAGATGTATGCATATCCCTGTCATTGCTTCTTGGCTTATATTTGTAATGAATAGTGCCATGCAACCTGTTCATGTAAATCCTACCAGGGAAGCTGAAATGTGATCCCCACTCAAGTAAATAATGCTGCATAGGCGTACATGCTGTTTGCAAAATGCCTGCAACAGCACACGGCAGGCACTTCTAAACACGCGTGTACAGAAATGCATGCGAGAATGCAAACGCAGGGCCAGGCCTCCTCTATAGTGTCATGATCAGGCTGCCCTGTTTCTACTCTGTTTGTAATCACAAGGCTTGCTCTGACAGGAAGAGCAGTAATGAACAGATCGAGGCCACACGGCGTCATGTTTCTGCCATTAACCGTGGCGCTCTTCATCTCCGGCTCCTTTTGCAATTGAACCATCAGCTGGACGCGGTGTCTGCTGGTGGAGTGTGCAGAAATGGAAAGCTTCAGCACTGGAGTACCACACAAAAGCAGTGGCGTTTGATGGCTTCTATCGGGGAGAGGGAGCAGCAAGACCATTGTCTGCTGCCACGCTCCTGACAGGCCGTAGAGGAGACCACACCCCTCCGCCCCTCGCTCCAGCAATTAGTGGTGTCACAGTTTCATTAAAGCATCAGCTATCAGCTTAAGCCTGCTCTTTAGTGTACAGATAATAGGACATCCATCCTTGCTTTTAGATGTAGGCTTTTTTGAGGAGATACAGGAAAAGACACGAAGAAAGACAGAGAGTGAGAGTTGAACTCATTACTCTAAGGAGGTCGAAACATCTGCATCGAGGCAATAAACTACTGACCCATTTACAAAAGTCACAGATAGTGAGATATACCTTTAATATATCCTCACTAACATCTTGGGCTCCCTTCGTGTGTCCATATCCAAAGGCTTACTATTCAGAAACAATATAAAATCTTGGAGTTATTAAGGACAGCACTGCCGCATCGGCACTAAAATGGTCTAAAGACATTTCCCTGTACTTCCCTGTACTAAACGAACAGAAGAGTCAATGTAAACCTGTTTAATAGAAAGAGCAACAACCACACACTTCAGCTTTAGCTGAGGAGTGGAAGGAGGAGTGGAAGTCTGCGGCTGTCGACAGGTTAGTAAACACATATAGTCACTGCCAAAACAAAACTTCGCGTCTCCGGGAGAGGTTGAGATATACTGTGGGACAGTTTATCACAATGTTATCATATTGCCCAGCCCTAAGTTCAAGGGGTTAATCAAAATCACCGCTATCACAATGGACAAACAAACCCTTCTAGCATTTCTTGCACCTGTCTAAGAAGGGCGGGTGTAAATATTCTATGTACGACACTCACACCTCAGTCCAAGCATGAAATCTACAGAAAAGATTTATTTTTTTTAAAAATCCCACACTCAGGGCAGAGGCATACCAGAGTCTTATGACAGTCAGGTGCAAGAAACCCCAGAAATCTCCACGGTTTCCCCACATCTACCGCAGGGCTTAAGTATGGGATTTGGATCAGAGGAAGGGAAAGAAAAAAGGAAAGAGATTTTGATTTTTGCCGCTCTTAAGCCAGAGAAATAAGTATTCCAGTGCCTAACCTTTTACAGCCTCTCACCAGGGGTCCTAAGAAAGGTACTACCAGCAGCAGCCTCCACTCTTCTGGCAGTGGAGGGGGAGGGGCTGGGTCACTCGGGGCTAAACGGCCCCGGGAGAACTTGGGGACTGCTGGAGAAAAGTAACCTGGTTTGTAAAGGTAGAATGGAGTTAGCGTGTTGAAAAGGAGCCGGTGGGATCTAAACGTTTATCAAGTCTCCACATCCAGGCCTTTGAATTATTTATTGAGCTGTGAGTGTGTTTTTGTGTGTGTGTGGGTCTGCACAGAGTCCCGCGCCCCCTGAGCAGGCAGGATGGTGATTCCCGCTGTTTGATATTGCCTCCCCTCCAGTGGCTAAACAGGGGCTATGAAAGAGTTCGCGGCTGCCGTCAGCTGCTGAAGTCCTATTAACCGTGAAAGAGCCCCCTATTCAGCGCTGGCTAAGTAAACCCTCTGTGGGGGTCTGGGCACCATTCACGCTTGAAAGCGACGGTTAATAATCTGACAACGAACCAAACTGCTTCAATTTAATCCATCTTTCACTTGAGGAGTATTAGATATAAACATGTGCCTTCACTAATTGCCTGAACTGGAGTCTGGCCTCCAGTGTACACTAAATATGGCTAAGGTCCTTTCACCCACTGCATTTCAGAGCACTAAACAAAAAGAATCATTGAACAACTCTCTGTTAATTCTCAGGGTCTGTCTGCAGAACCACACTTTCCTTCCTCTCTCATAACAACACACCTTAGATATATTAGTTCCTAGGGCTGATAAATCTTCATATATTTTAATATCACAATAGAAGACATCCCGGTATCAGATGACATCTACATTTGTATTAGTAGAGTTAACGAACCCATAAATTTACTTAAATTGACACCAAAAATACGTTTTTAAACAAACTCCGTTGTAGCTTTTTCACAGTACACAATACGAGACCACATTTTTGGAGCTGGAATGGCCAAAAGATCCAGCACAGTTACAATTAAAAACACTTTCAAACACCATGAATATAAATGATTTCTATTCAATATTTTCCAGCATTACTTATAGTTACCGGGTTTGGCTTATAAGTACTTTCAGTTCAACCAGATGTGCTGGTGACAAAGAACAATGGCTTTTCTTCTAAGAAAATACCTTTTCTAAGAAATCCTTGTTTTTACTGCATTTCTTTTTGTTTCCATGTCTTCTAATGTTACTTTTTTTCACACAATCCACACTTACTGCTGACATAAACATTTTCAAACGACCTACTTAGGTGGCTCGACTTCTGAACGAGACTTTATATTGCAGGTCCTGGATATGGTACTAACAGATTTGCAACAAATCATGGACATACATCATGAAAATAGTTCTATATTGTCTATCCAATAAATGAAATTCAAGTTACTAATTCTTGCCTACAGAGTGAGGTGTGGGTCTGCACCCAGCTACCATAATCCTCTCATTCAGTCTTATGTTCCTACTCTCCCTCTGCTCCTCCACCTCCACCGAACCCTACACACAAGGCAAACCCAGTCCAGACTCTTCTCTCTTGTGGTTTCAGCTTCCCATCTTACCACACCATCTATCATCATAGACCCTCCCAGAAATATGGTATAAAACAGAAAGAAAATGCAATACCAGGGTAGATAACTAAATAATATATAAACGGCTTAAAAACCCTTACAACTGCTGCGAACTTAACTCTAACTTTGTAAAAACATGAGCTATGCATACAAATAGCTGGTGTTTTAACCAGTATAATTAACACTTTATTTAGTGGCGAGGGCTCTTCTGGTAAACTCTCCATCCGCAGTCTAGAGTTCTGCTTGCCCTTGACAGCACATTGGGTCGTGTTCTCACTGAGGGGGAAGAATGACAGAGGCGTTGTGTTGGACGCTGGTGTTTATAAGGTCACATAATCTCCTGTCCAGGTTTTGAGTGCTGAACAATGTTGCATAGCAGGGTGCTGGAAAAGACACGATGCAGGGAGTGCGCTGCAGAGGAAGCTTTTTTGTAGCTTTTGGCTCGGATCATTAGTGGTGTCAGCATCAGGCGGAAATTACCATTTAACCCATTCAACTGGAAGGAACGGTGAGTGGATCTAGACTTCCATTCTTCAATCTCATAATCACATAACTTACATACTTCTTAAAGTTACTGAATGATTCATGGCAGTTGCAGATACGTTTAAATTAAAGACTTTAAATGAATGACTTAACACTAAATATTAAGAATTAAGAAGTTGAAAGACAAACTTTCAAAACACTTTCTGCATCTTACCTCACAAGACAGTCTCTGAGTGTCACATTTAAAATGGAATACGAGGGTCACTCTCTTTTTTTGGGGGGGGGGTTGTGTGGTATGTTCTGAGTCTCTGCAGTGGTAGTAGCTGTGTTAGTGTGGGGCTAGAAGGCTAGGAGGCTGCTCCTGGGCTTGTCCCTGTTAATGTAGCGCCCCTGGACAAGCCTGAGGCTTTGTGACTCAAACAGCATGCTTGCCTGCCTGTCATTTTACCTCCCTGTCTGTCTCTCCCAATGTCTGTCTTTCCGAATGCCTGCCGGAGTGCTCCCTGTACCCCTCCCTGCCTCGTTCGTCTCCATCCTCTTCTCTTCCAAACCCTTCTGCCTCAATTTCTGTGCAAGCCTCGAGCCTCTAGCGACTTGTCTGCACTGTCTGTGTCAGTATATAAGCCAGAAAGAGCGCACACCTGCCAAAAAATTAGCCAGGACTGCTACTAAAGCAGGCTTCTTCAGCGTGACGATGCTAACATTTCATCCCTCGTGCTCCTCCACAACTCGCGTAGAGCAGATGAGCAAACAAACCCATGGCAGCCAACAGTTTTAGCGAGATGTGCTTCAGCTTTTTGTTCTCTGTTGTGGGATTTAGGGTATTGGAAGGAAAAGTTGAAGAAAACGCGAAGCAAGTCATGCCACACAGAATGATTTTCTTTTTAACAATGATCTAAACAGAAGAGGGATTTGCCCAGTTTGGCATCGACTGGATTCGCCACTGGAGATTTGCCTCGTTTATCTTCTTGGAGGGCTTATTTCATGGTGTCGCGTTCTCGCTGCTTCTGTCGGGAGTGTTGGGCTGTGGAACCGGTAGTCCTGCTAGGCTGCTGCCATGAAAGCTGTCTTCAGTTCAGAGGATCTGCAAGACTAACCCTCCAACCCCTGGGAAAGTTCTCCATATCATTGTGTTGAAGCACGGAAAACACAACCTCTCAAAGAAAGACCGCTGTGACAAACGTTTGTCTCCATTCTGAATCCTCCAAACCTCATTTTTAATAACACATGTCCTGACTCTAAGGCCCAAAGGATGATCAGATGATAAAGCTGGCGAATGCTTCCACAGTTAGCAGGAAGTGAGTTTGTGTGGCCAACTTCCAAATTTAGACCTACAAATACGAAAATCACTCATGTGTAGAGATAAGCCCTGAATTGCTGTGCATGTAACCCTCAGATGGTGCAGTTGACACTGGAAATAACTAATGCATGTTGTAATCTTTAGAGATGCACTATTGGAATCATATCAGCAGATGTTCGTTTTAAATACAGATGTTCGCTTTATGTTTTTGATTTCTCTGGAATGAAAACTCTGTAGCCACAGAGTTTAGACAGGGAGACTTTCTCTCACCAGGCTTTTAGCGAGCTTCTGCATAAATGAAAATTAGCGTCACCCCACATTTGCCTCTAACTTTTTATATTGATTGTTTGTTTTGTTTTTTTATCAATACCACATTTGTGTTTGTAGGAATAGATGTTTCATTATTATTTAAATTTTCTTTTGATGCAAAGCTGTTGTGTGCTCAGTCTTGTTTTTTGAATTCCTCGACAGTGAAAAAGTCAGAAGAACCTGATAGGACAGAGTGTAAAGTGAAAGTAATGTAATTTGTTATGTAGCGTATTACAGGTAATTATGTAATTATATTCCAATGGTGTTGCAAACCCATAATGATGATTCTACTCTAAAGGTAGGGATGTTAAAATATCTCTCTTAAAACCAAACCAATGTGTGGAATGTCATATATTAATTAGGAGGGTGTTTCAAATTCCCAGTTAATAGACGAGCGGCCAAAATGGGCTTTTTAGTCTATCTGGCAATGATGCAACGTCATTAAAAAACAATGTATTTACTAATTACTGATTGTCCTTTATCAAAGGGAATTCACCACCGCCGTTTGGAACCTGGCCTCCATGTAAAGTAACTCTAAAGGAAGATTTGAACAGTGTTGTGACAGGAAATGCCTAGATGCCTAGCGCTTCATTAAAAGAACTGGCCAATCCTTTGAAGCTTCACTGTCTACATCATGTATGCAGCCTGCCAGCTATACAGGCTTAGTTGGCTTTAATGGCAGCAAAACCAGGCTTTGGGAAGTGGTGTGTCCTGTTTTCCAGCAAAGGCCCTCCTTCTGATAACAAGTTTAGCCCCTAAAAGGCTCAACTGCTCTAATTTTAAAAGTGTTCTTAACCTCACTTAACTTTGCCCATGCCACTAGAGACTCTCTCATTTCTTACAAATACACCTCTCTCTCTCTCTCTCTCTCTCCTCTCTCTCTCTCTCTCTTTCTCTCTCCTCTCTCTCTCTCTTTCTCTCTCTCTCTCTCTCTCTCCTCTTTCTCTCTCTCTCTCTCTCTCTCGTATAAATGGATGACATACATACAGGGCTTCATCAATCAAGACCAGATGAAATATGGGGTGTAGAGGAGTTGGCCAAGCCCCGGGGTGCTTAATACATCTATAAATCCTCCCTGGTCTGAAACGAGGAGGGGGGCCAGTAACAATGACCCAAAACTCAAAAACAGACACATGTAACGCCACAAATAAACACACCACATGCTAAACCTGGCAAAAAAAAGCCACAGAAGTCAGCCAGTGACCAATAAAAAGAAGCATTCTCTAAATAAGCTCAATTGTGCCACCTCTTCTCCAGAGAGGCTTCCCTAACAGCAGTCATATTAACTCTTATTTGCAATTTGCATACAATCCATACATGAATATGAATATTTACTGTAGCAATATGGGTTAAGTACACTTCTCAAGGGTACGGCAGCACTAGCCGCCTCTGGCAACCTGCTGTTCCCTAAGCTCTGCTGCACATTAGTGCCTGGGGTGCCCAAAGCCCTTGCTTTCATCTCCTCCAGTCTAATGCACACACACTGATCCTCTTGGACAGGCTCCTAGGACAGTTAGGATAATTAAAATGATGCTAATGAGGAAATACAGTATAATGCTCAATTAAATATTTACACACATTTTCCTTTGAACACTTATTTAAGCTTTTTTTTTCTGCATTATTACCTTTCTAAATCGGCAATAATGAAATCAATTCAAGGCAAGACGGATGTCCCACTGGGGGCTAAACTGTGTGTGATGCACATTATCCAAAAGTTTCACCTCTATGAAATACGAAGTGTTGCATTTTTTTTTTACACAAATCAATATTAATTTTTCAGTTACATACATATTTTGCATAATGCATATTAATCACCCCCCCGCCTCTTTATTGGGCTGCTGCTCTGTTCAACAGGACGCACCTCATGCTAGCAGGCATTCCAGGCCTCATTTGAAATCAATTTTCATATTGTATATCACGATTTAACTAGGAATACTGTGTGGAATATAGATACAGAAATCGAAGTCGGCTTTGTCTGTTTCTAACCTTTCTTAAACTCAAACAGAAGAAACTCAAATAACGCAAATACTTGAGCTCCCGGCCCAGGGCGAGCCATGAGTCTTTATGGTTTTGTTTCTTTAAATTAGCTCTTATTTTTCCTGATATTCTTCTTTCTTTCTTTGTTTGTTATAACGTTATGCTAAGCCTTCAGCCTGTTTTGTCGTAATACAGTTAAACAGAGATTTACTCTGCTCCCTAAGTTATTGCTCTGTAATCAGGTGATGCTGCAGCTGCAAAAGTTCAAAATGATCAACTCATAATCTGCAGAATTTTCAAAAACTGAATGACATCACTGAAGCCTTAAACTTTCGGAGAGTGCTCCTCCTACCGCAGCGTCCGCTATGTTTATCCAGCCCACTTGGCAAAGCCAGCGTCGGGTCAATCAGCTCAAAAAAGAGTCTGTTCTTAAAATATCCACACTGTGGCTTAAAGCAGTCCTGAGTTTTTGTTTCACTGTACTTAACTCTTTAAACCCAGAATGTGAGAGCACATTCAAATATCTTTTCATATCATTTTCATACCAGTTATGAAATAATGCATTATCATTGCTGGATCATAAGTCCTGAGGGTTAGGTCTAGGCAGCATGGTCTTAAACTCACTTAAAGCAGTGAGGAAGTGGAGCTGATCCCGGATCAGTACTCCCATGCTTAGACTACTTAAAACGCCTTCTAACTGCTCAGTGTCGTGGCTGATGTAATGAAAAGGCAGCGCATCCTGCAAACAAATCATTACTACTAACCCAGTCTCACTGCTATTCATAGCGGTTCTCTGCAGAGCTCTTTTCATTATCCATGTTTGGAGAATGTGTGGTGCCGTCTAAAGTTTTGGTGGAAAAGTAATTAAATGGGAACTGGAGACGAAGAACAGTGCAAGCAATGTGGAGCCCACAGCCGAATCAACTGTGTTTTGATATTTATTTTCCGGTACAGCCAGCTTTAATATGGAGAGGGTAATACTGGGACCATTCCAAGTTCCTTCACCATACCACTCATTAGCTATTTAACCCCATGACACTCTAGGCTTTTTACCCGGTTACTACTCTTAGGGCTTTTTGTTCAGTAACTAGGGATAATTACTCAATATTTATAATGAAACTAATTTGTAAGCCTTGGGATGATCGATATTACAGTATGTAAATAAGGGCTAATAGGGTTCATGAAAATGAAACAGACCCCAGTACATGTGACCTGCTTTTTCACAGACAGTATCCAAAAATAAGGTGCAAATGCACCAATTTGGCAAGATTTTGTCAATAATTCTGCAGGTGATAATCATTTGTCTAAACTAACATAGTCTACAGTTATCCAATACCGATTACCTCTACTTATAAATAACGTTACGGAGAAATGCAACATTTATTTCTGAAGGATCACAGCAGTCGAAAAATACAGAGATTTCAGCACATCCTGCTCTTCTTTAGTAGAATAAAAATCATCAAGTGTCAGTTTGACATATTGGTCACATTAACATCAGCCCAATTATGATAACATTTTAGTGCAATTATCTGGCGACACTGATAACATTCTGATATCATCATACATCCATAATGAAGGTGTGTAAGGTATCAGGAATGAATTTCTGAACTGGCTGAATGATCCACCTTAAACAGCCTGTATGGGATCAATGCCATTCATTTAAAGTGTTGTTATCTGCACTGGATTTAGCATGGATACAGACACAGTGCTTATCACCATCAGTCCAAACTGTTATCAGTACCTTCCAATTAAAGAGGCTATACCTGAAGCAGCTGGAACCTCCGACCTGAGATGTCTCTTTATCTGATTTGAGAAGGCCTCTGTTTTGGATCTTGCTGTCTATTTCAGCTGCTTGTTTCCCCTCCTCTCGCCACTCAGGCTCTAAGTAAGAAGGCCCCACTAAGCCTGTCGAACGTCACCACTCACTGGGACATTGATGGGATTATTAATGCTCTGAAATTAGCCCTTTCATTCTGAATAGTAGCATCGAGGGACGTTCATAATGTATGAACTAACATCCACTGTCAAAAAATATGTGCAGTTTCACTAGTGTCCATGTTTACTAATCAAGTCTCCCTGACACATGTACCAAGAAGTCCAGGGTAACAGAGTGGTGTTAATTGGAGGGCGCAAAGTTGGAATGGCATCACTAAACCGCCAATTTCGTCTGTAAACATGAAGCAGTTAATCATGTCTAAGCTGGAGAACACATCCACGTCCACATACCCCCCCCCCCCCCACCACCACCACCACCCACCCACCCCCAAAACATCCTCTCCAATTAAAATGACGAATAAAGAACCACTCGGAAAGGTCTCTACTGCTTCATTTGCAACAAAATACTACCGGCCCTGGCAAAAAATGCATGAGGAAATAATTAGAACATCATTAAAAAAACAATTTGGCACTACATGGTCCTTGCATTCACTAGCAAATATTAACACCTTCTCCATTTAGCACAGATGTAAATAAATCTCAGGGATTAATGCTGGCCACTGATGCTTGGCAACAATTAAAAACGTCACTGGATATGAGAGAGGAACACACACACACACACACACACACACACACACACACTCGGGCAGCTAAAGGCCAGCCACACAAAGAGTCGACTATTGTTCCAGCGCATTGTTGTTTTAAGCCTTAGTGCTGAGCAGCACTGGCTGTGCTGAGCCTGGCCAATTTCCTGTCCGAAATCTGTGCCTGTGTGTGACAGTGAGGGTCCCTTTTACTGCTTCCTTTTAAGAAACAATGGCGTCTGGTCACAATTAGGTCGGGCAAACATTGAAGGAATTAAAGTAGGCCTCCTAACTGTTAATGACTCAGTGGAGAGCCATAGTAAAGCCTCGGCGGTGCGCAAACACAGACTGACACTAATGGAGATATTTGCCTGTGGTGATGTGCGGGGAAGAACAGCGAAAAGGAGGGGCGGAGGCACTCAGCCACCTGCTCGGAGTGTGTCACCTGGTTTCACCTCAGCAAAACCAAGACGTCAGCACCACAAACACAAGTGCCCCTTGCTTTGATGACCCAGGCTTATTTTCAAAGCGCTAATGAAACAGCCTTGGAAAATTGGGCCGACGTTGGCCCGATGTGGATTAATTAGCTGCATTTTTCGAGCGCACTTGGACTGACACAGTCACCTACAAAGGATCCTCCACCAGCATAAACAGCAGAAGGGCATAACGACGTAGCGGCGGCTCTCCTATTATGGGCGCTTAATCGCGTCTGTGTTGGTTTATTTGCAGTCATTTATGAAGCGTGGTGGTATTGCACACGCCGGCTCTAACAGACCACCTGGCCACCCAGCGCTGCTCAGCAGGCCTCAAATAGGCCAAGCGGCTGATTCATTAGCTTTTATGCTCGCTTTGGCCCACTCAAGGGCAAGGCCCACTTTAATTAGAGCGCCATTGTTTTCTCGGTATCTTTCACAAAGTCACAGTCCTAAAAGGTAACTGTGATCCCCGTGCAGCTCCCCGGCAATTGTGGCTTACCGCGTTTTCCTAGGCCTCTAGCGGCTGCTGGAGAAAGTTATTAGAAAGGACACTGGAGGACAGTGCATGCATGCGTATTCTCCAAATATCCCCTCAATGACTGGAAAATATTACAAATTGTAACACTGCAGACTTTATACCCCGCTGAATGTATTTTTTCTTTGAAAAAGAAACCCCTTGTACCATAGGCTTTTTTTATGACCCAGTATTTACAATGAGCCATTTGGTAGCTACTATGAAAGTCATGGAATTAGGTCATGTAATTATGAGGAATAATAATAATGAGGAATGAGGAAGTGAGGAATTGATATTTTGACTCCTCTGTTCACCCCTTTAAGGCGTTAAAAGAACCAAATGGTCTTCTTTTGGCTACTGATGTTAAAGCATGCTTAAAACACTGATATGTATACAGTCATTCAGTCATCCAGAGTGGTTTGATGTCACATGGTTTATTGTACAGGACTTTATTGGTTCTTTCTTCCTTTATAGTGTTGGTACTAGGAACCAAGGGTACATTTACTACCACCTGAGCAGTGAACCTACCTTTTTATATGTAATGTTGATCACTGTAAAATAGTGGTACAGTTACAATTTTTTTGGCAGCACTAAACATTTTTGGCGGCATTAACAAGGCAAACAGAGGTGCATTTACCTCTCTGACAATGATGGGGGGTTTTTTTAATACATTTTAGACCAAATTGTAAAACAATTGTAAAATGTCTAGTCATCAGACAGTGTATCTATGATCATTTTATATAATAATGTTCTGTGATACAACAATTAGAAGCATTAAACTCTTCTTAGTTTCTCTACAACTGATTATTTCATTTCAAACCACTCAAATGTTCTCTTTTCGGGTTGTTCTCTTTTACTATGTCGCTATAGTAATACACTGTTAAATGAGGAATGTCCATGCAGTAATACATGCATGTGTGGGTGTGTTGGGGAGGTGATGGGTGTGTGTGTGTGTGTGTGTGTGTGTGTGTGTGTTTGTGTGTGTGTGTGTGTGTGTGTTTTGTGTGAGAGAGAGAGAACAGGAGAAGGGGGTCACACACCCAGACAGAGGTGTTTACAGAGCACAGCCACTACGCTGCCAGGCCAATGGAATGTTGCAACAGGATGCTAAACCCGCTCTCAGCAGACGAGCAGGTCATCTCCATGACATGTACAGCATTAGACTCCCAGCCTGTTCTGCTAAACAGAGAATGATCCAACTCCTAAACAGAGGACACAATATCAATATTCTCCCCTAATACTACGTTTTAACGCTGTTATTACTTTTCTTGTTATAATCTGGCTGACTCGCATATAAGCGAGATCCAATTTCATTCTCCATTGACTCGAAAAGATCAACTCGGAGCATTATATGGTTCAATTAAAGCATGCTGACAGCTGCTAAGAGGCTGCCTTTTTTAGCAGCAAAACTCTGTGACAGACAGATAACATTAGACTGAGGAAATATATCTTTATATGTAACTGATATTTAGGCCAAGGAGTATGCGAAAAAAAGACAACTGTCTTTCTTGCCTCTCATCATAAATATTAATTTTTGGGGGGGTTTTATTATAACAGCCCTCAATGACTCGGCAGGTTTGAAGTCAATTATCTTGGAAAATCACAGCGGTCTGTTCTTTCTGCACCGTTCATGTGTGTAAATGTACCTAATCTAAAGCAGAGACTCAGTCGAACAATGGGCCTGAAACACAATGTGCTGCGTGTCTGTAGTGCAGCTGGAACAGCAAGTGTGGCAGTGAATCCACGGAAGGGGCTGTGAAACATGACACAGCCGGGAGAATCGGACAGGATATCCCTTCACGTCACTTACCAAAATAACAAAATAATACTCCTCCTGTTTTGGGCTCAGTGGCTCTAAGGCTATTGATAGGATAGTAGTAAAGGAAAAGCGATGCATGAGACAGGATCTTTCATATTGAGCCCTGTAAAAGGCTTCCTTTAGTTAATCCCACGCCATAATCTTATTAAAAAAAACAACATAAATATAAGCACAAAACACTGGGAATCATAATCTAGAGCATTTGAGGGGGCTGGGCACATCTTAAGACAGATGACGAAGGGTTGTAACTTCAAACATGAAGGCCTGAACAGTGTCCTCATCCCGTCTGTTAATAAAATGCTTTGTGCCAAAGTTAAGACTACTACAGACAGGCTCCAGAGCGGGGGCTTCAGAGCCGGACCGCTGCGGGTCTGCGTGTACATTGGTGCCACCAGCAGGCCACCGTGGTCTCTGCAGCAGACACGGACCAAGCCTGGCCTTAGCACGAGAAACCGACGAATCATTTATCCAGCAGCCTAAAAGAATGTTCCCAAAATGGAAATAAGAAGAGAGCAAAGGATGTTTGCTCCTGATTAGCTGGAGAAAAAAAAGTTGGTCGAAAAGACAAAGAGCCTCCTTCATGGCAAGAAGGGAAAATAAACTAAAAGCAAAGGAAATGATCCTGGCTGAGAGGGGGTTTAAAGCTGGGTAAGTTGCAGGACTCTCAGATAAACTGCAAACGTCAGCTGCCTTCCTGCAGGCACTCACAGAGTTTTGGAGTCAACAGCTTAGACTTCACAGTAAGTGGCTGGAGATCAACACGGCGAGCCTAATCCACCCCATCTCACCTTGCCTCCCGGAAAACAGGAGGAAAACAACCCAAAACAACTGGAAAGCTCCATAATTGCCATCCTAAAACTATATTAAAAAGCTCATAAAACCAGTCAATGTGCTTTCTGTTTTGTGTTGTTTTTTTCTATTTATAGCTCAAACATGTCATGAAGCAAAGGGAGGTAAGAAAGGCCCTTTGCAAAAGAACTGAATATAGAAAAGAATGTCAAATAACTAGCTGTACCCATTCAAAAGCAGGAACTTTTCCAAAGGCATATAAACATCCGTAACTTTTGTCTTTGCTTGTTTCATACAAACACTCCAAATTCAATGATATACAAGACTAAGCATATAAGTAAAAGCGAAAGCAAGAAGCAATGCAATGCAAATCGATTGTCTTACAAAACTCAACTGTAATAGGGACTGTATGTTGTGATAAATGTCCTTAGTGTAAGAACAGCATTCATAGTCCACTTGACATTTTTAACCAAAGGGTTGGAATGTTTTTTTTTTCAAGTAAGCTAAATTAGCTTTCCAGTGCAGAAAGCAGCAGCTTCCCTCACAGACGTGTTTGGAGCAGCAGGGTAAAGCTAGATCACAGCCCTGTGTGAACAGTATGGGCTTGGTTTGATAAGATTAGCTCGCAGGCGATTAGAGCTCATCCGCGAAAGCCCTGCAGTGCTAACAACACTAACCCTTCACTAACACTGCTCTAGACCTTCACTAACTCTTTTCTAACACTGCTCTATCACTGCTCTAACATCTCACTAACCCTTCACTAACACTGCCCTAACCCTTCACTAACACTGCACTAACCCTTCACCAACACTGCTCTAACCCTTCACTGACACTGCTCTAACTATTCACTAACACTTCACTAGCACCTCACTAACACTGCCCTAACCCTTCACTAACACTGCTCTAACCATTCACTAACACTGCTCTAACCATTCACTAACACTGCTCTAACCATTCACTAACACTTCACTAGCACCTCACTAACACTGCTCTAACCATTCACTAACACTGCTCTAACCATTCATTAACACTGCTCTAACCATTCACTAACACTTCACTAGCACCTCACTAACACTGCTCTAACACTCTAACATTGCTCTAACGCTTCACTAACAATTCATTAACTCTTCACTAACCCAGCACTAACACTGCTCTAACACAGCTCAAACGCAGCACTTAGCCTTCACTAACACAGCTCTATCCCTGGTCTAACCCCTCACTAACACTGCTCTAACACTCTATCCCTGGTCTAACCCCTCACTAACACTGCTC
>JBBPCX010000006.1:21756504-21767495 GCA_037974365.1 Hydrocynus forskahlii
GTGTGTGTGTGTGTGTGTGTGTGTGTGTGTGTGTGTGTGTGTGTGTGTGTGTGTGTGTGTGTGTGTGTGTGTTGTGACACGGCTGATAAAGTGTAAAAGATAAAGAGCAGAAGTAGCTCCACATAAATGATCAGATTAAAACACAACACTTCATTATCTCCAGTGCCTATGGAGATCACCACTAACACACACACACACACACACAACCTGATTTCAAGAAGGGGAATGAAAAGCAAAAGTCAAAAAAGAAAAAGATAGAGATTAAAATAATAATGAAAAAAGAGAAGAAACAAACAGGAACCAAGAGAGGAAAAGAAAGGAAAAGATAGGAAATGAAAGGACAGGCAGGAAAGGAAAGGAAAGGAAAAAAGGAAAAGAGAGGAAAGGAAAGGAGAGGACAGGAGAGGAGAGGAGAGGAGAGGAGAGGAGAGGAGAGGAGAGGAGAGAAGAGAAGAGAAGAGAAGAGAAGAGGAGAGGAGAGGAGAGGAAAGGAAAGGGAAAGGAAAAGAGGAAAGGAAAGGAAATAAAATGAAAGGACAGGAAAGGAAAGGAAATAAAATGAAAGGAAAGGACAGGAAAGGAAATAAAATGAAAGGAAAGGACAGGAAAGGAAATAAAATGAAAGGAAAGGACAGGAAAGGACAGGAAAGGACAGGAAAAGACAGGAAAGTAAAGGAAAGGAAAGGAAACCAGATAACAAATAATCTAAAATAAAATAAAGTAAGAGAACAGACTACAGATAAAGACTGCAGAGAAACAAGGAGAGGGGACAAATAAAATAAAACAAAATTAATTTAAAGGGAAGCATTTTCTGAACTGTGTGGTGGAATATTCCGGAATGAAACTCAGGGAATTAAGTGACACAGTGAATTTTCCCTAACTGAAAACTGTGCATCATTCACTCCTGAACTAAACATACAACACCAACACTGTCGGAACCTGTAATCAGTGATCTGTGAGACAGGGCTGTGCTGAATATAGGGCTCCACAATCAGAACCAGCCAGGTTCTAAGCCACAATCAGCAACAGCAATTAGTTTCATTTTTTATTCATTATCTGTGTTAGGATTTTATTCTGTAGATGCTTTGAGAGGGTAAAAGACATGCTGCATGTACTTTCACGCCTGTTGCGAGTTACAAAAAATAAAAGAATGGAAGAATGAATGTGTTCGGGCTTCCAAGCCGCCTGCGTGCTCATTTAGCCCATAAAACAGGAGCCTTGGGTTAAGAGCGAATTAACAGGCTTATTGTCTTTGTTGAGTGTTGCTTTAAAAAGAACAGCTAATAAAAAATGGCCCAAAAATCACTTCACTGCAGCTTCCGCATCTGAGTCACGCTCTTAGAGCTGTGTGTGTGTGTGTGTGTGTTTGTGTTTATGGTAGTGTGTATGTGTGTTGCGTTTGAGTGAGATGAAGACTGATAGTGACAGTTAAATCTTGCCAACGGCTTAACAGTTGCGTTGATAAGATTTTTTTTCTAGTACAGTGAATCACAAAAAGAGCAATGACACACCATCCAACCAGCAGACAGCAAAACAACACAACAGCCTTCTCCCTGCGGTGAGGCCTTTACTCAAAGTACACCGGCAGGCCTCATCTGTGGCGTAGTGCTGAAAAAACTCACCATTTCTTTCCACAGATAAAACAGTATCATGGAATTTCGTGCTATTGAATACGGTAAATAGACACGTCCTCCTAAGTGCTGGTCCTCTACACTAAGAAAATGTGTTTTAAATTTGAGGAAACCTGTTTTGACTGGACTGTTTAGTTCTTTGCTTCTCTAAAAGTGGCACCACAGTGACTGTTGTGGCAACACTAATATTTTCTGAACTTATAATGGCTATAATGCTTGTTATTTATCAATATTATACGTGAAATAACATTTTGATTAAGATTTTAAAAAAAATGTTTGAAATTGAACCACAATTTAAATCTGTATTGTCAAAACTTGTCATGATACTCTCAGGGTCTCTCATGAACAGTCTTCTATGCAAGCAAGTTTTGTAATTCAGACACTAAAACAATGGCTTAAAGTCAGTGTCAGTGAATATTTTACACATCATTTGCAGATCCAGTGACATTCAGGATCGGAGCGTTTTGTTTAGCACAGGGAACGGCAGAGGTCACTTTGGGAAATGACACTCATTTTTCTAATAGATAAAATCTGCTTAGACCCAGAATTCCTCATTTGTTCAGGACAGCGGCTACAGAATGACGCATGACTTCAGAGGTCCCTGCTGATCAAGGAACATCATACACTGAAATGCACAATCGCTGTTTATTTCCTGTATTTCACATAAAATGTAAAATATTGGGGTGTATATCACTATTATAAACACACAAGTGCCATATGTTTTGCACACATTTCATTTTATATTTTATTTTCCCAAGTATGATAAATTGAACAAATAAGCAGCAATTATGTATTAAATGTACAGAAGTGTGCTCTCTGTTTAGGTGTGCTCTCTGTGTTTTATTTCTGTGTAGAAAATCAACACAAACTTTTAAACAAACACACACACACACGCAGGTATGGAATGACAGCTCAGTCATAAGCATTTAAAGGGTCGTGGAGAGTGACAAGAGTTTAGTGCAGTTCATTTCCTGTCTAAATGAAATAATTTCCTGTGTGAATAGAGTCATTTGCAGATGTGGCATTCATATCCATCACACACATAAATATCTTACTGCCACAGCTATAGTGCAATCATTCACACGCGCGCACACGCACACACACACACGTGCACACACACATGCACGCACACATATTTTTGAAAGTCAAGGCAAGTACTTTAGAAAGGCAGATTTACAGTTTGTAAAGACTCATTTTTGGGGTAGAAAAAGGTATAATATAGAGAAAAAGACAGAACGATAGACAGGGAGAGAGAGAGGGAGAGGGAGAGGGAGAGAAATAACTATTTGTGACCAATTGACGTATTAAGAGAACTGCAATTTCAGTACTGAAAAATGAATGTTATTTAAATGAGAACACATTCTTTCACTTATAAGAACATATTTTGCAACGACATGCAATGTTGCAGTCTTTTATTTTGAAACGATCTTTTAAAAATAATTTAATATTACAAAAAAAAAAACATTTTTTGGTCTGTCATACACAATATATTTCTCTGCAGGTTCAATAAATATTTAACACAAAAAAAATGAATCACATCTAAAAGTATACATATTGCTACATCACTAAAATACACACTGAGGTGATACTTCATTAGCTGCAATTACCCGCAGTATAGATTATCAACTCCATTTGTCCTTTTTTTCCACATCATTTAGATGATCTTTTCATTGTATGAATGTATAACGCAAAAAGGATGTCCATAAACTGTCCAATCATCCACTGCTTTCAAAATGTTGCTTCTTTCGGTTGTAAATAACTTTGAAAATGATGGTCTTTCCAATAAAATTAACATTTCAGTGAGGACATTTACATATACTCCAATCAGCAGCAACAATTAAATAACCTGCTTTATATTGTGTAGGTCCCCCTCGTGTCACCAAAACAACTCTGTTATCATGTTCCTCAAACCCTCCCTGAACAATTTCTGCAGTATGGCAGGGCTCATTATCGTGCTAAAAGAGGACAAAGACCTTAAGGGAATGTTGTCATAAAGGCGTGAACTTGTTTGGGTAGGAGGTACATATCAAAGTAACATCACCATGAATATCACAACCCAGCAGAACATTGCACGTCTCTTCCCCAGGAAAGTGTCAGATACACACCCAGTCTTCCACATGATGAAAAAGAAAAATATATCAGACCATGCCACCATCTTCCATTATTCTATGGTTCAGCTCTTTCAGTGGTGGACGCAGCAAGCTGTCATACACTGTCATAGCCAGCATTTACTTTTACAGCAATCTGAGCTACCGTGGCTCTTCTGTGGGATCAAACCAGACAGGCTAGACTTCGCTCCTTACAAACATTAGTGAGCGATCACTGTTTTCTTTCCTTGGTCCAATTTTAGTATGCACTGTATACCAGCAACATTTTTCAGATGGAGTTATTTTATCAGAGGCTGAGTCATCTAGCCCCCAGTGTGTACCAATAACAAAACTGTTATCACATTTCAAGTTATCTGATTATTTGAGCGGTCATGTAAAACCAGATAAGGATGAGATTGCCACAAACTACCGTACAACCATGTAATGGTGAAAACTGACCACATTTTGTGCACTTCAAACACATATGAATTCCCAAATAAATACTTAGCAGTAAATGTACGCTCTAATAAATAAAGAATAATAAAAACTATCAAGATCTTTTTTGTCACATGCTGTGTGAGTATGTTGGCAAGTGCTGCTCTTGACTAAACCAACAAAATGACTTAAAGGGGACATATTATGCAAAACTCACTTTAGTTATAATAGGTCTATGGGCCATACAAAACATGTCCATGAAGTTCTTTGCACAAAATCACTCTCACATAAAGAGATCTCACCAGCTTTATTCTTGACAGTTTCAGTCCCTTTCAAAATGAGCCGTTTAAGGGCTCTGTCACTTTTATGCAAATAAGCTGTTGCTGGCCACGCCCCACCCATCCCATGCTTACGCTGCGCATTTACCACACGTGAAAATGGCAGAAAACAGAGGCGCTATATGTTGGACCTGAGTCAGACCCAGAGCGACATGAACACAACACTTCATGAGTGACTTGCCTTTGCCTGTAGCCGTAGCGCTCAGCGTCTTATGCGTGCTCATAAAACCAGCCGACAAAAATGGTGGATCCTCAACTAAAGTGGGGGCTCGACAGATGAGGGGTGGTTCTATGCAAATTTCCCTATTATTATGTCACAATGGGGGGGGCGCCCAACTGGCTCAAGCACATGATTCCTGACACCAAAATCTTTTCATTGATTCACAGAAAACGGATGGATGTTTTTTTCTGGAGTGTTTACAGGAGCAGTAGAGACACAAATGGAAATACAAAAGGATGCAAAAAGTGAGTTTTACATAATATGTCCCCTTTAATAATCAAAACAAAAAAATAATTCAAATATCCATTTAGTGGCATAGTCCAGTGGGCATTTTTCCCCCATAAGCAGAACTTGTTTATATATGTTGGGGGGCATTTACACCTGCACTTTTGCTTGGATAAGCCCTAACAAGCTATTATCGTAAAACCAAAGACACATAAAACAACCGGCTGTAAATGGGGTCTGTGATTTCCATTTTCTGAGGCCCTGCTTTTGGCACTGTTAGTCTGGCTTTTGCATTACACTTTCTAATCCAAACAGACATGCACGCACACCGGCACACATCCACTCACAATGCTAACAATGAATGAAAGCGAATAGCCACTGATTATGCTAATTAGCAGCTACCAGCTTCTATTCATTGTTAGCTATGTTAGCCACTCCTTTAACACCACACAAGACAACATATTCCTCACGTGTGTTCATAATTTGGTTGACGGTCACTTGAAGGTCAGAGTGCCATTGAAACATTTCTGCACAAGTGCATGTGTGTGTGTGTGCGTGCATGCGTGTGTGTGTTTAAATACCTTTACTATTTATCTGAGCTTGTTTAAAGCAGTGTGGTACAGAACTTGGCAACGGTGAGGCCTAATTGTTTTAAATAAGCCTCATGTGTCATGCCAAATAATGGCAATCCAGTAAGGACATTAATCTACAAAAACCCATCTGCACGACTTCATTTACAGCCATCAGCCATCGAACACTTTAAACACCCCCCTGATACCACAGCCAGCGACAGCGCCATAGATCTATTAGCTGCTTTAGTCAAGGGGATCAGAAGAATACAGCACCACTCACGGCCACGAGGAAACCTCATATCTGTCATTATATTTTATTTATTTATTTTCTATTTTTTTATTTTTATTTTCTATTTCTGTAAAGCGCACTGAATGACCGTTTGTGTATGATAATGTGCTATATAAATAAACCTGAACTTGGACTTGAACCGGAAACAATACAGGAAAACAAACGTAATGACATAATATACATACAAATTATTACATTTATTTATTTATATACATATACACACACACACACATTACCAGTCAAAAGGTTTTGCACACACTGAAAATTTCTACATTGTTATTCCCTGAATAATTTGTTCTTTACCAACAAATAAATGTATAGTATGTTCACCATCTGAGCACCTTAATGGCCAGAAAATGTTTTTATTCTTCACTACAGACCTACAAAAAAGCCACCAAGTATAATTATAATTATAATGTGAACCACCAGGCATCTGTTACATATTTCACAAGCTGTTAAGTGGCAGCAGTTAACTAGTGCATAGAATTTGACTCTGAATCACCACACAACCAGTTAAAAGAATGTCAGACACGCTCACAGATTCTTAATATGTTACAAAGGAAACTTGCTTTATTTGAAATATTTTCATTTGTAGTTGTTCACTCAACAACTTTCCAAAAACTGCACTTCTGCAGTCTGCAGTTCATGTAAAATAAAAAACAATATAACATAGTCTTTAGATGAAGCTGGCTGTGTTTACATACCTGCAGTGTGTGTGTGTGTGTGTGTGTGTGTGTGTGTGTGTGACGGAGGTATGTGTGTGTGAGAGAGAGTGAATGATAAGAGCAGGAGAGATAAAGTCAAAGTCAAAAAACAGAGAGAGAGAGAGAGAAAAAGATGAAAGAGCAGGGAGATAAAGAGAGGAGAAGAAATAAGAGAGAGGTGAATGAGAGAAGTTCAAGAAGAGAGGAGAGGAAGTAAGAGAGAGGAAAGACAGAACAAGACCGAGAGAATTGCGTGTTAAAGTCAGTCCTGTTGTTGCTCTGAGAGATTTGAGGGAAATTAAAGAGCCACGCTGTGTTTCAGTGTCTGAGTGTGTGTAGCTGATGCATTATGCATGGCTTACTCACACAAACCTCTCCAGGACAACAACAGGGACTAGAGGGGGGGAACACACACATACACACACATGCACCAGGAGTCAGGGTGATGCATGGCTTTCACCTTCAGGCGGTAGATGTAGGCAGACAGAGCGAATCAGAGACAATAGAATTCAGGCTCATGATGGAGGGAGCTGTCTCTCCCTCTCTCTCTCTCTCTCACACACACACACACACACTTCCCCCTTCACCCCTTTTAGTCTCGTTTAGCCCTGTTCAGTCTCAGAGGAAATGTGTTCCAATCAGGGTTAAGTGAAATGACTGCTCATAAAAGTCTTCCACTAATATGTACTGTATTACAAACACACACACAACCAATCAAAGGTTTTTGCACTTTTTTGCCATTTATGAACCATTCATTTAACATTTATTTCATCAACAGCAGATTTGTATTCTTGTTAAGCCGTGAAAAGTTATTGAGTGCACATGCATGCACAAAAATGTGTCAAATAAAACAAGCTTTCTTTACAACATGGAATGAATCTATAACAGTGCATGTCTGACATCCTATTAACTGGTTTTGGGGTAAGACAGTCAAATTCTAGATTGTCCTTTAACTTTAAATGCAATAGTTAACTGTTTCCTCCCATTGTCAACTATCTAGCACTTGTCTGGTGATCCACATTTTAATTGCATTATAATCATAATTATATTAGGTAGCTTTTTGTAGGTCAGTAGTGATGAATAAAAAATACGACAATTCTCTAGCTAATAAAGGGATTGCAGTACAGTGGTAAATTTTTAAGCAAAGAGTATTGAGTGTATTTTTAGTAAATATTAAGTGAGTAACAAGTAAATAGGTGAACAAAAACTTGACTGGTAGTGTGTGTAGTGTATCTACACTCAACAGAAAAGAAGAGAAGGAAAGAGAAGAAACAAGAGGAGAAGAGAAGAGAGGAGAGAAGAGAAGAGGACAAAAAAGAAGAGAAGAGAAGAAAAGATAAGAGAAGAAACAAGAGGAGAAGAGAAGAGAGAAGAGAAAAGAGAAGAGAACAAAAAGGAAGAGAAGAGAAGAAAAGAGAAGAAACAAGAGGAGAAGAGAAGAGAGAAGAGAAGAGGACAAAAAAGAAGAGAAGAGAAGAGAAGAGAAGATAGGAGAAGAAACAAGAGGAGAAGAGAGAAGAGAAAAGAGAAGAGAACAAAAAGGAAGAGAAGAGAAGAAAAGAGAAGAGAAGAAAAGAGAAGAAACAAGAGGAGAAGAGAAGAGAGAAGGTAATAGAGAAGAGAAGATAACAAAAAAGAAGAGAAGAGAAGAGAGGAAAAGAAACAAGAGGAGAAGACAACAGAAGAGAAGAGACGAGAAGAGAAGAGAGAAGAGAACAAAAAAGAAAAGAAGAAAAAGAGAAAAGAAGAGAAGAGAACAAACGAGATGAGAAGAGAACAGAGAAGAGAGAAGAAAAGAGAACAATAAAAAGAAGAGAAGAGAAGAGAAAAGAACAGAAGAGAAGAGAAAAGAGAAGAGGAGAGAAGAGAACAAAAAAGAAGAGAAAAGAACAGAAGAGAAGAGAAGAGAAAAGAGCAGAGAGAAGGGAAGAAAAGAGAAGAGAAAAGATGAGAAGAAACAAGAGGAGAAGAGAAGAAAAGGGAAGAGAACAGAAGAAAAGAGAAGAGAGAAGAGAAGAGAAAAGAGAAGAGAAGAAAACAGAAGAGAAGAGATTCTAATTCTGATGGAACTCTCCTAACACACCCACACACAAATACATTAAGAGTTAATGCTGCATTAAAATAAAAGCATGTATGTTTGTATTTTCATGGACGCATCACGCTAATTACACTAATGTGAATATCTGCCGCATCCCTTCATTCAAGTTCCAACTCCCTGCAGCACAGATTTCAGCCCAACGTCCAGCCTCTGCTCAGCCTCCTCACTCACATCCTGTCAAACACTTCAAACACAGCCTGTGTGTGTGCTAAAATCCTGCACTGATCAGTGAGACCGGAGCTGTTCATGAGAACAGCAGTGCCTGTAGGGACCCTCAACAATCTGAGCTAATTAGAAATAGCAGGAAACGCACATTTACACTCCAGGGCTTCTAGAATTCAATTTCTTTTGCTAATGCAGGTAGATCCATACATGCACAGGAAATGCACTGTATCGCTGTTGTGTCATTACTGTGATGTTCAAGACGCTTTAAAATGTTCAGAAGCAACAGCAGAGATCCAGGAAATTCTCAGGGGTGATGCCAGACAGAAACCACTTTTAGGAATCATGTTTATAAATGTGACGCTGAATAACCCTTAGAGAATCTCCATGTAATATTTGTATTGTATTTATTTTCAATTTGTTGGATTTTATTTTTTTACAGTTGTATGTCCAAACCAATGACCATTCAAGAAAGTGTGTCAGAGTGATATGATCCATGTGATGAGTGCTTAATGCCATATAAATATAAATATGAAGCTCCTTGGCTGTGCAGTCCTAAAGTGACCAGTGGTGCATTGGAGCTACTGCTATCAGACCCACGTCCAAAGCAAGAGGCTTAAAGAGGCTCAGAGCCCAACCACAGCCAGACAGTCTCTCAAACTGCAGGTGCATTACTCACACATTACTCTTATTATTTAAAAAGAGTTTATAATTACTTAATATGTATGTTATGTAGTTCAGAAAGTGAAATGAGTAGAGGAATGAGAGAAGAGAAGTGAAAAGAAAAGAAGAGAAGAGAAGAGAAAAGAAAAGAGAAGAAAAAAGAAGAGACACAGGAAGGAAAAAAACAAAAGAGAAAGGAAAAGAGGGCCATGCGCAGTAGTGCTCTTCTCTGCTGTGTCCTGAGGACAGGTTCTACCTCTCTCTCCTCCACTGCCGTTTCTAGGCCACAGTACACACCTCTAAAACACACTGTACATTAGGAATTCATTCCTAATTCATTCATAACAAAGGACAAACCAGCTTACAACAACCCTTCTCTCTCTTTATCACCCTCTCTCTCCCCCACTATCCCTCTCTCTCCTTCATAATTTGGTCGTCCTGATGGGGGACAATTATCGTAGAACCAGCTGTCCACCCAAAATCTCACAAATTACCCCCAATCAACTCTTCTCCCTCTCTCCCTCTGATCCCTTCCTCTGTGTGTTTGTGTGGTGTGTGTGAGTGGAGATAATGACAATGTGGGGACAACAGCCACAAAGCCAAACCGCTGCTTTGTGTCGAGACCCCGTCAGCGCTCTCGCTAATGTATATTCTCATTTCTCCCAGCTCAACTCCAAAATGGCGTCCTGGTCTCTGGAGCACAGGCTAATGTGGGGCGTCATTCGTCGAAGAGAGATGATTTACATTCCGATTTTATTTACAAGTGAATAACCTAGTCCTGCAAACACACACACACACACAAACAGAAACACACAGATGTACACACACACACACACACACACACACACACACAGAAGCACACAAACATCCACACAGACACGCACATACAAGTGCACACGTGTGTTTGCACAAAAACAGATACACACACATGTACACACACACACGAACACCCAGACATGTACACACACAGGTACACACACACACACGTACACACACACCAAAAACCCTTTGGGGTTCCTAGCAAATCATATAAGTATCCAGGTATGACACAAAATCAATGAATGGATGAAACTGGTGTATGAAGTGTCACTTAGAGTTTTTCCTGCTGCCTAAAACCAATCAGAATGTGCTGCTCTTGAGTGCTGGGCTGCCAGGCTTTATAGGTCAGTGATGCTGACCAGCACACCTGCTACACTGACAAGTGGCCACAAATATATTTTGAGATAAATAACTACAACATTAAAGGGCCCATGTCACTGAAAACTGATATTATCTTACGGTCTTCTGAGTAAAGGCATTTTGTGTAGTATGTAAACATACATACCACAAATTGGAAATCAACAAAGGGTGTGAAGCGGTGTGTGTGTGAGTGTGGGGTGTATGTGAGTATGGTGTGTATGAGTGTGGGGGTGGGTGGCAGGGGTGTCTGTGAGTGTGGTGGTGGGTGGAAGGGGTTTGTGTGAGTGTGGTGGTGGGTGGAAGGTGTGTGTGTGAGTGTGGGGGTGGATGGAAGGGGTGTGTGAGTGAGTGTGGGGGTGGATGGAAGGGGTGTGTGAGTGAGTGTGGG
>JBBPCX010000006.1:21773146-21783870 GCA_037974365.1 Hydrocynus forskahlii
GTGTGTGTGTGTGTGTGTGTGTGTGTGTGTGTGTGGGAGAGAGAGAGAGAGAGAGAGAGAGAGAGAGAAAGAGAGAGGGAGAGAGAGAGAGATGGAGAGAGCTAGAAAGAGATAAAGAAAGAGAGAGGAGAAGGTGAAAAACAAAACAAAGGGGAGAGAGAAAGAGGTGAACAAACAAAAGGAGAGAAAGAAAGAAAGAAAGAAAGAAAGAAAGAAAGAATCTCATGCTGTCTTGGCCAGTGAATCACTGAGTGACAACATCACTCAACACTGAGTTACTTAGTCAGGGAATCACTTAGTCACGATTGAGAGATAGAAATACTAGTGCACTGATTCACTTAAATGAAATGCAACCAAGGCAGCATGAGATTCTTTCTTTCTTTCTTTCTTTCTTTCTTTCAATGATTCAGTGTTGTCTCTTCATAGCTGTACATACTTGTACTTTACTGTTTACCTAAAGCCAAGTCTTTTGTAGTCATGAAATTAAAGACAGATTTACAGCTCCAGAAAACAATGAGGCCACTGCAATGTATTTTTAAATCAGCATCTCCATGAGTATGACAACCATTCCATGCCAGTGTTTGTCAAATTCCTACACAAGCATCTCATTCTGCTTTATGAGGTACTGATTACTGATCACCTGAATCACATCTTATTTAACGAGGAAAAGTATAAAAACACTGCTGTAATCAACACTCTCCTCTCGCAATGTGACCACTGGATGGCAAAACGCTACTAGAAGTACGACAGAGGTAATTATTGCCATTTTGTTTAAGAGTGAGCAAGAGATTTGTTTTCTTTTCATTCTTCAAGTTCTGTAAACATTGCATCATTTTTCTTCTGTTGATATTTTGTCATTTCCTAAAATTATGCTTTAAATATTTTTAATTGGAAATTAGGTGAAATATTGTCAGCAGTTTTTAAAAACTGAGGCAAAGCTGTTCAGATCAATACTTGCACCTATAACAATAAAAGCTGAAAAACTAAACACTTTTGCAGCGGTCTCTTATTTTTTTCTGGAGCTGTATATAAAGCAAGTGATTCAGGTAAATGATCATTGTTCTATTTGGCAGTCTTGTATAGCACTTCATTCAAAAAGCAGTCTGGGCTGAAACCCTCCTTAAGTTCAGTGGGCTGAACAGCTTTAGGCTGAATAGGAAGGTTATTTGTAATTGTAGGATTGTTTTCTTAGTGACAGTACAATTCAAAAGGGACTGTTTATATAGCACAGTTACCATGTATGGAGTGTACAGACTGGGGAATTAATAGTGTGTTTTGAAACTTTAACAGTGTTACATACATCAAACTCTTTTATTAAAACTGGATAATATTCAGGTTTCCAGGATATGAGCTTTTTAATGTATCATGGATGACAGTATGTGATGCGTGTGATTCAGAGACGCCACATATCGAGCGTGTAAACGTTCGTGGACTTATGGTGCCTTCACGTCCTATGCGAATTATGGTAAATACCAGAAACCAACTTGAAAACTGCACATGAACACCCCCTCATGTCGTAATTTCCACTGGGGAATTGGGAGAAATTTTTGATACACGAGTTGCCGAGATGAGATCAACTTTGACCTTTCAGCATGGCGGAGAGTGAAGAAAAAGTTGTGAATGGTAAGCGTTGCACCCTTATAAATGTTTTTTTTTGCTGTTGTTAGCGAATGGTTTGCAGCCTATACAATGTTCATCCTCTTGTTGTTTGAGATGAATTAGTAAGTGTAAACCTGTTTTGCCCAAGTAACAGCTCAAAGCAAACTGTGGGTCCGCCATGTTTTGTCTTCACTAGGACAACAAAATACAAAATAATTTCCAAAATACAACTGGAAAGGATCATCTTTCCCATAGCACTTGAAGGCAGTGTTACATTAAGAGCTTAACAAAGAGGAAGAGGAACATCTAAGCTAGGTTTGTTTTATTACAGGTTTTTTCTCCATACTGCGTTAAGTTTGTAAATGGCATCAAAAAGACTTAAAGTGTTCAATCAAATGAGAATAACTGTTACTTGGACATCCCAGCTATTAAGCAGCTATGAAAGCTGTGTCAGAGAGAGAACAGAGTGTAAGCGCTGAAGAGATGTTCAGTGTAAAGCAGCTTACACATATAGCATAGCTGCTCAGGAGTGTTAAGCTGTTTAGTGTTTCAGGTGACCAGCTGCTGCATATTTGAGCTCAGGGGCCTGATATTGTCCTTCCTGAGAGGAATATAAAGAGACACGAGCAGCTGATGGGTCGAGTGCACTCTGTATTTGATGTTATTCGACAAAGGAAACAAACCGGAGAAGCTATTTTCAGAGCTGATGACTCTTATGTGAAATGGAACATATGGCCTTTGAAGCAGATCCATGTATAACAGAATGGTGGCAGTACTTTGTATTACTGTGTATTGTAGTACAAATTTTCTGAAATATTTTACAATAACAAGCAAGATATAAGAGTAAGAAGCACATTCATAAAAATTAATTTGTTTATTCTCTTAAGATCAGCGACAACAACTCACATACATGTCCTGCATTGTTTGGCCTCTACTGATAGGGGGCGCAATAGGGGTATATTAGTTCCTCGCGAGTGTGACCAGATACCACCTGATGCTTAAACACGTTCAGTTGCCATACAGATACACTTCAGATCGACATAAACATCTAAGGCTTCAATATCATGAAAGCATTATGCAAGGAATCACTTTGAAACTATGAACAGAGACAAAAAAGTTCATTCATTCCACATGGATTCACATCAAAGAGGTAAAATATGCTGAATTAACAGAATCTTAAGGTAATTGTATATGTCAGTAATTAAGCTTGGCTTAAAACACGAGTGGTTTTCATGTTGGGATATTTTAGATTATGAAGTTAACACTGTCCCAATAAAATCCTAACAGAAACAGGCAAAATGATAAATATTTCAAAGAAATTGAAGAAATCTATGAAAGCTGACAACACAACCAATGAACACGACCTGCTGCTTGGAAACATTTTAAAAAGTAAACTCTTTAATGACATTCAGAGAAGTTATCCACCAATTGCCCATGAGAACAAGTTAAAAGATTAACAATTAAGACTGAAAGAATCACTGAATTTCAACACACACTCTTTCTATACTGTTTACTATAAAGCCCCACTGGTAACGTCCTTTCCTAATAAAAATAATGCGTGGGCACAACTAACTGGGAACTGGGTGTGGAACAGGAGCCTTATGTGTGACCATGACATAGTGAGGCATGGAAATAAGGCAGTTAAGTCATAGCCACACCTTAGTAAGGAGTGGGATAATCAGTAGATGATTTGTTATTTTTTCAGAGGTGGGATGGCCCAGTGGGAGTACTCCCCCCCCCTTTTTTCCCACACCACCTACCAACCAACACACACATTATGAGATGGCAGGTTAACATTTTGGTCAGCGAGGTAATGGCAACCCCCCCCCCCATCCTCCCCCAAATCATCAACCTGGGATAATGAAACTGTGGCCACAATTTAAAGGTAAAGTGTGGAAATAATTATGAAAATAACAGTTAGCTTGCTATGGTGTGGTAATAGGATCCGAATGCAGGCCAGAGCTTAGCAAGGCATGGAACAATGCGCAGTACTGTACAAATGTCTTAGGCCACTATGCAAATTGCTTAAACTCGTTTTTTACAGTGTGTGATAAAGTGCTGTCCTGCTAGCAAAGTTAACATTAGAATAAATGCAAACAAACATGACCAGTAAGAAGTATCAAGATTTGTTTTGTTGTAAAAAACTAGGTGATATTTTGTGAGCTGGTAAGGGGAACGCAGGTTTGGTTCCAGATTTCACCTCGATACCTTCAGTCATTACTTGGATTTATCAAATTCCATCAGCAGCTCCTGATTTAATTTAATGAAAGACTGATTGAGGCAAACCAGGGTTCTAATGAAATCTACAAGTAATACTGGACTTCCACAGGGAACACACTACAGTATTGTACAGAAAATCACTATTTACTGTATAATGTTATTTGCATTTTTTTTAGTTATATTTAGTATATGTTATATTAATGTGAAATTTTAAAATATTATTTTTGCAGGTGCCTAAGACTTGAACAATACTGTATTTAAGGTGTTTCTAATGAATTGTAACTTGATAAGATTTCAAACACATGCATTTACACTGGCTAGAGTCCATTGAAATCCAGTTGCTATGTGGTGCACAGCATGAAAATCAGCTCGTATACAACAACCAACTCCTGCCATTTCTTCTCATTTTTCTCTTCTATTCAAAGGAAAATAACATGATTCCTTTTCATACACCTTACATATGTTTACAAAAGCAACATTGCTTATTCATGAAGTTAGCACTTGGATTTTAATGTGGAGAAGTCCTCTCCAGACACAGTATATCCTGATCCTCATAACACATGAAATGGGTGTAGATGGGATCTTAATTATCTCAATTTCACAATTTTGATGCACAATATTTTGATTGTCAAGGACTGTGAGGTGCTGTGGTTTACAGTAAGATCACTATTTGGCATAATGACCATTGTATAATTAAGCATTGTATAAAATAGAAACATATTCTTTTTCATATAGGAATTTACTACATTTCCACAATTATTAAAGGTCTTCGATAGATTGTAGTTCTGTTACAAGATGCATCTTTTAAGCTTGTTTCCTTCTTTCTCCCCCTGAAATCATACACTCTGTGATAATGGGCAAAATAGTCTGCAGAAAAGTCTGCTGCCCTTTAACTAAGAGGTCCTGTACTTTTCAGTGGGATGCACCACTGACCTTTTCTTTGAGGTAATGGAAATGTCTCTGCTTTGCTCTTCAAGACACGTTCGGTACTTGAGAAAATGGTGCAAGGGAGTTATAATTGCAACTCTTCTTCTCTTGAGGCTTTCCAAAGAGTCTGTGGAAAACAAGGGTCAACGTGACTGAGTCAGCAAGTTCATAGACAGTTCCAAATGAACTCTGAACCAAACAAAAGGAGAAGAAATCTATTGCTTGTTTAGCACGACCGCACAAGCCGGTGCCCTTTGTTTAACATGCTCCTGGGAGCCATGAATGCGGCCTCAAGTCCCAACACTGCTGGTGCAGAATGAGGAGATACCAATATCAGCAAGCTTTGTGTGCTCACAGGGATCTTTTCATAGTTTAATAACCAAGTCGACAAATTCTCACGCATTGCTCGTCCCTGGACTGGGCTTTAAATCCCTTTCCTTTTAGCGGGGACGTTTGTGTCTTTTGTCTGCGCTCTACTCTTTTCACCATGTGAAATTCACCATGATGAAGTCGGTAGGGCATATATATTACATATATTAATAACTGCTCTTTTAGAATTCAGCTTAAAAACCTCTCATCCTGATCACTAACATAATCATTTTCTACCAATCCTTAAAAAAAAGTATTATCTCCCATGAAGTGACCGCTGAGTGGTTTGAATGTTCTCAAATAGCAGTCAGTGGTGCTATCACACAAACAGTTCAGCTTCTCCTCTGAAGCTCGTGGCCCTCTATTTCAGCTGGCCTTGAGGTAGTTGTACAGAGCTTGGAGACCTCCATCCAAGACCTCTTTAAGAGGCTTGAGCAGAGGGTTATGCATGATATGGAGTCCCTTGTCCAGTGGGTGACACGCCAGCTTCCCCAGCCTGTTTAACTGGTGCATTTCAGCCGGGACGTTCTGGATGTCATTGTAGTCCACATTGAGGAGTTCGAGCTTGGTCAGGCAGCAGAGCATCTTGGGCAGAGAATGAATACAGTTCCCTTCTACTATGAGGATCTTCAGGTCAGCCAGTGCCTGGATCTGCTCTGCGATGTTTTCTAGCCTGTTGCATGCCACATGCAGGAAGACCAGGCTTTTCATAGCGTAGACACATGTTGGGATATAGGCAATGCTGTTGTGGCTCAGGTTGAGCTTGCGCAAGCCCGAGAGCGCAGACAAGCTGTTGGGGAGGCTCGTGAGTTGGTTGTTTGCCAAGCTCAAGACCTCCAGTCTGGTGCAGGAACCTAGTTCTTCAGGAATCTCGCAGAGAAGGTTGCGGTAGGCAAAGAGAACTTTTAGGTTTCTGAGCAGTCCGATCTCAGGCGGCAGGCTGGTCAGCTGGTTGCCCCACAAGTTGAGCACCACCAGGTTCTGAAGGAGGCCCACCGAGGAAGACAAGGACTGCAAGCAGTTGAGGGACAGATTGAGCTTCTGCAGTTCTGTGAGCTCCCACAGCTCTTCGGGAGCATCCAACAAGCCACGGCGGGCCAAGCTCAGCACGCTGTATCCGAAGTGTGTGACTGTGTATTTGCGGATCCTCTCAGAAGACGTTTCCTCGCAGGCTGCGCTCTTTCTGCCTTGCTGTTTCGTCTCCTCTGCCAGTTCCTTTGAATGCTTTCCTCCCATCCCCAGCACAGTTAAGATTTTGCTTACGGCTTCCCACTCAAGCAACTAAGCAGTAGAAAACATCTCTCTCGTCTGTGACCTCTTCAGGACGAAGCTTTGAGTAGTGGCCAGGAAGTGCGGGGAAGCTCAAATGCCTCATGGGTCAGAAATGCCTCGGATATCCAGCTGGAAGGGACTGCCTGGTTGAGCTGTAAACACAGGTCCGAACGCATGGCTGTAAAGACGTGCCTGTTTGTCCAGGGCGTGTTGAAGGAGTCGCGCTGACAGGCAGGGGAGGGAGAAAGGATCTGAAGCAAATCCTTGCGTCAAACAACACTGCCAGAACAACTCCTACCATATTTCACTGCTTGTCTCTTCAGCTGCCCCTGTCACTTCAATGGGCCTGCTCAGTGAAAGCTAACCTTGATTTTAGTGAGGGCATGCACTGGGGAACCATTTCGACAACAGCTATGCCTCACCACTGCAGACTCTTCACCCTTAACTGCTTTACTTGTTGTAACAATACATATTCTTATTCTCTTTTTTAATCTAAGTCGTTACGTTTATATATAGCAGTTTATAAATGAAACCGTTCAAGTAACTGAGTGCTCACGCCAGTTTCCATTCACAGCTGTCTGAGGGATCATAAATAGGTCATAAACATTCATACAGCCTTAGAGGTGACCTAGATGAGGCAAATACTGACACATCTTTGTTAATGAAATTAAATGTCGCAAATACGTTTCATCAGTTATTTTCTTTAGGTGACATATGAATTAAACTGATATGAAGGCTGATAATAAAGAGACACACAGCATTCCCGGGCAAATTATTCCTGGGACATTTGTGTCATCTGTTCAGTGACATTTCCTGGCTGCTTGTTCCCTGGTGTGTGTATTGGTGTTAGTTTCCAAATAATAATAGGTCCAACCAGTTAACAGAACAAGAACACACTTTTTATGAAAGCCTTGTCTCTGTGTATATTATATTCTATATTATACTGGAATACTAAATTACAAAAGGTTGCAAAAGACCATTTTGTTGGTGTATTTTGCCTACGGTTACCACCAAACAGTTAAAACTGTACATGGCAAAGCCCAAGAAAGGCCCAGAATGTCAGTAGGGTGTTAATTCTGGGTGAGCTAGCACCCACACTTCTCAGATACATGGATCCAATGTATTGTACATAGAGAGAGTTCTTATATATAGACCGTCAACTGACCGGAGCTGACAGGATTAATGAAGTTGAGGCTTCCCTAGGGCTATATGTTTTCACTCTATTTGTTTATAGCAACACGTATTTAAATACTCTTAGCAACCCTGGAAGAGTCCTTGTGATGGAACTGTACATCTCACAAGTAGGCCAATGATTCGACATTAATATATCTATTCATTTTACGTCTATTACACCTTAATAATGGGATTGCTGCTTCAAAAATACAAAGAAACTGGGTGAAAGGGTTGCACAGTAATGTGCAAGTGATAAAAAATGCCACCAAAAGTACAAGCAATTGTAAATAAGGAACATGAATAACAGTTTTCAGATTTGAAACGAAACAGTAATTAGGATTATGTCAAGTGTAGAATGCTGATGTGGAATGTGCACCTTAAATTGAATGGATTTGAATCTGTGCAAACTGAGTCAGACACTTTTTGATGTAGTTTTTTTTTTTTTTTTTTTGCTAAATATACCCTTTCTTTGCTTAGGTCTGACCAGTAGTTTGTATGATGTAGTTGTGGCTGTGTGTGGTTAAGTTGTCCCTGAGAAAAATACCTGTTACCCATCTTGAAGGCTTCGAATTTCTATGCTGACCCCTTTTCTCTCTCTCTCTCTCTCTCTCTCTCTCTCTCTCTCTCTTTCTCTCTCTCTCTCTCTCTCTCTGTCACTAGAGTATCTGTCCATTTAAATTCATACAATGGCAACATTAAACTGTGCTCAATTACCCTAATTCACTTTTGTTCGAGGGCCCTTATCAGCCATCACTGTGCTACACACTGTGTTTGATGAGTGGTAAGACTAAGTGAGCTCACTAATCTGGGTTATGTGGTGTGTGAAGAAAAATCATGTCTAGTTCTTATTTTCATCTGTTAACCATTGACTATTAAACACTTTTATAAATAAATAAATAAATATATATATATATATATTCCTCTTCTACCTGAGCTGCCGAATGAAAATGGGAACTATGTGAAATATGTACAGCTCTGATTCCTATAATGTTTCACACAAACAAACAGATGCTGACATTCTGCACTTGAGTATTTGAGTTATTTTAAATCTGTGGCACAGAACTACACGATGTCTCTCCACAGTGGTGTGTAAAAGTTTGGGCACACCTGGTCAAATTGCACATTTTTGTTGAATTTTTAAGTGTAAAGAGGGTGTCACCAGCTCTGCATGACATATTATTATTTATTTGCTACATTTGGCATATTGGGCAAAATAAAATCTAAAAAGTGGCACGAGAATGAGTTTGAGCAAGTCTCCAAATGTTTCTCATGGCCAAGTGGCAGTCTTTCTGTTATTTGTTGAGTTCTTCTAGTTCACTGGTCATCATGAGTGCATTATAAGTTGAATAGCTGATTATGATATTCAGTAAAAAGGTATGATCTTTTATTTCTCAAAGTAGTTCACTATTGATTTCTACTTCATTTTTAGATTCTGTTGGATTCTTATTTTTTCGTAATGTCAAACCTCTTCTTCAGTACCAGGTTTTGTCAATATTTAGTGGAATCCTTTCTTCTCTCCACCTCTACAGTGTTTCCTGGGCCACTGGCTGCCACACAACTGTGAAGCTTAACAGATCCACCCTCATACTATAAAGCTGGCAAAGTGTTCTGTCACTGAAATGCAAATATACCTTAAATGACTGTTGCTAAAGAGTTCAGTCTCAATATACTACAGTATTTTATTTCATTTTATACACGTTGATGGAAACGTCACAAAATCAGAACAATAATTTTCAATAATATTCTTGCAAGGATTTTGAATTTTGACAACATTCTTAATCATGAGTTTACAGCACTGCTATTTCAATGGCATGATACAAAACAGGCTGTTTAATGGTGATTTGTGATTTAACTTTCAAAAGAGTTCATCCATAATTATCAAAATAATTGTAATGTCTAATTGTTTGTCATGTAAACTAATAAGTTTTTAGTGACAAGGGTGGGAGTGTGGTGCAGTCTAGATTCTATCTGAGGGAAATCCAGTGCTGAGTGTGAGTTTGTTCCAGTTCTATAGTTGGTTAACCACCCAGTAACAGATTAGTGTTTTGGCAACCTGTAGCAGGGGACGCCTTAATCACTAACTTTGGCCTAGCTACATTGAAAATTTTACTTAAAGGTTATATTGTGCCTTGAAAAAAGTGATGCATTACATTACCCAGATAACGGCAGAAAAACAAAGTTGAATATTTTATCAGAAATGAACTAAACAAAAAAGGAAACAGCCACTGTACATAATTATGGTACACTCTTTTAAAATAACTACACGATAGCCCTGGCTATTTCTTGTGAGGTAATGCAAATACTCACAAAAGAATTGTACATAAACTGACACAAACTTTCTCTCCTCCACTCTGTCAGTGTTGGTGTCCATTTCTTCTCCACATCGACTCTGGCACACAGAACTATGAGATACGTGTGGTAGTGATGGAGACATGGACGCTGTGTTCTATAAACAGCCAAACGCAGGGACCTCAGCAAGCAGGATTTTGTACAAGCATTTGATTCAGACATGACTTGTTAACTTCCTTCATCAGAATCCTGTTGTCACGTTTCACACACAGCCAGCGTGATCTACTCGTAAGAGGGAGGGTTAGACAAATGGGAGAGCACTTTTAGGTCCATAGGAATTTGAAAACTTTCTTTGCCATCCACATCCATGGAACCCATGGAAACTTCATCTGTGTGAACTTTGAGCTCTGAACCGTGACATGCAGTCGGGCAAGCATCCATACAAATAGACTTCACAAGCAGGGCCACAGTGCACAGCACTCTACAGATATACATTGCTGAAAATTATGTATAGATTCAGTAATGTATTTTAAATTTTTTACGTAATTTTAAAAGGCACATATCACCAAAAATCTAATTTTGTAGTAAGTTTTGAAGTCATTCACTCCTCAGTCCACATGTCCATACATGGAAATGAAGCTGCATGAGCAGGCCAATTCATAGTTTTATGATGTCACACTCATATATACTCCTATGAGGCCACAGAAACAGTCCATTTAAATCTAAAGTTCATAAAGAGACTGGAAAATGCTCATTGAAAAAATTAAATATGACTGTCTATGGAACAAAAAAACTTCAGTCAAAAATGAATATACAAGAAAATATACAACGATATGGGCCCTTGAATAACACAGCTAAATATATAGCAGCTATAT
>JBBPCX010000006.1:21784519-21794749 GCA_037974365.1 Hydrocynus forskahlii
GAATAACACAGCTAAATATATAGCAGCTATATATTTCATTATGTTTCTATTTTTTATTCCTTTATATATATATATATATATATATATATATATATGTGTATATATGTATATATGTATATATATATATATATATATATATACACATATATATTCACATGGTTTTAATTGCGTTGTTATACGCAAAATTCAATAATTAATTCAAAAGTAGTGTATTGCACACTTTCATTTTTTAAGTACTGCTATATGAACAAAAGTGCAACAACATTTGGTTTGCAAACACTATAAACAAATAAGGAGCTTTTTAACAGCAGTGTTCCCTTTAACAGTTACACAGCTGCAGTTCAAATATTTCTGTAAATCTCAATTGAAGCATGAATGTAATCAAACCAAATATAAAACCAAAGCTATTTGCCACTGCAGGGCATTCATGTTTTATATAGTTTGTTATAGAAAAACAAATTACCCACAGAGTCCAGAGACCAACTCCATATGAATGCTCCTATAAATGGGCGGAATATGAAAGTCTATGTTTCCCTTTTGGTGTAATGGTCAGGCATCCCAATACTTTTGTCCATATAATATGGAAAAATATAAATATAAAATAATTGTCAGCGTTAAATAAATAATGCGTAAACGTGTTAATGCCCAGCCCTAATATGTATATGTGTGTGTGTGTGCGCGTGTGTGTGTGTGTGTGTGTGTGTGTGTGTGTGTGTGTGTGTGTGTATTTGTATGTCTGCCTATTTATGTATTTATCTATGAATTCAATTTTATTAAATTAACTATTTCCTTCTAGCACAACTAAAATCAAATATCTCTTTGGAGATCAATAAAGTAATCATGTTAACATTAGACATTTTTAATGTATCTTTGGTGCATATTTGAAAGAGATAATTCTTTCAATGTTTTTCTGCACAGTTACTGGAAAAGGTGATATTTCACAGTGTGTATCGCATCAGGTTGTTATCCCTCCATCTTGTAATGCATCACTGCATTTTCATTTACCTCACGCGGGAGTTCAAGTTCCTCTATTTGCTTGCTGTGTCTGCGCTGTAAAAGGACCCTGCACATGGACGTTGGTGAGATGGCGTTGGTAATGTGAGTCACTTGACAGTTTGACCTGTAGCGCCGCAACCTCCATTCAGCCTTAAACATGACCCCTCCTCTCCAAAGTAGGCCGAGGTAAAAATAAACACAGAATATCTGACTTGCTAATTCCCCTACCTTGCACACGAGCAGCCCTGGCCTCCACGAGGGCATTAATGCACACGGAGCAACTCGGGCTGTTGACCTGTAGCAACCCCTGCAAGGTTTATTTCGTTGCAGATGTGAAGGCTAATGCCTGCTGTGCACATTATCTCTAATAAGCAAGCCATAACATGGAATTATAAAAAACGTCTCCAATAACTATAAATGCATATAAAATGTCTGTGGTACAAAACAAGCGACAAGTCAGTGCTAGCTTTGGTTTTTAATGCACAGGTCTCCCCTTCTGTTCTTTAACATTGACCTTTCTACCCCATTACCCCATTACCATGACTCGTACTGTTGGTCTGTATAGCCACCCCTTATTTCTTTATATTTTGCTTTGAATCAGCTTTTTGGTGTGAAAATACTATTTCAGGTCTGTCACGCTGCCTTATCTTTGGCATATTGAGTAGATTAAATTAAAGACATGGGAATAAATGTTTTACTGCAACAGGCTGCAAAGTGTTTAAAGATACAAGGAGCCTAGACAAAGGAGTTCCAATCTCTCAGCATTCAGCACCACCAGTATACTGATCACCGCCTGATCATTTGGAATCATCTGCTCCTGTTTCTTCACTGTTTCAGGCCTTAAGTTAGATGTGCTTTGTTCTGCTTGAATGATTTATCACTGTGTAGCTTAACAAACAAAAATTATTCATCTGACACTGGTCAGGTTCACAGACTGGACTGAAAATGAGAGTCTTTGAAAGTCCTTAAGGAAGCCTGGAGAACCGTTCCTTATGTTCTGCCCCTTTGGAACTTAAGGAACTGTTCTCCAGGCTTCCTGAAGGACTAGCAAAGACTCTGAAAGACTCTTCCAGTCCCTGCATATATAGTCAAATGTATTATTCTCTCTGGTATACAGTGTGCCCTTACTGAGACAAAGATTACAGTAATAATAATTCAGAATCTGAATCTGAAACACTGCAGGTATGAGAGTCTGCTTCTGTAACATGCAGCATGAAGATCAGTATGCAGGCAGAAACCTATAGGGCATTGCAATTCAGCATAGAATGACACACAGATACAACATATAGTAATATAGATTCAGACATTTTCAGTCATACTTCATTGAGAATAAGTTTTGGAAATGAAATACTTCCCACTAAACGGGGAAATGGCAAAATACATAGGTTGGAAAGTGCAAAATTACAGCTCTCCTAAATGAGTGGTTTTTCTACAGTACAACCACTTTGAAATGACATTTACCAGTATCTGTCACAGAAAAAGAGCACCAAGGCAATGAATGCATACAGATATTGAATAATGGCAGTAACTGCATATAATTGTATCCCAATAGTTGTGCAGTTTTGCAGGTTGCAGTGTGACGGCTGAATGGTGACAGAGACAGAACCTGGCACTGGAACTTAGCCTGAAGGAAATGAAAAGGTAATAAATAAGTCACAGAGAATCACAGCTTGTAATTTACAAAAACATTCTAACTGCTATGCAAAACAGCAAGCGACACGTTAGCTTCGGTAAGAATTTAGGTCCGCCCATTTAGAAGTTGGATTGCATCGGGGCAGAGCTGGCCTTGTTGTGCGATGCCCATGATGTCAATTTGGAGATAAACGGATGGTCAGGATGGGTGGGGCCTCCTTCAGCTGTCTTGCATGTTCCAGACAAATACGAGGCCCTGGTGGAAAGAAGCCAGTGACCTTTTCTGCAGAGTAAACAACTCGCCATAGCTTGGCCTTGGAGAGGGCCAAGACAGAGCTCTGTTTAATAAACCAAATTAATCTCATTTCTTTAATCAGAATTCCCATTTCTTAATTGTTATCCTATTTGGAATGGATCAGAGGATGGGTTCTACTTTTAAGTTTTGGTTCTGCTCAGTGTTCTTCTTCATGTTCTTGTGGAGTTTTTTGGGTTTGCTCATTTCCTCCCTGTGCTATTCTTACTGTTGTAAAGCAAAACACTACAACACTGTATACATTGTGCTGAACTGAACTGGACTGAATTATTTTCAGGGAAGACAAGCAGGAGGACACTTTCTGAAGTCCACCTTCATTTGTACTGTGTCAGGCATTTTGAGCTGCATGTTGTTGTGCACACACCATGACACAAGATGGGCCACCTCTTTCCCGAAGATGGATTCATCTCTGAGGAAAATGAGCCTCAGCAGGTTGTGCTGTCTGCAGTTTTCACTGGAGAACAAGACTGAGCAGAGCACACAGGGGACACCAGCCACTGCTTCTAGGTTGGGAACCAGACAGATGGAAGCCCAGCTGCGTATGCTGATTCCTGTTTAGCAAGAAATCACATATTCGTTGAAAGGTTTGAAAGGGTTGTGAAATCAGAATAACTTGATGTGGAACACCTGTGGGATTTATGTGGAGGACATCCATAAAGTGGTCTAGCTCAGGAGCACCTGTCCTGGAGGGCCAGTGTCCGGCACAGTCTTGGTGATTTACCTGCTCAGATATACCTGATTTAACTCACCTGTTAATTGTCTGGTTTAGTGATCGTGTTTGAAGAGGGGAACTACCAAATCGTGCTGGACACTGACTCTCCCTGAGCTGGGCACCCCTGGCCTGTTTATTAGATATATCGACTGAACCCGTGCCTGATACAATCATATCAGCATCTTCCATATCAAGGTCACACTGCTGGAAACTATTTAACAATAATATCTGATCAGTTTCAGTATCTGATTCCCTCCTACTACTGGACAGGATACAGAGTGGAATTTACAAGCTTGTGAGCTACTGCTTGTAAGACTGAACACGTTTCTGATAAATGGCCATTAGAGCAGGTCAAAGAAAAACAGCTTCGTACCCTGTTAAAAAGTGGGCACTGTGCCAGTTCATATTTGTTTGTCAAGGTAAAAACGATGTATAATGTACTCTCAAAGGTACAAAAATGTTCTAAAGATATATTTGTGAACCATAGATACATTGTAAAGATGCACCGCATTCAGTCACCCCAGGCAAAGTGGTGTTTTTGTACTTTCCATATCTTAACAGAAAAATAAGTCTGGAGTCTTGCATCTTTTTTTTCCAAGAGTGTATTTTAAGGTCAAGACATTTTAGGAAGGCACATATTGACCACATACTCAACTACCTGATTTGCCCTGCAGGCAAAGTATCCCAGATGCAGGAGGGGATTCATCATAGATCTGAGACCAGTCCTCTCCTTTAAAAGGTTTCCATAATCACATATGTTAAAGCCACTGAGTCCTTTAGCTCCAATCATAAACAGTACCATTTATTTAAAGGCTGCCAATACTGTCCTTCCAAATGGTGGTGCACAAAGAAACCTGCCTGGCTACTTTCCCCTCAATGTAATCTGAAGTGAAACCTAAAATACAAATCAATAGGCGCTCTAAGCATTTGGTTACAGGAAAACCTTTTTTGTGTTCACCAGTTGCCCTGGAACAAAGAAAAAACCCTACATTTTTGACTTCACTTAGTTTAATCTACTTAAAAACTGTGATAGGCCTACTGTGTGCTGCATTTGTGCTCCACGGAGACAATTTAATATCGGGACTGTAATTTCTTTATTGGGCTCCCCAACAACAGAAGGAGGAAAATGGAATGCCGGGAGTGAACAGAAAGATCATCTGGAGCTGAAGTGGAGCAGGAAGATAAATAGATGAGAAGATATCAGTACACAGACTATTACACAGGATAAAGATGCTATTTGTAATGTCCCTTGAATAGGAGAAAGAACGGAGGAATTGCCCTGGCGGACGGCTAATGCAGTTACAGAGTACCCAAATCAAGTTTGGGCTGCTGAAACAGCAGCTGGGAATAAAAAGCAATCAGGCCTCTGACAAGAGTGGGGGTGCGTGATGAAGCACTGCTGCACAGCCTAACAAGATCGCACCTGAAGGAAAGCCAAGCAACACACACGCAGGCCAGAAAGAACCATCGCATGGTTAGTGCGCTCTCCAGCTCTCCAGACTCCAGCAATTTCACCACCAAAACTGGAAAACTTTCACTGGTGGAAAGTAACTGGTTACATTGGACACAATAACTTAGCTTGACTTCATCCCACAGCGTAATAGAGCAGAGTTTCAGATCCCCAGGCCTGGAGCCCCCCTGCATGTTAGTGTTCTCCCTGCTCCCAACACACCTGATCCAACTAATCGAATCATTAACAACTCTTTTCAGGGCTGAAGTGAGTGATACAGCAGGGAAACACGAAGCTGTGCAGAACCAGAGACCTCCAAACACCTATTATCCCATAACTTACCACATTTCTTTCATCACACACCCACTGGATCCCAATAATTGGTCAGAAAACAAATACTGTACTTGTCTTAAATGTGGCATTAACTGAAAAAGTAACTACAAATAGGTCAAGACTAATCAAACATAGATGATACAGTGAGAAAGCAGTGTCAAACGCATTTTGTCACTGTGGGAGCAAAACCTCTGAAGAGTAACTTTACAGGAGAAGGAAAAACATTCTTAACTTATAAGGCAAGTGAATATAAAACCTACAGTTCTAAGCCATGTTGGAACGTCTCTGTCCCAGTCGTCATGTAACTGAGACCATGAATAGGGCAGCTGACCTTTGTTTAAATTATGTCAAAAAAGACATGTTGTTGCAAAGATTTGCACTCACAACGATGATACGTTGACCTTAACTACTCCTTAAGCCTTTAGTGTACAAACACCGCAGTCTGATCAGGGAACAGCTAGCGCCAAATCAGGCCATTCTGTATTTTTGTGTATTTTTGTGTGTCCTCCCTTGTGCATTAATTCTGAACCATCCCACATGGTTGATGCAACACGCTCAGTCTGCCAAAACAGAGCTAACGAGAGCTAATGAGAGTCGACTAGACCAACTGTGCAAGAGACACTGAACAAACTATGGGTGACAATCGGCCACCAACATTTACCGACAGCCTGATTGTGTCCAGCGAACAACTGTCGGCTTGGTGTGTCGGGGCCCTCAAACTCTAGGAACTGTATGTGGACCCACACTTCAGTCACTCACTTTTATACCTACATAACTTGTATATTACACACGAATTACTTATTTACAGTCATTACTAGATCATGATTAAGATTAATAGCTGAATACTAAGCCTAGAATTCAGTGAGCTGCTAGTTTTCCAATATACCTGTTTTAAGAAGGACACAGTAATTACCTGTTTGTCTCTCTATCTATCTGTACATCTATCTATCTGTCTATCTATCTATCTATCTATCTATCTATCTATCTATCTATCTATCTATCTATCTATCTATCTATCTATCTATCTATCTCCATCTATCTGTCTGTCTACCTATCTATCTGTCTTTCTATCTATCCATCCATCCATCTATCTATATATGTCTGTCCATGTGTCTGCCTGTTATCTGCCTGTTCTCCCCCCAATTAATCCACTCATCCATCCACCCTCTCTTATATCACACATATACAGTGTTCTCTAACTATCCTTTCTGGCTGCTTCCCCAGATTACTCCTCAATTATGTTTCACCTGCAGCTTCTCATCACATAATTTTTCTCATCTCCTCTGCCTGGCTTTGTTTGGCTGCTCTCCGTCATTCGTAGACTCCTGGCGCACGTGGCAGCGACGCTCAGGCCTGGTGCTGTCAGCGGCAGAGGAGCAGCTGGAGGCTGTGGGCCCATTACTGCCCTGAGCATCCAAATGGCCAGGGTTTTCTGCCAGGTGGGCTTGGATCCTCCTAGAGGAGGGTAAACACTGCCAGCCTAGAGCATCTGCAAATGGGCTTCAGCTGCTTCCACTGCTAATGGAGACTCAGTGTTCAACTTCATCTCTTCCATTAGAGTTTTGGGGTCTGAAGCACAGTTCAACATAGAAGGAAATGAGGAGGGCTCGATGCGGTCATGTCAAAGCTGAAACGACAGGTGTTTCCACAGAAAAATGTAAGAGCCGGTGTGTATTAGACTAAAGAGGCTATTACCAGACTTGTTTACACTAGCCCTTGACCCAGCACAATGTTCTTCTTCAAAACGCTGCTGCATGTGATGAAAAAAAAAATCCATGTACCAGAGCTTTCAAAGGGTTGGTAATTGTTTGTTCTGTATTTTGGTTATTTGGCATTACGTTAACCCGTCATATAACATGTTTCTCAATACTGTGACAACATAAAAATCAAATATTGCGGGTGTGTCACCGCCATGCGCAAGAATTCAAAAGATCAAGTTTGTGAAACTGTGTATCTGTACTGACCTTCACTTCCTGCTTTTCATGCTGTAAAACCTGGACCTGTAAAGGTTTTCTTTGCTGCAAGACTTGCAAATAACCAATCTTTCTTGCTTCTTGAGTTTCAGGTCTTGATGTTTGAAATACAGGACCATGAAAATAGCTGTAGTTAAGTGCTCCAACCCTGTTGCAACAAAACCTCATATTTCCAAGATCGTCAAGGACGATTGACATTTTACGGTATTTACATTTATGGCATTTAGCGGACGCTCTTATCCAGAGCGACGTACATCAATGCTCAGGCAGTCCACATCTGTTCTTTAAACCTGAAAAGATATATTTAAATCAACATCTGCTATTCAACTAAGTTACTGCCAGCAAAGTTACACACCTTAACAGATCCTGTCAAAGAAAAGTAAAAGGTTAAAGCATAAGTAAGGAAAACATGGAGTTAAGAGCATAAGTGCCTGAAGGTTTTTTAAATTATTAGATATAGGGAAAAAGAAATTAGTGAGCAATAACAAGAGGCCTAGTTCATCACCAGGGTGCTCCTTGAAGAGTTGAATCTTCAGAGGACGCTTGAAGACAGCGAGGGACTCCACAGATCTGATCGAAAGAGGGACTTCATTCCACCACTGAAAAGAGTCTTGACGCATGTCTTCCTCTGCTTTTGAGCAGCGGAGGTTCAAGACAAGCAGTGCTAGAAGCCCTGAGAGGACGAGAAGTGACGCTGCTTGATCAGTGCAGATAAGTAAGGAGGTGCTAGTCCGTTCTTGGCCTTGAAGGCAAGGGTTAAGGTTCTGAGCTTAAGGAGCCACTAAAGGTTCCGTAGTAGAGGCGTAGTGTGAAAGAATTTAGGAACATTGAAGTCTAATCTTGCAGCTGCATTCTGAATCAGCTGAAGTGGTCTCGTCACCTTCAGTGGGAGTCCAGCCAGTAGAGAGTTGCAGTAGTTTTTGAATAAAATGCAGCCAGTTGCAATTCAAGCTTAATTGATCTATATCATGAAAAATTACATTTTTAACTCTTCTTAAATTGTAAAAAAGTTTAATGTGGTGCATAAACACTGCTAAGGTTTCATCACATAATATTCACTATGCAGTTCAGGATAAGGACCCTTTCATTGGTTCTATCTGGTCTATCACTCCTGAAGTATAAGGACCCTTCTGAAAGACTCTGGCTGCCAGAAGAGGGCCTTGGTACTAGAGACGATAATGAGTTTCTATTGTTAAAGTTCACAGGACTTTAGTGAGAAAAGGTGGTCTCAGTTTCCACAAAAAGAGTAAGCCTACGCTCTCAGACGGGCTTTACCGTCCTGCCAGACAGTTTTCCTGAGGGGTGCTGAGAGCCAGTCAGACTGAGCTGTGCTCAGTTCCACAATATTTCATCAGAGCCAGATGTCTCTGCTCCAGCACAGCTCAAACCATGACTTAGGTAGACTCAGCGAGATAATGTTTGCACTACAGAGACGCTTGACTGCCCCCTGTTGGTTTCTGTGTGTTGGAACATCTGAAACCTTGGGCAGAGTTCCCTTCGCTTTCTAGGAATTTTCCACTTTCCAGTACAAGTCCAAACCTGAGGCTGTAATAAACAACAAATGACTTAAACAAGGACTTATAAAACCATAAACAGAAGAATTGCACAATTTCCATTATAGTGTAATAAATAAATTATAATAGTTTAATAACAAAATATCAAAATATCATCAATATCACCTATGCACTTTGATTTTGAAGCTAAATTCTTAGACTACAGCATTTATGCCCTGTACAAGTAACATGATCATTTGTAATGAGAACATTTTCCACTAGGATAAAGAGAAGTCAAAGAAATTACAAGAAAATTACCCACCAAGAGAGAAACAATAAGCTCCTCTCTGCACTAGGTCAGTCACTCGCCCACTAGGTGGAGGCAGAGCAGAAGCTTGGCCCAGAAATCACCTTGATGAAGATAAAGAACAGAAAAGTTCGGCAGAAGATATTCAGTAGGCCTGCCACTTATGTTCTGTACCTCCTTTTAGATGCAAAGTGTAAAAAAGTGGCATGGATAACATGGTTAGATAAAGTGTTTGGCATTACATGGAAGAAGGGGGAAAAATCGCATTTGAAGTTAAAGGGAGATAAATTGGTTATTTTTCTTATGAGTATATAACTCTAAACTCATACTGCAACTATTGGCTCTTGATGTTTAAGTAAAAAACATATACATACACACAAGTATTATTTCTACTTACATATATTGGTGATAAATACATTTTCAGATTTAGATACCATTTTTGCGTATGTCAGTCAAGACACTTTGTATTTGAGGTGGTTATTTGAATGAAGATTTAATTGTAGACTTGAACTAATTGCAATGTCAATTGTGTTACGAATAACAAATTCCATTAAGCGAAGGTTTAGTTATAGTGTGATGAGGAAAATGCCACAGCTAAATGCCAGGCTGGAATAAATCCAAAGTGATTTTTGAACCCATTAGAATTTCATTTACATTCAGTGATTTACAATCACAAGTGATTCGGTGCTGTGACCGCTGGGACGGGTTCCAGCACCCCCCTCCACACTGGTTAAGGATATGCAGGTCAGGTCATTAATGAACGCACAATTCAGGAATAAATATGGACTTTGTTGTTTTGTATTAAATGAGTAGTCTATAAATAAAAAAGTTGTTTCATGCCTTTGACTGAAATGTTTTCTTCAGATTTGTGCTCAGGTAAGCTTAGAAAACATATGGACCAAAAGCAATGCATATTAATATTTTAATGTTTTAAAGACTAAATTGTGTGTGTGAGAGAGAGAGGGAGACAGACAAGTGAGAGAGAGAGAGAAAGAGAGAGAGACAGACAGAGAGAGAGAGA
>JBBPCX010000006.1:21813650-21842761 GCA_037974365.1 Hydrocynus forskahlii
GTGTGTGTGTGTGTGTGTGTGTGTGTGTGTGTGTGTGTGTGTGTGTGTGTGTGTGTGTGTGTGCGTGCGTGTGTGTGTGTGGCCTAATAAGCCCACTGCCTCCTATGTAACACCTGTTTTACTGCACCTGAATTGTGTCTGAATGGTTTTTGTGTGTGGCCATGATTGCTGGTGCAAGAGCGAGTACAATAACTGTTTAAGAGAATGAGCATAATATTATGAATGCAGCAGAAGAGATAAAGAGTTTATGGTAGCGGCTTTGTGCTTTATGGCTTGTTTATGGTAGCAGTGCTCTTAAGGCTGATCTGTGTGAGTAAAGACTCAATAGAGTATGATAATAGACTTTCTGCCTTATCTCCATTGAGTTATGTCTGCTGTGTGTTATGGTACCTCTGCTAGATCATAACACACATTAGGAGGGTTTCTACTGTCTTTACATATTATTTTTCTGCCCTGTCAGTCTGGTGTCACTGTGTCTGCTTATAAACATTAATGAATATTTGTTTGTTGGTTTGGTTGTCTGTTGGTCTCAGGTGTCACCATATGTTACTGAGCCCTGTTTGGAGTGCAACTGTGATATGAGAGGCTCAGTCAGCCATGCCTGTGTCAGAGACGACAACCATGCTAACCCTGGCAAAGGTAACTAACACACACACACACACACACACGCACAAAAGGGCTGTAAATGCTTTCTTATCATTCACGAATGCAAAATTTTGTATGATTCACGCTAAATGTATGATTCATGCTAAACAGTTTCTTTTAAACGATACACAAAATTAGATTCATTGCAACATGGTGATGTCTCAAAAATGATACAGCTTGACTTTCAATATTGTTAAAAAAAAATTAAAAATGGTTCTGAGCCCTAATTCTACACACAGAGAGTACTTAGGTGCAGATAGACGCAATGCTAAAATACATTTTTTTACTATAGAATTCATAATCCCTTTTTAAAAAGATAAAAAGAGTTTAAGCTTATAGCATAACCCAGCTTACTCTGTCAAACTTTATGCCTAGTTTTGATCATTTGACTGTGGTTGCAATGAAGTGTGATAAATGAAAGGAGAGACACTCAGAAGAGACTGTTGGGTCATATTTATGTTAACTTTAAATTCCATTTTTAACAGTTATGCCTCTGAATAATTGTTTAAGTGACCCTCTCTCCATATGTTGCTCCAAACAGCACTGAGTAGCATTATGACAATAATATATATTATGACAATAATAACAAATTCGTTCAATTATTGTAAGGCACATTTGATGCTAAATGACCAATTTTGTAACATTTGGCTTTTGTTGCTGTACAGGTCTTCTCCCAGGTCAGTGTGTGTGTAAGGAGGGTTTTGCAGGAGAGAAGTGTGATCGCTGTGCCTTCGGCTACAGGGACTTTCCCTTGTGCACACGCTGTGAGTGCAGCCTAAAAGGCAGTCATAACATCGATCCCTGTAGAGAGTGTATCTGCAAGGTAAGACCCGCTCCCCCCAACCACACACACACACACACACATATTATAATTAACTAAAGGATTTTGAAATGGGCAAAAGATCAGTTTGAGTGAAGATCCAGATCATTAAATCTTTCCTCCTGAAGTTGGTTTTACTGACTGTGCTGAGGTTTTGTTTTTGCAGGTCAATGTGATGGGGGCAAACTGTGACCTGTGTAAGCAGGGCTTCTTCAACCTGCAGGCCAGTAACCCAGAGGGCTGCACGGAGTGCTTCTGCTTCGGCGTCTCTGACGTGTGTGAGAGCTCCACCTGGAACACCTCTCTGGTATGGTACCGTATGCACACACACACAAATGCACATCCATAACCTTGCAGTTTACTCTCTGTAATTAATGTGATGTGCTGCTTTGCTTTATGCTTGATTATGATTTAGTGAAGCGTCTTCAGTTTTTAACAAGCTGCAAAGAAGGGCTACACAACATGTCACTGAATTTGTTGATTATTATTGTGTCATCGGCTATTTGCAATACAGAGGGATGCAAAGCGCACATTTTGAGTCATCTAATTTAATTCATAGTATTTTTTTATACTGTGTGGCTTGTCTGTATTGTGCAGTCTTGGTGTGAACTGTCTCATAGCGTTAGAATTAAGCTGAGCAATGTGGATAGAGTCCTAATAAACTGTGTAAGACTGTCATACAGCTTATATTAAGCATATTTAATATATAGTCTAATTTGTGCACCCTTCAGTGTCAGAGTTAGTGGTGGGCAATGATATGATGAGTACATCACTGATATGGTTCGTAATGAAGTAAGCATTATTAGTTAGTTTAATTTAGTACAGCACAAAATTGAGTAAAAATTATGTTTCTAGTTTTGATAGTATTTTTTAGATGTGAAACTGCTTTTGTCAGCTTTGCAGACCTCAGAAAAACAAAATATTCTGGTGCGTTCAGAAGTTATGTATGCATTCATTCTGTTATTTTACAGATTGTGCACAGAGATGGTTGGCTCAGGCCCTCCGTCCACAGCACCCCAATTCACACCACTTCCATCACTGAAGACAACTTCATCATCTCTAGCAATGCTTCAGCAACCACAGGCTACTTCTCCTCCTGGTCCGCTCCAGAATCATTCCTAGGCAATCAGGTCTGTCTGTTTTTCTCTCTTTATCTTTCTTCCTCTTTCTCTCCCAGCTGCCTTCCATCCCATCCTCATGTTCGTGTTAATAGCTGCTGCCCTCTAATTACACCTGATCAGTGACGGACTCATTATTGCATTATTACATTTAGAAATAATTAGCTTACACATGACCAGGGTGACTCTTAATATTTGTTGCCGTTGATCCCCTGGGTGATTAATGAAATTGAAATAAGTAATTATCCCTTACACTAACACCAGCTCCAAGTGAAGGAGATGGCAATTACCCTTAGAAATGGTTCTCATTTAGGGGTCCTGCTCCCATGTTAATACAGAAATTAAATGTCCAACAGGTGTCCAACTGTTGCCCATGGCTGTAAATTTATGTTTCTCAGATAATTATTGCAAGAGGCAAAAACATTCTCATAACAACCAGCCTTCATCAGGCACTACAAAGAATGATTTATAACAGACTTGCACACAATTTATTTTGAAGGGCCCAAATCATGTGAAGGAAAGTCTATCAGCCTTAAAGGCACAACAGTAAAATTGCCTGTTTAATTTTGAGGCAGAAAGAGGTTAGAATATGATCATGTACTTTTATACTTTAATATACTTTTCTCTATTTTCTATACTTTTTAGATGCATCAGTATGGGAATAGTGGGCCAGTATTAAAGCTATGAAATTAGAATTTCATCAACTTGGCACTGGCTGTCTAGCGTAGCTGGTGGCCTAGTGGTTAGGGAGTTGCCCCTGTGGTCAGAAGGTTGTGGGTTCAAATCCCAGGACTGCTAATGGCACCACTGATGTACCCTTGAGCAAAGTACCATCCACACTCTCTGCTCCCCTGGTGTTCCTGGTGAATGGGTTAAATGGACGCACAGTTTTGTGCTGTTCACACTGTGTGCTGTGAGAGTACACATGAAGTAAAATGATTAAAATGCAGATGTTTTAGCTCAGCATCACCAAAAGATTAATTTATTTATTCTGTTGTAACAATGGTTAAACTGAAACATTTGTCTATTACTGTTATATTGTAATGCAATATGTACTAATACTGATACAAAATGTTACTTCCTATTAATTAAATGTTAATAAAAATAAGGAATTGCCATAACAATAACACTGTAAGGAAATTTAACTAGACATTCATGTCACATATTGATGGCTGTGGTTTTGAAAAACATTACCTCGTTCTTTCTTTCCGCAGCTGGCTGCATATGGAAGCTTTCTAAACTATAGTGTGGCATATGATGTGTCTGTTGACAGTAATGTCATCAAAACGCTCCCATCAGATTTTGATCTGATAATTCAGGTAATTTCCGTGAAATGTATTTTTTGACTGCAATTTTTTTGTGTGTTATGATGGTAGACAAAGCATACCGCCACAACTTAGACTTCTTCCTGCAATAACCTTCCGCTGCCTCCTAACTCACTGACCCCCCCAGGGCAACGGGAGAAGCCTGAGGCAGCAGCAGCCCAGGCATGTGTTCCTGAACCCTCACAGGGAGCAGCAGGTAGTGCTGGAGCTCCTGCCACATGCCTTTGTGGATGTGCACACAGAGTGGAGAGTGCAGAGAGACGAGCTGATGAGTGTACTGGCTGACGTGGCCAGCCTGAGAATCAGAGCCCATCTCAACACCAGTGTTGATGGAGTGCTTCGGTGAGATGCAGTTTCGGGATATCTCTTGGCCTATGGTCCTTTATAAAATGCCCAATGCAAAAATGTTATATGACATATCAGGCATTAAATGAATAGTCATCAGTTCTTGAAGTTGATGTGTTGGAAGCAGAAAAATAGACAGGTGTAAGGATCAGAGTGACTTTGGCAAGGGGACAAACTGTGATTGCCCACAGCATGTTTTGTGTGGTGGCTGCATTATGCAGCGGTTAGTACCTTCCAAAGTGTCTAAGGAAGGACAACTAGTGAACCAGCGACAGGGTAGAATGTCCATCCTGTCCATTGTAATTTGCACTATTGGCCTGTTCGTCGTGTGTAGCTCACACACTGGAAAGGGCAGCTGAAAAAGTATAGATAACACAGTGTAAAAATAAGTGAAAAATATATATACCTGCAGTTATGTTTAATCATTTATCAGTCATGCCATTTATGTACATAGTTAGTGTGAAATTGTCAAAATCTGGGACACATGCTCACCTACTTGCATTTAACATGCTTGTAAACGTCCATAGCTCTAAATTCAAAGTGGCTGCCAAAGATGTGTGAGTGAGGGTGGGTCTACTTTACTTGTCTTTATTTGTCTGTAACAAAAGATGCAAATTTAATACTAACCTTTCCCACATCCATCTGTTTGTTTATTTTAATCTGTGAATATGATGTTTTGTTTGTACAGGTTGAGCTTGGTGTCTCTGGCTGTGGCTGACCCCACCTCCAGAGGCTCGGTTCCAGCTCCAGATGTTGAGCAGTGTGAATGCCCGTGGGGCTACTCGGGGACGTCCTGTGAGGTAGGAGCTGAGTGCACTTTAGTATCCCAGTTTTGTCAAACAGAGCTTGCCTTTCGTTAAAGCATTCAATTCCATCTTTTCTGTGCCCTCCTCATCCTCTGTGTTAATCTTTTTTCTGCTCTCACTGATGCATCTTCTCTCTCCAGTACTGTATTTCTGGGTTTTATCGAGTTGGAGGCATCCTGTTTGGAGGAAACTGTCTGCAGTGTGAGTGTAACGATCATGCCACCGAGTGTGACATCAATGGAGTCTGTCTGGTGAGTTTTCTTTTGTGCTAAATTAGACAGCCTTTGCTTATTGCTCATCATTTAATAAAGAAAAAATATATTATTCTTGTCGTATATGCAGCAATTTTCTTCATATTTGTTAAAATGCTCATCATTATGTCATTTAGAGTACGAATGTTGTATCTGGTAACTGGCAGTACATACCAGTCAAGTTGCTATGGTGTGTATCCTTTTGGATTGTGGGTTTGTGTGTGTGCGTGTGTATGAATGTGGATAAAATACTGAAACCCTGTTTCTTCCCCAGAGCTGCTCTCACAACACCACAGGACCCCACTGTGATCAGTGCATTCCAGGTTACTATGGCGACCCCACTGAGGGCACTGCAGAAGACTGCCAGCGATGCGCCTGCCCGCTGACACTGGCGTCTAACAAGTGAGTTAGTGTGTGTGTGTGTGTGTGTGTGTTCTCAGCTCTCAGTTTTGTGGACCAGGAGATATGATAGTGACCTGCTTCTTATTTATGTCTCTAGTTTCAGTCCCACCTGCTCCCTACAAGGTCCTGGAGAGGTTACGTGTGACCAGTGTGAGCAGGGATACACAGGGACCAAGTGTGAGAGGTACAGGCTGCACGTTCATGCCTGAAGTAAATAAAAAGATGAAGATAAATAATAAATAAGGTAACACTTTAAGAAGAAGAAAATGGGTTTAAAACTACAGAGGAAGCTAAGAAACGCTACAGGGAACACACTACCATCCTCTCTTTCCTTTACTCATTTAGAAAATCCCTGTTTTTCCTGACCATAAGTCAGATCATCTGTGTGCTCTCCGCTGTGCCTGGTTGTCCTCAGGTGTGCTAATGGATATTATGGAAACCCCACTGTCCCGGGACAGAAGTGCTCAGTGTGTGAGTGTAATGGGAACGTGGACCCGTATGAGCCAGGTCACTGCGACAGTGTAACGGGCGAATGTCTGAAGTGTGTGGGACACACCTCGGGCCGACACTGCGAACGCTGTGAGGACGGTTACTATGGTGACGCTGTGACAGCCAAGAACTGCCAAGGTACAAACATCGAAGAGGTGTTGAACTCATTTGAAAATAATTTTTTATAATCCTGTAGTTTAGCAGGAATAGACGATTTGAGAGTGGATATCCTTTTCTAATGGGCAGAAAAATCTAGAGGTGAATAAATGTTGAAAATATGTATTTAGGGCCATCTAGAGGGAAGTAATTGTATTGCATGCCTTTGTGAATTTTTTTTGGTTTTTGTCTTATTGATTTTATGGATTCCTGTTGATTTTTTTTCTTTATATTTTGTCTGTAGCTTGTGGCTGCCATGCCAATGGCTCAGTTTCCAGCGTGTGCAACATTATAACTGGGCAGTGTGATTGTAAGGCCAATGTGGTGGGGGACAAGTGTGACCGCTGCCAGGTAAGTTTAAGGTCTTCAGTTCATCGCATTCTTTACTTTTTCTTAATTATTTTTTCCTTTTTTTTCACTTTTTTGATTAATCGTTCAACATTACAGTGATTGCAGTTAAAAATGTCTAATAGCTGCGGTCTTCGAAGCACATTTCATCATATTATTTAAGAAGATAACTTGCCAGTTTGAAAAATGCCAGTTTGACAAATAATATTAGTGAACAGCGCTCATATTGGTATTTATGTTGTGACTTTTGCTAGTAGTGTGTTTTGTGTGTGAGCTACGTATTAAAAGGGCTAAAAAAATACCTAAATTTGCCAATTTGGCTGAAAAGAACTCAAGACTGGCCTTCCTTAAAATTTATGAACAGTGTATTCCTGATTTTTTTGATAAGACATTGACAACTGATTAATTTGTTTTTCCTTATAACAGAGTTCCCAGATCATTCATTAGATCTGATTTATACATTATTACATATTACATTATACACAGTTTTGTGAGTGAAAGACTCTCATCTTTTCTGTTGTGGTCCACCATGGTTGCTGTGTAGTACTGATCAGATTGGTTTTTAATAAGCTTTACTGTTGTTTAATGTTTGTTTGCACTCTTCCCAGTGGAGGGAGAGGGGTTTATGGATACAAGGCTGGGACTTTGGCTGGGGTTTGAGTGTTAAAGGGATTCAGCTGCTCCTCAAGCCCATTATCAGAGTTCTGGGCTGGAGATGGCTGGCCTTTAGACAGCCAGGAGCTCCACTAGGGGCTTCTTGGATGTGAAAGTCCTCACATTTGGCAAAGTGAATGGCAAAGCTAACGCTTGGTGTTCAGACACTAACTGCTCACAGTTTGTGAAGGAAAGCTGTTCTGTTGGTACAATTGTGTGCATTTATTGCACCGCTATTTTTTTTCTCTAAAAACTACTTAGCTTTAAAGTCCCCATTTTTAAAATAAGGCCCCCATTCAACATCAAACTACTCTTATTTTCTACTACCTGAAAGAAGAAACAAATCATCCATGCCTTTTTATTTAATTGAACTGTTTCACAGAAAGAGAACTGTTAAAATTATAAATCCAAATGAAGAAATTGTGATGCTAGTGTTTCACCACCTACTGTTGTTCTCTCATAATCTACCTGGTTTATTTTTTTCTTAAAGATGCACCAATACAGGAATTGTGGGCTGATGCTGAAATCATTTTTTCCTCAGACATCTCTACTAATCCCAATGCAGATAACTGCAATGTAGAAATTGGGAATAAATCCTCCTTGGTTAACATTACAAAGAAAAGTAGTATTTATTTGTAGAGGGTTAGGTTATGCACTAAATAAAGCACATGGCCTTGTGCTGCCTCTAGGTTCTGGTCTTCCAGGGTGCAGTAAGCACACGCAAGCTTTCGTCCTCCTGGTGCTGGTGATATTGTTTCTAATATCATTCTACATTATAATTTTCTTACTTCAGTGTGTGATCCAGAAGCCAGATACCAGTAGTGGGAAACTTTTGTGTTGCTTACAGTCTTTTGAATTAAAAGATGTGTAATGGAGGGTGTTTTGTGTTCGCTAGGTCGGGTTCTATAGCATTAACAGTGGTGAAGGCTGCAGGCCATGTGAATGCAACCCGTCAGGGTCCGTGTTGGAAGCATGTGATGAAGATGGCCAGTGCGAGTGCATTCTCGGTGTATCAGGCAACAAATGTGACCACTGTCACCATGGCTATTACAACTTTACAGACAACGGCTGCACACGTAAGCCCTCCTTTCCTGCAGATTAATACAATGTTAGGTTGAATATGTATATGTAAGGTTGAGAACCGTAGTAAGCAATAAACCAAAATAATAAGAAACCTAATAGGCAGTCACTCGCTGAATTAATCTATATTTCTGTGTGTAGCTTGCGACTGTACTCACACGCATGGAAACTGTAACAAAGCGACTGGAGAGTGTATTTGTCCGCCACACACCAGAGGAGAAAAATGTGAGCTGTGTGAGGAGGATCACTGGGGCCATGATGGAGTGAGCGGATGCAAGGTAACATAGATTAGTCCTCTAATTTCTAAAGCATTTTTACACACACCCTCAATTGCAGCCACGTAAGCAAGCTTGTGTCTGTGTGTCTCTCCAGCCGTGTGAGTGCAGTGAGGCGGGCTCGGACTCCTCTCAGTGTGATCTGCTGACTGGTCTGTGTGTGTGCCGACGACACTTTACTGCTCAGAAATGCGACCGCTGCGCTTTAGGCTTCAGGAGCTTCCCAGAGTGCACTGCGTGCAACTGCAATACTGAAGGCACCCGCGAAGGCTTCTGTGATTCTGAGCTGGGAGTGTGTGGATGTGAAGATCACGGACAGTGTGTGTGCAAGGTGCTGCTGCTTTTACCAAAAGACAGTAATAGTAAAGAATTAAGAATTAATTAAAAATTTTACATATAATGAAACACATAAATTTAAGTGTTTGGTGGTTATTTTATTTGAATTGAAATTGTTAACACATGGAAACACATCTTTTCTCCTTTATTTCTCTCTGTCTGTTTCTTGCTCTCTTTCCTTCTATCAGGATAATGTTGGCGGTGATGGTTGTGATGAGTGTAAGAATGGGACGTTTGGTCTGTGGGGGCAGAATCCAGCAGGCTGCAGCTCCTGTTTCTGTTTTGGAGTTTCCTCTGTGTGTGAGGAGCTTGGAGGTCTGGTCAGAGTGCCTGTGAGTACACACTTCTGTCAGATTCCAGCTTCACAGAATTCCAGTGATGCACCCTATGAAAAAAATCCAGCATGATTTACTATAGTTATTATGGAATGGAATAGAATAGTCTTTTTTGTACCTTTGTCGTAAATCTTAACTTCACGAAGATAACGATTCACAAACATGATACTTTTGACCCAAGATGCACAACATTTTTGTTTCATATATTTAGTTTTGTATAAATGCCTTCAACAAGCAGTTTGGAGCAGCAAGATGGTTTCTGCATTTGTATGGTCAGTCCTGTTGGACAAGCTTGTGAAGCTGCTTCAGAGAACACAGACAATGTGTGATGCTCTATCAAGGCAAAAACTGCGTAATTTCCAAAATATATTTCTTTATCACTGTTTTTGGTTATTGCATAACTCCACATGTTTTATTTCTCAATCTAAGCTATTGTGCCAAAATATGTAAGATATTAAGAAAAGGAAAACATCTCTATGAATAGGTGTGTCAAAATGTCTCACTGGGATCGAAAATGAATGCATCATAACCCTCAGATTTGATTAACAACTTGATTTAGTTATTTTGGCAAAATTCTGCATTATGTAAAAAATTCCCTGAATACATAGATGTGGTTGGAACTAATTATGCATTTGTGTAATATAAATGCTAAATCATTTGTTTTTCATTTGAACTAGCTTAAGAATTTTAGGTAGCCCTTAAAATTAACATCTACTTTATTTGAAATCATTATTACTGATTGTAATTGGTTAACATTTCAATATCAACACAGTTAATGATTCATTGTTGTGCATGTACGTATTTTTAAACCCCAGTGCACAGTATCTAGTGAATTAGGGCAAAGACACAGAGCATGCTTGAAATGCCAAGAGTCGAATGTTCAGTAAGTGTAAGGAGCTGTGTGAATGGGTTGGGGAGCAAAAGCTGAACTGGAGGCTCTATGGAGCACCAGACTTCCAGTTTGGCTGGAATACAGTCACAGGCCCATCTGTGCTATAAACACTCCAATGAGTCAAATGAGGAAAGACTGTCAGAAGCGCAATGGTATGCTATTAATTAGTGGAAAATGGATGCAGTATGGAGAGAAGCAGAATAAAACCCGAGACCCATCTGCAGTGGCATGTGAGATAAGGAACACTATATTTGTTCTTGTCTAAAGGATGGGACCTTGCTGACACCTACAATGCTTGTAGCCAAAGCAAGAGAGAAGGACCAGATTAAAGAGCTAGAGTAATTACCGGTATGTGTCAGTACTTGTCTGACAAAGTGGCTGCCAAAATTTTGAATAAAATTGCTCATATGCTTACAGAGTCTAAGTAACTATGATGTTTCCTGCCAGTCTCTATTTTTGGCAAGTAAAATGTATTCAGGATTTTATTTGTATGTATATATGAAGTTATTTATCTAGTGCAATTTACAAGATCACGAGAGGATAAAGTCATTAAAAAATATATACAGTAAAGACAAGATTGCAAGAAAGAAACTTGCATTCACAACATGTCCAAAAGTTTTCAGACACCCTGTCATATAAATACAGTATATTTCATACCCATTCAAAGTATATCCTGGCATGTGAATAGATCCGTAAGTGCTAAATGCTCAATAAATAAATTTGCATTACCAAAATACATGAGGGTGTCTGCCAAATGCCGCTTTACATGTATATAATGCAGTAAATCCACTGCACTACTGTGAGGGGTTAATGTATAAGGCTTGGCCAAGAAACAGCAAGGATGTATGATATAATACTTAATACTATGATTGAAAGAACTCAGAAATTGATTATCTTGTTGGAATCTTGTTCCAAAGCACAAGGGAGGTAAAGCAGTGAGTCCTTTCCAAGCATAGTTTTTATTTATAAGACATTAGGGAAGGACATGTAAGGTGGCTTAAAGTCAGTCGTTCTGTGGTAGTGCATCTAACACCTGGTTTAGAGGTCATGTGAGGTTTCATATTTGATCATTTCTACAAGAGAGATGCAGGGGAATGACTTTAGTAAGCAAACCCATGAGAGAAGTTCAGAAAGATAAAGACCAGGTTGGCAGCCTTAGAGCTCAGGCTGCTTTATTCTTAGCTGTACATGAGTAATAAACACTGAAGATGTCAGTGGCAGTTTGCATCTGGTAGAATGGTAGATCCATTCTGTCCCATCAAGATCAAAACAAGCCAGCTGCAGCATACTTTATTTTACATCAATATGACTAAATATACTAAATAAATAAATAAAAAAAAAACCAAATAACATCATTTTATGTAGAATAGATTAATGTGTTCCTTGCGGAAGTCCAGTATTACTTGTAGTTTCTGTCAGAACCTGGTTTGGCTCTATTAGTCCTTCATTAAATTAAATCAAGAGCTACTTATAGAATTTCACAAATCCAAACAATGGCTGGAGGCATCGAGTAGAAATCTGGAACCAAACCTGTGTTCTCCTCACCATCTCACAAAATATCAACTATTTTTTCACAAACAAAACGCGTCTTGATACTTTTTACTGTTTATTTGTTTGCATTTATTCTAATGTTAACTTTGCTAGCAAACTGGCAAAAAATGCATAGACTGTTGCACAGTACTGTATTTAGTTCAATTTTGTTTCTGCATTTGAAATAACACTGTCTAATTTTTTCATTCTATTTCTCTGTCAGATCACTGTGGATCCAGAGGTTGAGCGTCTGCATGTAGTGAGTCAAAGTGACCTGCAGGGGACGCTGGAGGGAGTGTATCGCACAGAGGGAGACTTGCTCCTGGATGTGGCTCAGGTCCAGAGTGCCTCAGTGCTCACTGGGCCTTACTACTGGAGACTTCCCCAGCGCTTCCAGGGTGGCAAGGTAACACTGCACAGCGTAGAGCCCAGTACAGTTTCTGTGCGAGTAAAAAAGGTTTTGACATGCTTCTCAGATCATGAATTAACTCTTCTTATATATTAGTATATATGATTCTTATTGTATCATACCTTCAGTGCTTCTGCATTTGCAAGCAGCCATAAAGTTAAATTTGAGTGACAGCACAGCTGACCTGAAGTCTCACCTTTCCTTGTAGCTGCTCTCCTACGGAGGTGAGCTCTCGTACTCCGTCGTCTTCTCTGCTCTGGATGGCTCGGGTCTATCCAATCATGAGCCTCAGGTCCTGATAAGAGGGGGACACCTGAGGAAGCTGGTGATCTACACAGACATGCCTGCTCCAGAGTACGGCATCCGGACCACACATCGCATTTCTCTGACTGAGGTAAATACCTTTCACATATTCCACTGTCAGTTACACACAACAGAAACATAGAGTGTATTTGAAGCGATGGTAGGGCAGACTTTTCACCTGTATGAAAAGTTATGTATTAGGCACAGACCTTTCTCTAGAACTGTACTGAATGTCCTGCTTTAGTTTAAATTTTTTTCTGAGAAACTGAAGCTAATCCTTCTTTATCCAAACAGCACAAGTGGAAGTACTTTAATGCCGTATCTGAGAAAGCTGTGAGTCATGCAGATTTTATGTCAATTCTGAGCAACGTGGAATACATCATCATCAAAGCTTCGTACGGCACTGGCCTCCAGCAGAGCAGGTTAGTGCCTTGTCCTGAAAACTGTTTAATACTCATCCGCCTGTATAGAAGACCTCACTCATGACTGCCCATTAAAAGCTTGAGTAACTATTACAAAAACAAAAACAAAGATAATAATAATAACAATAACAACAAGATAAAAAAAAATGATGATGCATATTTCAAATAGCAACAACAGCCATCAACAACAACACTAATAATAATCATCATCAGTATGTGCACAATTTGCATACTGCTCATTAAATATTCGTGCAGTATTTTTTCATGTTTTAGATTGGTACGTTTTTACAAATAAATTTTAGAGGAGATCTCTTAGATGCCAGGTGCTCTGGTGTTATTTACTGTGCTATGCAGGTTAATTGCTAGTTTTTTGTCTTTGTCCAGAATCTCTAATATATCCATGGAGACGGCTGTGGAGGCGGACGAGGCTCCTGAGGGCCCCCCGGTGGCCCGGCTGGTGGAGGCATGTGAATGCCCGCCAGGTTACGCAGGCCTTTCTTGTCAGGTAACACCAGCATGCCTTTTCCCCTCATTCTCCAGACTCTTCGCACAAGTCAGTCATAATGTATAGTCATTTTTTCAGTGATATAATGAATATAAAACTGAACTCAATAGTAATAATACCATATATACACCACTAGCTCTGTGTGATGTTGACAGTAAGCCCGCAAGAAGTGGCAGGGGTGGAAAACTCACCAGTGTGTCTCTCTTTATTAATCGCTCTATTATTTGTGTGTGTGTGTGTGTGTGTGTGTTGTAGGAGTGTGCTCCTGGTTACTACAGGCAGCCTGTATCTGAGCTGAATATGAAGGGTAGGAACAGGCCTTTGATTCAACCCTGCGTTCCCTGCCAGTGCAACAACCACAGCCTGGCCTGTGACCTGGATACGGGCGAGTGCCTGGTAAGACGGCGTTACTCGTATCATGATTCTGCTTTAAGGCCGTAGCACACCGACTGAAGGGTTATCTCAGCCAGCATTTCAGACTGTTGAATAGAAGAGGTCTTTACCACCAGACCTTCAATCCTGCCTTTTGTAATCACTGTTTATTTATGTTAAGAAGATAGAAAAGGGGTTCAACGGTTCACTGCTTTGCACAGTTCCATTTTTTTCCTAACTCTTTAGAAAGACTTGATAATTACCTCATGAGTGGGATTAGTTACATACCTTAACAAGTGATTACCAGATCTGATGGTTTCTCAAGCCCATAGAGAACAATTTTTTCATTTTTTTTTCTTCCCAACCATTTGAGATTTGTTGGTGTTTGTTGGTTCAGTGTAATCAAAATGTTTGTATTTTTTGTTCCTTCGCTACTCACCGGTATCCTCAGTGTGATCTAGACTAGATCTATATTGGGGAAAAACAGTTCGGCCTTAATTTCATTGCATCATTATATTTCAATCTGTTGTAGGTTTTCTACATTTTCTGCTTTATTAACCTATTTTTCCTTTTATAACCAGGGTTGTCAGCACAACACTGCTGGGGAACACTGTAACGTATGTGCTTCAGGCTATTACGGCCAGGTGAAGGGTTCCATCAGTGACTGCTCACTTTGTGCCTGTCCACTGCAAACCAACAGGTAACTCCTGCCGCTGGCCCTCCTCTGGCTTCTATAGTATACCTTAATAGACCCAAAAACACGACGGATTTCATATAAGTTCATACTGGGAGCACATTGCCACTGTAGAGTAGCTATGAAACCTTAGAGCTGTTTCTTTTAAGTCGTTTTTTCAATTTACATTATGTAATTGATCATGTGAAAGTACATAGTCACTTAAACTACATTTGTTTTTACAGTCTCTGTTGACATGTTTAACATTTGAAAGTTTAGAATCTGCAGCAAAGTTTCTTTTTAGGTTTTAATGATCTGTGAGAAATAAATAAGAAATATGTAATTTATGAACAACAATTAAAATGTAAAAACAGTGTAACATGAACACAACGGTTGTTCAGTATTATTTGTATGCGTAATGCTTGTGATGTGTAACGCCTGGATTGTTGGTTTATTGTTATTGGTGTGTTTGTGCAGTTTCAGCCCTACTTGTGTGCTGGAGGGTGTTGGAGATTTCCGCTGTAACGCCTGTAAACCAGGCTATGAGGGACGTTACTGTGAGAGGTGAGCTTACATACATGCACAGAAACACTCGCACACTTTTTTCACCCACACACACACCGTTTGTAATGTAATTCTAAATTCTTATAAATCTGATAAGATGTATCAGGCGTCCACCTCTCCTGAATCTACAGGTGTTCACTGGGTTATTATGGTAATCCGTCTGAGCCAGGCGGGAAGTGTGAGCTCTGCCAGTGCAGTGAAACTGGCTCCCTGCACCGCATGTGTGACGCACAAACAGGAAAGTGTGAGTGCAAGGCGGGGGTCCGAGGTCTCCTGTGTGATCAGTGTGAAGACAGACACGTCCTGTCCAATGACCAGTGTGTTTGTGAGTATCCTGGATTACATGTACACACACACACACACACACAAACACACACACTAACATACACTCATGTACGCATTTCTATGCTCTTTTCACCATAATGACACGGGTGCTGGCAGGAGTGGGGTTTAAACATATTTTACGGTTCATTGATATTCTTAATTGTCATTCTTATTTTCGCAAAATTATACTTTCATGTTGTAGTTATGTAAAGCCGGAGCTTTAACAATTATGTTCAGTTATATGCTTGGCTGATCAAATAGCTTATCATTAAGTTGCTATGGAAACATAGACAGCTTTATAAAGGGCCTTTCATCTCCCTTTATGATGAATGACGTAGTGAAGAGCCTGATGTTAGCTAATGACTGCTTTCTCCAGCATGCGATGATGAATGTACCGGGCTGCTGCTGGACGATCTGGATGCTATAGATGCCTCATTGAAGTCTCTGAACCTCAGTGGTGTTATCCTGGCACCCTACAGCCTGCTGGTCCGCCTGGAGAACCAGACCCAAGAGCTGCAGGTATGTACAGGCTCACCATCCCTTAGAGGAGTAATAACTCAAAATACCTATTTATCAAATGGTTGAATTCCCAATATCGTAAACCAGATGCAAAGATGCATGTGACAGTTAATATTAAAGAAGAATTCCACCTTTTTATTTCTGTGTAATTCAGTCATTGAGTGACTGACAAACTCATTCAGACTGTTTTGATATAAAAAAGGGCTTTCTTACCAACTACCAATCTAGACATTTTATTCACAATGAAAAATTTCCTGTAAACCTTTACTTTATATTTAAAAATATGTGTGTATAAAGAGTGAAAAAGTGATACATCTGAAAATCTTTAGCCCAAAGCCTTTCAAGCATTTTAATTTGTACTTGATCTTGCATGATGAGCACATAGATTATGCAGAATTCTATAAGGTCGGTATCTTCCTGTTCCCTCAGACCACATTCTCATCGGAACAGAACTCAACCTACCAGTTAAGGAACAGAAGAGAAAATGATGTAACTGATGTCCTAGAGCGAGTGGATGCACTGCAACAAAAGGTTTTCATGTCACATCTGACCTCAAATCTAATGTACTGGTTGAAATTTGTTTTGAGTTCCTTTCAACATTTCTTTTTTCTATTTCCAGGCCATAAATGTAGCTGCTGCTGGAGAAAATGCTGTTCAGTCATCTGAAGAGAGGGCTCGCCAAGGAAAAGACCTTCTGGACTTAATTTCTAACATTCACACCGCCATTCAGGGTACATGTGACCTACCAAAGCTTTTATGTTTTGTTGATATATTTAGGTTCCAATATTATATAATCAATTACATTTACGGCATTTAGCTGACGCTCTTATCCAGAGCGACGTACATCAGTGCTCAAGTAGTCCACATCTGTTCCTTAAACCTGTAGAACTAAACATAAATCAATGTCCACTATTCAAGTTACTGCAGGGTAAGTACACCTAAACAACACCTGTCAAAGAGAAATCAGAAGTTAAGGCAAAAGTAAGGAAGGCATGGAAATAAGAGTAGGTTTTTTTTGTTTGTGGTTTTTTTTTGGGGGGTGGGGGGGGTTGGAGATGGGGAAGAAAAATAAATAAGCAGAAACGAGAGGCATAGTTAGTCACCAAGGTGCTCCTTGAAGAGGTGCTCCTATCAGGGTTTTATTTTTTTAAACAGACTCTCTTAATCTGCTTTACTTGATTCTGATTTGTCCAGGTGTGGAGGAGGAAGCGAATAATCTCAATAAGACAGTAAGGAAGGAGGCAGAAGAAGGTAACAGCACTACTCTGCTTGAGCAGATGATGACTAAGCTGGAGAAAATCAGGGCCATCGACCTGGCCGACAGCAAAACCACTGCAGAAGACGAGCTGAGGTAGGCCTCACTTTAACTCACTTTATGTAACTGTTGGGCCTGCATGTGGAGTTGGAGTAGAATCAACGGCACACCAAAACTGCAAAAATATCAATAATAATTATAATAATGTCTGAATTAAGCAAGGCAACCTTTAGTTGTAGTTCCCTGTGAACTTCAAATACAGAAGCACATGAAACTGTTGTCCCCTTATCTTATTATCTGGTTTGAAGTTATGTATTAATTACTTAATTAATGACAAAATTATAAATGCTTTTGTTACTAATTTGCTTTCAGTTGATTTTTAATTTTGTTGAAATAAATGTTTTATGTTCTATTCATTTTTGTAATCTCTGTGTATGAGGTTAATCTGTAGCGTGTATCATATTTTCAGTGCTGCAGCGGCTGTGCTAGAGAGCGTGCAGAAGGAAATGGTGGAGCCCTTTAATCACACTGAGACTCTGAAGGAGAACATCACTACAGAATTAGCCAGACATAACCAGCAGCTGCAGGAGTCCCAGGAGCTCCTGAACAAAGCCAAAATCCACAACAATCACACAGAGCATCTGCTGAAGAACATTCATACCAACCTAGAGGAGTTTAGGGTGAGAGTTTCTTTTGTATTCTGTTATTTGAGTAATCGTCTGACTCTTTGGTCGTTGATTGAAGTGAGATTCTGGAAGAAAAGATGAATGATAGAATGGCAAATTCAGGAATTTGAATCACATCAACTAATAGCATGTGTTGTGTATTTTGTCACAGCCCTTGAGGCACAATGTCAGCAGTCTGAACCAGTCAGTGGAGACACAAATGGAGGATGCTCAAGATGTGCTCACTGATGCGCTCAACATTGCTGGAGATATGCACAACCTCACAGCGGTAAGACCTGAAATATTGTCAGTACATCCAGTTATTACTCTGGAAAAAAGTCACCTGAATCAAAAACTTACATTATTGCCACATAGATCAAATATTTTACAGCAACATAACCTTTATCAAAATTAAATAAATTGTTTTGATATATTTTAGACTACTTTGTTCACAAATATACATGAGTATATGTTCAAAATATTATCATTTGACAATTCTCAAACAAATTCAAAACTCTCAGCATGTTACTTGAATGTGAGCAACTCACTAATTGTAACTCGATACTACCAGGCAGGACGGCCAGAAATATGAGCAAATGTATCTGAGTGACTTTGACAAGCTGCTGGTGGCTAGATAACTGGATCAGAACATCACTAAAGCAGCAAGTCGTGTGGGGTATTCCTAGTATGCTACCCAAAGTTTGTTTAAGGAGGGACAACCAGTGAACCGGTCACTGGAGATCCATGCCCCGAAGGGTCAGAACTGATTTGGGTAGACCTACATATTATTAGGTGGTTTTAATATTATGGCTGATCGGTGTATGGTGTCTGGTATTAAAGTACCTGCCTATTGCAGGTTTAATATTTTTGGTGTTTTAAACCTGGAGTGATGTGTCTGATATCATGATCAGTTATGATCTTGTTTTGATGAGACTGTTGTGTTTCTCCGTCTGATCAGAGACTGGAGGAGGTGAAAGATGAACTGGTGCAGTGGAGTCCCTCTCTGAGGAAGCATGTTGACGCTTTAGTAATGGAGCTGACCAAGCGAGATGCATTACAGCTAGTTTACAGGGCAGAAGACCACGCCCAGGTCCTCAGCAAAGAGGCACAAGCCATCTACAGGTGTGTGTTTCTGTATACAATATAATAATGCATGCCTATTAAAATGTGAAGAAATATAAACGAGATACGTTTTCCATACCTTGTTGTTTGTATACAGTACATTCATATTGTAATTAGCTTTTTGTGTACCTGTGCACTTTTGTAAGGAAAGGATACCAAGACTGTTTATGCATCCTTTAGTTCGTTATCTGCCGGATGCAGAATGTGAGAGTGTAATATAAACGCAATGGCAAAGTGATTGTGAAGTATTTCTTGCTGTTGTGCAGTACTCTGTCTGGAATAAGAGAAGCAGCACTGAACGTCACCAGTGCCTCTCGGGCCAACTCTGACATCAACACCAACATCCAACAGGCAGAGAAACTGGCTCTTTCAGCCAATCAGACTGCTAGTTCCGCTCTCAACACGGTGAGTCATACTAACTCTTGTTGGCACTGTAGAGTAACTCTTAATCAGAGATTGTTTTGTGAGACAGATTGAATTGAATTATCCTGTTTTTAAAGGAGTAATGTCAGTCTTCGAAATGATTGGCAGTCTTTGAAATTACATTGCTTCTTCTTTAGCCACTAACAGTGGCATGTGCTCTAACTCATGCTTTATTTTGCTCTTTTTAACCATTAAAAGACTCTTCAGTCGGATGAGTCTTTGACAGAAATAGGCAAACGAGCAGTTCTGGGAAGCTTCAAGGTTCTTAATGAAAGTGCAGCTTTGAACAACTACACAGAAGGTAAGCGGTCATACATGAATGAACACAGACAGAAGAACACAAATATTAGCAAATATTCATATATTTGGGTATATTGTTGTCTTAGTTCTATGTATCCCTTTTTGCAGGGCTTGTGCAGAATATCAGTGATGTAAATAACAGGCTCAGTCTGGTCAGAGCAAGTGTGCGTAACTTCACCCAGCTGCTCCCTGAATCTCTGATCGCCCTTGGGAACCTCTCCAATGGTAGGTCTCAAATCACTTATAGAAACAGGCTTTTGGTTTTGAATTTCAACAGAAAATATGGGACCACAATTTTTACTTGATGTTGTTTGTCAATTGAAGCAATGTAGCTCCAGTGTCAGCAAAATGTCTACAACGCATGTGAAACTGGACATGATCATGTTCATCTAGGCTAGTAAGCATAGGATAGTTAATCTAGGAAATTAGAAATTGAACTAAATTTTGAGGTCTAAGAGTCATAACATTTGCACAGGCGACATTTTGGTTTTTTTTAAAGTATATTATTATAATTATTATACATTTAAATGTGGAGAAGTATGTTTCCTATAGAGGTTATCGACTTACTGAGAAAATCAATAAAAATGATGACTTAACCAGGGACACCCAAACTCAGGTACCCAAAATAAGCAGAGGATTTTGCAGTCTATTGTTTTCATCTCGTATTGTTGTAGGACCGATATTACAGTTGATATTGATCTAGAAATAGTACATATATTATGTGTTGCTCAGTGTTTAGGGCTGTGTCTCAGTCATCGCTTCTCATGCATCCACAGATGGCCGAGTGCAGGTTCTGGAGGCGAAGCAACAGGCGGACAGGGCCAGTGCCTCACTGCAGAAAGCTCTAGAGCATCTGGAAGACTATCGTGTGAAGCTGGAGGAGTCTTCCTCTGCCGTTACCTTAGCCAACAGCAGTGCTAGGACTGTAAACAACATGGTCAAAAACTCAGAGGAGACTGGTAAGTGTTTTTCTCTCATTTAACCAACCCAAACATATTGTAAGTGTAGTTTTAAGAAGACTGATTTTGGCTATTAGGCAGATTAACAAACTACTAGACAAACGTAAGCCTTAATTACTGATTGTCCCATTGCCTGTAACCATTGTTCTTGTTTAGCCAGTACAGCTGAATCAAAGCTAAAAGAGGCCCAGCAGCGAACAGAGAGACTGTTTGACAGACTGAAACCTCTGAAGATCCTGGGAGAGAACTTGAGCAGGAACCTGTCAGAAATAAAGGAGATGATCAACCAGGCCCGCAAGCAAGCAGCCTCAGTCAGTGAACTAAATATAAATCACATGTCCAAAATCTCACTGTCTAACCACAGCATGTGGTTGTAAGTTATTCACTAATACCAACACATTATGCTGCTCGATCTTTTTCATCGCAGATTAAAGTTGCAGTATCAGCGGACCGGGACTGTGTGAGAGCGTATAAACCAGAGGTGACCTCAAGCAACTTCAACAGCCTCACCCTGACTGTAAAGACCGCTGAACCAGACAACCTGCTCTTCTACATGGGCAGCAGTTCCAGTGTAAGCCATTCAGCATTCATGGACTTTTTCATTTATCTTAGTATATATATTCTAATTTCACTTGCTAATCAGTCTTTTGTGTCAATTCCAGGTGGATTTCATGGCTCTAGAGATGAAACATGGCAAAGTGTCCTTCCTGTGGGATGCGGGCTCTGGACATACTAAACTGGAATACCCTGATGTGCAGATAAACAACAACAAATGGCACAGAATTAATGCTACTCGGTATGTGTCTCAGAGTTTTCCGTTGTGGATTTGTGTTATTCTTCAAGCAGCTATAAGTTCACCACTAATACTATAAGAATTGCGATACCAGATAATATCATAAAAAAATGTTTCACTCATTTAAAATATTGGCAATTCTTTTGCTCTATTCTTTTATTTCCTCTAGTCTTTCATTTTATTTTATTCTATTTTATATTGATTCTATGCCTGTAAAGCACATTGAATGACATTGTGTGTGATCGTGTGCTATATAAATAAACTTGATTTATTGGGTTATTTTGTAGATTTGGAAAGCAAGCCTCCCTCACTGTTCAGCAGCTGGACTCGGAGCCAATGCCTCCAGTGAAGAGCACAGCCCTGGGCCCGTCCACCGTCATGGATGTCAACAAGTCCACCTGGGTTTTTGTGGGAGGGCTGAGTGGCCAGGTTAAGGTAGGCTGGTACAGACCACAGAAAATTCACAAAACACGTTCTTGACAAGAGGTGCCCAATCTTACGACTGTATTTACACGTTGTAGGCTTCGCAGGCTCACTGCTGAAAAGATCTATATTGCAACAATAAAAATATATTGCAGCTTTAGTGGGCTTTCCGTAAAAGGGTTCATTTCATTTTATAACAGAAATCCCCAGCAGTGAAGATGACTCATTTCAAAGGATGTATGGGTGAGGCCTCTCTGAACGAAAAGAACATTGGCCTGTGGAACTACGCTGAAAGAGAAGGAGGATGCAACGGCTGCTTTATGAGGTGCTGCCAAAAAATCTTTCTATAAAAATGCCAAGTCAATCAAAATGCTTAAAAGTCTTTACCATTAGTTCTGAAAGATGTTTAGTTTCCAGTATGTTTACTAAGTGGTTGTGCTGTGACTCTAGCCCGCAGACGGAGGAGACTTCATTCTACTTTGATGGCAGTGGATATTCAGTTGTGGAGAAGTCTTTGCGCTCCACCTCCACAAGCATCGTCATGTTCTTCAAAACTCTCTCCCCCAACGGCCTGCTTCTCTACCTGGCCTCCAATGGCACTGTATGTTTCCTTCAGTATTTAGAATACCGTTCATTTTTATTCAGCTTTATCTACACTTTTATTTTTCATAGGTCATAAAAGTCATTTATGACATCATGTAATAGGAATCTTAAAGTTTTAATGTATTGTGTTTTTGAAGAGAGACTTCTTATCCATTGAGTTGGTGGAGGGCAAAGTACATCTGACCTATGAACTCGGCTCTGGACCTCTCACACTGACCTCCACCAAAGCTTACAACACAGGAGCCTGGTACAAAATTGCCTTGCAGCGCAACAAACGCAAAGGTGAGCTGTTTTTCAACAGACTACATAGTAAAAACCCTCTGACACGAAAGTACCACACTTTCATGTCTAGACAAATGTGTAAAATCTGTTGTTGTCTGCAGGGTACCTCGCTGTGATGGCTGCTGATAACGCCTCCGAGAGGGAGGTGATGGAGGCAGAGTCTCCTGGAACTGCCTCAGACCTTAACCGCTCAGACCTAGATCCTATCTACATTGGTGGACTACCGACATCTAGACCAATTAGGTACTGGTGGCCTGAATGAAAACATACAATTCAGCACTGAGCAGTGTTTTTGCTGACTTTTTATTTTTAATAATGCACTTTGGAGTCTTACTGCTTTTTCCAGTTCTTTGGCTTATGCATTTTGAGGGTATTTTTCAGTCGATAAAAAAAAAAAAACAAGCTCATAACTACCCTCCCTTTTCAGGAGACAAGTTATTGCGCGCTCGTATGTGGGCTGCATCAAGAGTGTGGAAATCGCTCGCACAAACTTTGACCTGCTAAAGGAGTCTTATGGTGTGAAGAAAGGCTGTATCCTAAAGGTAAGAAGCAAGCCTGAAAATTACATGGCAGTCTCTAGCTCACTGTTTTTCAGTATCAAGTTAGATTTATTTGTGATCTTATACGTTTGATTATGCTCATGCACTTGATAATTAAGTGATGGACTGGTCTTCAGAATCTCTGGTCTCTTTGGTCATCTACAGTACCAGTGGTCTCCACAGGGGGGCAGTCACTCGCTGTCTATTGAAGTTCTGGAACGTCATATATAGAAGAGTTACCCCGACAAATACTGCACTGAAAATTTTTATAAAATGTACCAACGTAATTATTGTATATGGCCCCAACGTAATTATTTCCTAAATTAAGTGAACTGATAAATATGTACTTTATTAATGTTGAAATGAACATATTTGAATCATGTTTTTGTGCATTTGAATCCTGAGCTGCATTGTGTTTTACATTTTTACATTTGGCCCAAATTTACCTTTTACTGTAACACTAATCAGTAACACACGTGGCTCTGTGTGCTGCAGCCTATCCGCAGTGTGTCCATCCTGGGTGGGGGATACGTGCAGATGCCTGCCGTCACTGTGGGTCCTCAGACAGAGATCATCAGCAGCTTCTCCAGCAGGAACAGCAGCGGCATCATCCTGGCAGGCTTCAGCTCGGCCTCCAATCGCAAACGCAGACACACACATCAGGTACCACAATACCACACCACACCACACCCTCTCACACCTCACCACAAATCTTTTGGTTAATTCCACTGACTCCAATAGAAATATGTTTCTATAGAAATATGTGCATAGCCCATGAATGGTTTGGAGACATATTGTCTAGTTTTTACCAAAATTGAAAGAAATACCAATAAAGAAAACAAAGATCACATCTATACATATATATATATATATTTTTTTTTTTTTTTTTTTGTATGTCTATTTGTATGGAGGCCAGCTTTTGCCTAAATTATCATATATTGTTTACTGAAAATCTGAAAGGTTTGTATATGTAAAGCCATTTGATAAAGTTAGGTGTCTGCAAACCTTTGATAAGCTCTTATATTTCCTTTGGAGAGCTGAGATGAAGAAATGTAATACCCTTCCTTGCTCTCTTCGTCTAGCCTTTTCTGGTTGTCATGCTGGGGTCAGGCCGAGTGGAGGTCCATGTGAGCTTGGCAGAGGGCGGAGGTGTGCACAAGGCTCTTATCAAATCACGAAGCGGCACATTCAGTGACGGACAGGAGCACTCCCTCATCCTGCAGAGGAACAAAAGGTCTGGCTCAGCTCATCGTGCTGCTCGTGCTGTCCGCAGCAAATTCGGCACCTCAAGTTTCAAGACTTTTTAACCGTTAGAGCTCCAGAGTTATCATTGTCCCTTTGCTCTACGCTACATTTACAGTACATAGCTTTTTACACGTAATTAAATAATTACATGTTTACATAAACATTTCATTTACATTCTTCATCACGAGTTATGATTACCATTTTGTTAGAAGCCGCCATAACTGCGACTTCCTTCTTTTTTTTCTAATGGATTTAGAAACTTGCTTTCCTTGAGGAGAGGCTTGAAAATGGTTAAACCCACACACAGATATGCACACAATCTAATCACATCTATCTATCTGTCTACCTATCTATCTGTCTATCTATCGATCTATCGATATATCTATTTGTCTATCTATCTATCTATCTATATATCTATTTATTTATAGTGATTCTAATGTTAATGTTCTCAAACAAATAAATCTTTACTGGTCAGATAATTAGCTTTATTTTAAAGATGCTGTGTTTTGTTTATCTCATATTTTTTGATGCAGGACATTAACAGTGTATGTGGATGAGGAGCATCAGGAAACTGTGAGGCTGGGCTCAGCTGGAGAGAAGGTTTTGACTCTGAGTAACTTCTATGTCGGTGGGGTCCCAGCAGGAGAGGCCACTGGGCTGCTCTCACACACCACCTCATTCTACGGCTGTATCAGGAACCTGGTTGTGGACAGCATGTGAGTTACAGAGCCCCTGCACTTAAACACACTTTAGAGGCATTTCGACACACATAAAAGATAATAATAGTTTATTTACCAGAGCATTATTGACGTATTTTGTTCATTTTTACATACTGCGATTGAGAACAGAAAACATTTTCGGCAATGTATAAAGAAGGACAAAACATTCCCAACTACAATGTAAACTTGAGTTACAAGATTTTGGACTATTTCTGTACTTCCACTCTCTAAAAATGTTCATAAAACATTAAATGTAAAGAACATCTGAAGGAGGAAAATGAGAAGGTGAGAGTAAAGAAAAGTACAGATACTGAGTGTTTTTTTCTGGGACGTTAAATGACTGAAATGTTTTCTGAACTGATGTAACAAGAACAGAGTGTCATTCTCTGGTTATGTATAATCCTAGTAGAAACTACTGATGTTGTGCAAACACAGTTTACTATATAAGATACATGGATTCATGTGAAGAAAACCAAACCCAGTTGTGGTTGCTGGGTAACATTCTCAGGATTCCAGTGCGTCTCTTCAAACCGAGACTGACCCGCGTGGTTAAGGAAGTTCCCCTGAGGGTATATGTTTCATGAGAGTTAGTGAGTCTCATCGCTAGTTTTTAAATGTCCTGCAGGCTATTGGACCTGTCGGGTGCTGTGAGGTACGAGCGAGTGGACATGGACAGCTGCCTGCTGGAGGAGCGACCCAAGCACATACTTCTGCCAGATGAGGGCGATGTAGAGCTAGAGCCCACAGCTGAGCCGCAGCAGAGGCACTTATCACCCCCCACCGAGCTCGGTGCTGTTACACCTGGAGCGACCACTGTGAGTGCACAAACACACACTCGACCCCCATAACTCAAGCTAAACATGTCTTTTAGCATGTATAACAGAACGGGTAATTAGTGTTCTGCAAGTGTGTTTAGCTGCCCCATGACATGGCATTACTGTCAGTTCTCCTTCTCATTTGAAGATTTCATTTTATTCTTCCCAAATTCTTTCCATAGAGGAATCTCATTGATATCATGGTTTTAGATATAATTGTTATTGTTCAAGTTGTTTATTTAATTGTTCATTTATTTTTTTATATTTGAAGTAAGTTAGTAACATGAAAAAAGTTAGGATGTTTTAAAGAGTGGTACAGAGTAATCGTCATGCATTCTCAATGTATGAATGATTAGGTTTTAGTCATACTTCTGTCAGATGTGGAAACATAACACTTTGTTGCTGCACACAACGCAAAAGGAAATGAAGTCTCAAAGCTTACTATATTAGGCACTGCTCTGTGTAAAGAAAGCCTAAAGAATCTAAGGTATGTAGCCTTAACATGCTTCAGATGCTGCTGAGCTTCGTCTTTCGACTCATCACTGTGATTCTGATAAGAATGCTGTTTCTCTGCATGTTCTTAGTGTGTTGCCGTGGACCAGGTGGGAAGTGTTCCAGATGCTCACCACTTTGGATTTGCCAGAAACAGTCACATGATCATCAGCTTCAAGAATAAGACGGTCAGGACAAGGTAGGCAGTTCAAGATTGGCTCCAGGTCCCTCCACGGAGATAAAGAGAGTAGATGCTTTGATCAAGCCTGCTATGCTAAAATGTGTAGTTTAACACAAACCTACATGTATAGCTTGGATTGATACAAGGATGAAACAAGGATTACATGGTTAAAAAACTTCTTGTTTTGTTGCTGGGTCTCTGGTGCTGCTTATGAAGAATAATAGTCCAAGCACAGGGTGATCATCTTCTCAGTATTCATGAGAATTTAGGAGTTCTGGAGAGCATGACCGCTTATTCTCAGAGCTGTGTGTCTGATCAGTCGTGCATAATTCTGAAGATCCGGGCCTGAGCCTGCTTACACAGCCACTCCACTTCCGCCGTTTCTAAATATTGAGACATTTAGATTCTCTGCCCCCATCCATGCATCCATACCAGACCAGACCAGACTATATTATACCACACCAGACCAGACCAGACTATATTATACCATAACAGACCAGATTATATTATACCATACAAGACCATACCAGACCAGACCAGACTATATTATACCAGACCAGACCAGACCAGACTATATTATACCATACCAGACCAGACAGTGGTGGTAGTAGCCAAACCCCCACTTTCTACCATTGTGTCCTTGAGCAAGACACTGAACCCTCAGTTGCTCCAGAGGGACTGTCCCTGTAACTAATGATTGTAAGTCGCTCTAGATAAGAGCGTCTGCCAAATGTCACTTTACTTTACAGACCAAACCAGACCATACTATACAAATAATAAATATACATATACAGTGTAAACCATTTATACATAAACAAATACATTCATTTTGTTTGTTTATTAATATATAACCAAATGTGTATTATTTTTATTACTAAATGTATGTTTGCATATGTTACGTGTCGTAAGTCTAAGTAATACATTTACATGAAGTAAACATTTTGATATACATACAGTCATATGCAGAGATCTGAACACCCTTGGTCAAGTTGTATATTTGGTTGACATTCTGTTTTTTTTATTATGATTATTTTGATTATGTATTAAAATATGCAGAGACATCAAGGACATGTTCATATACCTGTTTTAGTAATGTTGCCTATTTTCCTGTGTGTGTGTGTGTGTGTGTGTGTTTCTGTGTGTTTGAGGTGTTCAAACTTTTGACAATGGCTGTATAACTGTAATAACTGTATATTATTATATCAGTATATTAAAATGACGTGTTCTCTATCTTATTTCTCTGTAGTTTTACAGTTGAGCTGTCCATCCGGACACTAGCTCCCTTTGGGATACTGTACTACATGGCTAATGCTAACCAGCAGGACTACGCCGTGCTGCAGCTGCAGGGGGGACGCCTGCTCTTCTCCTGTGATCTGGGCAAAGGCCCCGCCATTGCCACCTCTCACACACTCATCAGCAACGGACAGTGGCACACTGTGAGTATTCTCTACACACAGAGGACAGTTACTCCATCTGCTTGGACTGTCCACCTTTCTTTTTTAAGTAATACCCGCATGCAATTGATAGGATGCTGTATTACACAAAGTTTAATACAATTTGTATATAATAATATGAGTCATTCATTGTGGGACTCCTATGCCATATATTCTCCTTCTCCTTTCTTATTCTCTGCGTGTTTGTGTTGTCTCGTGTGCAGGTGAGAACAGACTTCAGTAAGAAGAGCACGCTGATCACTGTTGATGGAGTAGACTCTGACCGTACTTCAATTAAAGGCCACACTCTGGATGTGGAGGGCAAGCTGTATCTGGGTGGACTGCCCATTGGCTACACTGCCAAGAGGATTGGAAACGTTAGTGTTTATCTAATCTCTAAACTGAACCTTTACAATGAACCCTATGAAACCTCATGTCTACCCAGTGAGACATTCAGATATTCCAGTTAATGTTCTCCTTAACATATTTCAGTCTGCCAGCAGAGGAGTTAGAGTGCATGCATGTTCACGTCAGCCAAGCTAAAATGGATCAGCGAGAGGAATCAGAGCTTTCAGTGTGCTGCTGTTACACACAACTCTTTATTGATGGATGTGATTTTTCTCAAAGCTCATTTAGAGTGCAGTTTGGATTAATAACTGATTTGTTTAATGAGAATAATAATAAAATATGACGTCATTCTATTAATGTAAATAGTGGGTTAAATTGCAGAAAATTTCTTTGCGTCAGCCTTAAAAAGCTTCAGAAGGCTTCAGATAAGTAATATTCAGATTTGAGTTGTTTTGCTGATAAAAAGATGTCTTCCTCTTTTGTAGCCTTATATTGTCTTTTTCACAAACACAATATACCTGTTTTAGTAATGTTGCCTATTTTCCTGTGTGTGTGTGTGTGTGTGTGTGTGTGTGTGTGTGTGTGTGTGTGTGTGTGTGTGTGTGTGTGTGTGTGT
>JBBPCX010000006.1:21852707-21869731 GCA_037974365.1 Hydrocynus forskahlii
CACTCACTCACTCACTCACTCACTCACTCACTCACTCACTCACTCACTCACTCACTCACTCACTCACTCACTCACTCCCTCACTCACTCACTCCCTCACTCAGCCTAGTCTCTTGTAGGCCAGGCCAGTCATTCACACCACACGTTCTTAGTCACGTTTACAATGCAGTTTACTTAAGACCCCTCATCATTGTTTATGGATGTGTTGCCTCACACTGCACATAATCCAGTTAGGACCTTCCTACTATCAGTTTCGTGAAGTGGTGACACAAGCTGGAATGGGATCAGCCTCAGGTTCACTCTACTATTAGCATCAGTCAGTTGAATTCAGTTTAGGAAGTGAGTAAAGTATAACGACTGAAACCATGAGTAAAACAGTCCAACAGTAACGGTGTAACACATTTTCAGGGTTAATATTAGTCATTTTTGAGGTCTTGAATCAATTTAAATCATCCTGACGTCAGAACTATTTAAAGTACATATAACTTAGTCAATGTAATTAATGTCTTCCCACGTACGACAAGGCATTCGTGGTGGCTAAATTAAACTCAGTTTGAGACTTCCTTGTGCTGTTTTCCATTCTAGCTCTTCCACATTCCAGCCTCAGTCAGTGAGGCAGATTTGTTTCGCGATGAGTAGAGAGCAGCTGACCCAGCAGTGGAGCTGCAGAGCTGTGGCAGTCTCAGGCATGCTGAGGAACCCCTCACTCACACTAAACACAGCTGTCACCCATACCATCAGCATGTGTCTAAATCAGACATGACACCTGAGCTTTTTGGGCACCTACTCTCAGGCTGGGTTTGTACCAGGAGCTGTTCTGTCTACTGCCGGTAATATCAGGCCACAGACAGCTGAGAGAAACACATGTGGGGCCAGCAATGTTAAGAACCAGTAAATCCTGCAAGATACTCTGCCCTGTTTTAAACATTTAAAATCGCCACTGATGCACCATTTGCCTTGACAGCCTTGAAAAAAAAGATGAGAGTTAACATTTGAGGCAAATAACAAAATGTATATCTGCACCCAATTCCAACAAAGAGTTCAAGAATATCAAATCACAGCACATTCATGCATTTAACTTACCAAATTAGACACATGGGTAAATAACGCCTAAGGACATACATCTGACTTCTTTGTCTAAACATGACACATTTTTCATCTTTCACCATGCATCACTTTACTGTCATCATCGAGTGTCGGCCATGTGACAGCGTGTGCTCATGTGGGGCAGAAATATGTTCCCACTAACAGACATGAGTCATTTACAAACGCTGTCGAAAGCCACCAAAGTAGCAACATCGGATCTGAGAAGAAAAATAATAGGAATGAGGGCATGGAAGAAAAAAGCTAATGGTGGCATCATATGTGATGTCTCCTGCTCACCGATGAGTCCGCAGTAGAGAAGACGTCTCGGACGTGCCGCATGGGCTGCTTGTTCCTCTTGCGTAGGGTCTGGGTGTAGTTGTCCAGACGTTTCTTAACCATGGCAGCCTGCGAGCGGGTGAGCGTGGAGAGGAGGGCCTCGGCAGGGTGGTCAGTCACAGTTCCAGACACCAGCGTGGAGAGGCCGGCTTCATTCAGCCACGCTTCTTCCAGCTCTGCTTCTAAAAACAGGGAATTACACCAACACTGCAGTCACGATAATGATGCCCACTACAACTACAGTTGTTTTAAGCCATATAATCAAACCAGATTTCTCTCTGTTGTATATCATCTAAAGACAAAAGAGCAGTCTAAACAGAAAATTTGATCCTTTATTTTGGATAACAAAACAGGCTTATTCCCACCAATTAGTCAAATGTTTCAAACAAGACACGAGACTTAAATGCACTGTTCCACACAAGCTTAAAGGATCATCATCTCTGCATACTACTACAATTTAAACCTCAATCTGCAACTAAAATAAACCAAATAAAATCAATAAAAGCAACTGCAATGTGGTCTGTTCTCACCATCCATGCTGCCCCTCTCGCTCATCTCCTCCTGGCCTCCTTGGCAATCCTCCTCGATGTTCCTCATCTCGCTCCAGTAGTCGTCCATGGAGTCCTGCGAGTCTCGGGACACGGAGCGCTCCGGAGGGGAGGGAGGCATTGCCCCTGCCGAACTCATCCTCGGTAAGGGCCGATACTGCACTTTCCTACCATAAACAAAACAGTGGGTGTGCGCTTACTTAAACCCATCTGCCTCAAGCCTACAGAGGGGGAGTCACTGGTTAAGAGGCATTGTATATCACACAATGATATGACTACATGCCACGGTGTGAATCATCACGGAGGTGTGAATGTAGGAGACCACATTAGTTACTGCGAATAGAAGCAGAAATGCTGCATTCGTACACCCACGGTGATGCAGACTTATTATTCCACCCCTCCGCTGTGTCTTAGCTTTACCAAAATGACTGGTTAGTAAATATCTCATTCAACTCAAGCGCAGTCCTTCAGAAAGCAACTTAATACATGATCATTCCAATATGGAATGTGGACAATTTTATGGATTTCTTTTTAGAAAATAGCAACAGTTTGACCAAAATTGCACTTTTTTGAAAATTAACATATATTCTAACCTTTCAAAATTGACACAATAGTCACTTCAGACCAAAGCATGATGATAACCCCTTACTACACGGTCTTCATTTACAAGAAACAAACTCATGCTATATGCTATAACCAACCAATTTGTGCCCTTGACAGAAGCAATGCTGATCTCAAAAGACTAACGCCATCCACACCCTTTCCTTAAATCTGTGCACACGCGGGTCACCATTTTGCCATTTAAGCCCACTATATACTAACAGCTCTGGTCACATCACTAGACATTTCATTATGCCCCAAACGCAGAAATGGCCGTGTTAAGGACGTGATGAGAAGTGATAGGACAGCGCACACTGAAAGAGTGTCCCTGAAGGACACAAAGATGAAAGAAGCAGGGACACCATGCAGACCCTCACTCTTATCTCTCTCAGCAGCTGTGGGACAGAGGTGAAGAGGTGAGCAGTATGACCCCCTTCTGCCCCTTCACTGTGGACATTCCGAGACAGTAGGCTCTCCCTGGTAGGCTCCAGTCTTACAATGGTAAAGCGAGTATGTCTTTGTACACTCTCTTTCCAGCAGTAAGGTCTTGAAGGAATGGCCTAGTCAGAAAACCTCATGTTGCTGACATTAATCAAAACAGCCAACACTTAACACTAGGTAAATGTAAACATGTGCAATATGACAACATTCAGAGTTCTTGTGATCCATTACATGACAGTCCTGTTTACCTGGATTGAGTGCAGTATGGTGTGTGAAACTTTCAAAAATAATAAATCATTGTGTTGGCAGTCTTTGTTTTATTTATTGATCAAATATCAGTAAAAAATGAGAAAAAAAAACTACATATTGCCCAACTATATATGACTAACATTGTTCGCTACAAGTTTCCATTTACTATCAGCGATATTTGTTCGAGCTGTATTTGTTTATGAACTATCCAAGAGATATAAGGAACCAAGCCAAGATGACAAAGTCAAAAAGCACTGTAGGGCAAGGCCTGGCATCTTCAATTTAGATTTGCAATTTCCTACTAAAATATTGATAAGGACAAACTAGCTGACAACGAGCTGTTATCGCTGTGCCTCTTGTTCACTCACTCAGTTGTACTGTCTGGAAGCAGGGCAGACCTCACTTAGAGGAAGTTATTGATCATGACTATGCGAGATGGTTTATGTGTTAAGAGCAAAACTTCATTCTAATAGCTTCCTCATTCCCTTAGGGGCTTCAGCTCTTGGCTTCAAATCTGCGAGTCCATCATAAACATGCACAAACATGCACAAATAGAACACTAAAGTGAGAATGCATTCTCTGGACACCTATCTAATCTCCAAACAGCCTTTTGGATTGCATGGCAATACCTTCATCTGACTACTCGAAGCAGATAACCCTCTAGTTACAGCTTAAACTGCAGAACCTCCTCCATCAACAGTCACACAAGTATGCCACACTTGTTGAAAAACAGGTTTGCACTTTTTCAGTCAGTATTTGTGTTCTTACTGCTTCTTGTGCTAGACCAGCCAGGTCTCAGCAATTCACTCAGAGATATCCAACAAAAGTGGTCAGAAAAGTTACACTAACCCTATCATGACCCCTTTGTAGCCACTAGTTTGTTTATGTTAGTTCCTTAAACCTCAGAGCTATACATTTCCATTGGTTAATGAATCTCAACCAATTCACTTTTCATCACAAAGGTATTGGAGCTCCATCACTCCAGAGACCAGCCTAATGCTGGTGGGGCTTAATACCCATCTAGCTGATGCCTGGCACTGGGCATGGGGACCTGAAGCTCATGTGCAACTGCTCCACTGTATTAACGATGCTGTGGAGGTTTTACCAGCTATATGTGTTTGTCAGCAATTCACTCATTAGCAGTAATTTCTGCACTTACAGTGTACATGTCCCTTTTTTTTTTTACAGCAGCACAACCACAGCCTGCTTGCAGAGCTTACACTCCATTCAAATTAAGGAATACGAATGTGCATCTAAACGAAATAAAGCCAACAAAGCCAACACAGCATTTTCTAACTCTCCCATTGTCATCAGGGAGCAAAAGGCTGGTATTAACAACTAGCTGGTGTCTGAAGTGTTACCTGCGTGGTGTGTGAGCACAGATGCACATGTGCAGGCGGGATGTGTTGGCATGTGTGTACCACACACACACACACACACACACAGAGTACGTAACTAAGAATCCCTCCTTCATGCTGAACATGAGTCTCGTTGATCTCAGACAAAATGAAGGAGATCCACCACACTGACCTGTGAGCCTGATCTTCCAAGTATGTTCTCATTCAATGATTTCATTCACATCTTTGCAAAAGACAAGAAACTGAGAAGTTTTAAGACATGAGAGTAAAAAACAAGACTGTATTGGAATCATATCCAATAAGGCACTTAGTACATTACTTCAGTATGTAATGAGAGAAAGAGCACAGAAGCAACACGCTTACGGAACAGGCTCCTTTTCCACAAATCCTGGCAAAGCCACAAAAATTGGAAACCACACAACTCTCTGAACAAGCAGGGATTGCCAGTAGCATCTGTGACTTATCCATCTAGCTCACAGTAATGCAGTGATTAATGCAGGGTAACTGATATCCCCCCCATCCCCCCCTTCAAAAATGGCATACCTTACAAACACAAAATCCATGCCATGTTTAAGAGGAAACCACAGATTACCTTTCAGTCTCTCATCCAGCGGCAGAGGAGAGGGAGGGCATTAGAACTTTGATCTGAGCTGTAGACCACATAAACAAAGTCACTTGAGAAAAGACGGAGAGAGGACAGAAAGACAGAGACAGAGGGAGAGAAACAAAGAGAGAGAGAGAGAGGGAGACAGAGGGAGAGAGAGAGGAATAGAAACGGCGAGGCTAAACTGACCCAATCTCAGGATTTCCTTCTGTGACGCCAGGAACTCTGTGTGTGTGTGTGTGTGTAACCTAAACTCATCTCCCCTCCCACATACCTCTCTCCATCTATCCATCCCACTCCGCAGGAGGCGAGCAACTTTCCAACACACACGCATTTCTTCACATCCCTGCCCCCTTTCTTTTCTCTCATCTCTCTTCTTTCATTCTCACTTTTTTTAATTCCTTCTCTCTTTCCCTCATCTCCTTCATTCATTCTTTCTCCTACATTGTCTTTCTCTTCATCTTTCTTACTCCCTCGTTCATCTGTCTTAATTCTCTGTCTCCCTCTTTCCTTTTCATTTTTGGTCTTTTATTCTCTCCTTGTTCCTTCTCTCCATCCCTGTCTTTTTTTTTTCCATTTTCCCTGCTCCCTTTCATTCTTTCTCTATGTCTCGCTCTTCACTTCTGTTTTCTTCTATTTTCTCCTGTCTTTCTTCCTTTCATATCATCTTCCTTTAACTCTCTCTCACTATCTCTCTCTCCCATTTGCTCCCTCTCTCACTCCATCTCTCTATCTTTCTCTCTCTTTCTCTCAATCTCTCTCTCTCCCCCTCCCTCTCTTTTTGCCCCATCCTGTCCTGTTCCCTCTCTCTGGCTCAGCTTGAAACCTCTCCAGCTTTAATCTTTGCAGCCCCTACCGCTTCCTTTTAGGGGTCATTAAATGTCCATTGTCTTCTCTGTTTACATGCAGCTCTCTCATGAAATCTCTACCGAGCAACAGTGAAGCCGAAAGGTGATGTGTGGAAGTCTGAAGCTGCAGCACTGAAATGAGCATAATTTTGCAAAACCAGTCCCAGATGTGATCACCGAATCCATTCAGATCACCGCTCGCTTTTATATAAAACAAACATTCCGCAGAAATACCTGACCAACCACCTAGGGCCCCGCTTTCCAGTCTAGCCTTTAAAGTATACTATGTAGAGAGCCAGCATGATTAAATCTCAGAAAAAAAACACATTCTGTTTCATTGTTGGAGCATAAGTACTTGAAAGTTAAATGCTAAAAAGGTACCATATCTACTCCTATACCACACACATACACCTCAGCTGAACCTTTCCTGCCCAGTAAAACAAGGTAAGTCAGGATAGAATAAACAGTCAGAATAAACAACTTGACAAGAGGTTTGTGAAAAGGCACATGCTTGTCTTGACTAAACAGCAGCAAGTACACCTTTTGAACACACCGAGTCCACAGTAAGGCCTGTGCAGATGAAATGTAGGTCATTAGATGGAGGGCTAAACTGCAAACATGTGGGGCCAGTGCTCGCCCCTGTGATGCTGCTAAAACCAAAGGAGAATGCTTAAACTCCTTCAAAAAGTCGTGACCCAGTTCCTCCAGCAATGTCAACACCAGAGCCGTGGTGCCAAGAGCACCATCCAAAAGCAACAAAAGCACACACAACCGATTTTTAGTGCTTTTGTCTTAGAGGAACTTTTCAAGCAAATTGTGAAGGGCCGGTCTCACGCTCCATCCCCTTGACCGGAAAACCTTTCAAAGTACTTTGTCAATGTCTGCGTGGTCTCTTATGGCCATTTATTTAATTGACTAAAACCTTTTCCATCTTCCATATTGATTAAAATGGGCATCCACTTCAATACAGATAAAATCAAAGGAGCGAGCCAAATTGCTGACCATGGCTCGCAAAACACTAAAATGGAGACTCATTGTATGTCAGAGTTTTTATAAGTTTTTCAACTATTTGGGCAGCAAAAATGATATCAGTGGCTCGTAGTGACTTCATCAGAAAAATATGTCAAGCGCCCCCGATTAGTCTTCAGGCGAAATAAGAAACATCTGGTTTCTAAAAATGCCTCACAGGGCTTTAACAAGGCCGAAAGTGCCAGGTTCTACTCGCTTCAGAAACGGCCATCAATCTTGACTGAAGGAGACTGGGCTCATTTCACACAGACTTATCCAAACGTTTCTCCAACCCTAGTCAAAACTTACTTTTGATTTTCTTGGTGAAAATAAGTATTTAGAAAAGAAGTAGAAATATGTAAAAAGTGCAGGAAAATGCCATAAATAAAGAACGTGTACGTATTTTCACTTAGAAAATATAACAGGTCATCTGATTGGCGGTTCTCAAACTTTTGCACATGATAACTACACTGATTCACAAACACTGGGCACAAACATCTATAGCCTTATAGACGGTTGTACCGGTATAAATGTGAATACTGGCATGATACTGACTCACGATATAAATTTTGTATATCCTGGAAACAGTGATAAGCCTAAAAACAGAAAATCACAAATAGAGCCACCACCAAAATAACAACTCAGGCAAAATCACAAAAATAGCAGATGTTTAAATAGCAATTACTAACAAATGTAACTGAATAACTGTAAGCAGTTATTACTCACATCTGCTTACAAAATGAGCAAAATGAAAAACATGAACATCACATTCAAGAATCCCTTTGAAACTAAAAGAATGAGAACAAATGTTTGCCCAGGTCAGGCCACTGAGCTGCCCAAATATCCCACATGGCCTGAGGAAAGGCAGACAAGTGGCTTTTATGGTAGGGGTGCGGGGGGATTTAGGGGGAAACCACCCTCCTCTAATGTCAGACATGACAGCTCCATGGGTGCTGTATTTATTTGTTAACCCACAGGCCAGCTTTGGCTCATTACGCCTGGGGCTTTTAGTGGCTGTGTCAGCACATTGTGATGCTCAAAAATGGTTTAAAGGCAGGGCATTAACAACAGGACGTCCTCAGAACCAATCAATACAGCATTGTGATGCACTTCAAAAAGATCTGATATGGGCAGCATGCATCCGTTGCTCGGACAGAATTATGAAGGATTGGGCATGCAGCACAGATGATTCATCTTCACAGGCGTTGAAAAGAAATGACCAGAAGAGTGGACTTGGTGTTTTTCTCGAATATGTCAGTGTTCATGCTTTGTCATAAACAAGTATTTAATCTCTGTGGCTAACTGGTGACTAATTTGGGGGTTTTATGTATTTTTTTTGTGTGTGTGTGTGTTTTTGGTAAATTGGTATCATGGTCAGCTCATGTGATAAAAGCTGAAGTCACGGCCGGCATAAACCCTTCTTTGTTGACCAGCTTGTCACTGAGTTTCATTGTTAGCTGCTTAAGCTTAGCATAAACACCAGAGCACAATATCACTTTCCTTTTCCGATACTCATTCTGTATCTGTCTGGAGGTAGAACTTCTCATAAGATGATCTAAAGATCTAAAGGCAGGCCATCACGTAATGCTCAAATTAGCCAAACACGATTACCCCACAGGAAGAAACACACCACTAATGACATCACAGCAGGAGTTATTTCAGGCCAGATGTTTTCAGGCAAGGACTAGATCAGATTCATCCCCCTTCAAAATACAATGCAGCATTTTTGGCTGATAAATCAGGCCAATACTGAAAATGGTCATTTCAAAAAAACACTTTTTTATTTGATACAGTAGAAAGATGACATGATCTCACTGGTCGCATGCACAAAAAAGTCACACTGGCTTCTGTCTTACACCAAGTTAAAGGAGGTGCTGTACAGTTTATTACACATTTGTTACTGTACGGAGGATTGGGAGCATCCCTTACCAAACACTGCAGACAGGAACTTCACACAGACCTGATACTTCCTGTTTTGGTTGTAGACAAAAGAAATGACCTGGAATGTGACAATGCATTGCTTTACAATGCGCAAAATGAACACACGGACTCACACACACACACACACAGATATACACATAAACACACACACACCCTCACACATGCACACACACCCTCACACATTCACACATACATACACACACGAGTCTAACTGACCATTAAATCAACCTCCAATCAAGATAAGGTCAGCTGTAAGTGTTTAAAGAGGCAGGATTAGAGGAGATACATCACAGGACCTTTACAGACAAAAGTTTAAAGACTACTTGAGAAAGAGTAGAGGAGTGCAGGGCACAGACAAACCCAGGGTAAATATACCATGAATATTTAATGTAGTTAAACATCCTGAAGTTGAATGTGCTTTTAGCTCTTATATCTCTATAGCAAACTCCTCTGCACATTTTCGCAGCCGTCAGACAGACGTTACAAGATTCAGACAAGACAGACAAGACTAGATTCACACCAAAGCCTTGCTTTTTCCATCTTGAGTGGTTTTTGATTGCCAACTTTTGCACACAAGTTGTGAAATTCACACCTTTATTATTTTAATCACATTCTTTGTGGCCGTGAACCACTACTTTGAAGCATGTAAACAGCTTGCAGTGAGGCAGGCAGGCTAAAATATAGCCTCTACACAACCTTCCAGAAATTAAGTAATTAGAGAAGTTCCTAACTTCTTTACAGATGCATAAATCCACAGCAGATGTTAGGAAAAGTAAGTATTATTTATTAGTATTATTCAAATAAAAATATCTATCACTTGTTTCCACTCACTGAAACTGTTTTACATCAATTTACTAGACTTTCGACTGAATGTCAAAATGCTTGTTTGTTTCAGTGAGGCCTGCTTGCCAGGTAAGTTGCCACTTTCAACTGAATTATTCCTGAACAATACATAAAATATAAAATAAAAGTTCATGCTTTTAATTGTGGCAAGGACATGTTTATTTAAAAAAGTAATGAAAAGTGAACCTTGCTTAAGCACTTGAAAAATTATTCAAGAATAAAAATGTGTGCCCCACTCTCCACTACTGAAATGTTGTCTTGCTGTACCATTCTCACCATGTTCTTTACATGTGTGTGTGTTTTATTGTCTTTGTATTATTTTTCCAGCTGTCATTCATTCTATCCATCCATCCATCTACACCATATTTAGTTATCAATCTGTTCTTTTGATGTTAAGTCTTAGGGTTCTTAGGTTCCTTAGAAGTCCCTCAGGAACTACATCTCAGTCTCCCTTCTGTAATAATTTTCATCCCTTGATTCCAGAAGAAATCCGCTCTGTGTAAAATTAGAGGGTGTCATGAGAAGAGAATGATCAAGCTAACACAGATTACAGTGACAGCAGGCTAAAAGGCAAAATAAATGCAGACACAAGCATCTGTTTAAACAGCTGTTGCTATTAGCTGGCTTAAGTCAGCTTAAGCTTTTAGCTTTGAGAAATGTTGTCATGGATCAAGTAACTGAAAATGAAAAACTACTAACCTATTAATTACGTTAAGATAATCAGAGAGATTACCATTTTAATCATCCAGTTAAGCATGTTTTACTTTTTGTCTATTAATCCAGAGAAATTGTCATTTGACCATCACATGATGCGGTATCTGTGTTTTAATTGGCTGTTGTCATGAAACTTGTTGAAAGCGTTTGCAAACGATGTGATTTACAATTCCCAAATGAAATGTAGATTCAAGTAGGTTCAGAAAGATTTAGTGCTTCAGCCACAGAGTTCTTCTACACAGCTTGAGTGTTTAAGAGTTAGGGATGGATATCGAGAACTGGTACTGTCTTCTTACTCGTCAATACTGAAATATGGATAAGCTCCTGGTTACATCTGTACAAGTAAAATCCTAATTGTATTTAATTATTTCCACTACAACATTTTGATAAGGTAATGGCAGAAAAGAAATAAGTAAAAAAACTGGTGGCCTGGTGGTTAGGGAGTTGCCCCAGTGATCGAGGGGTTGTAGGTTCAAATCCCAAGACTGGCAGTGGCACCACTGGGGTACCCCACACACTGCTCCAAGGGTGCTGCTGTGCCAGCGGCCCACTGCTTCACATGGTGAATGGGTTAAATGGAGGGAAGAATTTTACACTGCTCCCCCTGTGTGCTAGGCTGTGGTATGTTCACGCATGATTATAAGAACCGTTTTACATTTGTGTTCGCAATCCAGCTTAGAGATGACCATCACAACACAAGTGCAGTGGAGCGGGAATGAAGTGGAACAGGATCTAGGATCCCAGAACACATTCCTCATTTGAGATTACAGTATTAACTGTTACAGGCATTTGTTCTGACCGAGTATACACAACTTCATTAAGCACTGAAGCTAAAAGTACCTGACATTCTGAAGTGCACTACTCCCCCTCTCTTTCTAACATACTTCCTTGCATCGGCTCAGTGTTTACAAATGGGCTATTCAAATTTTTTTCTCCGCAACCCTGCCTGTTACTAATGTATGTAAAAGAGTGTGAACCAAGTTATCAAGAAACTCAGTTATCACCCAGGCGTGGTAGAACAGTGCTGCTACCTGCACTCCTAGGCCTCCTTCACAAAGCTATCAAGCACCGAGTTAATAATTCATTTGCAAACTTAAAACAATGCACATTCCAATGTCTGTCAAAAAAAAAAAAAAAAGAATGCAACTTCAGCTGCTACGTAACCTCTGGTCTTGCTTTGGGCAGTTTCAAGACAGCCACCAAAAAAATAAACAAACAAACAAACAAACAAAAAACCTGTTTGCTCTCTCCATTCCTTAGGGCCTCCAAGTTTGGTTGGTTTTCTCAGAAGATGTTTACAACAAAACATTTCTTCCAGACAAACCTTATGCAACAATATCCACTTCTCCAATATCCAGTTGCGCGTACACACATTTAAGACACTATTTTGTCTCTGTGTCAATACAGTGCACTTTTACCCAACATCCCAATAAGCATGACTGTGTTTTCAATTCCTTTCGCGTGTGTGTGCTGCTTGTGATCAGTCTGCGCAATGTGAAGGAGGAGCATAAGAAGTTCAGCTTTTAAAAGCACTGCAAAGTAGTGAATCATATAACAGGTTAAGGCTTCTTACTACTTATTATTATTCCTATTATTGTTCCTATTAAGGTCATGAATCATATTCACTCTATTTGCCTTTCTTCCAAATATAAATCCCAGTCACACAAAACCATAAAACCTTCAAATGGTCTGAGTAATGCTGACAGTTTGTTAATGGCACTTTCTTATCAGAAGGAAATTGATTGACCTCATCCAATACAGAGTTAAACTGTCACAATCTCTGCTGGTAAGATTCAGCCAGCTTCCTTATCTACTCTTCTGTAAATATGACCCCCAAAGCACCCGGGCAAAATACGCAGCACTGCCCCCCGTACGAATTCAGAGGACCATCTGGGCAGAAAGAAATAACGAATATTGTTTACCTGTGCATGGTGGACTCTTTGCCCACAAAAGGGTGCTGGAAATACGGTCCTCCTTTTCTCATGGCTTTCCAGAAGTGATCTGGACAGGTTTCAGTGCGAGCGCTTTGCTCACGACCTGAACCTGCCTCCTACGCTGGAATGTGGCCCGAGCAGCGCTGCTATGAAAAGCACCTGCCATAGGTATTTCCTCCTGCATTTATCTCGCATGAGGTCATCAGTCTCGGTGACACATGTGTGCTTTACTCAGGTTCAACTATTTATTACGTTTTATGGCTGCATGGATCTTAACTAGTAATGTGGACATCAAATCAGCATGCTAGTAAATCTCAAAGACGCTTGATTTTTCATTTTAAACAGCCCATAAAATGGAAAACCAAATCTTGCTTCATCTTAACACAAACAACTGAGATAGCATGTTAACAATGTTGAAAGTTTTTCCATTTACTCCCCAGGCTGTATAGCTCATATATGGACACTAATACAGAAACAGCCCTCTTTGAATGACTTGTTTTTGGGATCTCACAAAAAACACCACATTTTCATACATCCACCTATTCAACTTACAGTTTAGCTATGCCCATTTAAAGTCACGTTAAAGTGATAATAATGCTACATATCAAAAATGGACCTCAGGAAAAGAAAAAAAATACAGTTAAAATATAGGACATGGGCCCTTTAAGCAACTGTCACCCTCATAAAGAGTTTTTCCTTCTCTGATAAAGTTATCATTCCACAGATGGACGGTTTTGTTCTGGCTGATCCTGAAACCACGTCCATTTTAATGCCACACACTTCCACAACCTCTGTATGTCAGGTTATCTGAGCTCTATTGTCCCCTGAATTTAAGCACTATTGTTCTGAGCTGAGAGATACCAGCTGCCAGAACGCATGCATGTTCAGTGTGTGATGTCCTCAGAGGGGAGCTGTGACACAGCTCGCTGCCAAGAGACTGCCACTCCAACCACAACTCCGCTTCCTCTGCTCAGAGCTTCAGCAGAACAATAGGGGCAGCCACAGCCAATGGGCCACAATCACGAGGCTGCATCATAAAATATCAGAAGCGAAACAAAAGGTGGTTTATGGGGAGAGCAAGGACTTCCCCATGTCATGCTCAAGAAAAGAAAAAAAAAGACAAACACATGGGAAAGAAAAGACAAGAAACCTAACAAAACTATAATGGTTTTTACATTTTTTTTTTATTTGATCAAGAGTCCAAACCAAGATCACGTCATAAATGCCACCATAATGATATTAGGTGCCACTGAACGTTGTGTTGTCGTCCAGCGTATAGAAACGCCTGCCTTAGTGCCACTGAGCACCCAGTAGAGTGAATATCTTTTTGCCATGTTTACACATTAATCTATACATACTTTTTGTGTGCCCCATTCTTAAGGACCACCCAGCTTGAGGGCAGAACAAGGCTAAACTCTCTGTCTGTGTTTAGCAAAAATGGTGTTGTGATCGCAAGTGCCCACAACGTGCAGTTCTTTCTCATATCTTTGTTTTCTGAATTAAATATTCATTGCTTGGCACAGACAGAAAGGCCTGGACTATGATCCAAACAAGGTCTCCAAGGCAGAAAGGAATGCTGTGTATCCCAAGTGCAAGGCAATGAATAACATATCTCTAACCAAACCCATCTGCTCAACCACCCAGAACTGCCTTTGAGAGGAAGATGCAAGTGTAAAGTGAGGTACGTGACAATAGTGCTGATAAAATATTTTAATTCCACAACCTGCAATGTCAGGGCAGCATCCACATTAGCCTCCAACACAGTGACGGACTACGCCAGCAGGTAGCCTGTTCATGTATTTTGTATCAGTTCACTTTGCTGGTTTCTTTAGGATCATAAAAATAAGGATACGAAGAGAGCAGCATAGGCAGGCAAGTCTAAACATTCAACATCCCTCTCTGCCAAGCTCACATGGGCGTGTACAGGAAGCTTCCTCGTGTAGCCTCCGCTTGAATTTGCCAGTATGCAAAATTATGTTCTGCATTTTTAATTACCATGAATACAAGCAAATATCATATTGTAAAAATGACTTCACTTCCTTATAACATTTTTTAATAACGTTTTTGCCCTTTACGTCTCCATGAAACTCACGTGACTGAAAACTACTGATAGAGACCCAAATATTCAGGGATCACTGAGCGATCTCAGAAAATAATCATGTTCATCACTGACACACCCACGTGCCCCCATTAAAGCTAATGTCAGTTCCAGAAACATACAAGCACATTCACAAAAACTATGTAAGCACACACAGGTATATTACAGACTCTGAAAGTGAAGGGCTCAGAGTCAAGACGGGTGTGTGTGTGTGTGCGCACGCGTGTGTGTGTATGGATGTGTGGGTGTGGGTGTGGTCTGAGCTATTTTACATGCCAGTCATGTAGGGGATTTAATTAGTTCAGGAATAACAGGTAAGGAGATTACTAAAGGGACCATACCAACCAAATACCACACAGATTATTTTAGCCTTCAAAGAGCCTTTTTAGCCACCGCTGAATGCTGCCAGAAAAATCAAGTACAAGACCGTTAATAAAAGGTTATTTTTAAAAGACTGTCCAAGGACAGCTGGTAGAAATGGGTTCTTTTTCAAAGAACAAAAGGCATGAAAATAAGGTTGAATTTTTGGCATCTCTATGGTTCCTGTTGTTCTTGCATTCCTTAATGTTATTTGTTTGAATTAAGTGGATTAATTAACAGACCGCACAAGTTGGGTAGCAGAAGAGTGTGCATTGCATTAATGTGGTCTTCGTGTATTAAAGGATATGAACAGGTCATAGTAGGACATGCTAAAAAATTTTGTATAGCACAGTGTGAGAATCCTCCCTACTTTTAAAAAGACTGAATCCTCCCTGACTTGCAGGCCCTTGCAATAGACATCAAAGTAGATTCTTTTTTTCTTTGTTTAGTACGGGTTCAACAGCTCCTTCAGTAATGATTTAGTATGCTTTCCTCATGTTGTGTTGTTGTTGTGAAACATTGTGTGATTGCTCTGTTAGCTCACTAAACATTTAAATGCCTCAGTTAGCTTTAGCCAGCAGTACAGCTTTTTTCATGATCGATAGTTGTTATAAAACTATTAGATACTGATTTTCCAGCACTCCTATCCAATATTATAGCCAGGCGTATGTCCATAGCAAAAAACGAGAATGTAGGCAACAACTACTTCTGTATCACCACCGAAACATCCAGAAAGCCTGGAGCTCACCCTCACTCTCATCATGTATCACACAAGCATGTCCAAACAAAGCACAAGGTTAAGAGTTCTACGTTTAGCCAGTAAAATAAATCAACAGTAGAGCAAGTCAAGGATGACAGCTTCAGCCTTGATAACACAGTCACTGGGATCTCCGACGAACATGTTGTTCATCTGAGAGGGAGAGGGAGAGAGAGAAAAAAGAGAGAAGCAAAAAGAAAGAGAGAAGTGATCACGCTTTTCATCTGAGAGGTGTGTGAGCAAGAAAGAGAGAAAAGGAAAACGGGAGAATGAAAAATAAAGCAAGGAATAAAAAAGAAAGACTACCCTGGCACTGCCTGGCATCTCCTGGCTCTTACATCATCTTTCGATCAAGACAACTGACCATTCAGGCCCTGAGGATCAGCAGAGTGTGACACACACTTCAGCTGCTTTACTCACACGCTTTAAAAACACTGAGTGTAACAGTAAAGTGAGGTCCGAGCAGAAAGAGGCCTTCTGTCACGACGCATGACCATCACAACTTGAACTGAGTGAAGTTGTTCCTTCAGCAGTTATGCTTACTATGGCTAAAGCTTACAAGAGAAGATTCAAGCAGAAACAGCCAGACAAGGACCAGTCTAACTCTATTAAACAGAGATAGATGATAACACTGTGAGCATTTCATTCAGAAGGAATTGCCATTGGAGTCCTTTAGGCTGCACACTAATAGTATCATAGTTCCACATGCACTACCAGTCATGTTTGGACACACCTTCTCAATCAACAATTTCCTTTGTTTTTATTATTGGCTACACTGTAGATTAATATTGAAAACTTCACCTATTGCTCTGATGACAGCTTTGCACACTCTTGGCATTTTTTCAATCAGATTCATGAGGAATCGACCTTGAATGGTGTTTAATTAACAGGTGTGCTTCGTCAAGAGTTCATTAGTGGAATTTCTTGCCTTCTTAATGTGGGGACAATCAGTAGTGATGGTCGGGTTGGTACACAGTTAGTGATCCTATTCCATTACGGTTTTACTCCGTATTATGGCAAGAACCACTTAACTAAGGAAAAAGATACAACAGTCCATCATTACCGTATTACAAAATATATTCTGGTTTGTTTAACTCTTTTTTTGTTTGCTGCATAATTCATTGTGTTTCTTCATAATTTTGTTTGTTTTCAATATTAATCTACAATGTAGAAAATAATAAAAACAAAGAAAAAATACTAAATGAGAAGGTGTGCCCAAACTTTTGACTGACACATACACATATTTATATATATATACACACACACATATACATAGATACATACATACATATATTTTATA
>JBBPCX010000006.1:21887782-21909230 GCA_037974365.1 Hydrocynus forskahlii
AGTAAATTAGAGGTTAATTGGTGTTCTTTCTTCAGATGTGTTGTCTGTCTGTGGTACAATGCTGTGTAAAAGTTTCCTTTGGGGTCATTTAAAAAGAAAGACAGCAGTTAGTCAGACTTTCTTTTCACCTGAAACTGTTCGATTTTGGTTCATTCACTTTATTCATCGGCCTTTGTCGTGTAGCAGTGAATTTCCTTGCTGTTTTAAGTAGCAGTTTGAGTGTTATGGTTTCAAAACATGTCATTCGCAATGAATCCAAAATGGACTGTTTTTGCAGCTTAGTTTCCTTATAGGCACTATTCAGCTTATACAGTGCAAACATGGAAACTTATCTGCAAAAACAGCCTGTTTTGTACTTAATTTTGTACTTAAAAAAGACCAGTGTATTTTCAGTCTGTAGGTGTTAAGCACATCACACAATGTCTTACAGCTAAGACAAAATACAGAGCAGCCAATCCAAACAGAGCTCATTTACATACATCTAAATGAAAGGCACTGTAAGAAAAGCAGGTTGTTTAATTCTGTTCAAATTAATTTTGACTGTTTGGTACATAAAACCACACAAACATCAAAAGTGGACCTCAGAGAAACAACAGAATATGTGTAAATGTGGGCTTCGATATGATCTGATTCTAGTGGTGGACAATATGACACATATCATCATGCTTTAAGAGCTACACAATATCAAACCAGCCAGTCTGTCTGTTCTCTCTTTATAATGAGAAATGTTTAAGTACTGTTGATGTTCGCCATATGCTCAGAGAAACATATTGTAGCATACTGTGATATAATTGATCACAATATGAGAAATATCATTTTGACCTGATCTGAACCTGTGATATATTATAGAGAATTTGTGGTGTACACTGTACACTTTTGTGGTGTCCCCTGTACACTTTCAAATTAGTTTTTGAAAGAATTTTCTGTCACTATTATGTCCTTAGGTTTCAGTATCATGTTGGCCTTTAGCCCCAGTTTGAATAATGTGCAGGTTTTTAAAGTGTAAAAGTAAAATGAAAGGAAAGCGCTCATATTTCATCTGGCCATGTCTTTACTTTGTCGTTCCATTTCACAGCGTCATATATATAGAGGCCTCAACAGGTAGCAAAACCCAGAGACTGTACACGCACACACAGACACGACATGAGGCCTTTTGCCTGAAGAAGTCTTTGAGACGTTTTGTTTTGCCCTTTTATGTTTGGCCTTAATGTTTCGCAAATTGATTGTAACCACCAGGGAAAGTGAAAGCATGTGTAATGGTGGAGGGATTCTCTTGACAAATGGACTTTGTAGAAGCAGCGAAGTAGTTTGGGAGAAAGTGCTACAGTTCTGTGGTTTACATGCGTATTTTGAGAATGTTTCCCTCTGGCTGTGGCATTGTGGCAGGACTATTTGTTGCAGTTCAATTCTGGTCTTTGAGACATTGTGTGGAAAAGTAATCTTTTGAGAAGATGCACTAGCTTCTGTTTAGAAACACTATTCATGTTTGGACATGGTGGGGTTTTCCATGAGTTCTGTCAAGTTGTCAGGTTTGTCAGTTTGTCTCAGTCTGCCAACATGTGAAAACTCAAAGTGCTCGGCTGGCTTAGACTTAGACTAGTTGATGCTTCTGAATGATTTCTTAATATCCGAATAATCATAAACGTCTTCAGTTTATGCTTCATGCCCCTGTTTCAGATCTCACACCTGCGTTGTTGTCCTTTGTCTGTAATAAGTGGCAAATTGAATGGGATGAATGTATTAATAACAAATTGCATGAAATTAAACTAATAAAAGACAGGGGTTGTTTTTCAAACTAGACTTGATTAACTAGTCTACACAAGATGCCGTTTTGGTCATTCTAGGCTTACACGTTTTTTTTGGGGTTTTTTTTTTATCAAAAGGTGAAAAACCTCACCATGTCAGTTTTGTAATATGGTCGTGTCAGTGAAACATATTTTACTTTGTTGTTCTGCTCTGAGTAACACAAGGCAATGGTTTTACTGCCAAAGTAGTCGGGAGGATGTTTTTAATAAAGTACCACCGCATAAAATTGACATTTTTATCAAATATTGATTTAAAGAATCTTATTTAGACTATTTATTTATCTGTTAATTGTTTTTGTTTGTTGTTGTTGACATGGCAATAAACTTAAACTACGTCTACATTTTAAATTTCATGCATTCATTTGCTTGTTTTATGGTTGGTTTTAAAATTAGAGTATTCCACTTCTTAACAGTTTCACACATTTACCCATCCGTTTTTATAAAGATAAGAGACGCAGGAGTCTGACTGGGTTTTTGCTGACCTAGATAGCAGTGATGACAAAGAAGTAAGTTTCAAATCTCTTAATCTTTGCTTAGCGATGTATTTTCAGTGTCAGTGTAGATGCTTTACCGAATGAAAAGCCATGTTTCTGTTTTGTTGAAAATGTTCAGCTCCAGGTTTGGTACCATCTTGGTGAAATTGATCAGTCCCATCTTGAATAGTGCAGCAGTCCGTATATAGTGCAAGGCAGAATCGAAAACAAGGTTCAGTTTAAGGTGGAGCTAAAAATGAAAAGAAGTAGTAACTTGGGTAGCTGAGTGACTTGGCAAGTTATTTTAATGTTTTATACTAAATTTGAACAGATTTAGCAATTAGCTGTGCTGCTATTTCGGTTTATCTCAGTCTCTGGGCTGTGCCACGTCTGAACAAGGACTGAAATGATTCCTTATTATGCAATGATCTCAAGTAACATCACTGCATTGAGGCTTTGTTTAATCCATACAGCTCTGCACCACTACTGCATTTCAAGCTTGTAGTTCTGAAAGTTAAGCTACACTTAAAGGCACTTTAAGGTTTATATAATATTCTTATGTTAATTCATGGTGTAGTTGTACGTTTTATACCTTTTAAAATGCTATTTTGCAATATTTTATTTACTTGATTTGTTTTTGCATTGTTCTCTTTAAACCTAAAATTAAAGAATGTAACATTCCACTTACATGCACTAGATACATTTAGATTCGAGAGATTATTGTATGTAATAATGCAATAAGAAATACTAACTTTTCTAAAGTTTAGTAATGAAATAGTTGTTCGTTTTTAATATACCTGTCTCATTTTCTCTTTTGTATATTTAGTATTGCTCTTTTCAAATTTGGAATTCTGTTGGGGTCTGAATAGTTAAAGATGATCTGAATACTAAATATAGAAACAAATACCAACATAATGAACAAATACTTGAATATATTCAAATTATTTGGGCCAGACTTATATGGTTGTCAAAGTGATGGCTTTGAGCGCTCGTTTTTGATACTTCAGAGGCTGGAGGTCCTTGGAAAGTCCGTCATTTACTGATTGAGCGTTAGTTTTAAAAAATTCTGATCTTGGTTAACTGCCCTTACTGAGACAGAAAGTGAGACATTGTGGTTTTCCTGTAATACGTATGTTTTTTCTACCATTTTGAATATGTATGAGAAGGGTGAGAATTTTTAGGGCTGTGGTACAGCTTTCTAAAGGGGAGCAGTGTGTGGGGACTGGGATTCGAACCCACAACCTTCTGATTGCAGGGGCAACTCTCCAACCATGGGGATACTTACCACTATACTAAGGAATGGGAGGGTGATGTGATATTAATGAATAAATAAGGTTTTATATTGAAATAACTGTTATCAAATGACAAATGGCAATGTAGGTGCTGGGTAAAAAGCTTTAGATGAGACTCCAGTGAAGAACAGATATATTGGTTGCAAAATAGTAATGGCCGTTAATGACAACCTGTAGTTTAGCACAAAACATATGATGAGGCTGCAGTATACATATGCAGTTTGTGTCATATCTGGAGTGGAAAGTTTGGTGGAAAGGAATTGTTCAACACCACTATCTCTTCATCCCTGAACTTTGATTTTCTGCTTTGTCTCAAGCTTGTTGACGACTCGGCTCAGTCTTTTAAATCCTATGCCTCACGAGCACATTTTCAGAATGAATTTTAACCCCTTAAAATCAGTATCTGTACTGGCCAAAAATAGTCACGTCCGCTCCTACTTGTAGGTGACCTAGCTGTACCAGGGCTGCAGTGATTGATTGTTGTTGATTGTTTTAGTAATTAAGTATTCTACTGATTCCATCAATTAATTGAGAAATTGGACCTGAAATGCCCTTACTTTATTACAGCAATAGTAAATATACAAAAGAGAAAAGAAGACAGGTCTCTCAAAGTGAACAATTAATACAAATCAATCATTTGTAGTGTCCCAACTAAATTGATTACAGTAATAATGTCAAAACTGAGCCCTCTAGTTTTGTAATATTCTTTAGTTTTAGGTATAAAGAAAGCATTTTCTGAAATGCAAAATCTTTTGTCAGATTACTTTTAAAAAAGGTACACAAAAAAACTAAAACAGACACAAAGTAAGAAAATATATATGTAAAGTTGAACTCCAGCCAGCGCCATGGTGTGGCATTTTGGCACTCTAGGCAAAGTGTAATTTAGCTGCCCCTGTCTGCGTGTGTCTGTGTGTGTATATGAGTGAATGACTATCATAGTAACATGAATGAAGGTCAGTCTTCCACAAACTGACTGCAGCATTTAATAATTTGTGGTTATTTTCTTAAGCAAAACGTCATCAAATCTGTCCACCTTCTTAACTTACCTTTACATAGAGCCATGATTAACATACATTCTTTATAAAATGATCATATTGGTTTACATTAAATGCTGACATTAACCTTACTTTGTCCCATTGGCACTTTTTGACTGGATGTGTAGACTGGATGCTTTCTCCTGCATTGGCGTCATGCTGTTGTTTTGTGATTTTTTTTTTTTTTTATTATTTTTTTGCCATGTTGTTCGGCCCTGTTTTTCTGTGGAATGTTTTTCTTTCAGATATTGTGTGATAAGTAAATCTTCTGTGGAGGCGTGAGTCTCTTTTCTTTGTATTTTTCCTTGTAGGCAGGGAGTGTGTGTTCTTTAGCAGTGTACTTTGTAAGATAATGCAGTTTTCTATAAAAAGACACAATATGTAAGATTTTTTTCGTTTACTTTGCTACAACTCTTCTTCTGTTCTTGTTCCTATAGCACAACTTGAACTTATTTTTTCTTTGCTGTTTCTCTTCATGGAGAGTGATGCCGCGATTCAGGCAGCTGTTTATGTGTAACGGCTCAGGTTTGGATATGCTTGCAGAATGGATGATAGAAAGATGAAGAAAGAGCTTTTCATGTGGCAGCATTTCCATTGTTTTAGATTTCAATGGGAGGAAGGCAAATCATAGATTGTGGGGACAGAAATGTTTGTCTGCAGAAATATCAGCTGTGAATAGAGTTCCTGCTTTGAATTCCTCTCGCAGCCTTTGAGATTTGAGGTGAGCATTGCTGTTTATTTCCTCACAGAGTATTTTCTCGAATAAATGTAGTGTTGGCAAACACCTTTGGAGCATAATTGCTTTCAGATGATGGGAACAGTTTCGAGATTATATGCAGGCTTTATTTTTGGAAAAGTAGCCTTTATTGAGGAAGGATGTATTTTTACCACTGATAAAAGAGGAACAGGAATTCCCTTATTTCCATAGAGGGCTGTGCCATATCATATAATGCATGACATACAGTACAGTTCCCCGTGATAAGATATTGACCTTCTAATTAATGACGTGTTTACGTATGCACCACGGCGTGGCCATCTCACCTAATTTCACACTATTTAAACATCATTTGCAGGAGAAAAGTGTTTTTACAGCATTTGATTGCTAATTATTTAAGTACTGGTGTTTGTACTTTCACTGGAATGTTAATTTGTGAATAAAATGAACAAAATATACTAGTTTTACTTAATTGGTATAGTCTAGCATTTGATAAGGGTTAAGGGTAAGTCTGTCTATTTTGGATCATTCTTTGTTTGACTCTCAAGACTTTATTTTGTGTGGTATATGGGTACATCACCTAACCATATAACCATATACACCGTTTATTGTGTTTATTAATGAGAGCCCAAATATGCTGAAAACTAAAGGTGCTGACAGTTTATTTAGGCCAGTAATATTTTTTTTTGCCAGTATATCAATTGAGTAAATGTCATTGTCTTTGTTGTTGTTCATTGTATTTAACTGTAAAAGCTTAAATCTAAAATGACCAAAGTGGATGATTAGCTGTCTTGTTTCCCAACTGACTACAGACTCAAGCTTAAATAAACAAACATCACTCACTACTACCCTATAAGAGTGTTATAATCCAGGGAAGAGCTTCTGTTGTTACTTCTGATACACATACAATTCACATTCTGTTTGACACGGAGTGAACGTATGGTTGTAAAAAACAAAATAATTAAATGTTGCGCTCTGCTTAAAGTAAAGAGAACCTGCATAATTCAGTAGTTGAGATGTGAATAATGTCATAGTGGCTAGATGTGAAATTATGCATTTTAAGGAAACTTAGTAACTTGAATTTTCTTTTGAGTGGAGGTAATGGTAACCAGGAGTTGCAAAATGTTTCAGTGCAGCCATGTAGCCATTTAAGTTATTTAAACCAGGCAAGTAACCTCCACTACTTCCGAGTTTTAATATGTAATGTTGACAGTGGTACATCTGAAGTTTTCTTTAGGGGCTTTTTGCCTTAAAATACCCTGCATGTATTTCCCCACCATTAGGCAAGAACCTCTCAAAACAATTGTAAAAAAAAAAAAAGCCTTAGCAATGTGGTCATTATATTTTATGATGTAACTTTTAGAGGTTTTGAACTGTTAATTGTTAAACTGATGATTGGGTTTTTTTATCACCATCACTGTCTGAGTTAAGTCTGACTGAGAATATTTCTAAAACATTTTAGAACACACCAAATTACTTTGTTTACATCTTAATGAATCATCCTTGCAGGCATTTTGAGAAATCCTAATTGCTGTTAGGTGATTGCATAACAATTGTGCCTGGCTGAATTCAAAGAAAGGTTTAGAGGCTAAATGCCAAGAAACCTTTTTTTATTGGAAATGGTTTAATCTTATTTATTAACTAGTAAATAATGCATAAGAATTCACTGTCACTGCTCATTTGGTGTTTGAGTGTGTTTTTTGTAAGTAGTGTTATATTAATTATCCCTTTGGGCTAACTTGGAAAAATGTGGTTATTGTAAGTTATTGCTGTTTTTAATATTTTGATAGTTGTTGTTTTTAACATTAGGATTTTAGCGCCCCAGTCTGCATATTCAGATGAGAGGTGTTGCCTGCTTCGTGTCTTTGGTTTGTTTGTCTCTTTGGTTGGTGTCTGTGTCTCAGTCTGTGTCTGTCTCTCTCTCTACATTTCAAATGCCAGTCAATATTATTGTACTTGAAAGCATATGTTAGTTGCCATTTTGACCCCTTGGTCCTCTTGGTGGGTCTGAGAATGAGCTTCTTTATTTAACCTCTTATGCGCTGTACTGGTTGAGCTTTAATAGAGCGGGCGTTGGGAGTTGTCCAGGCCTTGAATAGCTTGTATGCTGAGATTAAAGAGTGTATTCACTGCCGTCTGAGCTTATTCCTGCATGTAGGGAGGCGAGCGGGAACAACCTTCCTATACAAGTAATCAGGGAGTCCTGAAGTGCTTCCCTGTAGCACTGCGTCGTCTCTCAGGTTTAAGGTGCGAACATGTGTTTGAATGTTTAGTTATGGATTAAATATGACAGAAAAGTGTCTTATATGATTGTGTTGATATTTAGTATTTTCATGTTTCATTTTTTTCGTTGGTTCAGATTCTATTTTCTTTATAGCCAAGTTGTCAAATTGCCTTTTTTTTTAACCTTTTATTAACTTAGGATCTTATTTATTTCATTTTTTTTTTTTTTAGGATCGATGCTGACAGTGTCAACAACTGAAAGTATCAGTGCTTTTATTACCCATCATTACATTTTATACACAGCATCATAAACAGGCCAAACTTGCATGTGACATTTGCAATAGCCAGAGGCCGCTGGCTGTGTAGAGCGTCAGTCATGCATAGTTGGTGCGATATTTTGATACAGGTGTTGCAGCGAAATTTGGACACATTCAGTCACACTTTATTTACCTCATTAAATTACCAAGGAAACTGAACATTGATTTTGATATTGAGGTTTCATTTTTCTGTATTCTCAGTTCATATATTTCTTTCTGGTGTCAACAAACCAGTCACATGCCTTGCTGATTACAGGAAAATATTACTGCAGTGGAAAATAATTTTTTCATTTGTTGATGTTGGCCAAAGTCTCTTTTCAACTGTACTTTTATGTCACTCTAAATGTACATCCATTGAACCCCTAAATGACTTAATGGGTATAAATCCACCTTGTTTGCATATTGAAAACATCAGTTTTGGTCCAACTGTATTTATTGTAGCTTATTTCTTCTAGCACAGGCCATCTTAGTAGTTTGTAATTTGCTGAGTGCGTAATTTCTGCTTCTGTCCACATCAGTATGTCAGCCAGTGCCAGACATGTCTACACACACCTCAGTACCTCAGTAATTTGGGTGAAAAATTAGACATCCTTTATCCTGTACCAGTAATCTGCAGGAAGTGCAGAGGTTGGGAATTTCTGGCGTAATCATAGTCTCAAGTGAATGTGATTTTACCGACATCCTTTGATGCTCTCACCAGGTTTCAGCCAGCTAGAGCCACTGCTTGGTCTGGAGCCCTGACCCACTGCCATCTAGTTCAATTCACTTGACCCCATACCTGACTACACCAGTTACACTTTCCCAGAATGAAGTGCTCCCTGCCCATGAAATGCTGGAAGAGCTCCAAACCTAACAATCTCCTGTTTTATATTCATGAACATTTTCTGTGATTGATCTGTGTAATGTTTTCAAATGGGACGGTGTAGGCTACTTTCACGCTGCAGGTATAAGTGACCCAAATGCCAAAATTTTTTCCTTTTCCTTTCTATGCGAAAGAGATTAGTTTTTTTATGACTGATCAGTTACAGTGTGTGAAGTAAAAGAAACACACTGAATCTGAGAGTTTCGGTTCAGAGAGGGACCACTTTCATATGTGCTACTGAAGTTTGAGACCTTTGTCTGAGCAGTCAAATCGAAATTCATGCAACTTTTGCAGCTTTTAACTCAATCTCCATCATGATTTTGCACATGGGAGCTGAACCGGCGTGTGGAGTATAAACAAATGTGTTGCTGTCCAATGAGACAAATCAAAACATTGGAGTCAAAGGAGCCTCCCCCGGATCAGTTTTCTGGGGCAGCTGTCCCAGTGATCGGAAGGTTGTGGGTTTGAATCCCAGGACTGCCAGTGGCACCTCTGTTGTACCCTTGAGTCAGAGACCATCCCCACACTCTGCTCCCCAGGCGCTGCGTCAGTGGCTGTCCACTGCTTCACTTGGTGAATAGGTTAAATGCAGAGAAAGAATTTCACCCTGTGTGCTGTGCTGTGGTTTGATCACATGTGACAAAAATGGCCTCTTTACACTTTATCCACTGCTTGTTCACGTTCATCTTCATGACAGGTAAACGGAAGAAAGTGAGCTTTCTCTCTCTGCTTAACCAGCTTCAACAATTAAAACAAGTGCAGAAATTCAGAAAAGGTAGTCTTTTGAGTGTCTGCTGTTTGTCCTCCAGCTCAACAGTAGCATTTGCATGACTCATTTTAATGTTGTTTTAAAGGAGTGCTATGATCTTGAGGAAGGACGGAGGACAGCTGTGTGTGTTGGATGAACTTGCCGAGTGGGTGCCTGTTGTTTCACATGTGGGTCAGTTCTGGACTGATGTCAGGTTGCACAGACAAGATAATGTGAACAATCAAACAAATAACTTCCATTTGGGCCACTTTTACCTGCGGTCTGAACATAGCCTTAGTCATGTTTGACATTTTTAAGCTTTCAGGCTGTCTCAGTAAATAACGACCCTTGTGAAAAAGGCCTTTTGGCAGGGAATTCTCAGATGACATGAAGATAATTGTTAGATCAAGCCTCTTGCTGGAAATAAATAATGAGTCCACTGCACACACACATGTCAGAGATGTGTCATCCTAATGGCCTGTGGAGTTCTTGAGCTATCAATGAAAGATAAAGGCTGACTAGAGTTTATCTTCCACTCACTCCTCTGTGTTTAACAGCCTTTTGTTTTGTCTACTTATTATCCTGACAAGAAGATCGTTCTATAGAGACTTTTTTAGTGTTCACAACTAAGGAGTTCACATTGGGTTGAAGTATTATATGAACAAACTCGGATGTAAAAACTAGTCGGGTTTGCTTCTTCTTTTAAAGTCAGAAAGAATGGAACCGTCCTCCTTGCTGTTTGCTTGCATCATTGCAGTTGAGGTGATGATTTGTTCGTTCATTCAGAAGAAGACAAAAGAGCTGCATTGCTTGTGTTTCAGATTCTAATAGATGCTCCTGTCTTCATGTAAATAAAGTTTATCTGCATATAATTGCAATAGGAGTGCATCTTATATACATGTTTGTAGAATGTATATACGTATGTGTATATGAATAAATGGATAAGTGGTAGATCAGGATTAGTAGTATGAACAGCACTGCAACTGCAATGAAATGAATAAAATGTTGACATTTTGAAACAGTTGCCTAAACGTTCAGCTATTTCAGCCCTATCGCTCTTGAGATAATTATCTTCAGAAATGTATATGATTCTAGTGTTGTTCTTTCTTATTAAAGCAATTAAGGCAATGTATTAAAGGCAGTTTCTCTTTTGCTTTATAACATAAAATGGCAACAGTATTATTGCCAGTTAACATATGATACTGACAAATTACATTAATCTAAAGCGCAGCTGTGACATTTCTGTCTTATGCCTGGTGCCATGGGATTCTGATTACTGTTACTGCTACCCCCCATTTATGAAGCGCACACGTGGGTGAGGAGCTGATGGGCTGCAAAAGGCTACAGCTGAATGAAACACAAAGCGAGGTCCAAACTGAACCATGAAAAGGCGTCCAGTACTCCCCAGAGAAAGGCTCCCTGCTTTTCCTCACCTTTTCAGGCCATTAGATGAATGGGAGTGGTTTTTTGCTTATTGCACATTGTGGCCATTGTTCGAGGGGTCACGTGTAGATAGTCTGAGCCTTATTCTGCAAATAGAACCCTCCATCCAAGTGTATGTTTGTGTGGATAAATACATACACAAAATGTAATATTTTACTGAATGACATTCTGTAGTGTTACATAACATATTTAATGTGGTAAGATCAGGGTGTCTCCATCATGCTCTTTCTCTCTTTTCTCTTTTTTGCTCTTTCTCTTTGTCTCTCTCCCTTTCTATATCTCTTTCTTTGTCTCTCTCTCTCTTTCTTTCTCTGTATCTCTGTCCTTGTCTCTGTCTCTTTCTTTCTTACTCTGTCTCTTTCTTTGTCTCTCTCTTTCTTGCTCTCTCTGTCTCTCTCTGGTGTGTGTGGAGAAAGCTCCACTTGTCAAACGTCAAATTGAACATTACATGGGAAAAGTATTTTGGCTATTTTAGAATGTCAGAAGGTGATGTAACATGCCAGATATTTGAAAAGCATCTTCAAGCACTGTCAGTGGCATCACTGTGGGGAAAAAACGGAAGGAAGAAAACAGACCTGTAATATCTGTGGTCATGTATCACACAGAGAGAATTCAGCTCCCAGGAATTACTGCAGTGGCATGATGCGCACAGTCTGTCCACTCCCCACCCGTTTACTCAGCCCCTCCGCACACACACACACACGGGCACACACACACACACACACACACACACACACACACACACACACACACACACTGCAGAAATGGTCCATGACCATTCAGTAGCACATCTGCTTCAAAAACAACAGAAACAGGAGCACACAACTAGCCAGTATATTTTCAGTGTTTTGGGTAGCTTGGCTGAATCGAGACAAACGTTCTTTCTTGCATCTGAAGCTGTGTTAGCTCAGTTTACAGGCAGCCTGTCGCAGCTCATGTTTTCTATTTCTGTCAAGTGTCTCCAGAAACACAGAATTTGATGCTGGTTCAAAACTCCAAACTTTCAATCCTTCTTGAAATCTCCTGACTTAGTGTTTTGAACACAAAAGTTTTATAATAGTAGCAACTGTTACATCCTTCATAGGTGTGCATTTAAAAACTGGCTTTCCTCTCTGCACACACTAGCATACTGACAGAGTAAAAAGGTTCCGCTGAGAACATAGATCCTTACTGCAAAGTAATGGCCATTCACTGTATTGCAGAGACAGCCCCATCCCTGGGAGATTTAGTAATTTTATTTTTGCCATATTGCCCACCCCTATCCTTTTATTTAAGGGCTGGAAAATTGAGCAAGAGTATTTAAGAATGTGATCGATACCCTTGAACTTTTATTAATACAACACAGAAATGATTAAAGATGAGAACAAAAATGATACCAAAGAGAAAATAATTCAATCCAAAATATTTTAACCGCTAGATAAAATACAGGTTCATCTCCACTGAGAATGCTAATTCCCCCTTTCCTTTGTATGTGAGGTGAAGCTATAAATGAGGTTAGGAGGCGTGCATTAGGGAATCTTTAAAGTGCGCTCAGCCAGATTCTTGGAGCATATAATACTGTATACCTCTGAACGGTGAAAGCATCCGTTCTAATGAACGAATAAATGATAGAAGGAATTTTTAAGAATTTTCTCCCTGCTGTCTGCCTGGGGTCTAGAATCGTAGTCACAGCCCTGGTCAATGCTGCACTGTCCTTGAGAAAAGCATGAGTATGCTGGAGACTCTTTTAACAAGTGCCGGAGGTCAGTCTCTCTCTCTCCCTTTAGGTGCCGGCTCCTGTGTAGTCTTGTACAAATTACCAGCGCACTTCCATTAGACTAAACAGCAGGATTAAGAGGTTGTAGATGTAGGATACATTTATTCAGCCCAAGTGTTTGGAATGGCTTACAAGAGCGCCGTTTCTTTTACTTTGATGCCAGGCCTTGGAGCGACTGGGCGAGGACATAGAATGTGATTGGAATGGAAGCTGGAGGACTGATTCCCTGATAGGGCAGACTGGGTGAGTGCAAACACTAAACGGTGAGTCACTAATGACTACTGCTAATATTGGTACAATAGTGCTGTACTCAGCATGCCATCAGTTTAAATGCCAACCAAACATTGTTTCTCTGAGTCAGAAGGTTTAAATTTCTCTTCTTGTTTTGTTTCTTTGCCTGAGACCCTATGTTCTTTATTTTTTGAGGATGCCTTTTCTCAAATTTGTGTCTCTCCTTTGGCATTATGCTTGAGACTCAGTTTAGCAAATGTTGGTTACTATGTATATTTCCTTATTTTAAGCAGGAGGCTGAGCAACTGAGCTAGGAAATTTTCAGTTTTTATAGTATAAATGACCTTGCTGTGCTTGTGTCTTTGAGTATTTTTTGTTTAGTTGTTATTGTGTTATAGGTTGCTGATAAGGTTTCTTTGCCAGACATTCAGATGAGCCTCCAAATTTACATTCAAGATTCAAGATTCTTTATTTATCACATGCATAATCATACAAGTACAACACACAGTGAAATGTAACCACTCCTTTTTGACTGTGCAGTCATAATAAACAATAAGTAGATTTTAAATGTAAAAAATTAACACATTAAAAATTAACACATTAAAAGTAAAGAAATGAGTACAAGTAGATATAAGTATAAATGTAAGTACAATTATATATTTTAGACACAAATCTGAAATTTTCTAAAACACAAATCCAAACTAGAGAACTTAAACAAGAAGCACCACAAGTTTGAGTTTTATGTGTGTTTATATAGATGTAGCAGCAATATGTACAATGTGCAAATGGAATGATAAGGTGCTGACTCACTGGAGGGAACAGGTGTCTTACAAAGCCGAGTAATCCGAATTCAAAAGACCTCCTGGGATTCCCTGCTCGTCCAAGATAGCTAATTTAATTTCTGGTTCATAGCGAATACTACACTGACTGAATGAAATAGTTAAAAATTCTGTTATGTCTTAGTTTTAAAACGAGTTGGATTGTGTGCTCTACGGTGAGTTAAACAGATTGAATGTTTAGTTAGAGGCACTTGTTACTGCGTAGAACAAAAGACATGGTTCATAGTTGTTTTTTAACAGGACATTTGCCTTAATTCATTAAAGTTGCACAGAAAGGAGTGCAAACTGCAGCACCCATAATGTCCCATTCATCCGACTACTAAATCTGATGAGATGCTAATAAGATCAGTCAGCTTCTTCTGCATGGAAACAAGCACTCATGCTGTCTTCACATATTTGCAAATGACACACCCCAGGTTACCCTCAGGATTATAGAATTTACATTTGGCCTGTCACAATCATAAGTTACTGCCATACAGATAGTTGCGATAAACAATTTATCTTATTTATTTATTTATTTATAGTTCACTATATGCAACTATTAATCTACAGGCCTAAACTGACTACAGTGCCTGATTGGCTAGTTGTTGATACTCAGTGGCTCCCTAATAAAGACAAATGGCCCAAGCTCAAATACATTACATACTGCAGCCCGCACATCACATAAATGTTTTCTGCTTTCGATCATTTACAGGAATTTGCCTCAACTCAATGAGAAATGCTGAAATAAAGAAACTGTAAAAACATAATTGTGGTCAGCTTATACAATTGTGATCAGGCGAGTATTTAATTGTGATGGGCCTAATTTATGTAAAACACACATTTAATTACAACTCTGCATTAATAAGTAAAAGTGCCTAAAGCTGGCTACTGATCAGTTGCCCTGCATGGAAAAAACATCCGGCCGCTCATGGAACACTCTTTTACAATCGCACATGTGATCTTCAAAAGTTTGTTGTTTTCCTACCTGACTGAGCTAACTCAAGTGTACACATTTAAATGCACATTTACATACATTCACACTGGTCCATTTATCAATCCAGTGGAGGGATTATCCTGCTATTATTTTAGTTGTGTACAACATTAGTTTGATTATATGTAAATCAGACATTTTTCAGTTTTTTTAAAATACAAATTCAGTTGCTCACACAGCTGATGTTTGATCATATAGAAACACTGTAGATGAAGTAGATGAGTGATGAATAATGTATTTTTTTTTTTTATTGGCTTTGATGAATAAGTGTGATTCTATATATAGATACTTTGGAATACATTTCAGTGTAAGAATGCTTAGTAGATCAGGCTGTGGTTGATCAGGGTATCACCAGTAGATCCGGTTCTTTTTTTGTCCATTGCTAATGTTTGTTTATGTATCATTTCAGAGTCAGTTGTTCTCTAATGATGCAGGGAGAGGATAAGAAAAAAAGGAAACAGAGTTTGAATTCTAGAGGTGTTTCAGAGGAATACTGTCTCAGAGTGAGTATGGAGAGTCAAATCCTGGCCTTTAGCAGAGCTGTATGGACTCCTTTTGGTGATCGAACTGATTTTACTGATTTCGTGTACTATCTTTCCTAGGAGCGTCCAAAAGAAGATCCGACAAAGATGAAAAATAAAGTGTCTACATCAGGTGGTAAGCAGCTCGTAATGTTTGAGTTAACTATGAAAAGATCGCTGAAAGCTGCCTTCATTAATAAACGTGGGCTTAGAAATTTGTTGGGAACAAATTTTTTGCAGTGTTTACCCTCTAGCATGTCTTTACATGCTGGTAAGTGATACTTACCAGCATGTTGTTTATAGAAGTAGTTATGTGTTTAACTGTGGTCTTTAAATGTCAACAGGTAACAGTAAGAAGAAGCCCTGGTCATGGGATCAGTATCTTGAGGAGGAAAAAGCCATAGGAGCCCCTATCAAACACTTCACAGAGGTAAGTGTCTGTCCTCACTCCTCATCTGTGTTTCCCTTTAAAAACAGGTCACCTCCATTCATGCAGCAAATTTATTTATTTATTTTTGCGGTGGTGGGGGTGTCGGGTGACAGATTGCAGTAGAAGTTCAAACTCCTCACCTTTTAATGTGAACGTGTCTTGAAAACAAGGTTGCCAAATAAGTGTCTTGGAATGTACCTATCAAGTTAATGTCTTGTGTCATTTGGCTGTTGCTTACATATCATGTTACCTTTGGGTGCAAATTGCATCTGGGCCTGTCAAAGGGAATGAAATGTAAACCACTCCTGAAGATCCATACAGCCTAATGCTTTTGCTAAACTATAAATGGCAGACATCACTGGAAAAATCTGACTTATTCCATCTGACTCCTATTACAAGCATCTGTTGGTTTAATGGATATTTCATAGGTGGTCAGTGACAGTGAGTTGCCTGCAGGATTGTATTTGGAGCCATGGAAAGGAATAAATCACTGTTTTTTTGTTTTTTTTTTACAGTAACTGTGCAGAATCATCCTAAAATAAATGTTATGGAAGTTCCTAAACTTGCATTAACAAGACGTTCTATCAGTAGCATAGTGGCCTGTTGCTGCCAGAGTTGCCATGTGCAGCACATTTAAAGTCTAGGGTGTATATAATGTGTGCTCTGCATGCTGTGCTTTTTATGGTTTCAGTTAATGTATACATGTCTAAATAGAATAATTTGTTTACTGATGCAGTGTAAATGGAGTACAGCTGAAGGAGAAGTTTAATAAATTGTATGCACATGGTTTTAGGGAACGAAGTGGTGGAATGATTTGTGTGTTCTCAGGTTTTATACTTTTTTTTTTTTTCCCTCATGATTGGATTTTATATACTTTTTAGTCTTTATTGTTAAAGAATACCAATTATGTATTACACCTATAAATAAAAATTCAGATAAGTAAAATGGTTTCAATAGGACATTTTCCAGTGCCTGCCTTACCACCCTCCCTTTCAGGACAACAGCTCAGTCATTTAAGAGAAAGTGTGATCATGGCATAAGACCCACCCTGCCTCGCATCTAACTTTGTTAGATGCATCTGTGTGCCTTGTTTTGATTACAAAAGTTGGTAAATGAGTGATAAGAATAAACATGTGTCAGTAGCTCACTACAGCTCTGGTTGTTTTAAACTTTCAACAGGGGACGTGGACATTTTCCGGCATTTTGCTGTTTTGTAGCGCTACCTGATTTGTTAGTGTTGTATCTCATTTCAAATGACTTCATCTCTGATCTTTTCAGAGATGAAACACACCATACGTAAACACACCACAGCACACAGTGTGAACAGCATGAAATTCTTCCTCGACATTAAACCCATTGAAGCAGGGGGCAGCCAGGAACACAGCGCTTGGGGAGCAGGGTGTGGGGATGGTACCTCGCTCAAGGGTACCTCAGAGGTGTTTAACAGTCTTGGAAATCGAACCCACAACTTCCTGATTGCAGGTCAAACGCCCTAACCACTAGGCCACCAGCTGCCTAGTCACTTCACAAAAACAATAAGTTATAAGTTGTGGAGTGGATTGAATTTGCATACGTGTGTCAAATGGTATGTTAAAGGAAGTGAAAGTTTAATCCTTATTGTGCTGCTGAATGTTTCTTGCTTCAGTTTGCAGTCTTCATTACTTTGTTTTTCTAATTTAAAAAAAGAAAAGATTTAGTTAATATGATACACAAGTATTCTTACTTGAGAGTGTAATTATAGACCATCCTGACAGGAGAAGAAAAATGAGGTTAGATGTGCTAACTCTGCAGCTTTTTCTGAATACCTCATTGAAGTGGCACCTTTTACTTTATAATGGTCTCTTTAGGTGGAGCGTGTGAGCATCTTTGCGGTGGGCTCTTATTGCTGTATAATGCCTCTGTCCTCTTTAAGATTAATGTGTTGCGATGCGAATGCTTGTGCCTCCTGCAGTGTCTTTGTGGAGTTTTCTGCAGGTTGTTCGCCTGGCGAATGATGCAGCTGCAGTGTGGAGTAAGCTGTTCGTTCTTAGCTTCTACTTTTTTTTTTTCTTTTTTTTTTCCTGAGCTACTCATGCTGGCTGGTTCAGTGCAGTATATCAAGGGACATGCAGAAGCAGAAGCCCAGAGGCAGCTTTTTGTGTAAGGGAACGTATTGATTAGAGACAAGCTTGCTTTTTTCTGTCAGGCTTTGGGTGATGTTGAGTCCAATAATGGTGGTCTAAAGGTGAGCTGTAGCACATCAGGCAAGTTTTTTTTTTTTTCCTCCCTGTATTCTGTTTAGTCAGCCCTCCAATTAGCCCTCCCATGTAGAGCCCCCAGAGGAATGCTGGACACTTGATTCAGATAGGATGATAGAGCAGTCATTCTTTTTGCACAATGTCCACTGATTTAATGACTACATTGGTAAAAATGTCCGTAATAATGTCTCTGGTAAAATACATATACAGCCTTGTAATTGCAGCCTTTGCGCTCTGATTTCCTGGATATCCAGCTGCTGAATTCATTGGTAATTGTTGTGGGCTTACTGGTTATTGTGATCAATAACATTAATCACAGTTGCTCAACATAGCATGCAAATAATTTCATAGAAATCTGATCTGATTTTACGTCAAGTTGTATTGTAGGGAACTGGTTTAATACCTTTCTAATCCATTGATTAAACAGACTTGTCTTCCAGATTTTCACTCGACTCACTTTGATCATGTTTTGAGAAAGGGCTGCAAAGTATGAACAAAATTTGATCAACTATTGCAATTTTGATATAACACTTGATATGGAGAAGTAATAACTGATGAAATGAATCATTATTTAGGTTATTTTAGTATAATTATTTGTAGGCAGATGCAGCAATTCCAAATCTAGTTCACTTAAATCTTGAAACGGCATAAAACGTAATAATCTGTTGAATAATAATGTAATATAAATGTTTTCAACAAATAATAATCGAATTACTGTGAAATTGAGTTACAAAAAATATGTAAATAAAATTGGAATAGAATCTCAGACAAAGGAAACATTAGAATAAATTCATTGTGCACTTATTGTGCAGAAGCCCAAATAATGCAGAATACTTTTGCTAGCTTCTGTGTTCATTTTCTCTTCATAGACCTAAAAATATGTTTCAAAAATGATTTCATTCTGACTCAGCTGAACTTTTCATGACGGCAGCCTGTCAGGGTGTCTTATTTATACTTGTATGTGAGGGCCACAGTGGGTTTAGAACTTTTCTTCTCATTGCCCACTGGACCGGAGTCTGAATCCCAACATGCCTTGCTTCCTTTTGACAACAGTGCTGTTTTTTTTTTTTGTTTGTTTTTAGTTTTTTTCCCGGGGATCTGATTAAGCCCTCTGTTTCCTTAAGGGTTTTAAGCTGTGATTCATAGAGTAGGTCTGAGTCCTCTCCATCACACTCAACAACATACGGGCCACTTTCTTCATGAAGGGATCTGATGAGACATCTGTTCCCCATAGAAATGAGAGTGAGCGAGTAGCTGTTTCTATAGCAACCCAAGTGCACAGACGCATCTTCTGAGTAGTGGCATCTTGGGGTTTTTTTTTTTTTTCGTTTTTTTTTTCTCCTTTCTATTTGAAAAGAAAAATAGACCTCGTGAGATGAGTGAAATGTCTTTTAATGCTTAAAGATTTCCTGCCTACTCTCTCTTTAGAGGTCCACTGCAACTGGAGTATTGTTTTGTTTGTGTGCGTTTGTGTGTTTGCAGTACCAGTCATTTCCTCACAACAAGAACGGCTTTAAGGTGGGAATGAGGCTGGAAGGAATCGACCCGCTGCACCCCTCCATGTTCTGCGTGCTCTCGGTGGCTGAGGTTAGTTTCCCTGTCAAAAGCTTCACAGCAGAATGGTTGAGGACATATCACTTTTAGAACTGTCATGTTGTGCATTATTAAAGGACTGATTTGGCAAAGGATCAAATTGACACAGTTTTGCTTATAGCCCACATGTCCACAGCCAAGATGTGTTTGGAGTAAAAATTTTGCTTCTTGAAGGTTCGGAGGAGGTCTAACAGTTCTAAGAAACAATAGAAATCAATAGCCACACAAATCTTTACCCTAAATACATTGCTAAACCTGCATTAAACTCTTCTTCATGGTGTTTGTTTAAGTGGTTTAGGTCATAGTATGACACATGCAATGTGTGGCCGAAGTCTTTGGACAGCCTTTTTAGATACCAGGATCTGTTTTTACAATCCACCTCAGGTGTAGGAGTGTTGATCTAGAATAAGGTTTTGTGCCAGCGGTACTGTCTGTAGTGCTGCAATGCATTTAATCAGTAATTCACGTTTAGCCCTTTTCTGTCTGCATGGTTCGGATGCCAAAGCCATGCTGGTACCTAATCTCGAACCAACCACACTCTAAACAGTCCCAGTGCTCGACCCTTAACCCACTGTAACTCCAGCACCAGAAAGCTGCCGGTCTGAAAGTACAAACTTATCACATCAGTATAATAACACGTACCTGTCATCTTGAACCCAGTCTTTGTCTAATGGAGTTTGTGTATTGCTCTAGTCCTGCATGAGTTGATTTAGAGCAGCATAATATATCCACAAACTCATGAATAAAGCTTGTAGGCAAAGACATTATAAAGAATGAGGCCATTCACTGGTATAAAAAATAAACTTGGGAAAACTCATGATACTCAAAATGGCGTCTGTTTACTAGGAAAGTCACCTCTTCAGTAAAATGAGCCCCTCATCTTGCTGGAAATGCAGCAGGTGGGAAAACCTCCCCTTGTTGAGCGGAGATGCGCAGTGGCCAGAGCGACCTGATTATTTATGCAATTTTGTTCAGGTTTTATCATAGATTTCAAAAATGTTTCTGGAAATTGACACCAAACCTGCCTTGATTAATAATTTAAAATAAGCAACAGATTGTATAATTAGATTTTTTTAAATCCAAAATTTGTAAATTAAATGGGGCCAATTCTGATGTTTACACTAGCTTAACTAGACCTGTTTAATTGTTAATTTACTGGACTTTTTTATCCTCCAGGTGATAGGCTATCGACTGCGTCTCCACATTGATAGTTACTCGGAATGCTACGACTTCTGGGTTAATGCTGACTCTCTTGACATCAGGCCAGCTGGATGGTGCGAGTCCACAGGTCACAAGCTTCACCCGCCAAAAGGTAGGACAGCACTGCAGACCTTCATATCTACAATATGAAAACCTCTGTTTATTTTTTTCTGGTATTTTATTTAAAAACACTGGCTTGATTATGTAAACATTTCATGATGAATTGACCAACGTCTTAACTTACAGGGGAAAAAAAATCTGACTCACCATTTTTTGTGACAAGAAGAAGAAGAAGTTTCCTTTGTGTAGAAATGTTTTCTTTGCCACTGATGCAGTCTTTGCAGTCCAACTTCATCACTTGGTTCCAAGTCCTGATAATGGAAGCCGATAAGATTTAACAAGTGTTACAGAGGTCAAGGTGCATAGAGCAGACTGATTCTTATTCTGAGAGTTTTATTTCTTGTTGAATAATCACAGTATGTATACTGCATAATATTCTAGTCAAACAGCATGTGATAGGACTTTGAATTACTTCTCAATTGAAGAAGTAATGCGCTGCTCCATTGTACCAGTTGTAAGCCTGATTAAGGAAGGAGTAATGACAAGGGATAATGAGTCACAATATATGTTGCGCAATATTTATTTTCTCCATTCTCTTTTTTTTTTTTCTTTCTCTCTTTCTCTCTTTCTCTCTCTCTTTCTCTCTCTCTCTCTCTCTCTCTCTCTCTCTCTCTCTCTCTCTCTCTCTCTCTCTCT
>JBBPCX010000006.1:21909330-21932125 GCA_037974365.1 Hydrocynus forskahlii
CTCTCTCTCTCTCTCTCTCTCTCTCTCTCTCTCTCTCTCTCTCTCTCTCTCTCTCTCTCTCTCTCTCTCTCAGATTACAAGATGAATGAGTTTAACTGGCAGAAATACTTGGAGTCTTGCAATGCTCAGGCTGCACCAAAGAATCTGTTCAAATCCCAAAACAACGTAAGTGCGCCGTCTTGTGCAGAGTCAGCCAGTGCCTCCGATAAAGAGCAGTACACAGCTGAAGGCTTCTCCTAACAGAGAACAGTGCCGCTCATTGGCAGAAGGGAGCTTCTTTCTGCAAGCTAGTAAGGGAAACGTGGAGCAGGGATATTTTACTACATTGGGGTTAAAGCAAAATATTTTTAGATTTATTAGTTTTTAAAATCTTCTGAATTTCTGCCTAAGCGTCCTCTCAGTCATAACAAATTGATAGACAACACAGTTTGCATTGCCCTGTCTTTACTGAGCAAATAGTTCAGTCACAGGCCTTGATAGGAGTAGTGTGCAAAGTTATCAGTGTTTCACCTGTTTGTCGAGGGATTATAAGCGGTTGGTTTTTTGGCCTGGAATAAAATACATAGGGTTATAATAAAGTAATAGAGTGAGTACTTAGTCTTATGCAATAAATAGTCTTCTTTTTAATAATAACTTTAGCCAAGAAGTTTCTGTATTCTATTTTATACAAGAACTTGCTCATTATTGCTGAATCCCAGTCAGTGGGTATCTTTGACTTTGTTCATTTATATTCTTTTCATGTTTTGCTTGAAAACCTGCTACTGCACTGTTATTGAAGAACTTTCCTAAATTATGGTATTTCTTTAGGGCTACTCTGTTGTTGGTTTAGTCCAGTTTTGAATCATTGACATGTCACATCACTCAACCTCCATAGACCATAGACAGAGACCCTCCCATTTAGTTGTAAACATTTCTGATTTAACCTGGGATTCATTGATTCCTCAATGATTTGTAAGCCATATAGGACCTGAGGTAGCGCATTACACTCCCTCCACCGTACTTCACAGCAGTTAGTTACATCACACACACAGCACTGTTCCAATAAACAGGCAACGTTTTGTGCAGCAAAAATGGAAAAGAATGGTTTCTTACAAAGAGATCTCACTTTAAAAATACTCCTGTTCAGCTTGTATTAAAATTTCCATTGATTTTAGTGGCAGCTGGTAGCCTAGCCTAGGAAGTCATGGGTTCAATTCCCCAGACTGTTAAGCACCTCTGAGGTTCCCTTGAGCAAATATTGAGATGCTGCACAGTGTGTAAAGTGATGCATGCACATGAGACAGGCCTCTCAAGTTCAGAAAATTTCAATTTGTAGTATCTCGGCTGGTGGGAGGAATATAGAAAGAAAAGCACATCAAATACTTAAGATGTGGGCACCGCAGAAATACATTCGTACCAAATATTTGCTGCTAATGTAGTACTTCATCCAACAATTTCACACACATCCAAGCATGTACCCAATCAGGAAAGAACCCCATGTTAACCCAATGAAAATGCCCAAGCTAACCAGACAATTGACAAATTAAACTAGTAACTAGTCTAGTAACAATACCAGCAAAACTTAAAACCAAAACCATCAAACCTTTTTTTGTTGTGGAGCTTCAAATTCAAAATGCTGGTGCACTAAGCAGTGACTGAAGGGTTAAGATTGCCAAAATTGGAATGATTTTAATTGGCCACAATGCAATCAGAACACTAACAGAGATCACTTTAAGCCTATAACCAGCCTCCTGTGACTACATGTCTGTTTGAAGCAAGAAAAAAATTGGTAATAGAGACTTCAAATGAACATTCCTGTTCTGAAGCCATTAACGATGATAAAGCTGAGGTCTTCCTTAAGAATAGGCTTGTCTTCATGTTTGCAGGCTGTGAAATAATTTCATTTTCTGTCTGAAGGTAGATTAATCAAGCTGTTTCAATTTCATTAGTCTGTAATGTGTCCCTTAGCCTTTAGTGTCCTTGTTTTATATTGTTAAAGAAGACATTTCTCAAATAACTGGAGGGTAGCAGAATAGGGAGCCTTCATTCCTATAATGTAAGAAAGCACATCTGGATCAAAGTGATTTTTAGCTCATCATGATCTAGGCTATGGAAAATCAGGATCTTTCTGGAAAAAATATAATTATCTTTTGAAACAGACCACATCCACCGTTAAGTTCCAAGTGGGCATGAAGCTGGAGGCAGTGGACAGGAAGAACCCTTGCCTGGTGTGTGTGGCTACAGTGGCGGACATCGTAGACAATCGTTTTCTGGTTCATTTTGACAACTGGGACGACACCTACGACTACTGGTATGTTTTGTCTTGAGTTAGTATTAATCCATTGGCTTGAATGTAGTGGGGCCCGGACACAGACACAGAGAGACAGATTATAGTTCTTAACCACTCGGGTCTGTGACTGGTGAGCTCAGGAGATCTGGTGCGGGGGTTGTCTGGGTGACCACAGAAGGCACCGGCGTCCGGGTTGGGCAGGGTGAGTCCTCTGGGCTGTAGTCTGCAGGAGGAAAAAGAGTGTAGGACTGTTGGTCTTGTCTCTTTTTGGGGAGAACCTCCTCTCTCTATCCCTCTTCGACGGAGGCCCCTTTTATAGGGCGCACTCTTCTCATTAATGGCAACTGCAGAGCAGCTACTGGTGCATCTCGTTAAGGTGTTCCTCCTTCTCCCATGTGCTCCTTGCTGGTTCAAAACAAGGGTGCTGTAGGGGCGTGTTCCCTCCCGGGTTTCGCCTGCGGCACCCTGGATGGCGCTGGCTGGGGAACGCTTGCTTGAGGCTGCTGCGGACGTATCAGCCCGGCGCCACAGTATAATGAAGGCAAGGTGTGCAATAGAGGTCTTGTTTTATGGAGATGTGTCATCACCTGTATAATTTTCTGTAGCAGCATATCTGAGACTTGCCCTTTGAAACACAGCATGATGCCTCATTTATCATCCATTTGCTCATGATTTAATTGCTAATTTAACATGTCTTCAATAACCAGCCTTTCATGTCACTTTTTTTTAGAGTAACATACATTTACCACGCATGGCAGCAAGGCAGAAGTATTGTTTAATATTCAAATGATGAAGATTGTTTGATTAAAGTGGCCATTTATAATTTAAGTTTGATGATGAGCATTGAGAACTTTGTGCTGTTTCTTTCGGTTTTGGATCATTTTCTTGCTGCCTAACTTGTTTGTTTTAGGCTTCAGCTTATGGGCTTATATGCAGACAGTCCACTTTGTTTCTTTGATACAGATTGGAATTCATGGTTCTTTCATTAGGAGCAAGTTGTCCAGGTCCTGGGCCGTCCAAGTCCCATCCTTTGTTGGCAGGCAGGTCACTCCTGGGAAGATTAATCAGTGCTTCTTATGTTCTCAATTTGTTGATAATGGCTTTCATTGAGGTTTGGTGATGTCCTAAAAGCTCTTTCAGCCTGATATATTTCAGCATTTCAAAATTTAATTTCCATCCAATCTTTTGGATTTTCTTATAATCAATATGTAGAAATTGCATGATTACTGCACCACCATAAAGCTTCAGTATAAGTGAGGTTTACTTTCATCAGGACTGGCTGCATTCCTGCCTGATTGTGTTCAGTCAGCTAAATCAGCTGAAACATATGTTATGTTTAAAAAGGGTTCCCTTTGTCTAGTAAAACATTTCTTTTTAAAGTTCTAAAGCCCTTAACTGCACCAAATACACAGTAATAGAGATGATCAGAAAGGGGGAAATACATTTTTTTCCCCATGGAGCTGTAGTCTTGCACAATCTGACACATGACCCCATCACACGTAAAGCAATGAAGCTCATGCTTGAAAGGGAAGTATTTCTTGTTGGGTGTGTTAGGATTTTCTTCTCCTTGTCTGTCATACTGCTTGCTTCCAGCAGGAGAAGCTCAGAGCATTTGCAGCCTTGCAGCTCTCTCCCAAATCTAAGCACTCAACTCATCTAGGCACACTGCAGAACACACACATACAAGAGTGTAGCAAAACCCCCCCCCCACTCTCGCGTGCTCTCTCTCTCTCGCTCGCTCGCTCACTCTTTCTCTCAAGGTTCTCTTCCTCCTTATTCCCTTATGCTGTCAGCCCTGTTTTATAATTAAAAACAAACAGCGCTGAACTGATGCACTGAGAGTGTTTGTTCACTCGAGTGAAACTGAGAACGAAGCGATCATGCTATCATGCTGTCAGAAAATCATTGTCTGGTTGTCTTGGTTATTGAGCGCATGTTAAGAGAATGCTGACGTTTTTGGGCACCTGAAGTAAATAAAGCTAAGTGTAATGTTTGTGTATGTGTGTGTGTGTTTTTGTGGTTTTGTGCAGGTGTGATGCCAGTAGCCCTCATATCCACCCTGTGGGCTGGTGCCAGGACCATGGTCGCCCTCTCACAGCTCCTCAGGGTAGGTACCACGTCCGAACTGGGACCTGTGCCCTTTACTCACTGTCCCTGTCTCTCAGCTCTGGTAGAAATGTCATTTTGATTCAGCTCTTTTCACTGACTATGTGGACTAGATTCAAGGCCAATGATCGGGACCCTTTTGTGCTATCTGTCTATATTAGAGAGGTGTCATTCGTTCACTTGCTGACTGAAGTGAACTCATCCTTGTGTTTGCAGTCACTGTGATTTAAAGTGAGCCTAAGTGCAATAAGATTTCATTTTCTGTCTAAATGTGGATTAATGAAACTGTTACAGTTTCATTAGTCTGTAATTTGTCCTTTCACCTTTGGTGTCCTTGTTTTATATTGTTGAAAGAGACATCTCTCAAAAAACTGGAGAGTAGCAACATAAGGAGTCTTCATCTCGTCTACATTTCTTCTGTAGGTGTTTAAAAGCTCTATGCTTTTCTGTTACAGAGCCCACATAATGGCTTTTTCTGCACTGTTTCAAAAGTTTGAGGTAGTATGGAAACCCTGTTCAAGTTTCAAAATGTACTTTTCCCTTCCTAGAATATACAGTGCTAAAATGCAAAAATCATTCCTTTTTGAATGTCACATAAACCAACAGTTAACTGCCTACTCCGCCTACGGCGGTTTAGATCCAGCCATTAGTGCTGAAGGTATAAGACGTGTTTCTGCCCAGGCTGCTTTTTGAAGAGGGCAGCCAGCCGTGTATCAGCCTTTAAAGGCCAAGTAACAAAATCTGTTTTGTTTTGTTTTTTCGAAATGGTTAGAAAATTGTGAAATGAAAGTACGTTTTAAGTGTTTGGTAAATAAGCTCTGGACCTCAAGGAAACAAATAAGAAGAATATGTTTAATATGGGACCTTTAAGGACAGTGCATAATATTTCTTTTAACACAGGATGAGCTATCTTCCTTATCTTTAGCGTAAAGTAAATGTTCTCTTGAGGAATACATGTGGCCTGACACAATGTGTTCTAATAATAATAAAACTGTGTGTGTTTGCTTTAACACATTTATTTTTGAGAGTTCAGTATAACATTTGTTATCGTAATATTGTAGCAGGGTGCAATATGCAGAAAAAGGCATTGACACAACCTAGCAAATGTAAATAGTTTTTGTCAAAATACTCAATTGAATTTTTTTGCTTAAAAGTAAATATTTTAGTAGTCTTATTATTTTGCAATAGCCGATTGATACGGGAATGTTCCTAAATGTCTGCAGCTTGAAAGGTGACAAGTCATCGGCAGCCATCTTGATTGAGAGTAATCTTCCAGCACTTCACTGGTTGGATCTTTACAGATACATATACACATTTATTGTAACTATAGCGGTGCTCATTGTGCGGTTGGATTAGTTTTCCACTTCTAAGCATCAGCTTTTCATCAGCAATGACACTTCATGTTATGTTACCATTCCACACTTTAGATAGCATGAAAAAGCAAAAGAACATTTACTTGCTGCTGTGACTGAACTTTTTTGAACATTTGTTCCACATCAGTAGTTGGATATCTACTCTGTTGTTGGAATGTAGCTTGCTGGCTGTTGTTATCTAGTACATACAGACCGTTGCTAGCTACATCAGTTTTATTTAACCTGAAAAACTTGATGGACGAACTCACTTATCTAAAAGACACTTCTCGTTTGTGGCAGTCATTGCATAGTAAATGAAACTAGTGCTGCATCTCAGACACCTCAGAACTTTTGAAACTGTTTGAAACTGTTATTCTGTGTGGTAATTGCTTAGTAATTTGCATTTATGTGTAAACTGTCTTGTTTGGCAGAGATATAAGGTATTAAGAGAAAGGGACTTATAGATATTCAGTCAATTTTGAAGGAAAAGACACCCTGACTGCCAGCCAGTGAAAATGACTGGACAGGAACAGATAGTCGAGTAGAGGCCAGCCATGGTCAAGACTGGCAGCTCCAACACCTCTTCAGCAGGTCAGAAAACATTTAGGCACAGCAGGTTAATGACAGGTAAAAATAGTTGTCTGTGTATGTGGGACATATACTTGGCCCCTCCATGTAAATTGTGGCCCCTGATTTACAAAAATCCTAGATCCGCCCTTGCCTGCAAGAGAACTTGGCACCTTGGTTTGCTGAAACTATCTCCACTGCAATTAACAAGCAAGCTGAAAACGTGAAGAAAAAAAACATTAACAAGATAAAATCTACTGTCAGAGCTCAGCTCGGCTCCCTGGAAGTTGTGCTGACCAATTTGCAGCGATATCGGGCGAGTATAAAAATGCAGGTCTCTTATCTCTAACAGCTTCTCAGAGAAAAAACTTCACAAAGGCCATCAAAATTGACAGCGCACACAAAGCACCGGCCCTGAGACCTGCCACTATAGCTTCTTTTATTGCAAAATTCTATTCAGCTGGAGACTGCAGCATCCACAAACTATTTTTGCATTGATTCTAATTTAATTCCTTGTTTTCTTCGCAGAAAGCCCTGTTATAGTGAAATTTCAATAAACTATAAATATACTTAAATATAATTTAGTATTTTATCCTTGTTATTAAAGGATAAAATTCCACTTATTTCACCAAGGTAATGGATGATTTTTATGTAATGATTCTGCTTTATCTGAGACACAGTTGTTTTAAGGGGTTGCATTATACAACCCCAAATGAGAAAAAAAATAGGACAGTATGTAAAATATAAATAAGAAATGTGATTATTATTAAGTACACTTTGACTGTTACTTTATTAGACAGTTTAAACCCAAGATATTTCATGTTTTGTCAGGTCATCTTCATTCCTGGATTTTAGACAACACTTTCCAAAAAAAGTTTAGACGGTAAAGCATTCACCATTTTATAATGTTATCCGTCTCACAACACTTAAAACATTTGGCACTGAGGATACCAAGCAATAAAGCGTTTGTTGTGTTATTTTGTCCCATTCTTCCTGCAGGCGTGCAACAGTTCAGTGTCATCGTTGTTGTATTCTTTTATTTCAAAATCCTCCACACATTCTGTATTGGGGACAGATCAGAACTGTAGACCGGCGTGTCCGGTACCCTGTTGTTCTGCAGCCATATCTTTACTATGTGAATGTGTTTTTGCATTGTCTTGTTAAAAATGCATGGACATCTCTGGAAAACACAGCTCTGGGAAAAAAAAATAAAGAGACCACTGCAATGTATTTTTAAATCAGCATCTCTGAGTATGACAACCATTCCATGCCAGTGTCTGTTAAATTCCTAGACAAGCATCTCATTCTGCTTTATGAGGTACTGATTACTGATCACCTGAATCAAATCTTATTTAATGAGGGAAAAATATAAAAACACTGCTGTAATCAACACTCTCCTTTTGCAATGTGACCACTTGGATGGCAAAACAGTACTAGAAGAACGTCAAAGGTAATTATTGCCATTTTGTTTGAGTGAACAAAAGATTTGTTCTGTAAACACTGCATCAGTTCTCTTATTTTTATGCTTTAAAGAACAAAAGAAAATTAGGAGAAATATTGTCAGCAAAACTAAGGCAAAGCTGTTAAGTTCAAACTTGCACCTATAAAAGACAGAAACTGACATATGGACCCTGGCATATGGACTTGTTGCTAATAATGGTCCTGGGTACTTCTTTTTTGCCTATGGCCTGCAGTACACAGCGTCCATTTCTTCAAAAAAGGTCTGGAGTACTGATTTGTCTGACCACTGTACACAGTTTGTTTTTCGCACAGTAACCTTTTAAGTGACATTAGTGAATATAAATCTGTACTGTAGTGCTTGACAAAGGTTTGCCAAAGTAATCCCCTGCCCATGTAGTTTTATCAGCTATTGATGACCGTTCTCGATGCACTGCCGTCTGAGGGATCAGAGATCACCGATGTTCAGTTTAGCTTGTGTCCTTCCCCTTTACTTGCTGAAATTCCTCCAGATTCCTTTTGATATACACTGTGGAGGGAGAAATACACAAATCCATTCCAATCTTGCTTTGAAGAATGTTATTTTTTTAAACATTTCAGTCATTTTTTTAAACAGATCCTCTGCCCTTCATTTCTCCTCAGAGCCTTTTGTGGATATTATTTTGTACCAAATCATCATTACTATACCTTTTTTTTTATGTGTTGCAGGCCTGAAATACAGGAATATATTAACAAATGAAATTAAGTTGACCAAACAAAACATGAAATATCGGCAATGAAATAAAAGTCTAAGGAAATTTAAGAACAACTATATATTAACTGCATTTTTTGCATTTTCAATATTATCCCAACTTTTTCTTGTCAGAATCTGGGGTTTAATCATTTGAAGAATCAGTAAAAGAAAGGCAGAAGTACTTAACTGAGGTTAAACTAAAATTGCCAGCATTAGAATGTATATTTAAAGAGGTTGTCTAATGAGGATTTGACCCATGTATTAAAATTAAAATATCAAAATAACACCATAATGTGTAAACATGTGAGTAATCTCCTTTCTAAAGTTAAACCAAAAGTATTTAAAGCTTAGGGGTAAGCCAGATACACTTTTTGTTAGGCAACTGAAAGGCACTCAGGCAAGCAGTGCAATTCATAGGATTAAAGCCCCTTCATGTGCATTATTAACCAACCCCAAAGATATCAACACAGCCAGAGAAGAGTTCACTCTGAGAATTTACTGCTGCAATTAAATCACTACCCACTGATGAAATTTAGGGACAACATTTTGCAAAGCATGTACTGAGGTCACCGTTCCCCTGCTGCTTAGAATGTGCAGAAACTCACAAAATTGTAATGCTTTCCCTAAGGTCTTTCTGTGAAGCACATATTTTATTTTAAGGGATTTCATTTACTTATAAAATAACCATTAATAAAGGATCGAAACCTTCTGACCCCATCCACCTCCAAAAACGCCTACAGTTGGCATGTGATCTTCAGAACTGGACCATGGAGCCATTGCAGAATGGAGTCTGGTCTGATAAAGAACATTCTCTTGTGGATGGTTACTTAGGAAAGAGATGGCACCAGGATGCACTATGGGAAAGTTGTAAGCTGGCGGAGGCAGTGTGATGCTCTGGGCAGTGTTCTCCTCAGAGATTTTGTGTCTTGGCTGTCATGTAGATGTTAATTTGCCACCTACATATAAACATTGTTGCAGACCAAGTACACTTCTTCATGACAACAGTATTCCCAAATTTTTGTAAATCTTGATAGTTTCGTATATTTGATGTGACTGTTCCCAGAAACCCCAGATATATATTCAAACTTAATTTTGCCATGGTACTCATTAAATTGAAGAGACGTCGAGGACTGTGGATCTCTGTCTCTGGTGCAGTAAAAATATTTTTAACTTGTAAAACCCAACATAGCTCTAAGGCACATATAGAACTCCAGCCTCTCTTTCAGCATTTTTATTGGGCGGCTAATGCCCAAGCAATGATCTATTGGCAGGAGAGTATGTCCACGAATTATACACTGAAGTGTTTGCCTAGGTGGTGGGTAAGAAATCACATGCAGCTACTTGGCTGCGATGCTATTTTCGAAAGTGGAGTCCATCAACCAATTAGTAGGTGATAGTTTTGTTTTAAGAAATCCTCTACAACTGAGGTCCCCAACCACGGGGCCGCGGACCGGTACCAGTCCGTGAGTCATTTGTTACCAGGCCACCCAGAAAGACAGAATAAAAATATTTTACTGATTATCAGAGTCTGAAAGATCTTTAATTTGGAAAAAACTCGTCTTGGTTACCGGCTCATAGGAGGGAAACAAGGGCAGGGTCCCACTAATTCAGTGGAATGGTGAGTTGTATTTTTATGTACGTTGTTGCTTTTTTTGTGTATATATACCGATTTGTGGTGCAAAAACGGTTGGGGACCGACGCTCTAGAATATTGAAACAAAAGAAAGTCTTGAAAAGCCTAGAGATCTCAGTCTACTTACTAATCTGTTTCAATCACAACTTTCCACCAGCCTAAAATGATGAAACATTTTTCATTTGTAAGGAAAAGGGGGAGATTATAATCACAGATGTGTAGATTAAAGATTGCTTTACATCGTTTCAGCAGCTGAAGTCAACTTAATCTTGCCAGTTCTTCTGTTTCTTCCATTATAAACAGGTCTGGCATTTTACGATCTATTGCTTCACTAATCCTAAAGTTCCCCTGATAGATGACAAGTTCCATGAACTCATACAACAGCCCCCCTGACTTGAAGCACTGAATCTCTCATTTTGTCTCCCTGTTCTGTAAAAACCTCAAGAAGTCTTAAAGCAGCAAAGGATGCAGGCCTTTAATACGAAACTGTCATGACTTCATCATTCAAAATTTAAAACTGTCTATTCAGTTTGTGACAAATGCAAGTGTGCAGAGGGCACGCCAGCACATGTGCCCTGGTTTTGTTCTCATATTTTACAGTTAAACAAATACACAGTAATCCCTCGCTTTTCAAGGGGGTTACGTTCCAAGAGCACCCTCATATAGTAAAAAACTGCATTGTTTTGGTTTAAAAAAAAAAGGCCTAAAATGCCTATTTTTATAATGTAAACACTAAATATGCTCCCAAAACACTAATTATATTTTAAACTCCATTTAATACATTACCCTTAATGAAAATATAGAGGTAAGCCCATACAGACTTACTGTAATTCATGCACGGGCATTTTGGTATAAACAGGTAAATACAGTAATTAGTGTAATTTTTAGTAATAGAAATACAGTAAAATGTAAGGATAATCACCAATAATTTTTGCATCAATAATTTACTGTTCATCAGCCACGTGTCTTATTCAAGGTTCTTCAGGAGGACTGTATTGTAGAGACCCGCCGGTTAAAGCAGACATTGGATGGCGACTGAGCTCAGCAGCCTCTTTTAATTACATTTACCGTAATAAAACTACTGGGCTTTAAGAAGAACAAAGGGGCGACTGGCAATCTGTGCGTTCTGGCAAAGAACGGCTGTCCGATGCACGGCGGCCGTCTTTTATTCCCCGAAAACCGTTCTCCTCGCCAGCGCCCTGTCCCAGTACTTTTGTCCCGATGTTCCAAATGGCGTAGCTCTGCGGCATGACCACCCAGACACTTCAAACTTCACAGTTAGATACATCCACAGGAGACATTTCCAATGAGCCCTCATTTGCAATTTTAGCCCCCGTAGATCACGAGATATTCGGCAGACACCGTGAGAGCCGGAGCGCGTCAGTCTTTAAAAATCTTAGCGCTGTGCACGGGAACCAGTACAAAAACATTTAAACAGTTATGTTTTATATGGAAAAGTAGCTTAACAAAATTAGTACATTTTTCTTAATAATTTAGAAGTAAAATTCATTAAACATATTGCCATGAAAAAAAGAAAAAAAATGCAGAGAATATTTGCAGGTTCTGTGTTATTGTGGAGATTTCTGCATAAAACAAATTTAGGAGACCGTTTCCTTGACTATCTTAACTTGTCATGCCATGTTTCTGGCTAAGAATATGTTTATAGACCTCCTGTATCTTTCAGCATAGTGGAAGTCTAAATATATTACTGTAGTCTGGTTTTTATTTATTTTTTCTGTTTTGTGTGTATATATTTCTCTTGGAAGTGTGTATGTTTGGAATTCCTGAAAACTAAGTTTTAAACAATAAAAGAAACTACTTCTGATCATTCTGTAGCCACACTCTCAAAGGATTTAACAACTATCTTTTGTGTTATTTCAACACATTGTATTTAAAAGTAATGCAGAATGTGTTGTGCACATTTGTGGGTCTGCAGCAGTTCTTTCACAGACTTTGACTGCAGATTTAAACGTTCAAACTAAAAAAAGGACTATACAGTACATATGCATGTTTACATTGGACGCATTAAAATGGATCAGTGTGTACAAAAGGACCTTTTGGTGTTTTACTCTTTGCACAAACCATCCTTTATTGTGGGGTGCACCATGATAATTTGGATCGGTGAGGACTTATTGTTCGCTTATTATGATGTCACACAAAAGTCTAACACAAAATAAATCTATTAATTTCAGACTTTATGAATCTAGTAAACAGCACTGAGAGGTCATGTTAGTAATATAAAAGAGAAATGGCAGAAATAGCCTGTTTTTGAACCAACCTCACAACATTACCAGAATGAGGTTTCACAAATCTGTTCTGCCTCAGTTCATGCCTTTGTGACTGTAATGTGAGCAGATTTTTTTCCCTGTGGTGTGTATGCACAGATTATAATGCAGTGTTCACGAAATTGCAACATACTTCAAATGTAGAAGAATTAAAGCACCTGGACATTTTCCCCTTGTGCATTAAATAGCTGAGAGCTGAGCAGAGCTAATGATCTGTGTAGTGAAGGCCTGTACTGCTTGTTGATGTTGACGCATGTGGATCATTTACGTGATGTTACTGATTAGAATGTGTACACTTTAAGGCAAATTCATTCTTTCCTCCAAGTAAACTGAATCCCAGCTTCTCCCAGGACCCCAGAGTCCTGATAAGGAAGGCATCTGCTTGCTGCATTCTTGTTTGTTGGGGTTCTGTCAGCAGTTTGCCATGATAAACCATAGTGATTGTACTCTTAACTCAATAAAAGCCCACCTTAGACCCCAGGATCTGTGAAATCAGAAGGGCTTTCACTTATATATTGATCATATAAACAAATAGGTCTGTGATCTAAATCTGATTAATACTAAGTCAGCAGGCCTTTCAAATCAATGCCATTGTCTTAAAACAGCAACTTTTCTGGATCTGTACTAATAAGATTAAAGGCACAATTCTTTTGTCAGCAAGTGCAATGTATTATGTATGGCATGTATTCTACAGTCCTTTCAACATTGTGTCAGAATGTGCTGTTTACAGTACACGTGCTGTGCATTAAAAAAAAAAAAATGTTTCAACCTGGACCATCTTTTAAATGAAGTACAGCCGTGGACACCTCAAAACAGGTGTTACCTATAAATATCGGTATTAATCCTAGAGTCTGTTTAATTCTAAGGGATAAAAAGAGTTTGGACAATGTAAAAATGAATTAAAACTGTTTTTGTTACTTATGGTAACTTTAGAGATGACAGTCCCCAGGGTAAGGGGACATGACCCTAATTCTAATATTTTATTTGAACTGACCAGAACGTTTTTAGGGTTAGCGGATCTTTTTATTCATCATTAGATAATAGTGATCAGCATGTGTATGGACATGTGATAAACTTATATAATGAGATAGGGGGGTGTGGAGAGAGAAGTATATTTTGGTTTAGAAAGGTAAAAAACTGGAAAAACATTTCTGGGGTAAGGAGTCCCACCGGAAATGGAATTACAGTGCCCTCTTGATAATGCAGTTTCAGCACAAAGTAACAAAGTTAGTGACTGAGAACTATGAACTGTTTCTCTAGTTCATTTTGAATTATGTTTCTTTATTTGAGTTGTTTTTTTTTTTTGTAAGGCATTTTTTTTTTATTGGTTGGATTGCTATTATTTATACCTAATTAGAATAATTGCGTGTCTAAATTATAAAACCCTTTCAGTATATTTAAAAACTGATACTTGACTTCTGCAGTTTTGCAAGGAAACTGTAACTTTTCATCCGTTTCTCCCCTCCCTCTCTCTCTCTCTCCTTCACCCAAACTGCAGCTGTCATCAGTTTCCCCTTTTTAACCGCACTGAGCGGCCTGGTCTACTAGAATAATCCTCAAGCACAGTCATTATATGTAATATCAGTTACTGGGTGCTGCTGTTATCACATCTTTTTAGTTCAGCATTATCGTATGTGGAGCTGCAGACCAGGCCAGAGCACGGAGCGCGTAATTGAGCATTGGGGAGCGTTTTTGGAGATAGCCTGGCTTGGCCACACTGCTCTGGCACCATGAAGAGATCGTCTCAGCCATGGGTTTTGGGGTGTATTGGGGGAAATGTGGCTGAAGCTGATAGCTAGTCCAGCCAAGTCTGCCCTGAGCAGGAGCTTAGCAAAGTTAAAGCCAGGAGAACGTAGGCAGGATCATATCAATATGCAGAGACTGCACAGTCCCACAGAGTCCCACAGAGGATATGGAATGTGTCAGCTGCACTTGCTGTGTCTCGCCAACTTACACTTACTCTCAGAGGAAACAGTTAAAGTGTGAATGCACGGTACAGGGCATGAGAAAGTGGCAAATTCTATTATGGTCTGCTTTAATTCAGACAACTAGATTATGTTACGCTGGGATTCTGCCTAGCGTCCCCTGTATGCAACACAGATTTCATTATAGATAAGAAGCGTGCATGTGTCTGCAGGGTTGAAGCAGTGATTCTCCACAGGGTGAAACTCCTGCTGAATTGAAACATCTGCGAAAAGGAACCCAGGACATTAAGTCTCTCCGATGCTATTTAGCAAAGTAAACCACATCTGTCTCCTCCGTCTTACAATTTGATGGTTAAAGAAAAGCCTCTTATCTGTGAGAAAATCCATTTTCTTCTTTGAGAGTTTATTCAAGATATAAATCTCTGCAGTCCAGTGAGTCGAGACAGGAGAGCTGGGATGGGAACGTTTGCTGGAAGATAAAAACTGTACAAGGAGATACGGCAGCCATCTAAAAATGTTACTGGTCGGGTGACTTTGGCAACAAGTGCATCTTGTTTTGAAGATTTCTTAATCTGGTAACTTCAATAAATTCTTAGTTTTGCTATACTGGATACAAGACCTTCAAAAAGGTCATACGTTTACATGTCACTCAGGTTTTTTTTACATAATGTTAATTATTCAATCAGAAAAAGAGACAATAGCCTTGGAAATAAATAATAATTACATTGTAGGTTTAAATACATTTTGCTAATCACTAGATGCCTTTTTATTCAGTCAGTAGTTTTATTTTTTGCCTGAGGTCTGATCACCACATTTTAAAAGCAAGGCATTGTAAATGTTAATTTTGTTCTAACTCCATTATCAGTGTTATACGTTACGAAATCATCAGCTTTGTTCACCATTGGACGTATCTAAAATTTCTTTAACACCAAATTTTTAAAAATTATCATAAGTTGTGAAGTAGTAGCTTCCTTATGTTTTCATACATTTGTCTGAAACTTTTTTTTTAAATTCTATTGAAAACAGCAATTCCAAAGTTTAGAATGCTACATGCAAGACAACATTTTATAAAGAAACATGTGTTGGCATAAGAGGCCTTTGACTAGGAGTGTCCTCTAGGATCAGAATTGTATCCCTGTACCTAAAGTAAAATAAATATCTTTCATTTTTTAACCAGTGAAGAATCTCCAAGTAATGAAAGTTCTAGTCTACTTAAAAACACCTCATCAGTTCTGTGGAATATTTTGGTGTCCTTGGATCCACCTGATAAAATATGTTTTACCTACCAAAATTCTGGACTAAAAGTAGAATTTCCTTTGGTAAAATCCCCTCTCTGTTAATCTTTCAGTGCCAAAGTATAAAACTACTACTTAATGTACCAAAAGCAAAGACATCCTAAGATATATAATTTGTCTGTATTAAAGAGTCTTTAGTAACTGCAGACAGGGAAAAAACAGAGTGTTTGTGTCTGTAGCCAATAAACAACTCTTTTTAGTAGAAATTCTCCGTAGTAGAATAATGCCTCTCCTTAGTAGAAATGATGCCTTTGTACTTCAACTCTGGACAAAAAATAGTCTCATGCATAATGGGCATCCATATTAATGTCCATTTTAGCCCACTCTTCCAAAAGCTTTTGTGCTTTATGTCCGAGCAGAACACACTCCCACATTCCGGGACAACCACTGCAGTGTGTCTGTTTTTAACTGGTCCAACAGACATGACTGGGCATTTTGACAGTTTGTCGGATTGGCAGTCCCAGTTCTCACCGTGGAAAAGCAGGTGAAAAGCAGATGACCTATTGCTGAAATATGCACTCAGACTGAGGAGGAGTGGGCTAAAATGGCCAGGAACTCAAGAGACTATTGTCATCTTTAAATGACAGGACTGATGCTGTTACTTGAGCAAGGTAACACTTATTAATTTATTGTCTGGTGAACTCATAAAATTGATATGATGTTCTTAACTTACTTGGGAGGGATGTCTCTCACTTTGTTTTAATGCCCCTTAGGCCAGTGCAGTGTCATTTACTTTTTAAAACATACTCTTGATTTTTTTTTTATTGCTTCACAGCTGTTAGAAGCCTTTGTAGGCAGAAAGATACAATCATTGTTCTTTATTCAAGCTTGAGTTTACTTTGGATAATCTTCACTTTCAATATGTGTCACAGGAAAAAGTAACAGAATGATACATTAAGACTTTAACAGTAAAACCCAATGATAAACAGAAAAACAACACCATGATAAAATAATAATAATAATACAAAAACAGGTCTACAAATAAACGTCATATACGAAGAAAACAAAGCAAACCAAAATAGTAATCTAAGTAAATCAGTTAAAATAATGACAAGTTAAATCAATTACAGCATAAAAATACAGTGAAAGCAAAAGTTTGAAAAGCCCTCGGAAGAGCCAGTGAGTCAAGCTTTAGAGTGTCTTAAAAAGAATATAGCAAACAAAAAAGATGTAGAGGTGAAAGAACGTCCGCTGTAAAGTAGTACTGTCTGAGGCTAACATTGCCGTTGTCACCAAGGCAGGATTGAAATGCAGGTGCATGCAACGCTACACATTTACAAAATGCATCACTGCTGTACATGTTATATGCTATACTTGGTCTTCTGGGCTGTCTCTGTGGTTGCTGGTGTTTGCCCCAGTTAGTGCTAACATTCACCATTAGCCACAGCCATTATTAACCTATGCAGCCACCTTTCTCAGTCACATGCTCTTTTTTTTTTTTTGCCATTGTAGCCAAATCAATGAGCCTGGCAGTGCATGCCATTCCCTTTTTTCTAATCAGGTTTTGCTTTTGGCTTCTGTTCAAGGACACCCCAATCCAGAACATTTTGTATGGGAGGAGTACTTAGAAGACAACAGCGCTTCTGCAGTTCCAAGCCAAGCCTTTTGTATGGTGAGTAGAGGAGTGTAGTCACATCACAGCAAGACAGCGTTACACATCTGGTTGTGTGTACGTCCGTTCACGTGTGTCCTTTTATATAGGGATGTGTGTGTGTGTGTGTGTGTGTGAGAGAGAGAGAGAGACTGCAAGTGATGAGAGTAAGCGTGTGTGTTGGTATCGATGTCATGCTATTTTTGAGCTCTGCCATGTTGTACTGCAGGATTAAGTGTTGCATAATGTCTCCCCATTATTGATAAATCCCAACTTCCATGTCTCACTGAAAAGAAAAGTGAAACCTCAAGGCTGAATGCATTTTGAATGGCTGTTCATTTAAAGCAGCCTCACTGCTCCCTCACAATAGGAGTTGTAAACACTTCCATTGCAGCAATGCTTTATGCTTTTGGCCAAAAGCCTAGCAAAGGATCTGACAAACACTTTCCATCTGCAGAGAGCCCCACACGGATTTCAGGTCAACATGAAGTTAGAGGCTGTGGACAGGCGAAACCCCATGCTGATCCGCGTCGCCACCATCGTGGACACTGAGGACTACAGAGTCAAGGTGAGTAAGGAGCTTTCTGGGGAGTATGGAGACTGGTTGGAATTACACTGCATTTTTATATTCTAATACTGGCCTCTCTTAGGCCTTCATACCTGGCATTAGCTAATTTGGGTGGTCTTATCGTAAGTGGAAAGTAATAAGTGTTCGACTCAGGCCTAAAAGTGTATGACCGAAAAGATTGCACTTAATTATAGGCTTTAAAAAGCATCACCCATGGTTCTCATTATATCCTACAGGTTGACACTCTAACTCTCATAAATGGTTCTTTGAAACAGAATATAGATCATGATCATTGATGGTGATTTAATCAGCCGACAATAATAATTTGTCTAAATGTACATTATTGTCGAAGCCTAACAAGTGCAAGTGTGAACAGGGTTTTATCCGTTTTGGAGACACAATGTGATCTAATCACAAACCACCTTCAGAGGTGGTTGAGGACAAATTTGTAGTGTGAGTCGGACCTGATAGTAGCAAAGGACTGTCATAAACAACTGCAGTCAAGACACGTGGATATGAAAGTGACCATTCTGTAATACGTGAACACGCCACAGCACACAGTGTGAACAGCATGAAATTCTTCCTCTGCATTTAACCCATTCACCAAGTGAAGCTGCGGGCAGCCAGGAACACAGTGCCTGGGGAGCAGGGTGTGTGGATGGTACCTCGCTCAAGGGAACCTCAGAGGTGCTTAGCAGTCTTGGGATATGCCGGGAGTAAAAGGCTAAATGACTCACTATCTACTTTTGATCAGATCACTCAATAGATTTTAATTTCAGGTATAATCCTTATAATAGGGAACAAACTAAAGAACACCCCATTTTCTACTGTCAAATAGTCTTTCGAAATGGTTTCCTCATTCTTTTGTTAAGCCTTTGTGAGCAGTTATACATGGTTTATTCAGTTAAGTTTTTTTTATTTGTTTATTTTTTTCTCCCTTGAAACAGTGGTGAGTGTATGATTGTGACATCCCTCTTCGTGTTTGTGTGTCATCAGGTTTAAAGGGCAGTGTTATGTTCCAGCCGGACGGTGCTTTAATCCACATTGTTGTGTGACGAACTAAAGAAAGCATTTATACAGATGACTGTTATGCAAAGTCGTATTGGACTTTATTTATCATTCATAATGGTTTAGGACAATCCTCAAGGTAATTTATGATAATCTTTATTTAAAAAAAAAAAGGCTGCTAATACTTTCTGACGCAGCATTTTCTGCAGTGTGTGTGGCACTGCATAACACTATTGCTGTTTCACTGTGGGAACAGCTGTGTGATTGTTAGCATCCAGGCTTGTCTGGGTTGGTATGAGAACTCCCTTGTGTATAGTCCCCAAGAAAGACCTGCATGATGCTAATCAGACATTCATACAGTTTCACAACAAGTAGCATTATGCAATGTTGCAGGGCAGATGGATCAAAAAGTCTCTTTATACTGCAGAAACAGTTATATATAAAAATCTGCTCATTTTATGTTTGATTCATGACTGACAAGTGTTATTAGAAGAGAAGCAACAGATATCTTACATCATTGATTGTCACAAGTGGGTCAGAATGGTAAAGAAAGTATAATTTTAAATGCAGATATGTGTTATTTATTCTTAAACAAACAAACAATCAAACACAGACATACATATCCTGTAGCTGTGTGAAGGCAAATAACAGTAACTGACTCAAAACATCTTATTAAACATGCCTGGTCATCACCTTCATTCCTCCATGGGTGATGTTTCAGACTCTTCATATGTTGCACTTCAGATCTGGATGGCTATTTTGGGGGTTCAAAAACCATTGAGTCACTTTTGTGGGTGTTTGAGTGAGACTAACCTCCCTCAGTGTTATGAAAAGCAAAATGTACTGTTATGTGCAAGAGTGTAAAGCTGTTTATATAGTTGTAGAACTGTTTATTTAATAATCAAATTCATTTTTTACCAATAACGCTGCCAATAACACTGTATAGTAAACTGTATAGGAACAAATATGGCAGAAATAATGTAAGCTGTTTGTAAAAAACAAAAAAAAAACACATTTTTTTTTAAACATTTTGGTTTAAAGGAATTGGTAGAACCCAAGCTTGATTCCTGACTTCATGTTTCACCTATTGCATGTTCTTGTATTATAATTTTTTGGGAGTCTTTTTATTTTAAGTGACCTGGCTGAGTAATGGTAATAAACAATGTGGGAATATCTTTGGCTCATTGTGTTACACAATGGTCCCTTAAAATATGGTATTCAAGTATTCCCTTTAATCTTTTGGGTTGTTTGTTTTTTTGGGTTTTTTTTTTAATGCTTTTGTTTGGAATATTGTTTTACTCTTGCAAATATATTTTTATGAATTGTTACCATGCCTAGCAATTCTTAAACAGACACCACAGTTCCTTTCATAGTCACTCATAATTCTGCAAATCCTCACCTGTCCTTTTTAAATGAAAGTTGAAGTACTATATGTTTGCATCGCATGTACATGTGAGTCTGTGTGAATTTGTGTGCAGGGATTGTGTGTTTTCATGGACTACAGACAAAAGGCCGTCGCCATGCCGCAGCCTTTAATGTCTGCTGTGCCTCCTATTCCCTAATGAGATTTATGGAAGCATTTTTCTAGTCATATTAATTCATAATTGCGTGATCAGACACCAGCCATTACCAGCGAATGGCTCCTATGTGGGCCGAAAGGGCACATTGACTGCATTGATTTCGGCCTGTTCTCATTTAAAAACAACTATCCATCTTAATCAGACACGCTCCACAGCATGTCAGACCAGAGTACCTTCCAATAAGAGGAACTCGTTAGAAACCAGACAATTCTGCCAGACATCCATTATTGTCATATTTCAGTAAGTTTAGTTTTGCTTCTTTTTCATTTTATGCTGCAATTTCTCATGGGAGGCATTTTCAGTCTCTCAGGGAAAATAAACATCAAGCCAACAAAAAATTCAGTTTCACTGCTGATGTAACTGAAGCTTAGCCATCAGTGACATCACACTTTCTTTTCTCAGCAGCGAGGTCACATCAGAGTTGGTACAGGTTGAGGTGACATAAATTGTATGGACTCTGCGAAAGTCTAACATCATTTGTAATAGTAGGTTCAAACCTACTAAAACCTACTATTTTTTTTATGGGACTAACCATGCTAACATCAGTTGTTGAAGTCAGTTGGTAATTGATTTTTTTTTGATTGGCAATCTCTGTGACAGCTGTGTTGTGTAAGTTTTTTAAGATATTTAATTTTTTCACCTTACTGACTGAGCTCACAGAGCCCTGCTTTTCTCACAAGAGTTTAAAGGGTTGCATTTTACAGTGCAAATAGAGTAGGCAGTGGTTCAGCACTTACAGTATTTAGGTGTGTAATGTGTGAAGAAATATTTAAAATACAACTACAAAATATATTCATAGAGTTATATAAAAGAGAAATAAAAAGTGTCGCAGTAGAAATGGTCACACAACAGTAAACAAAAAAATAAATAAACCCAGCAAAAAACACATTCAGATTGTATTAATGACGTGGAAGAATGTCTGTATGGATGAAGGAATGAACTGATAACTTTCTCTTTTTAACAGGTGCACTTTGATGGCTGGCATTCAAAGTTTGATTTCTGGGTCGACTCTGACTCGCTGGACCTTCATCCTGTTGGCTGGTGTGGGAGGACAGGCCACCCCCTTGAACCCCCACTGAGTAAGTGAACATGACTCAGCACAGACCTAAACACAGTGTACATGCTGTCATCATACAAATGGATTTTTAAGGTTAGCAGATTCTCTCCTGTTTCTCTCCAGGGGTAGTAGAAAAAGGGTCAGAAGTTGTGTCTTTGTCTAGTTGTTCATTCTGGTATTTTATTTAACCTGCCCACATCTCAAAAGGGCCTTGTCTCTCATGTCATGGTCAGAAAGATGAGAAAGCTAGTAAATGGGTTGGGTTGAGCTGGTGGGCCTCACCACCTCAACCTTCCACAAAGGGATCCTAGTGCTAAGTTTGAGAACTGTTGCTTTAAAAAACGGTGTTGAAAAGAGGTGAACTGAATTTGTGTTGATGCTGAAAGTTGCTGCGTGCATCCCCCCAGCCTTTTTGTGGTTTATAGCCCAGCTGAGATTCTTCTCGTTGCAACTAAATCTATGCTCAATGAAATTGATAGCGTTTCCCTGGCAATTGATGTGTCCACAGGCATCTTTCCTCTGGTTAAGAGCTGGGGTGTCATCCTTGACAGCACTTTATCTTTTAAAGCCCACATTAACAATATTACCAGCGTATTTTCATCTTCACAATATACTGTCTCCGTTCTTTCCTCACACCTAATAGTACTGCCATTCTTGCACATGCTCTGGTAACATCATGCATTGATTATTGTAATTTCATATTGGTCTGCCTCCCTCAAAAGCTTTTGTACAGGCTTCAGTTGGTCCAGAACTCTGCCTCCACCATAGAACACATTACAACTGCTCTCTGTGAACTTCACTGGCTGCCTGTTAAATACCTCACTGAATACCAAATTTTGCATTTAAAGCATTTAAAGCTCTTCACAACCTGGTACCTTCATATTTGTCTGATCTGTTGCATGTTTATACACCCATTTGTACTCTGATGTCTTCCTCTTCTAATCTGCTCACCACACCCTCTGCTCGCTTGTCCACCATGGGGTTTATTATTATTATTATTAATATTATGTATCTGAATGCAGTGTCATTAAAGTCCCTGTTGGTGTAATGGTCGGGCATACCATTACTTTTGTCCACCTGACTCGCGCGAAAACCCGCCGAGACCTAGAGCGCTGCTTGCTGCGCACGCACATGAGCACAAAAAAGTAACAAACTTCCAAAATAAAAGGATTGGAAAAAACAATAAAATAATTGCGTTAAGTAAATAATGCGTTAACGTGATAACGCATCAACTTGGCCAGCCCTAAAAAATAGTTTGTGTGTGTGTGTGTGTGTATATATGTGTGTGTATATATGTGTGTGTATATATGTGTGTGTGTGTGTGTGTGTGTGTGTGTGTGTATATGTGTATATATGTGTGTGGGTGTAT
>JBBPCX010000006.1:21959783-21972363 GCA_037974365.1 Hydrocynus forskahlii
TGTGTGTGTGTGTGTGTGTGTGTGTGTGTGTGTGTGTGTGTGTGTGTGTGTGTGTGAGAGAGAGAGAGAGAGAGAGTTGAGGAGGGACGGGGGTGGTTGCGGGGGGGAATAGGGACGATAAGAGAAGGTGAAAGAGCTTTGGACGTGACGACAGAACGTATTACCACCATCAGCCAGTCGGCTTGAACCCTCCACCACACTCAGATGAGCACACACACACTGCGGCACGCTCACACTCTCCACTGGCTGCCCCGAGGGAGACGAGAGAACGTTCATTTTTAATGTTAACTTCTTTCTTGCTAAGCATCACTGATGGATCATACAGGGTTTAATAGTGTGAGAAAATGGCAAATTCTCCTTTTTGGCTTTTGGTTTTAGATACTGGCACAAACTTTCCCATCTATAGTAGCGTGTCTTGGTGAACTGTTGTAACTAATACTGATGGGAAGCTGTGAGAGGAAAATACTGTATTTTTCACTCTGAAGAAGTAATGTATTTTTTCTGAAGTGGCACAGATCCTGGTGATTAAAAATGCCGATTATGTAAGGAAAGTTGAGTTTTGGCTTGTGCAGTGATAGGGATTTGTAGGTATGCACCTACAAATAGCAAATTCTATAGCCTAATCAACTCTAAAAAACATAAAAGTCATTGATCATTCAAATCTTATCTTTAAATACATCCCTGAAACCTCTCTTATCCCTCTCAAACAGCATCCAGCTAGTATAGCTTATTTGGTAGCTATAAAAATAAAAATTCTTGTTACAGACAGACATTTCAGAGCTGATATTCACAATGCAGCCTTAAGGAGGACTGATACTGGATCATCATCGAGTTTCTGAGCTATTCCACTAATAATAATTAGTATATGATTGCCTTTTGAAATCAGCCATATTTGTTTTAGCTTAGGCTTCTGTGGGCTTGCTAAAAACACTGAAATAAACATATATCTTGAAATATATTTGTACTTGTTGGTTCGTCTTTGTCTAACATAGCCTCTTAGATACTTGAGTAACATGCACTCAACAATTAAAGACTAAAGTCTGTCAGGTATTTCATCTGAATTCTAATATCGCATTTTATACTCCTGAAGTATTTACTTATGAAAATTTTTTTATCTGGGATGCCCCAAGCCCCGTCATGTACAAATCTGCCCAGAGATAAAGACAACTGTGTTTCTCCACCCAAATGCTCGGAAGTCGTAACTGAAAGCTAATTTTGGTCTCTGTTTTGAACTTGTATAGTCTTGTGTCATGCAGTTCACAACATGGGGTTGTGAAAAATGTCAAGGTTCTCATGAACACTGACATAGATACTTAAAGCCACGGTTTGTGCTTAAACTGCAATGTTTCATTGGTTTTGCATCAATCAATAGATTTCAAGATGTTGGCAGCTATACATAAGCTTACATTTTTTGGCTATTTTGATGTGCATGGATGGTGATGTTTAAAATGGGTGTAGAAAAGAATCACCCCCTTCAAAATATTCACGTTTTGTATTTGTACTTGTTGGCGAAAGCATGAGAAGTCATGACGTTTGTTTAAAGTAGTGTATATAGTACAAAGCACAAGGTCCTTGTATGTTGTTTTTATGATCAAACTTTGTTAACACAGAATGTCTCTGAAGTAAGTAATAAGTCATCCTTGTTTGAACAGATTCTCAGTGGACTGATGTGGAATTTCTGTTCGTCAGTGCCTGTTTACATTCAGCAGCGGATCACTATTATTAGCATGTGTTTTGTTTCCAATACAGCAGTGCACTTGAGTGTTTACTTGCAGTCACACTGATGTACAGTTGTAACGGTAAAATTCACATTGGCTTGTTTTGGGGAACTTTTTAAAGTGTTCCCATGAAATTTGCTTGACAGGTGCTGGAAGCCTTTGAAGTGACTCGGCTGCTTTTGGAATAGATAAATTGGATGCTTTTCATTTGAGGTCCTCTCATTGTCACAAAGATCTACAGTGACTCCAGGAAGGATCAGTGAGCTTCTCTGCCTCTTGCCTGGAGCTGTGCAGTTGGAGCTGGAGCTGTAGTAGCAGAGCTTCTTGCTGAGTATGCGGAGATATTTTGAGACCTAGTGAGTCACAGTAGCTTTTGCTTGGTAAATCTTTAAAGTACTTCAGAAGCTCTGGGCAGACTGCCTTTCAAAACACACTGTTTATTTTTTTAAAAAAAAGGGTCTCTGGTGGCCACCGTCCTGTGACATGTTTCATTTGTCTCAAAACAGTACCTCAATAGCATATGTGGCGGAAATGATTGATGACCACAGGTACTTTTATTTGGTAGGAGATAAGGTTTTGTTGAACTATCAGTCTGATTTGTCGGACTGCAGTGAGCTACCAAAGAGAAATGGAGGAACAAAGGCAGCAGCAAAAACAAACCACGTTTCTGCTTAAGGTCTTCATACCTTATGGGCATGTGCTGATCAGTATCACTCTTGTTACTCATCTTGATCATCACGATTGTTTTGTTTCATTTTGATCTCAGTTACACACTAAAACAGCTGTACACTCTTCAAATAGGGGATCATAATATGAGAACAAAACCTAGCTTTGTGAAAGCAAAGCAATTAAAAAAGCATTGGTGAAACTGTAACCTTTGACTAAAAGTACAAAAAGCACCCATGATAATATTGTGCGTTGAATATCACGGTCTTCCTTAGTAATGAACATTGACTCATGTCTACTACCTTACATATTAGTTTCGTAATTCGTAGTAGTTACTGGAGAACAAACCTCAGGAACACAAATAAACCTAGTGGTGTTAATATTACATTTGTATGTACAGTATAGTGTTTTCTACAGAATTAAATTCTGTCTGTAGTGATCACTGTAGGGGGAGCAACGGCCAAATAGGGCTAAACAATATGGTCAAAATGTTTTCACAATAAAAAAAATTTAATGTCAGTCAGTATTCATAAATATTACAATAAATGTTTAAAGAGGGATTCTTATTGATAATTAATTGATTTCTATATTTAATTATTATTGCAACAGTTGTTTTTTTGGTCCATCACTCCATGTTGGAGGACAATTGTCATTGATATACACTCAAAAAAGATTAATTTACATCATATTTCATATATCTTTATAATAGTAAATGAAATATTTTAATTACTTTAAAATAGTAAACATAGTACTTGTCTGCAATATTCTTTAATAAATTACACTTTATACCATATATATACTCTGAATCGTCCTACTTTACTGTTTCTGCAGTCACCGATAAATGTATTCTGACACTGCAGGACTTATTTTGAAGTGCAGTGGAGAAAACAAGAAATCCATCATAGCAGTCAAGAGACCAGATCTTGTAAGATCCAAAATGGCAAACATGAGCACAAACTGAGGGTAGGGAAGTATAAAAAAACACATTTATCTACTTAACTAAGAAGTTTGAGCAGGACTGAAAAATGATATCTGATAAGATTCAGTTACAAGCCTATACTAGGAACGTTTTTGTCAATCACACTGAGGCAAGTTAGTACTGTGTATCTATAATTTATAACAGATAACCATAGTAATGTAAAGTCTTAAAGGTCCCATGACATGAAAATTTCACTTTGTGAGATTTTTTTAACATTAATACGAGTTCCCCTTAGCCTGCCCATGGTCCTGCAGTGGCTAGAAATTGCGTTAGGTGTAAAGAGTGCTTAGTTCATCCTGTTCTGCCATTCAGAGGGCGACAGCTCAGATGGCCCGATCTGGAATTTGGCCCCGTATGACATGAGGGGAAAGGTTACCACCCCTTTCTCGTTCTTTGCCCGCCCAGAGAATTTCGCACACGACTTCCTAAAAATGTGTATGTCTGCGCCAAACATTTCGCCAAAGACTGTTTCCTCAACTTGGGGCAATACAGAGCTGGTTTTGCTGAACAGCTGAAAATTAAGTCTGGATCAGTACCAACTCCCCCTGTACAAGTAATTCAACTTAACGCTATATCATTTTGTTGCTCTGCTGTACATGGTTGTCTAGCTTTTTACTCTTAGAATGTGGCTTTAACATTAGCTCTGCAGCTAACAGCTAACAGCCCAGTTAGAAGGCTACTGTCGCAAATGTAAAGGTAGACAGCATCAGGTATGTGTGTGAATGGTGTGTGAATACACATATTAACTCGTGTTGTACTGCTTTGTTATTTGGACAACCATGCTGCTGTTAGTCTATGAGCCATTGCTGTACACTGTAAACATAGCGCATGGTACCACAAGCTGGCCCCTCCCCCATGCTCCACCTTGCCCCTTGCCCCGCCTCTCTCCTCCTCACCCCGCTTCTCTCCTCCTTATCATTTAAAGCTACAGATGCAGAAACGGCATGTCCTGGGGAAATCTCATTGTGGGACTGGCTCGAAGTGGCTGTAATTCTGCACCAAGGCTGAATTTCAGAAAGAGACTTAAGATACAGTATTAGGGGATCACTAAGACCTATATAAAATCATAAAAATCAGCATGTCATGGGACCTTTAAAACTGTTGTACCCCAGTTTGTCATCCAGTTCTGTCCTTTGATGAAGGTATAGTGAAAAAACGATGATCTTTTTCCAGGTTAGTAAGATATTTTGCTGAAGTACCTCATTGTTGATATTGTGGTGGTCATTGTTGAGACTGTGGCAGGCTGTCACAAAAAATAATTGAATGGGAAATGTTGAAATGATAAATTCTGTCATGTTTACACCGTTACATGATCTGCTTAAAATATCAGTGTCATACAGTTCAGTCCTTATCGTTAATTTTTAGACTCAGCCATGCTGTATTCAGTCTTCCTATAAAGTGAAGTCCATACGATTAGATCTGCCGCATGTTCACAGTTTTCAATCCAGCCTGTGCTTTTTACCCTCCATGTGACGTAGGCAACATCACTGTGATGGATCAGAGAGAGAGATGAGATAGACTAAAAAGAGAATAAGAAAGGAAAAATGGTGACAGGTGATATGGGTTTGGTTGGACAGAAAAAAAACAGAATTGTGTCTCTCTTTTTCTCTTTCTCTCTCTCTCTCTCTCTCTCTCTCGTCTCTTTGTCTCACTCCCTCTCTCGTGCTCTATCTCGCTCTCGTGCTCTCTCGCTCTCGTGCTCTCTCGTGCTCTCGCTTCCTCTCTCTCTCTCCCTATAGGCAGATGGTAGGATTGACCTTGACAGGCAGGCTGATAGGAGCGAGCGTTGGACTGCCAATCAGCTCAGCCTTGCGCTCGGCACTGCAAGAGCAGCCAGGAGCACAGAGCTCTGCTAGTCATTAGATTAACCAGAGCTCATCTAACAGCTGCCATTCTGGTAGAAATATTACTGCTGCAGCCCTAACTAATGCTATCATGTCAGCAGAAGTATGCCTGGAGTGTGTCGGAGCCGGTCAGTCGTGGAACTGCTGCAGCGACTGAAATGGTCCAGTGGAAGTAACTGTGATGAGCAGAAGTGATCGATGGCATTGGTTGTGTGGTTGTTTCTTTGAAGCTAATGCATTGACATTAGCTCTCGGATTTACACTCAGATATTAAATCCTTGATTACTTTACGGACCCTTGAGCCCACTTTCCATATTTGCTCCTTTTTGTGGAATGCCTTTGTTTCTGTGCTAGTAGTTTGGAGTCTTCCAGTGTGAGGTAAAAACTAATAAACAGGGTTAAAGCCAAAAAAAAAATGACAATCCTGTATATCAGTAAAGTTCCCACCCACTTCGGGTTGCTTCCTTATTACAGAGCTCACTGATAGTCTGAATATAGCAGCTCTAGCCTGTCAGGACAGAAGCAAGGTACACCGGCACAGCCTAATAATGTCCCAAATTACCTTCATAATTTGCGGATGTGTTAAGGAGATTGTGAATTGCAGTAAATGCATGCTTCATTGTATATTTCAAGGTAGTGGGTGCATAGTTTCATGTCACGGAGGTTGACTTATCAATAATTGCTTGTATTATAAGGATGAAATAATGATGTGTCAGATATCTTCAGCCCAGGCTAGCTGCTGCTAATGCCACCCACACAGTATGACATGCACTGACATCACGCTGTCTCACTGTCTCAGCCACGCTGTCTTGAGTGCACATCCTATTCCCTGTCACTCTCTCCATTCCTTCCACCTGAACTCTTCCCTCCTCTCCTGTGTCATTGTTTTTTTTCCCCCGTCACGCCTGCTTTCAGTGCTTCCTAGTGTGCTTTCTCTCTGCCTTGCTTTGTCTCCCACTATCTCTAAAGCTGCCTTCCATTCCACAGGGTCCCTAAGCAGTGCCCCTCTATTCCCTACACACTGAGCAGGGGAGGCTGGCTTAGGGAACTGCCGTTAATTAAATGTCTTCATTCAGAACACTGTGCAGCATCAAACACCACCTGCAGTGACGGAGGGGTCAACAGTGGGTATTCTGTCCTTCACTACTTAATACTACTCCTTTCCAACTGAACATTTTCACCTCCTGTGGTTCGGAATCTCCTTTAAAATTTCTGAATATCATGTGTAGTCCACTTTATAGTGTGCTAGTGAGGTGAATAGATTGCAGCTGTACTGTTCTTTCACTCCCTTCCTCTCCATTCTACAGCAAGCATCAGTAGTTGAGGGAAAGGCTGCTGTAACGTTTACATTTTTAATGTGTTGAATATGAATTTTATTCATACTAGATAACACTACTCTTTCCAGAGCATGTTTTTCAAAGACACTTTCTGAAGATATTCCATCTGGTCACAGCAGTGCTAAGCAATCATGCTCATGTTAGTCAGTTAGTCAATAATTTTTGGTTCTTAAAAGATTTTTTGTAAATGAAATGTGAGTAGAGAGTTTAGAGAACCTTAATGTAAGCCATGTTTACGTGAGCTTTTAAAATGTATCGTAGGCAGTCGGCTCGCAAGTGGGCAGCTGAGACACAATGCAGTTTGCACCTGTGTCTATCGTGCTTTTCCAAGGTGTCCCTCTGACCATTTTGTTTGAGATTTTGTTACTGCATACGTCACTTCTGCTGGTTAGGTTTTAATCACACACCAACATTGCAGAATGGTGGCAGCCCACTGCTTCATTTGATGAATGGGTTAAATGCAGAGAAAGAATTTCACATTGTTCACACTGTGTGCTGTGGTGTGTTCACACGTGACTGCAAGGGGCCACTTTACTTTACCTTCTTTATTTTAAACTGCCAAATATTACTGTCATCAGAATCCAACACATCTCCTTTCACAGGGTGAAACCAGTGTTTTTTCCAGCGTTTGAGCTCTGTCACATGATGCATTTTCCTGTTACATCTTTATTGGTGATGCATCAGGATGTATTGTGGTCAGTGCTAAATACAAGTGCAAATGACCACAAGACACCTTGTGATCTGATCACTTGAACCACTTAAAGCCAAGGTGGTGGCATGCATTCCAGACTATATTGGCTAGTGGTTTAAGTGATCGGATCTCAAGGTGTCTTGGAGGTTATTTACACTTGAATTTAACACTGACCACCCTAGACGTATTTTAGAACCAAATGTAAACAGGCCAGTTCTTGAAAGATCACTATATGTGGGTTTCTTATACCGTTAAAAGGTGATTAAAGTCCGTATTATAGAAAAGAAGAGAGCCCTTGTCTGGGGAGTGTTTTTTTTTTTGTTTTGTTTTGTTTTGGGGTTTTTTTTCTCTTCAAATTAGTATCATTCTTTTTTTAAAATCACAATAGTGGTTTAAAAGCATAGAAGGTTTTGCTTTTTCTGCTTTCCCCTCCTCTCCTTCCACACCTCCTGCTTCCACGTTATGCACAATTCACAGACTTCTAACAGGGCCTGTTTTTCCATTGAGTTTTATGAAGTCATTCTGGAATTATGGCCAACGTAATGTCCACTTGTCCTCTGAGGCCCAGAGGCAGATGCACACTGCTTCAACGCACAATCTGTCTGTTGCTATAGCAGCAGAAGAGGACTGGATGGAAGGTTAAGCTGTTCAGAGTTCAGCTTTTCCACAGAGGGGTCGACACGACTCACTGAGCCCCTGCACCACTCGCCGGGCCAGCGCAATGTCCCTGCCCTTTAACGACACACTTACCACTCGTTGACCCTTCTCAGCCACTTCCTTCTCCTTATGTAGAACCAAATGGTTGGTCTGGATTTGAAGGTGCATCAAAGTTCATCAAGGTTTTGCTCCATTTTTCCTCAGCCAGACTGTTGCATGTTCTTTCTTGTGTGGATTCTGTTGTCTCTGAACTTACTGATAAATTGCAAGATTTATTGTGTATTTACTTTGCACAACAAAGTCGTAATTTTCTGTGGAATTCTTCATACACACTTTGCGCATAATGTGCTGCAGCATTCAGTGCAGCATACCACTCTTCACTCATTCCCTTTTTGCCTCTCTGCTGTTTGTCTGTCTGGTTGAATCCCCTACTGATCCGATTACCTCTGTGTCATCTGTGCTAACATCAGAAATGATCGCCTGGAGTCGTTTTTTTTTTTTTTCTTCCTCCAATGAGTCCATGCTGCGCCTTTCTCACAGCTACCAGCAGTGATCGATGGATGCTCTATCAAGTCAAGACTTGGCCAATGGATCATTTTTGACAGGAGCAAAGTGCACTGTAAGGCATGCGATGACAGATTCCAGAGCCACTTCTTCAAGTCATTTGTGACTTCCTACTTTCAGAGCCTCCTATAAAGAATGTTGGATGATATAACCTAGAGCCTTATTTGTTTAAATGAGCAGAGATGGATGTTCCAAGGTTTCGTTAAAGGGAAGAATTTGACAGGAAAACCTTGTCTGAAAGTTCAGCTTAATTGGTGGCGCGGGTTTTCCTCCATTTCACTTTTAGAAACTGAGCCAGTTGGTGTTATGTCTCTGGTAAGAGATGACTCGAGTGATGGGATGCATCTCCTGGCCTTCACATCTGCATACCAGAAGCACTTTACATTAATCCAAAGATGCAAGACTCGTTCCTATACCTTGCTTCATTGTACACGAGTGCTCTACAAAAGAGGCAGAAATACCACCAGGCATTATTGAGAATTGAATTAGAGTGCCTCTATTTTGCTGTTAAACCTACTTTTCCCAGTCAGCTTGTTTGGAAAATGAAATCAAATGGACGTTATTTATTTTATGAGACACAAGAGCTAAGAGAATTCTCAGGATGATGTCTTAGAAAAGTAAACGTAGTGCTACTCATCAGTGGGTGTAATTTGTTAAATCCCCAAGCAAACTGAGTGAAGAGGTATTCCTTTTGTGTTGCTACCATTTTGATTTGTCTAAGGATAACTGCATTAATGGTCTAAAACTCTGAAAGCTCCTTCAGGTTTGTCCTTATTGTAGTTCAGTAATCGTGTTCTCAGTGTATGTCTTCACCTGTAGCATCAATACACTAACAATGTCATTGTCCTTGACATTTGCCATTGATTTTGTCTTCTGTGTGCCACATCTTGAGAGAAGTCCTATCTGTGATTCATTTTCAGTAACTTGAGCCTGTATTTTTTCACCTTCCTCACCAAGGACCTTCAGTCTAGCACTGACAAGCGGTGAAGCACGCTTTACGGCAAAGTCTAGTTTTTTTGGAAGGAACGGAGAAGTCACATGTAGGGCTGGGCTTAAAATTTCAGTACTTTTGTGGTACTAACTGATTTACTACAGAGTACCAAGAAACTTGGTGTTGTTTAGTACCAGATTTTGTTGACTATTTATCTGTGTAAATTAGGGTATTAACAGAAAAGTCGACTAGTCAGTCGTGTGTTTTTTCCTCTCTCTGTGCTTGCGTACACAATGCAGTCTCTGCCTCTGATTGGCTTACGCTGACACGTGTTCCGTGACTTAAGCAATTATTATAGTCCCTTCATAAAAAGGGTGGTACCGTTGGCGCGAGGGGAATCTAAACACAAAACTACAACAAGATGAGAGACACGGCAGCAGAGGAGAAAGACGCACATCACATGTGTGGAGATCCTTCACTCTAGACACACAAACAGCATGGTGACCTGCACAACCTTCATGTCGGTGTTAAAGTACAGTAACAGTACCGGCGTTCTGCCTGGCCATCTGAAACGGCACTGCTAGCTAACATGGCTAAAGCTAGCACTGCAGAGAGTCGTCCAGTCCAGAGGACGCTGAGTGGCACCACGGCTTAAACTGTTCCCACTTTCTGGTGTACACTTAAATTTACCAGAACATTCAAGGTATCAGCCTTTGTTTTGTTTAATTGTCATATTGACTGTTAATGTTACAAAGAACTTTAATAAAAGTTGCTCAATGTTGGACACCTGTGTTCCTCTGCTGCGCCTGTGTGACGTCTTCAAACGACTAGTGGACTCGACTTTGACTTTGTTGACAGATAAGTCGACCTGAAAAAATCTGAAGTCGTTAATGGCCTAGTGTAAATGTTCTGGTTATTTATTTTGCTTTTTGGTTTCTAAATTTAAAGAAGAGATCAAAAAGCGTTCAAAATTGGTATCGGAATCAGGGTATCATCATTAGTGTCTGTATCTAAACAATACGCAGCCTAGGACACAGGTTACTGTTCGCTTGAATTTGAAAGCCTTACCTTAAAGTTTGTTAATGTTTGAAGGGTAAGAGAGAAGAGATCACAATGTAATGGTTTTTGATCAATTATTTTTAAGCAAGATTAATGTTTTACAAAACGCTATCAGCGCATCTTTAATACATATGAAAATGTGAACTTTGTTGTTAACATCTGTTCTTTTGTGAAAACTATTGTCTTAGCTCATTCCACAGGTGATTTTATTCGCAACAAGCCTAGGGTTTGGTTTACCAAGTGGTTTGATAAATCAAATCAAGCAACATTTCTATGCTGTTTGAACCAGACAAGATTTCCCTTCTAACTACGTAGAAAAATAATTTGTCATAAAATAATTGTCAACATAAAATTAGCTTTTTAGTGTCAGCATGTTTCATTTGAAATAGTTTTTATTTATGTGGCATACGGTTATGACTGATCTGTGATCACAGTGTTCCAAAAATATTTGAGTTTATAAAGGGGATGAGGGCTTTCCATACCTTTACTTTGGGAGGCTTAGTAATACTGTGTTAAAAATAAACCCACTGTGTGGAGGCTGTACTTTTTTCCTGGCTAACTCTTGCTGTGAGATATTTATGGTTCAAAACAGCATTATATTACAGGCAACAAGAGGCTGATTAAAATAACATAGCTGTCAATTCTGAGAGTTGCACTCCCTCAGTAAAAGTTAATTTCATGGCTCATAACATACAAGGCTAATGCGGATAACAATGCTGTGGGAATATAAGGTGATGACCAAATGCCCGTTTTCATAGGGACCTGTTTTACTGCGTAAAATAGCTGTATTCGATTAGTGCTCCACATTTAGTTTTGCCCTGCAGTCGTGGAGTTGCAGATATTTTTAATGCAATGGGATTTTATTTTACTGATTCAAGGCTTACTGATGGTGCATGTCTTAAGGAGGTATACAGTAGAGGTTAATGGGGTGCAACTGCAAAGCATTAAAAATGTTTTCCAACTGCCAAGGTACCAGTTTGACTTTTTCAAATTAAGTATTGGTAGGTGAAACAAGACATCCCAATTAGTCTTAATTATGGGCTTTGTATTTTTCAAATGACTATAGAAATTACATCTCTTTCTCTCCTGTTTACAGAAAACGAGGGCAAAAAATACTTTCCATCTCTTTCTGTCTCTCATTCTTGTCTACTCTATGTTTTATAATGAGAAGCTTTTTTTTTTTTTTTTGCAAGTGTGTACTTGTTTTTTTCTGTGCTTTCTCATTATTTTGTACATAATAACCATAAAGAAATATTAGATTGAGGGACTGTTTTACATCCATTCTGCTCCTATTAAGTTAATAGTGTCTCACAGTGATGCCTCACAAAAAATGTCACAGAAATTTGTCATCATGAGTTAAAGAAATAGGCTTGTTTGGACTCGCGTGATATTTTCGTCTAGGCACAGGCTGTCTGTTATGTTTTTGTGTAATGAGGAAAAAATTATGTGGGTGTATGTTTCATACCCATTCTACAAACTTGACTGACTGTTAGAATACACCACTACACCTATCTTTGTCAGTAGGCCTTCAACCAGGGAAATTCAATATTTCAAATGAAGAACGTGTTTTGGTGGTGAAATGTTTCTGATTTCACGCAGGTTCTTGTGATGCACATCATTTATTTTTACATTAATTTACAGGAGAAGGTAAATACCTTCTAATTTTGAAGGGAAGTTAATGGAACAAGACTTTTAAGGGCATTTGTATTGGCCTATTCACTGTAAAAGTTTAACACAATGTAAAATGCAACAGGTATAAACCGACAGAAAAGGAGAAGTTTTCTCCCAGCAGTAACGCTATATGCAATCGTCAACCTTTTACAATATATGAAGATAAGCATTTAAAAGACATTTTTATTCTTTTTTATTTGATGAGTGAACACATGGGCGTCGCCGCCATTCAATCGGAGGGGGACGTGTCCCCCTCACATTTCATATTTATTCGTTTGGACCCCCCCCACATTTAACATAAATAATTAGTTCACCCAGCTCTGTTGAATCTTGAATCTTTCGCGAAAGAATCCACTCCACTTAATCGATAGAAGAATCCACACACCACTGGAAATCCGAGCAGCCTGTCTATGCGCTGACGATTCACTTCACTTGCATGCAGTGAGTTGGAGGCTGATTTCCA
>JBBPCX010000006.1:21973070-21985148 GCA_037974365.1 Hydrocynus forskahlii
AAGTGGATTGGATCCTCTCACGAAAGATGCAAGATTCAACAGGGGTTTCCAAACACCCCCACCCCCTAAAAGAATGAGACTTTGCACGCACACAGCAACCCTGCCCCCACCCAAACCCCGCCCCACTCACAAACCCCGCCCCACTCACAAACCCCGCCCACATGCATAGACCGATGTGTCCCCCTCACATTAAAAATGCTTCTGACGCCCCTAAGTGAACAAACTTTACTTTAGGGCCAGAGAAAACATGACTCTGCCATTACTGTGTCACAGCACTGCCTAGAGGCATTCATAAAAATCTTATAAACAGCAAAATGAAACTCACTTCACTCAAGAGCCTGATAAAATACTGTCTTTACAGAGTAATGACTGGCATTTTGAAAGCTTTCACTATAAAGCATTGTTATACAGTAGTTCCTCATGTCAGTCAACCACAAACTGCTATGTATACAAAATGCTGCAATGCATCTTTTTGAAGTTCTCACCTTAGTTCAGTTTAACAAGTAGGTTCACTTGGCAAGCTACGTTTCATCAGCATTATATCACACAGACTTACGGGAAATACACTCTGCTACAGAGTCAGATGGCATAATGTGCCACATTGTTCCAAGCCAAAATGTGTCCTTAACCTCATGTCAGCTAAAATCTGTCACTTCACATATGTCGGCTTCATTGTTATGTCACCTTTTGTTGGCAAAAGCAGTTTTTATGATGACTGTCACCATTCAGAAGTCATAGTAGTCCTCATAGTAGTAGTACATTTATTTTATAGCTTCTTCGAAGAAAACATAAAATGCTTTACAAGATTAATGCTACAGAGTGAATTAAAAATATATTCTAAAGCAAGAATAAAACCAAAAAATGACTCAAAAATAATGAGAATAACTTCTTTTAATAAACAAATAAAGATGATTTATTTATTGCATGAAAATAAACAAGATATATACTGCTGTCTTAAATTTGTCATCAGTGCCATGCAGTCTTATGAGCACTGTGCTAGTAAAGTGTAACCTGTAAACTAACTGCCTTTACGCACTTTAGATATGCCAGTATCCAACTATGTGGTTTGGAGGCCGATTTATTGGACGCCCTTGGGGATGAGGGTCCGAGCTTAGACACGACTCCTCTCATCTGAGCTATTGGGCACGCTCCAGGACTCGCTGCCAGCTCCAGCAGAAGAGCACACTGCTAGCCTGGCTGGACTTCTGACAAGATCCTAAGAGAGAGAGGGGTGGGGAGTGCAGCGGCAGAGAGAGGCGAAGAGGCAAAGGAACTGGATGAGATGGAAGCGAGGAGCAAGACTGAAGGGGAAAGAGAGAGAGAGAGAAAGACGAATGAACAAGTGCTAATGAACAAGCATATCATTCTTTCTTCTACCTCTTGCACCTGGGCGGGGACAGAGGCTGACATCTAATATTGCACGGCATCATCATCTTCATCTTCTTAGATTAAGTAATTGTGATTCGACAGCTCAGGCTCATCAGTCTAAAATAATTTGCTCAAGTTTGCCTATTTCAGAGAGCACCACCGGCGCAGAAGCCCAAGTGGAACGTTGCTTCTCCATTATTCATCGAGTGCAGTCTGAGTTTGCAGCCTCTGATTTGTTCAGTTAGAATAATTAGTTTTTTTCCAGAGCAGGTTAATGAAGTGTTTTCCGTCGCAGGCCTCGATCTCTGTCACCATTATAGTTCCATTAGCCTGAACTTTTTTTTTTTTTATTGATTAGTGTTGCCTTCTGTAGCATTGACTTGATTCGGTTTATGGTCAGAGCTTTGTTTAGAGGCAGGCGAATTCTCTGACGTGACCCTGTCACAAGGCCACAAATGCCAAAAAGCTTTTACTTCACTAAAGGTGATGCTACTTCGTTTATCTCACTGAATCGGAACTGATTGGTATTGATTACCTCCAGGGGTCAAATATTGGAGAAGGTTAAGTGCTATTTCTTTCGTGGGTGTCTCAAATTTGGGAATAGTATTTTTTAGCTTTTGTAGAATTGGTGTTTTATTTTCAGGTAAAAGTGTGTGTTTCTGTGTCAAACTTGATGATCAGACAATTTTTTTTTTGAACAAAGATGAAAGTCACGATTAAGCTTTTTAACTGAAATTGTGTAAAAATCTGACATCAGATGGCATTTTTTTAAGAGAGTGGTGGCAGAGAGAGAGAAGAGTTTATGCCACACCTTGTCAGATTTGGTAACCTTAATGTGGAAGCAGAGCTAATGTGAGTATAATGAAATGATGGAGATGATCTGCAATAATAATCTACAAACAGTAGCTGGGTGCATGTGCCTTTTAAGCATGTTATTACAGTCAAGGCAAAATCTTGGGTCCACAAAAACACCACAAAAGAAGGAAAAACATTCTTGTCTTTGTAAGGAAATGTTTCCAGACTTTTTGTACTAATCCTTCTGTTTTAATGCATTAGAGAATGGCCATTTTCAAATTGTGGTTTTGCCCCAATAGCAGCAATATATGGCTAATCATTTGGCAAAACAGTGAGATAAACATAGTTAATGAATGCAGTCAAATTTAGTAGAAACCCATTCACTTTGAGCAGGTCTGCAGATGGGAGTGTGGTTATTATGTGTCAGTATACTTTATTTGTTTATTGTTTGTGTTATTGTTGTTGTAGTTCATCCTGCTCATTTCTGTACAAGCTGAACTGGTGAATTCTATCAGCAGAATGTGATGTGAACAATATTGGTTAATCCAATGTTTGTCTCTGTGTGGGTCAGGCCCTAGCTGTGTCCTCAGTTTCTGCTATAGATTTTCTATTTGTGTCCCACTGTAGTGCAGTGACTTTGATGCCTGCTGTATGACTTTAATGTTTCTTGACACTTTGTCTGATTCTGTTGTCTTTGTCAAACAGGCCTACACTGAGCATGTGACACAACAGATTACAAAAAGGTGCTCAAGAGACAGGGATACTTTGTGACCGCTGCTATGGCAACAGCCTGTGTGACAGGAGTGGTGGTACATGGCTTTTTCACCATTTCTGTTCTCCCTTTTTACCCCGTTACCCCCCCCACCACACACACACACACACACACACACACACACAAACAAACAATTTGGTGCAGCTATGTTTGTTTTGTCTTTACATTTTCGTGTGTGTGTGTGTGTGTGTGTGTGAGAGAGAGAGAGAGAGAGAAGGTAATGTGGTAAAAAGGGGGGACAGGAATGGTTTTGTGCTCATCAGCTATTCACACACACACACACACACACAAACAAACAATTTGGTGCAGCTATGTTTGTTTTGTCTTTACATTTTCGTGTGTGTGTGTGTGTGTGTGTGTGAGAGAGAGAGAGAGAGAGAAGGTAATGTGGTAAAAAGGGGGGACAGGAATGGTTTTGTGCTCATCAGCTATTCAGCCACAGCATTAAAACCTGTAAACCTTCACCTGTGAATAATCTTGGTAATCTTGTTCCAGTGGCACCTGTCAAGAGATGGGATATATTAGTCAGCAAGTTCTTTGTGTTGTTATTTGGTAAAACAGGGGAAGCGTAAGGATCTTTGGTGTTTACTCGAGCGAAGGTAAAAGGTGGCCAGGTCAGATGGATCGCATTTTCATTTACATCAGATAGTTGGCCAGGAGCATGTTTATCTAGTAGGCAACCTGACAATGTCCTGCTTGGGTCTAACATGTTATGTTAATGTTACTTTGACATGTAATACCTACCTGAACATTGTTGCAGTACAAGTACATGGTATCAGTATGCCCTATTGGCTGTGGCCTCTTTCAGCAGGAGCTTTTTTGACAGCACAACTTTGGCCACCACCGTGAAAAAATTTCTTACTGTGAGGACTAGAAAAGCATAAACATTCTTGTAAACATTTTAAAGAAGATAAGAGTATTATTTTTGTTTTGTGCACTTTTAGAGTGAAGAAAATAAAGATGCCTCAAGCAAATGTTGGGGCACCCTGCAGTATGTGGTAAAACTCACTTTAGCAAATAGCAGGTAAACACAGATGGTATTCTGTTCCTGTTAGTTTAATGAACTTTTAGTTATGATTGTTCAGATTTTACAGTTTAGCAAACAGAAGAAAAAAGACTTTTTACGCTTATGACCTCAAACCTCAACACAGATTAAAACTCAAATGCAATTTCTGGCAATAAAAAAAATACTATTTACTTAATTTTCAAAGCAAAAATCTTCTTCTAAGGGTTACTTTTAGGCAAACACATACCTCTTACACATGCGTTCTCAGTGAGCACACACTCTGTGGGAGTTTCTAGTCCCGAGAGAGTCACACGTGCTCTGATTGTGCATGCTCACGCACTGTGACTGTCTCGCTACGTACAGTCAGGCCAACACACACACACACACACACACATATATATATGCCTGTGCACACATGTTCCCCCTGTGGAGATGGTGCTCCCTGATGACTCACCCTTTTCCTTGCTGTTAGCTCATCAGACTGCAGCTGTGGAACCATAGTGTCACTAACCCAGCCAGTCTCACAGCCTAGCACATGCCAGTCTCACTTACACTCTCCTGCCCCCAGGCTTGTTAGAGCTAACCTCCTTTCGTACTAATGAAGAGCTGTCGACCAGGCTGCTGGAAGTGTTTAATTCTGGCTAACCCTGCAGCTGATTACCCGGTCACTGTCGCCTTTGTCCAGCTGTTGCAGCTAAAAGCAGTAGCGGCGTACAGAGAGAGCACAGGATATGTAAAGCAGAATTGAACTTTAATTTAATTTGGTTATCAGTGTGCTTGGGAACTGAAAGGGCGGGGGAGCACTGAAAGTGATAAGCTGTATGGGTTTGTCGGATCTTGACATTAGGCTGATCCTAACATTGCATTCTCGTGGTTTCTGCACGTCTTTCATTCATTCAGCATATTTTTGGACTGATTAATCTCACCAGCCTAGGAATACACTGATGTCTTTTGGAATGACCTTTCCCCTGTACCTTTTGTATGCAATGAGACTCTGTATATCCTGAATCGGAATCACTAAGAATTGCTGCTGTTCTTTTTTTGTTGTTTGTTTGTTTGGGTCTTTTTTGGTTTGTTTGGTTTTTTTTTTCATTTAAAATTGTACGTTCACAATTTAAGAGCAGTCATCTCTCTCAGGACAAAAACATTCCATCTCCAAACTGGTAACTCTGCAGGAGAGAGGAAACTTAACTTTGAATTGATGTTGATTTAACTATTTTTTGCCATAAGTAATTTTGAACCATTTCTGTTGGTCTTTTCATTATGAAATTTAACATGTTGTAAACAGCCACTGGGATTTTTAAATTCTGTATTAAAAACAGAAAAATGGAAACATAGTATACTATTATTTATCATAGTACAAAGATGATCAGCTGAAATAAATTTGCATAGATTTGAAGTGACGGGTACCAAATTGTTTCAGAAAAATGCCCCCCACCAGAGTGTAACAAAGCCCCTTGGTGTAAGGGCTAAACATTCAGGCATGTACCATCATCTTTGTTGTATGCCCCGTATCACCCACTTGTAGAGAATATGGCAAAGGACGAGTTATTTGATAATGTTACTTCTTTACACACGTCTGTAGATCAGTGTCTGTGTTTTTTGTACCCTGAACTCTCAGATGGTCATTCATGTTGTCAATGAGGCACTGCAGTCCTGCTATAATGTCTCTCTCAGAGTTGATGTGGATGGTCTGTTCCTGCTGACGCAGTCCGATCTCGTCCTGCATCCTCAGTCTCTTGTGAAAAAGCTGCTCATCTGTTTTCCCTTCACATCACACTAATGCACAGAGCATCATCCTCACTGAATATGCGCTTTCAGCTACAGTTTTCAACATTCATCTCTGACGTCTTTACCACAGATCAGAAGGAGGATTTTAGTCTTTAGTCACTGTTCCTTTTGAAACACTAATCAGTTGAGCAGTCTTTGTGGCTGAAGCCCCAGTAATGAACCCTCTTTCAAATTCACTTAGATCGTTTCGTCTTCATCCCAAGTCGCCGTTCGCTGGGCCCACTCAGCACTTATAAACGTGCCACGGAGCGTGGTTAGACGTTATTGCTTAACTGACAAAACTGGCTGACATTTTAAGAAGGTTTCTGAACACCAGGAATCAAACCAGCCGAATCTTTGCCCACTGAGTGTGAAAATGCCAGGCTTTTGTGTTTAATAAGTAAGATGATGACAGAAACACACTTCAGATTTTGAATGAATGTTGCAATTAAGAATCTGGTCAGTGCAACATCATATCCAGAGGAGGACGCTTCTTATGCGTGTGGTCTTCTAGCAGCGTTTAATGAATCAGCACAAACGATGGCATGCATGCAAGTGCATCGCCATTTATCTTTAGAAAGAGAGCTGTAACCTTGGCTGGCTCCCATCAGCAGTTAAGAAAAGCTTAGTTAGCAAACTGACACTAATGTTATTTCTTGTTAAACATTACATTAAAAATGAGTGTCAGTAAACACAGTGACTGAGGTTTAGCTTACCTTATAGATGCTTGTTAATAGTCTTGCCATTAAGCTTTGAGAGGGGTCTTCTACATACTTTAATCTTAAATGTTTCCACCTTCAGGAATAAAATAAAATTAAAACCACCGTGTAGGCGGCAGCTTTCATTGATAGTTCATTGAGAGTTTTTAGTAGTGAATTATCCCCGTCTTTGCTGCAGTAACTCTGGGAAGGCTTTGCAACTGAATGCCTTTGTCAGCAATGCTCCCATCTCAGAGTAGCAGAACTCACACCTGAATCATATGTGATATATTGCATTCTATCATTTCTAGCTTTCTCCCTCCCACACCATCATCTTTCACTATCCCTCTCTAAGGAACGACTGATCTGTGCTGTTTTTTGTTTTGTTTTGTTTTTTATCCAGCATCAAGGACACTTAAGTCATGAAAGACATACAAAACATGTTTTCTCTCCTCTGTTCTTACCCTCTGAATTGTGTGAGCAGAAAGTACTGAGCATTCATGTACTGGATTTTTAAAATGAGGATTGCATTGTCTTCCTCAAGGGAAGTATGAATAAGTGATTATTCATGATGGGCTCCCTAATGATCCCAAGGCATTAGTCATTCTAATAAGATTGGACACATGCGTAAACACACACACACAAACACCCCTACCTGTTATTAGTGTTATGTGTTAGAAGGGATGTGTAGAATATTGTAGATAATGATTTAAGTTTAATTTTGCAGCCCCCACCTGACAGCAGGTGGGGTTGAATGTTCTGTTTGGGCTGCAGTGGACACAGCTTTTTATAAGTCAGTATCTGTAGGTGCTGGTGTCTTGAATTAGAATGGCTCTGGTTCCCTTTAGTGGAGTCGTAAACTGAACTATTGCAGTGAAAGGCCAGTAATAAACACAAGACAAAGTAATTTCGTTAAACAGTAAGGATGAGTGTCATAATTTGGCAAGTCATTAGTGACTGGTGCGCTTATATGTTTATTCATGATTCTGACTTTATAAGTGTAGTCTGGTACTGAAGTGGTACCAAAAATATACTTACACACCTGGGCAATATAATTATATATCATTTCATACAATTAAATAGCAGCTCAATGCATGTAATGGATAGTTAGAAAGACAGAAAGAAAAAAGTCAAACGAAAGTATGGAATAAAACTACAGCAGCTAAAACCTGTTGCAAAATAAAATTAAACGTGCAACAATTCTGTAAAAAAACAACAAAAAAAAACGGTAAATGGGAATATAGGTATAACAAAGTGTATTACAGTACCTAATAAAGAAATTACTTTTTTTTAAAATCCGCAATCGATTGAGCCTCGGGGGTTTTATCATGTTCCAGAAATGTTATTCCAACCTTTTAACTTGTTTTATGAGCTGCTCATGATGTTTAATAGTTTGGTCTCTAATTATAGCTCTCTGCAATTATAGTTTACGTACACTTTCATATGCCTCAAACAGCCATTCTAGATATGCCCCATAAATCATAGTTAGCTTCAGGAGCCATTCCAGCTTTAATAGGAAGTCATCACTGGATCAATGGTATTGTTTGCTATTGCTTGCTCTCTGGTGGAAGCTGAAGCTTCATTTTCTTTAAGTGTAGTGCTAGCTTGGGCACGAGGCCACAGCTTGTGGCTGTTCTGCGACAGCAGTAAGTGTTTCAGAATGCCAAAGGCTGTGGGGAAAACAGGGACTCTTTGATAGCTGTAGTAGGGAGTTAGAAAATGCTTGTTTTTCTGCTTCAGGCCATTGCAACTACCTGTTCTGTAACAGTGCGGTTCAGTTTATATGCGCAAAGCACCATCTTTGATTTTTGTCATTTTAGAACAACCATTATTTGTTCACGTAATCTTATTGTTTTTGTCTATTCTCTCTGATATTCTATTATATACTGTGAATGACAGTCAGGGCTACGGTGATTGATGAATACATTTTGAATACATTACTGAACAGATGTTCATTTTTTTACAGTTTGTGTCCATTCAGTTAAATGTATTTTCAAGAATGCAAGAATAGCCTTAATGGCACAAGCACATCATGTCATATGTTGCTGAAACTTTTGTTTTCTGTAGAATCCAGTTAGACTATCCAAATAGATCAGTCTCTTCCTGGGGGTGTTCCATACCAACTAACCTATATTTCACAGTTAATGTTATGCATTTTCTCAGGGGAAAAAACTATAACATGAAAACTATTAAATTCATCCAACTTTGCTTAATCCTGTAACTGTTCTCCATAGTTAAATGTAATCATTTTTGCAGTTCTTTGGAAACCTCACTAGTTGCTTATTTTCCACAAGATTAGATTTTCTAAAATTAGTATCTCCACTAATTTTTGCTTTGACAGTAAAAATGTGATTCTGTGTAGTATTGTTCTGTCACACCCAGAAGTTATTTGGTTCAGCATAAAAAAGTGAGTGCCACAGATCTTCTTAATATAGCTGCAGAGCTGGCAAAAAGCTGGGGAGGAGCAGGTGAGTTGGTAAGAAATTACCCCTTGACGGCAATTCTTTCATTGGAACAGTGCAAAGAATATTAGTATATACTGGCAGATTAATATATATATATAATGTCAGTTTTATCACTGTACTGGCTGGTCTACATTGTCACTTTGTTGTTACAAACCTGTTTAAATTATTTGTCACGCATTTCTTTCTTCTTCATACAGTTGTCTCCCACTGGTATGTATTGCCATGTACAGAACAGCTTTCCCTCCCTGTAGGCGCATGAATCTTTCCCTCCACGTCTCTCTCCCCCCTCCCTTTCTGTCCACTCTGTTTCTCCTGGAGTCACTCAGGCTCATCCATGTGAAGATGGCAGCCACTTGGCACTGGTCCTCTCTTGCGAAGGTTTGCACTGATCCAGGATCAGCTTTTCTAAGATCACTCACAACGGCATAACCAACCTAACCTGAGAGACCGTTTTGAGATCAGTGTAAAAGAGCAGCTTCGCTCATGTGGCTTAAAATGCAGCACCTCTCTCCAGTAGCATTTGCGTGAGGTGACAGGCGAGGGGCCACATGGGAGGCAGCCAGGCAAGAAGAGATGCACTTTCAAAGCTCTTTGTTTAAGCATTTCTTTTCCAGGTGGTGTCTGTGTGTCTGTGTGTGTGTCTGTGTGTGTGTCTGTGTGTGTGTCTGTGTGTGTGTCTGTGTGTGTGTGTACGAACCGCCTCTCTTTATCCTCTAGCCCCAGAATGACAGAGTGTGATGGCAGTTTGGCTCTGAAATGGTGGTACGTGTCCTGTTCGTCATTGAGGGGAAAAGATTTGTATTCTTTACAGTGATGGGTGAACTTGGCAGTCGTATTTCTGACTAGGGGTGTAAATCTTTGACCTCATAATGTGATTCAGTTGGGGTTCTTCAAGAAACGATTCAGTGCAAATACTCGATTGAACTTTATTACGATCAGGGATGCATCGAAATGGGAACTTTGAACTGCCGTCAATAGCATATATTTTTATTTAGCGTTGATTCCACTGCTATTATGTATGGCAGTGTAGAAACTGAGGCTATCCGGTATCAAAGACAAGTGTAGCATTTGTTTCTGTAGAATTACAAATGCAGAAAAAGGAAGAAAAAAAAGAAAAAAGCTGAAAGCAGAAAGTTTAGGTTTAGCTCTGTGACACTAAACTTTCTGCTTTCAGAGAAATACAATAAAACCTTTGTTATTGGTTTGAAATAGCAGTCAGATCTAAACATCTGTCCAGTGGGAATAATTAAATATTAATTTATTTATTGATGCAAATATGATTCTGATGTCCTGCATCCCTAATTATAGCTGATGCTATCAAAAAATGCAGCAGCGGAACCTCTACTGTGGAATGATGCATTACAGAATTACAGTGAATTGAGGCATTTGTACACCCTTATTTCTCACACGATTTAGATAAACAAATAAACAGCAGTGAAATAATCTAGCCTTTGACCCAAATCTTATTCAGTTGTATTTTGTAAATGTGCTCTGTATTTGCAATGTCTCATCATCTTAATTGCATTCAAACCACAGTGAACATTCAGGCTCATGAACAAATAGGTTGAGTCTCATAATGGCAGTAAAGTTTACTGTCTCACTGATGTGTGTCAGGTGTGTGTGTACAAAAGTGAATGAGTGTGTGTCTGAGTCCCCTTAACCTAAGAGGCAGGCAATTTAGAAGCTACTGTAGAACGATAGCTTCACTTTTTGCCTTTCTGCTTTTTGAAGCTTCTGTTAAAGCTCCAATTAACAAATGGCAAACCACAAAAGGGGGGCCAGAAGTAGAGTGGGAGTGGTTAGCCATTTGCCATAGTGGTTTTTGGCATTGCATTGACATTTTGGTCATTGGCTTGGCAAAGGCTACCATGCTGTGTTGCTGGAACTAATGAGGAAATGAGTTGGTTTTTTTTTTGTATTGCATTGTTTTTTGCCCCAAGTTTATTTGGATAGCCCCTTGTATAGATGTTTAAATGATGTTTAGTAAGGACAAAGGGAAGGGTTAGGTAACATTTAGATAAACAGTAGTTATGCATGATCTCCAGTTTTTTTCTCTTTCAGCGTCTATGTCTTTTTCTTCATTGATGCTGTCCCCAGACAGACTGAGTGAAGAGCTTCATTATGCAGAATGAAGTCAAACTGAGCTCTTTCTCTGAACCTGAGTCTCTTGCTTTTACCTGCTGGGCTCCAGTGGGAGTCTACAATCTGGCAGAAGTAGCAGGCTGCTTTTGGCCATAGCTTTTGGAAAGTTCCCCACAGGAAAGATGTAGAGCATTTTCAGCTCAAACTGATTACTGCATGCCATATCCATGAGTATATATCTTTCCTGACTGGTATAATGGGAAGTAGAATATAGACAAAATATCATATGGCAGTTATATTGCTTCATATTGTGATTGCAGTGTACTCTGAAACACATTCATGAACATATACAGGGCCTTGCAAAAGCATTCAACCCTGTTAAAATTATGCTGACTTGCAGTATCTCCTTGTGTTTTTGCCATCCATCAATTCTTCAGTTTTAACAAGATGTCCAGTCCCTGCTGACAAAAAGCCTCCATGCAATATGATATGCTGCTAAACCTTTTCTTCACTGCTGGGATTTTTTTTTTTTTTTTTTTGAGAAATGGGAAGCGTTAGGTTTGCTCCATGCATAACATTTAAAAAAAAGACCAAAAAGTATTTTTGTCTCATCTGGCCACAAACCAATATTCCACATTTTAGGTGGGTCACTTCCATACAGGCTTCTTTCCAGCCATTCTCCCGTAAGGCCAGTTGAATGCAGAGCTTTTGATATTGTTGACTGGTGCATGTTCACTCCATCTCTTTTGAATTGGTTTTTGGCCTCTCTTTGGCTTCCTTCATAAAGCTCCTTCTTACTCTGGTGCTGATTTTTGAGGGAGGCAGCACCTAGGCAGCACCTAGGTGGTATGATGCAGCAGATTTTCTCAAAATTGATCCAGCAGTGCTCAGTGGGATCTCCAAACCATTGGTTATTATTTTGCAGCCTTTTCCTATCTGTACATGTCTATAGTGTATACATAATATTGATCTTGGATTTCTTTAGAAAATAGTCTTTGGTTTTTTTCACAGATTTTCTTTATATTCACTGTTTGAGCAGTGGTACTTACATTTACATTTACGGCATTTAGCTGACACCCTTATCCAGAGCGACGTACATCAGTGCTTGAGTAGTCCACGTCT
>JBBPCX010000006.1:22001784-22016038 GCA_037974365.1 Hydrocynus forskahlii
TCTCTCTCTCTCTCTCTCTCTCTCTCTCTCTCTCTCTCTCTCTCTCTCTCTCTCTCTCTCTCTCTCTCTCTCCTTACGTCTCAGTCTCTGTCTCTCTCTCACACTCTCTCTCTCACTTTCTCTCTCTTTCCATACAACTCACTATCCAGACCGCAGCTGTGCCTCAATTGCAGATCTACACAAAAGACATTGTGGGCTGTGGGTTTCTCCACTGTTAGACGACCAAATTTGGAACTAACAGAAGCAAAAGTATGTAGCTTGTTGGCCTGCGGTAGAACATTATGAAAATCTCATCCACGGGAAGATTTATTTTCAAGTTTTGGGTCATTGTGAGGAGAAAGTTTAATGAACACTGTAGTAAATTCATCACCACAAATTAAGAAAAATGGCCTCTGTATCCCTAGCAGGAAGCAAATCCAGTAGCGTCTGTTTGGGTTGACCTACTGATTCAGGATTAATGGACTTTGATTGTAGAAATGCCAGTATGTGTTTTCTTTTCAGAATTCCCTATTGAAAGGCAATATAAAGTTTTAATTGTTGCAATAAATTACTAACCTTCAGCTGCTGATGCATACAGAATTTTTTCCAGTGTTTATTCTGTGTTACAAAAATAAACTACAGTAAATGAAACTTACATTTGATTATATTTGACTAGTGACCCTAACCTATGAAACATTTGTGGATGATGGGGATGGATATTGAGAACTGGTACTAAATAGGTGGTGGGTCCTTATTGGTCAGTACAGAAATACGGATAAGATGCTAGACAAATGGTGCTGCTATCAGTGTTTATACAATGTTTATGCATTCTGGCATAGCTGGCATTTTCAAATGGTCAATACTAAACTGGATCAGTGGGAGGGACGGGAGGGACGCTCTGCACATCACAACCAGACATTAGTAGTAATTGTTTCTCCCTCATTATAAATTATTTCTCCAGAAAAAGGAATACTAAAATAACTTAAATCCATTCACAACTTTTCTCATGATGTCTTCATTTTTGCAACTAATTACATAGAATAATCAATATGAGTGTCAATAAGTATCAGTATTGATAAGTAGTATCAATATCAGTATCGGTACAACTCTTAACAATAACCAACAATTTAAGAGCCAATATCTAAGGGCTGATATAATTTTAGATTTTATGTTGTATTTATATTTTATTTCTTTACTCCAGTAGTGTTAGTTGAACAGTTCTTTTCAGATATCTACTTGATTTGTAAAATACAAAACTGTCATCTTTTCTTACTAGTTACCTTCATAAAAAAGTTGTGTCTTATGTTATTTGCATGCTAAATGTTTGATTTAGATACATTTGACATGTTTTTGTTATTTTATGGTCAAATGTACTAGTATTGCTGTATAACAGTAGAACAGGGAATGACTTAGATTTAGTTGTCTTGCACCTTCTAAAGTTTCATACTATTATCTCGAGATCAGTGAGTGTGAATCCTGGTTATGCTGCAATTAAAGGTCGGCAAAGTTTTCACCGACACCAATAAAATCATGGGCTAATCTATTGGTTGTACTCTTGTTGTACTATGCTGTATGTGACAATGGCCCTCATTAATGTGTATGTATGTGCTGTGTATGTAACCAACATTGTGTTTCTATCACAGAGTAAAGCGTGGGCATCACACTTATACCTAAAGCAAAAATCTGAGAAGATTAATCAAGATTCAGATCCACTGCAGACAGAAAGTCTGCTGTTTAAGAAGTGACTCACTTTAAGTCTTGTTGTTCTGTTTACTCCAGTAGTTTGGGAAATCAGAGAGGGAGCATGCGATTAAAATTGCTTCTGTGAGCTGGTGTGTGATCCAACCTGTCTGTTATCATTAGTTGAAGCTCCAGGTGCTTCTGGTTGCCATCTGTTTGTCAGCCAGATGCTGTTTAAGAAAGGCTCATTTATCTCTCCACTGTGTGTTGGAGAGGAGCATTTAATCCCATATTCATTTGTTTGGAATTAATTTTACGCACTTCAAAGTTTTCAAAAACATAACAGAAGCACACTGCTAAATTTGCGGAGATTAGTTTGATCAAGCATTTGTCTCTTTAATCATATTCGGCTATATGTCTTGTTCACACCATCATCACAGCTTTATTACATGTGAAAAGCTGTAGTGCATGCAGATTACTCACAAGTGTTCAGGGGCCATTAGCCATAGCAATACAGCCACCTAAAACCAGCAGCACTGCTGCAGAACTGTATTTACCAAACCAGTAGAGGAGAGCATAGTTTTTACATTGTTGTTCACTTACTTTTATTTTATTAAACCATCAGTTAGTAAGTTTTCTATAAATTAGAAATACTTAAGGCAATGATGCTAATGTTGTTAACAATGAATGAAAGCCAATACTTGTCAGTTAGCTGTATTCAAATGATATCGTGGTGACTGGTCATGCTTTAGCACAGTTAGCGGGTATTGTTGAACTATTCATTCAGATACACTACATGGACAAAAGTATTGGGATGCCTTACCATTCCACCAACAGGGACTCTAATGCATTCACACACACAGACTTTAATATGGACTCTTTTGCCACTTGAACAGCTTCCACTCTTCTTGAAAGGCTTTCCACAAGATTTTGGAGTTTCTGTGGGACTTTGTGCTCATTCTTTCTGTAGAGCATTTATGAGGTCAGGCACTGATGTTGGACGAGAAGGTCTGGCTCACAATCTCCTTTCCAGTTCATCCCAAGGGTGTTGGATGGGGTTGAGGTCAGGGCTCTGTGTGGACCAAGTTCTTCTACACTGAGCTCATCCAACCATGTCGTTATGGCCCTTGCTTTGTGCACGGGGATACAGTCATGCTGGAATAGAAAAGGTTCTTCCCCAAACTGTGTTCACAAAATTGGAAGCATGGCGTTGTCTTAAATGTCTTGGTATGCTGAAGCATTCAGTTTGCCCTTCACTGGAAGTGAGGTGCCACTTGAGTTCAGTAATTAGGAACCATGCCCCAGTAATTTTGTCCAAATAGTGTAATAGCAGTAAATTCTTCACTTAAAGGAGCAGTTCCTTAACTAGTTCAGATGTCCAGGAGCTTTCTTTATATTTAATGACACATTTTTTATTTAATTTAGTTCATTTAAATTTCAAAATAATTATAAGTTTGCCCTTGCATGTTAAACTCAGAACCAATCCTAAGAGAAGCTGTGGCCCTGTTTTGATCGTTACTGATTGGAGCTTAAAAACGTGTTCAGCACAGTAATTTACCGTGCACTCTCCAGAACCTTGTTCTGCCTTTGCATATTAAGTATGTTCATTAGCTGTTAGTTTATAAAGTTCACATTGATAAATGAACATCTTGATCCTTGGGTATGTTTTCATTATCAGACTTCCTTTGGTGCTAATTTGAGGATTTCCAACACCCAGTCTGCCTGGTCCAGCACAGATCTGCCTCTTAGATCTTCAGCTATTGACCTCAGATATTCCTAGAGGGACACCCAAAAGCCCTTTTTCCTCTGCCCATTTTCTCCTTAGCGATGCCAGTATCCAAGTCCTCTCAGACTTCACGTAGTGCCTCAGATTTTGTCAGTTCTGTTCTTGTCTTATATGTGTATATGTCTGAAATCCATTCTGTGCTGCAAGCAAAGACTGCCTGAACCTCCGTAGTATTCAGTGTTTTTTCCATTCTATATCTAGATTGACACCCTGATATTGTTAAACACTAATCCCCTGCCCTCCATAGGGTTCACCAATAAACTGGTGGAATTCTTCCACAGTAAGACATACCTACTTACATACCAAATCATTTCATTAATGTAGCTCTTTGTTTTTAACTAAAGAGTACAAGGTGCTTCGGTAGTTTGTGCTTGTGGATTGCATCCTAAGTGTAGTCACACCCATCTGGGTGGCGAAGTGTATATGTTCTCCTGGGCTCCGGTGCATATCTGCTTATCAGGAGTCACTACACCACACTCATACTCGACTCCTTGATCATGTTCCCTGCTTCATCACATCAAATGTACAAGTGCCTGGAGGAAGAATATTCCTTCACTTCTTACTTTGCCCTTTCAGATAGTCTTCTTCATAATTTCTCAGATATATTGTAGATGAAGGGGGTACACTGGCAAGGTGGTACATTTTATGCACAAGACATAGGATTTAAAGGGCCCACATTCTACATAGTCCCCATAATTTATTAATAAACTTTTGTGTTACTATGCTTTTAAGCCTGGTCCAAGTAAATTATCTCATGTGTAATTAACTGCCCTGTATAGTGCCCCATTCAAAAAGCAGTTTGGCCTGCAGTGTACAGTAACTATATATGACCAAATTTCTTTACAACTGTTTTTGCCTGTGCAGTAGTTAACATAGACAGCAACCTTTTGCTGTTTAATGAACTGATGATGACAAACATAAAGCAAACATAATAGTGTAAAAATAATGGAGACAAGATAGTTTTCTTTGGACACCTTCAGGATGTGGCTTATATGAACTAGGGCAGAGGTGCCTTGTATGATTTCCCCGCTCTTAAACCCCACTTTACCCAAGACTTAATTAGTTATTAATTAATTAGTAATTAATTAGTTGATCCGGTGTTTTTTATGCTCTTCAAAAATAAGAAATAAGTGTTTTTTAAATGTCATGATAATTCTTCCCAAACCTATTTATGTATTCATCATTAATGTAGATTTTAACAAATTCATTTTAAGTTAAACATTGACCAGATACGTATGTAACATTCAACAAAACAAGCCCAGGCCTGGTCGCCACAACTGAAATGCTCTCAATCATTGACAAAATGAAAGAACCCACAACACTTGACAAAATGAAAAAACCCACAACACTTGACAGTATGAAAGAACCCACAACAGTTGACAAAATAAACCACACTACTTCTCAAAAAATCTAAATTTACCACAACACATCCACCCAAACACACACTCAAAACCTCGTGATCCAACAGAAATGCCAGATTTTCTTTGGACAACATGTTTTACAAGTATATACAAATCAGACATTCACAACTGCATTATTAATTTCCTTTATGCATTCTGATACAACACACATGTACATGTAAAGCTCTTATCATCCAGTCATATGAATAGTGGATGCACTACATACAGCTTTCTTTGTATGTAAAGAGTCTGTACAGCCATGCAATGTGAAATTAGATCTTGTGAATTATTGCTATACACTGTCAATGCCTCTTGTCTGCTTGCATTAGGGATTCAGCTTAATGCCACTGTCAGTCTAATTCATGCACTCTCTTTCTGTCAAATTCAGGACGATTAATTGTTCACCAGCTCTGGCCTCATTATGATTGCCACCGGAGGTCTTCTGCGGATCTCAGCCAGACGCCAAGACTCCCTCCGTGCCAAAAACCGAGCGGAGAACAAGCGCAAGAGGAAAGCCAAGAAGAAGAGAAAGAATGAGGTGGTGGTGGTGAAGGGCAAACTGAAGCTTTGCTCCATTTCTGGCTTGGTCGCTGCAGTTGGTATTCTTGTACTGCTTGTTGGGATCGCCTTGGCTGTCTTGGGTTACTGGCCAAAAGAGAGCCCACTGTATCCAGGGCTGCTGACAGCTAAGGGCTTACAGAATCCAGCGAGAACAGATGATAGCAGAGGACTTGAGTCAATGAATAGGACCACAGATGAGAAGCTTGTTCATTATCTTATCAGCTCAAATCATTCCAATGGAACAGCTGAGGAGTCACCAAAATTAGGGGTCTTTGCTGAGTTTTTGAAGAGACACTTGTATTCAGACAAACTAAAAGTGTTTGGACCTTTAATTATGGGCATTGGGATCTTCCTGTTTATTTGTGCCAATGCAGTGCTTCATGAAAACAGGGACAAAAAGACAAAAATCATAAACCTTAGGGACATTTACTCAACCGTCATTGATATTCACAGCTTGAGAACTAAGGACAATGCTTCACTCAATGGATTTGTGAACTATGCACAATCAAAAGAAATGGAAGGAAAAACAGGCTCGATATTTAGTGCTGCTATGCTAACAAAGGGCTCCTGGCCATCTCCAGGCTCTTTCGGGCAGGAACAGGGCAACCTGTCTTCATCCAGAAGATCGTCCATTGACCAGCTGCAAGACTTAACTGTGGATAGGCATCCCTTCTCAGAAACAGTATATAGCATCTACAGAGAGAAAGATAGAACCTCCAAATTAGTACCAGAGCCCAAGCAATGTGCGACAAGAACCATCATGACCTCAGTTAATGCTTTCACATTACCTATGGTCAAGCTCAGCCACCGGGCAGGAGAAAACAGGAGGGGTTCTGACAAAACCGGGGAGGTAAGAAGTGAATGTCTGGATGCGGATGCTATTCGCCGTCATCTGGAGTCTCTTGCAGCGTCTGGGAGCATTACCAAAGTCAAAGAGGGACCTGTTCAAACTCGCACTGTCCTTTCCCAAGACTCTGTGGAGGTTTACAAGAGCAGTGGCAGCCTGCAGGGTATGCCGCACATCTCTCTTCAGGGCTCACAGGTGCAACTGCTCCCTGCTTCACCTGGCCCCAAAGTCACAGGCTCTCACCTTTCCCTCAGCGCCCTCTCAGACTACTCCAGGTCCATCAACTTAGGGATCTGTCCTTCCGCCCCCACAGACTGGCACACCGAGAGATCCAGGCGACTCAGCTGCCCTCGATTGGAGGGCCTAAGCAGTGGGGGTTATACCAAACTTGAGGGCCTTGGAGGCGAGTCCTTTGAGTCCACAGATGTGGTAACTTTTAGTCGAGGGAGTTCCGCTGATGCTTTGTCCAAAGAACCGGTTTCAGAAACTCCACTTGTTCAGGAGGAGGGTGACTCCGATGAACTTGCCGGTGGTATGATTAGACAGTACTCAAAGAAAGAAAAACTCATCATGATTTCCCAATCAGACAATACTTTGGAGGACTTGGAAATGGAGAGCTTGGAAATGTAAGTGAAGCAGCAGGTTGGATCAGTGCACTCGTATTACGAGTTTAATAGGCACATGATGTGCACAAGTCATTTCAGCAATGGATATTTTTCCTTTTGTCCTTAGAAATGAAAATGGATCTCTTGGGATGAGCTCTTGTAAGCAACCACAATATAATTCATTCAGTAGGAAATTATTTTTCATGACTTTCCGGATCAAGTTTGTAGTAACAAAACTTGCATCAGTGGGAAGAGCAGGTTAAAACATACTGACTTGGCAGGTCCAAAGACTCTGAAAGCACTCTTATAATTGCTGGGGCACAGCAAAAACTAGGGGAAGCCAAAAAGGCTTAGGTTTGAAATATGATAACACAGATGTGTCTCTGCTAGGTTTAAAGTTTTATATCTACAGTAGAAATACAGTATATACATGGTTCCACCTGTGTGTTTGTCTTGTTAACTAATGGGGAGTTGCTGTCTCAGCGGCATGTATTTTATACTGTAGTGTCCTTGCACTTTTTTAATTAACCAGATTAACTGATTTTTTTTTTACGGTTTGACTTGATACATAGCAATATCTAATTTAAAATGTCAGTTGCCTGTGGGAGAAGCATTATGTTTGCATTTTGAACTGAAACTGTCTTGTTTTTATTACAATTGTTTGTTCCTGGTTTCTAAATGTCTTGCTTGTTTAGAAATTGCTGTAACGGCTTTTGCCCAAACAAAATCCATCCTTTAGCACAATGGCCTGCTCCTTTAATTATTGTCAGAATCCATGAGCCTCTATTCAGTCCACCCTGATTCCATTAAGCGTTTCTGGATGCAGAACAGTCCTGTGTGAGTGTGTTTTCTGTAACTGATTAAATGTGGGTAGTGCTGAACCATGCTAGCCTGAAGTACATGCTTACATCAGTGTTCCATGTATCAAAAACAATCAAATGCAAAATCATGATGACCATCATATGGTGCAGTCAGTTCTGAAATATAGAGTAAAATCCTACAACTGGTGTGCATGTAGTCTTTTCCTTGTGATCATCCATACAGTTTAGTGTTTGAATGCTAGGAAATTAAATACCACCACACTATAGGTTGGTTTAATCAGATGCTTCTCTAAGACAGTAAAACATATCCGAGCTCCTCTCCAGTACTAAAGTATCATGGTCCAAAGGAGTTCTGTTCTGTTACTTGGCCCTATGTATTGTAATGTTTTAAATATGAACTACGGCATGATTACTTTGCTAATACAAACTTGATAACTTGTTTTTCATTACATATGCTTGCTTCACATTTCTCAGTGTGGTCTTGCATCTGCAGAGATGGAGCATGAGGCAGAGACTGGAACAAGAAGCTACTGAAAATGAAATCTGATTAGGGCAATGACTTTAATAGGCTCTTTTGCCATGTCACTCCACAAAAATATCTGCCTGTTTCAATAGTTAAGATATAAACAAGTTTGTTCAGAGTAGTTTGATGAGAAATGGTTTGTTGTAGAGAATCTAACCGACTCTTTACAGTGGTGGTAAATGGAACCAGGGGTCAAGACATCTACAACACAAGTTTAGCCATTTTATTTACTATCCAAAACAGTCAGTGAACCAATAGACAAATAAATGTAATGTTCGTAAAATACTGATAAATCAAGAAAAGATCAGTTTTCTTTGGTCATTTTGCCTCACAGCACCCTGCATGTACCTCTCTGTCATAAAAGTGCACGTTAGGTGAAAGCCTTATCAGCCCTAGCGGTGTGTATTTGTAGCCATTTCACGTATTAACCTTTTGTGAAGGAGCCTGTGGGGGCCTTAAAATGCTTTAGAAGTCTGGTTCTTATCACCACCACTGTGAGCATTTCTGCTTATATATGTCTCTCTAGCGCAGGGCATTTCACATGAAACCCCTCTGAACTGCTGAATTTGCATCTGAACCACTGATTACAAATTGTGAAAAATCAGAAGTTTTCTTTCAGTGTCATTGTTGCAGTCATTTTGCTTTAAACACTTACAGTTTAGTCTGAACTTCATCACCAGCATCAGCAGTTTTGATCTAATGCTACTCTTCACTTGCGCTCCCCTGGGAAGGGAGTGCAAAAGTAATAGCAGAGCAATAAATAAATGAATAGAAACTGTCTTTTTTAGCCTCTGTTTCTAATTCACGAGCTGTAAAGTGGCACAATAAAGTGATTTTTCGCCTGAATGGTTTGAAAATATTTCTTAACTGCAGTGTATTGCTGAGGTAGGTCTATCTGACCACGGTTTCTTCCTGCAGGAAAGGGAAGGTAAAGTGCTATTATCTGTGTCATATTTACTGCCTCCTAGGAAATGTGCATTTGAGTAGAGTGACTCAGTTCAGCCGAGCTCGGAGTCATTATTTTGTTTAAATTACGTTCTAGTTGCTATTGTTCCTTTAACCAATGGACCATACAGCTCTAGTCCAAATGATGCTGTTATTCTGGTTGTACCTTTTCTCTTTTACTTCATCAAAGCACTTTCACTGCATCATTCCTGGCACCACACATATGCAGGTGGTGGGGCAAAATTTATTGGTGTGTCAAAATAAACCTTGCTGTGACTTGGCTAAAGTGTTTTTGTTGAAAAGTGGCAAGAGAGGGGCTGACAAATAGACCTCTGTTTAGTAACCCACAGAAACTTACTTTCAGAGCTGCATACAGCCTGGTTCAGTGGGCCACAGTGGCACTGCTAGGGGGCCATGGGTTGTTGTTTTTTAGCAGTGTTACATAGACATTTAACCGAATGGAATTTAAAACATGACATTTATTCATTTAAAATAGTTTAATGTTAATCCTCTAATGATTTGTGCCAAAATAAAGCATTGAACTTGTGCAGTAATTTTATATTTTCAGTGCAAATGTAAAATCTTACAGTGTTTTCAGCTGTTTGTAGCCTAACTCAGTCATCATGGATTAATGGTTAGAAACAAAAAAAGATCCAGAAGTTGGACCTGCTGAAAGTGAAGGGTTTGCCATGTCTCAGACTGAGACTGGATTTAAAAACAGCAGAGAGTGCCTCATGTTGGGCTTCACATACTGAAGCAGGAGCTCAAAACTTACAGCCACCACTTAGTGTTGTTCAGATCTTCAGAGATCCTATCAAATGCAACTTTGCAACCAAGTAAAGGACGTCAGAGACTTCCTTCCTTTTTTCAGCCTGACATGCAGCACTTGGCAGACTCCAGCAGTTTTATTAGGTAAGTTTGAAAATGTTCAGATACTTTTTTGTATTTATCACTGCACTGTAACCACAGTGTTCATTTGACTCTGTTGGGTTCACTGAGTTCTGCTCAGTTAGTTAACATCATTCAGGTCAGTTAACCTGAAAGGTAGCAGAAAGAAACAATATTGTAATGTCACTTCTGATCAAACATGTTCATATTAGTCTGTGCATCAGAGTTAAAGTGTATGTGTGCACTGTCATTAACACCACATAATTATTTTAGTTAGGAAACAGGGATTGACATTTGTAAGGAAAATGTACTGATTTATAACAATTTCTCCATGATGAAAAGCTTAGACAAAATCATTCAGCTTCATGTGAAACTTACATAAGCAGACTGTTCATTGTGCTGGTTATACGGTCCAGACGTCTCAAACTACCTGACAGAAAACTAAAAAATGATTATGCATGCACTGCCTGTTGCCTGAGACATTGCTTTATAATAAAGTTTAACATTTTAGCATAATACATTTAGCGTACTTTTTTCATTTTAATATATGCAAGGTGTTGTAAGAACAGGTTTATCATTATTTTACCATTGTCTACATTACATATAAAACCTCAGAAGCCACCTGTAGTTTCACTGGTCTACAATGAATCTTCACATCAAACTACTCTCTGCGGCTGTTTGATTAATGATTAGATTTTGCAGAAATTTGAAAAAAAAACAATTTTTTTACGGAATTTCCCTTAAATAGTTCTTCTGTTATTGGAGACTTTGTTTTAGTAAATAAGAAGCTGAACTAAATCAAAGAGTGATAAGTCAGATAAAACCCCCTGCCCCCTCTTTCTCTCTTTCTTTCTCTCTCTCTATCTCCCTCTATCACTTTATGCCCCTTCTGTCTCGCTTCTCTCTCTCTTGCCCTCTCTCTCCATCTCCTTCTCTCTCTATTGCTTCATTCTCCCCTCTCTCTCTGTCTCCATCCCTTTTTCTCTCTTTATAGCTTCACTCTCCCTCTCTCTCTCTCTCTTTCTCTCTCTATTGCTTCACTCTCCCTTCTCTCTCTCTATCTCTGTCTCTTTCTCTCTATTGCTTCATTTCCCCCTCTCTATCTCCATCTCTTTTTCTCTCTCTATAGCTACACTCTCCCCTCTCTCTCTCTCTCTTTCTCTCTCTATTGCTTCACTTTCCCTTCTCTCTCTCTATCTCTCTCTCTCGCTCTCTCTCTCTCTCTATTGCTTCACTCTCCCTTCTCTCTCTCTTCTCTCTCTCTCCCGTTCCATCTCTTTTTCTCTCTCTATAGCTTTGTCCCCCTTCTTTCTCTTCTCACTCTCTCTCTTTCCCTCTCTCCGTGTTTCTCTCTCTCTGTAGCTTCATCTCCCTTCTCTCTTTCTTTTCTCCCTCTCTCCATCTTTTTTGCTCTCTCTATAGCTTCATCCCCCTTCTTTCTCTCTCTCACTCACTCTCTCTCACTCTTTCTCTCTCTCTCGCCACCAAAACATTCAGTACCAAAGCTGTGGTATTCAGGAGGGTTCCACCGAGATGACCTTCATACCACAGCCCAAACTCTTGGTTTTTAGCTGATTCTGCTGTTTTCTGCTCGGGTTTTGTAATTAACCACTGGGTCGGCCTGACAGAGTGATTACGGTGAGATTAATTGCAGTGAGTAAAATACAGACCTCCACTGCTTTGTGTAATAGAAAGGATTACTTACATTCACCGAGTGTCAGGTTCAGGTTCTAGGCCAGCAAAAATGAATCTTAAATGTCCTTATCTAAAATATCCAATATCTAAACTTTATTGACAAAGGTTTACTCCAAATGAAGCCTAACCCTGGGATGTTAGTGACAGGATTAACTGTGCAGCGGGGCTTTGTGTGGAGCTACTGAGTGTCATTTAGCTTCACTTTGGCTCGAATGAAGACATTATCCAGAGAGCACGGCGGTGACGTCATGCTTCAAGAGCTTCCGAATAAAAATGTCTTGTAAAATGATGACAGCTCCAGCGATTCTTTCTCATCTCACTCCAGCTTTGTAATGTTGATTCACCCTTGTTTGAGAATCAGGCGTCTGTTTGAGGGAGATGAAAGCCGACATATTTCTCTGTTAACCTTGTCTCTGCAAATGCGGCAGGACTGAATGAGAATATCCAGCCGTGTTGTCTCAATCTGAACTGGAACATCAAATATAAACGACATCGGCTCAGACATTATGAACGCGTCTGCTCCACTGAGGTCGGACAAAAAACTGCTGTCAAGTCCATTGATCTATTAACTCCTATGGCCTTCACATCTTGTAGCTCTCTGGAGCTCTGAGACTTGGAATAAAAGCACTATTTGTGGATGGCATTCAGGTCGAAAGGCTTTGATGAGCACTCGAAACTCAGTGAAACTAAAAATTAAAATTTGCCTTCTCAATAAATAACTCCTCGGCAGTTTGTATGATGATGGATGTTTGAAATTCTTCTACTAGACAAGCATTTGTGTGGAAATGCACACTTATATAGATAACAGGGATATACAGTCCCATATCTTATAATTTTATTATGTTTAATTTCCCAAAGTCATAAATCATTTCAATTGACCATTCTCTTTACACATTGCTATTAAACATGTTTCTTTCTTACTGTGCCTTGAAGTCTGTATTATACAGTATATGGACAAAAGTAATGGAACACCTGACCATTCCACCAAAAGGGACTTTAATGACATTGCATTCAAATACTTAGACTTTAATATGAAGTCGATCCCCCTTTTGCCGCACAAAGTTGGAAGCATGGCATTATCCAAAATGTCTTGGTATGCTTGATTTTATACACCCGTGGCAGTAGGTATGATTTACACCTTTGAATTCAGTGTGTCCTCATACTTTTGTCCATATAGTGTATGAATGAGCTCTATTCCCACTGGCTGCCCCGCAATGTGTGTCTGAGCGGTTCGAGCTACGACACTCCTTATAATATAGACAGGTATGGGCAGGGCTACACTACTCTAAGGTGAATAGAGGAATATTAAAAAAATGTGTTGGTTTTTTAAAGACAAAAGAAATGAATTCAAAACTGTCATGTTTTTGTCGCTGTTCCCGTTAAGGGGCTGTGTGAACTGGGCATGAACAAGATGTCAGTTTTAACACGTTCTTGCATGTTAACATTTTAGAAAGTGTGGATTTTTTTTTACCATTATATGGGCTCTCAGTAGTGTAATTTGGATTTTATGTTTGGTTATGGAATAACTGTATTTATTATTTGGTCTTTTTTTTTTACTCAGTTTACTTGATTTCTATTATGATCAGTATGCCTGGGTGGTTCTCTTTCTCAGCCTGTATTTTCCCTAAAGCCAGAGGTTTCCACCTATGCGCTCTGCAGCTGGAGACTGGACTAATGTGAACTAATAGGGCCGGATATGCCACGACTGCACCCAGCAGAGACGCGACGGCTGTCTTCTTGTACACAGCTTTGAAAAGGCTCTCCAAGATTGTGGATTGCATTATGTAAGGTACAATGGATGCTTATGTAATGCCCGCCCATGTTCATTCCTCCACCATCTTTTGCACATGGAAATAACCCAATAACAAAAGGATAGCAAAAAATAGACTGTTTTACAAGGCCACGTTTGTTGAAACACAACAGCAACCAAAAAAAAGCCTCACTATCTATTTCTCTGGCGTAACAAGAACCCCAGAACAGCCTGGCGCTGCCTTTCCAGCTCCTGTAAATCACACATATCAGCACGGCTGTGTGATCTGTCAGATAAGGCGTAAACACCAGAGACTGTGTGAGTCAGATGGGTTAAGAATGGAAGAGAAGTCATTTCTCTGGGGGAATATAAGCTCCATCTTTATTAATGCCTGCCTGCTAAAAATACTGTTCACTCCCAGGCCAAAGGCCTCATCTCACAGTGCCATCTAATGGTCAGAAGCTGCAGTCCCCCTGGAGGTCTTCAAGCGTGAACCCCACCACATTTCAGACCTGCTCTGACACTTAAAAAACACAGCCTTTAATTTATATGCGAGTGAATGAAGTGGCACAGTGACAGGACATTAAAGTGACACCTTTAATGTTCCCTCTAACACCTTCAGCACACAACACAATGTGCTTTTAGAGCAATCTTGACAATCAGTTCACACCGTAGTATATTATATTAATATGAATAGTATTAACCCTTTCTGTTTCAGCATATGTGGCCGCTTTAAGTGTAAGGGACTGCAGGGGTACAAACTGAAGGGGGGGG
>JBBPCX010000006.1:22016138-22046287 GCA_037974365.1 Hydrocynus forskahlii
CTCCCCCCCCCCCCCCCCCCTAAAATGTAACATGGATATTTAATGTAGTTCAATATGCCCAAGTGCTTTTAGCTCTAATATCTGTATAGAAAACTCATCTGCACCGCCATCAGACCCATATTTCTCAAGACTGACCCAGAAGGGTTTTTTGCACCATAAAAGTATTTTTACTCATCCTAAGTGGTTTGTGATTGCTGAGTTTTGTGTAGCAGACCCAGAATTCACACCTGTATAGTTATTACTCACCTGGGTGCTGTAAACCTGCACCATATGAGAACTAGCCCGACTAAAATACAGCCTCCAAACAGTGGGGTAAGATGTAATGCAATGTTACAACTGAACTTCCAGTAATAACAACAAAATCATCTCAATTTAAATTAATGCTTCTATTAATAATTACATTTAGGTTTTATTCAATGCAATTATTTTGGGACACTTTTATTCCCAGAGTCATCAAAAATGGACAACATATGTCATTTAAATATGTTCGAACATTTAAAACCTAAGATTATACAAGCATTGCAGGGTAGATGCACAGTAGCACACAAAAGTGTATTGAAATAATTGTTCTGTAATCATTTATGACATGTTTTAACTACATGCAGCCCCTCCATCTGTGTGGCTTACAACAGTGTAAGCCCACTTCTGGAGTGTGTTGTACTCATTTCACTTTTGGCTGAAATTCTTCATAAACAGTAGACGCTGGAAAAAGTTCAGTTTTACCTACCTATGCTCAAATGCTTTTAAAATAGTTACAGGCAAAAAAACAAAGTCTTACATTGTGCACCGTTCTCTCCTACATTTAGAAAATGCAAGTTTACGTTTACATTTCACCTTTGAAATGTAAGTGTAAACTTAAAAATGCAAAAATGTTTTTTTCTCATTTCTAATATAACCTAAAATAAAGAGTTTAAATAAGTAATTTTAGAGCATTTGGTTCTATTGCCTCAGTAAATGAGGATTGTTCACACAATATAAAGGGCAGTTTTGTGGTTCAAATAATGAAAAAATGAAAAGAAAAATGAAAAACTGGAGATATGTGTTGAATTGGATGATGACAAAATGTGAAAATAAACACATATTTTGAGACATTTTCAAAAAACAAATCTCAGTTTTTTCTACATTATTTAAACAAATCAGCCACACGTTATATAGTATGAATATTGTAAAGGGAGATCCATGTTTGTTTGTTTCTTTGAAAATATAGATTAAAAATTCAGACATCTTCAGTCTTTTAACACTGATAGAAAGAGATAGAAAAGGAAGGATCTGAGAGTAGGATTCTGATTACATACAAGTAAAAGAACTATTTCTGCACCAGATTTAGACCTTCTGCAGGTTTTATTCGACTTTAAAAGTCTTTCCTTTACTACAGTGCCCACAGCAGCACTGACTGGGTTCATGGGCAGCCATCATTTTAAGTGTGTAAATACCAAAAGCTGTTGACTAATGTTTCATTGTTGTATTTTAATGGGATGCCACTCACAGAATAATGAGGACGAGTCAGAGCTCATTGTATTGTTCAGTCATTCATTTCCCCGTGCATAATTATGAGAATACTTCAGTGCAATTTCCCATCTTCAAAGTATTACAAATTCTGATTACCATATAAAAACAGGCAGAAGAGGGTGTCACAATGTTCCTAAAACATGAGCTTATGAGTTACATGAGTTACTGAAATAGATGTAGTCAATGAATCTTTAATATTCAATTCGCATGAATGAAAGCTGTACAACCCATTTTCCATTTTAATAAACCACAAAATGTTCAGTACAAGTTTCACTTTCAACTCATACTGCACTTCATATGATGAAGGAAGCATCCCATTAAAGGGTTGGAATGTGGGGGTGTACATGGGCCTGGCCCAAGAAGGAAGGAATTAGCTGACTGCAGGTCAGAACCATTTAATAAACCTGCCTTAAACCCTGAGGGTCTGTACCTGTGCCCCAACTTGAGTTCCTCACTCTCATAACTACATACCTTACAAATGACTACCTCATAGTTACTGATTTATTTATAAGCCAAGGGCTCATTGGACTCATGACATACATTTAAAACGGGAGTCACTGCAGCTTCTTCTCTGTGGTCACATCATGTTAAGACTGTCGCCAAGAAGTAAATTAAGTAAGTGAACGTTTGGCCCAGTTTTGGTCAATTATGGGTTATCATGGTATGGACACTAAACACTTTTTTTAATATCAACTGACTTTAAAATGATGTACTAAAATGAATTACAGTAGCTTCAGCTGGGTCCAATCTGCTGAAAAACCAAAGATTCACTGTATGGAGATTAAACATGTTTCAGATTTTCCCTTTACATTGTCATCAGCATGTTCATATAGATCAGGCCTGTCCAAAGTCCGGCCCGCCGTCAGATTTCATACGGCCCGCAGCTTCGGTCTTATAATGTGTTATTTATGTCTCGCAGCGCAGTCAGAATAAATAAATCATAAAACTTTAAAAATGTAATTCCTCCTTTCACCACACGGTGGCAGCACCATTCCAACGCTATCTGGCTCTGCAATCGTGCAGCAAACCCTCCACTCATTTAGCAGCAAATTACCTGTTCCTTGATCAGTCTGAAACTGAGTGTTTTGAACGGTAACATCTGTCACTTTTAACAGTGAATAGCCTAAAGCACACCAAATAGCTTGGTTTTGTTAAACTCTTGTATAAGATTTGGTTATAACTGTTGATGTTATGTACTTGTAGATGTGACACAAACTATTGCTTTCTGAAAGATCTTGTTAAAGACAAGGGCAAAATTCTCTTGTTTTAAAATTTACTTTGCATCACCCATAACTCCTGTTTAAAATGTTCATGAGGCAAATATTTATCAACATTTGTTCAGTGTTATCTGTCTCTCCAAATAAGAATGAAAGGCAGAATGGTGTTTTTAGAGTTGTTCATATCTGCCTGACTGGCTTTTATTTGGTTACATTGCCATATGAACAATAAAGGTAATTGTGACAATGAAAATTGTTTTATAACAGTGTGTATTTTCATGTAACCTTTGTGGTGAAAAAAAATGTCAGAGGGAACTATTGGCCCCCGGGCATCTTCATTTTATCAAATTTGGCCCTCTTTGCAAAAAGTTTGGACACCCCTGATATAGATGCTCACATTTATAAATATGTGATAGACGTCACCGTTTACACACCTGGTAACAATAGCAGCTGGTGGCCTGGTGGTTAAGGAGTTGCCCCTATGATCAGAAGGTTGTGGGTTTGAATCCCTTAACCACTGAGGTCGGTACCGTCCCCAAACACTGCTCCCCATCTGCTGCTTCATTTGGTACATGGATTAAATGTAGAGAACTATTTTGTGCCGTTCACACTGTGTGCTGTGGTGTGTTCACATACAACAAGTGAACACTTTACACTTACTTATCTTTACCTTGTTCATGATAACTTATCTACAAGAGAAATACGGACGCGCACTGACGCTAGGTGGACAGGAGCACTGGAGACAAAAGCTGAGGCTAATATAAAAGCCATGGCACAAAATACTGAAAAGCACGAAGGCACAAACAAGAATGTTGGGGCTGGGGAATGAGGAAAAAGGAACTTAAAACACCATTTAGCTTCACTTAGCAGCCTGAGGGTGAGTTCCAGCTCGAACTTTAAACTCATTTTTCAGTTATATTACATTTATATTGAATCCAGTACTGCGGTAGGAAATATTCTATAGGAAATATTCAAGAGCTGCTTTTTCACAGTGCAGCAGACGTGGAACAGAGTGCATGTTTAAAACATTTGGCCCTTTCTTCATTGAAATTCTGGTTTTCTAAATGTAATTTCTGCTTGCATTGTTTCACTTGACTTTGACATGAACACCAAGGCTTTCTTGAGGGTGGAATGCTGAGAGGACTCGACACATGCTCCCAAAATCATAAAAATGGCACTACACTACTTCAAATTATTTTCAATGTATTTAATTATATCATTAGTACTTTTGAAAATGTTCATGTGTAGTGTATATTCTTTATTTATACCACTGTGTCTGATCTATCATCCCTGTACCTACTTCCAAGTGAAATAGATAGATAGATAGACGGACAGACAGACAGACAGACAGATAGACAGATAGATAGATAGATAGATAGATAGATAGATAGATAGACAGATAGATAACTGTGCTATTTATTTAACTATATGCTACTAATACTCTTTTAATAGGCTATATTACCATTATTGTATGGGACTCAATTTGGGTCTTGACTTGAGGCCTATTTTGCACCTGCAACTCAGAGACTTGTCCCCACCTCTGTTTTATGCCACCTATCCCATGGTTCAGGTGAGGAGAACTCTGATCATACTTGATTCAGCTCATCAGTTGACTGATAGGTTTAGCTGCTGTGCTGGAGCAGGAGAAACTACATTTTACTCCAACCCTTAGGTCCCCCTCCTGCTTGACTTGCTTCCTCTCCTTTGTCTTAGTTCAGACTCTGTCCACTAGGCGGCATGATTGCTACATTTTCTAAATACACAGAAAAAAAAATCTGTGGCTAAAATCCTCAGTGTTTTCTCCACAACCTACTCCTCTGGCCAGCTGGACTCACTGACCCCGGGTTAGAAGGGGTGTGATTCTCTGATCTCACAGCTATTTTTGAATCTGTATGAAAACAATCTCACTGTTCATCACAGTTGGAGTCAATCTGATTATTTGGGTACAATTTCATTCATTCATTTTCTGTAACCGCTTATTCCCTGCTAAGGTCGCGGTACGCAAAACTCAACCACAGCCTGCAGTGGGCACAGGGTGCGCCCACACACACACACACACACACACACACACACACTCGCGGTAAATTTAGAACCCCCAAATCACCTGGCACGTATGTCTCTGGACTGTGGGAGAGACTGGAGACCCCGGAGGAAACCCACACCACCACGAGGAGAACACGCAAACTCCGCACACGCGCACAGGGCCAGGACCCGGATTCAAACCCCCAACCCTGGAGGAGTGAGGCAACAAGGCTACCCACTGCAGCACCGTGGGGCGGTACAACTTCAATTACTGTATTCAAGTTTCAAGTTTTAGTGTCATATACAGATACCAGTGCAACATCATTACCCGTAATGAAATTCTTAATCTCATGTTCCCCTCCAACTGTACATAAACATAAGCAGATAGATAAGTAAAAAAAAAAAAGGAATTACAAAGAATTCATAAATATACTATGCTGGGTTTGAAAAGATCTGTGAATATGATCTCAGACATGCAAGACATGCATCTTATTGAATATATTATTGTGTGACAAGCATTCTTGCCTAATCAAGATCAAAGACAGGAGGATAGAAAAATAAATGATGGTTTGAACTTTAGTGTACAAAATATTTTATTCGTCCTCTGCTTTAGTTTGAACATTCTTATTAATTTGTTGTGTGAAAAAGCCCATGGCTATGAAATAATGAATAGCCTACAGCCCAGGGTGATGGAGCGCTCTCGTAACTAGATCGCTGGATTCCTACCCGAGCCTGTATACATGCGAAAAACCTGACAGCATGAAAAACGCCATTGATTCTGATTTTTATTGCTCTCTCTTTAAAATTTGCTTTTCATCTGCAGAGCTGGAGAACAGTGATCGGGTTTTTTTTTTGTTAATATAACCCATCACTGCATCCAGTAGACCGTCATCTTTGCATTCGGTTTCAATTAGACGTGCAATTCGGCCGTGTAATCCTGTTATGCGTAAGTATTCATATGTACACAGCCCATTCTTACTAGAGGATTTTTTTTTTTGCAGCACTTCCCTTCGCTCTGCCGTTCTCTAGTACAGACCAAAATAGAACGACCTGGAAATTAAATTACTGTCTGTCTGGCCCGATCAAATCCTGTAATGCGTTTACTAGTATTACCCAAGTATCTTCTGGCATGTATTTTCCATGATTTTGCGGCATAATCGGGGGTCGAGTTTGCTGGCTTGCAGAGATTCGGGATTTTACGCAATTCAACATAAAATGCCACCCAGTGGGCAACATCAAAGCAGGAAGGAGTCCTGGCGTGCTTTGAATCTCTCAGCTAATGAATTTAAATCAATTTAAATGCCTAGCCCTCACCTCTTACCTGTCCTCAACCTGTAATTTTGTTTAGCATTTTAACGAAAATGGCAAGAGCTGCAAAGTGTCCTTCGTTCCTTCACCTTCTCAGAAGAATATTGACACGAAGATCAGAAGTGTGCTTTTTAGAAACGGATGCAGCCTTCCTGTCAGTCAGCATGGCTACATTTTCATTATGAGAGTGAACAAGACAGTGTATAGTACAACTCCTGATGTCTGACCAGGTTTGGCAGTAAAGAATACTTAATGGTATTATTTAGACACATATATAGAACACAGTTTATATTAATTCATTCATTAGATATAAGCAGGTACACCATCTAACTAGAGGATTTGTCTAATTTAAGGTGCCCCTATTGCTGGCACAGGTGTTCAGCTGCACACACAGACAGCTTGTGTAATCTCCACTGAAGGGCCAATAGAATAGGATGCTCTGGAGCAGCCGCACACGAGCCTGAGATCACAAGGGATGCACCAGAAAGGCCACCTGCGTTGTGTGCGACTCCTCACACTCCTCACATGGACTTTTCACACTGCTCCCACCTGGAAGACGCTTTTGCAGCATCAAAGCCCGATCAACCAGACTGTGTGAGAGCTTTTTTCAACGAGCCATCAGACTTCTCAACACACTGCCTGCCCCCGCCACTCCCTCCCACACACCTGAACGGTGAACTGACTCAACTTTCCACCTTTGCACTTTACACTTCACTACACATCCATGTTACACTTGTTCTTGGACACCGTCTCTGTATTTTTCACAGATTGACAGTACTTTTCTTTCGCACATGTTTTCCACTCGACTGCTGATGCAACATTTGCACAATTTTTTGAATGCTAAAAAGTACCCTGTACCATATTGCGCATCCTCGTAACAAATTTTTTATTTCTGGGGTATATTTATAGTTTACTTGCATATGTTGTTTACTCTGAGCCCTTTGTACTCTATAAATCTGGATCCGCAGTCTCACTGTATACATTATAGCTGAGATGACAATAAAGCTTACTTTGACTTTGAAAACACTCGATGCTGAGCGTCGGCTAGAGCAGTAAAAGCCCTGCAGCACTGGGCTGTGGAGCAGAGGAAGTGCATTGTCTTGGTTGACGGAGATCCATTCAGTACCTTTGGGGTGGGTTGGAGTGGCGTTTGTGATCCAGTACTTATCATCCAACATCAGTACCTGACCTCACTAATGCTCTAGTGCTTCAAAGCAATCAAATCCTTACAGCAATGATCCACTATCCAGGCCAGTTTCCGAACCAAGGATTAAACCGAGTCCTAGACTACACATCATTCTAAATGGAGATTCACTATGGAAAATAAAATATAGGACTAGCCCTTATCCCTGTCTTGGAAATCATAATTTAATGTAAAGCCTTCCTGGAAGAGTAGAAGCTGTTACTGCAGCAGCAGGAGAACAAACTCCCTATTAATACTCTTGATTTCAGAAGAAATGCTGGATGAGCAGGTGTCTACAAACTTCTGGACATACAACAGTGAGCCAAAACATGATGACTGTTTACAGATAAAGCCAATATTTCTTTACCCAAACAGCTGGGTATGTGTGGCACCAGGATGCACTGTGAGAAGGAAACAAACTGGCAGCTGCAGTGTGATGTCTCGGGCGATGTTCTGCCTAAATGTTCAGAACCAGAATCAGAAACTTTCATTGATCCCAGAGGAAACTGCTTATGTAATGACTGTACAGTCACACAGAGACACAAGGACAACAACAATATGAAACATAACATAAAGTCAAAATTAAACTCTCCAGAAAATACTCTGTTCTAAGTAAACTAAGCTTTATACATATATAGATAATGGATAACATTGCCGCTGAAGTAGTGTTCTAATAAACACAAATAGTGGTTTTGAGTTGTACTCTATATTGAGTCTGTTATTGCATGTACTAGTAATGTAAGAAGTGAATATTGCACATAAAATAAAGATAGTACACAAGATAATGAGTTAGCACACAATAAGAAATTGCACATCTGAATAGCAGCAGGTTATTGCACAGATTCTTGTGTGGGTGTATGACAGGGGGTGGAGTTATAAACATTGCAGACCAGGCGCACTGTTATCAGCTGGATAGTGCCACACTGCTACACCGTACATACACTATATGGACAAAAGTATTGGGGCATTTGACCATACGTTCAAATACATAAACTTTAATAATACACAGAGTTGGTCCCCCCTTTGCAGCTAAATGGAGCTTGCTTTGTGCACTGGGACACAGTCGTGCTGGAATAGAAAAGGTCCCCAAACTGTGTCCACGAGGTTGGAAGCATGGCGTTGTCTAAAATATCTTGGTATACTGAAGCATTAAGATTGCCTTTCACTGGAAGTAAGAGGGCTAGCCCAAACCCTGAAAAACAGGTATGTCCCAGAACTTTTGTCCATGTAGTGTATTTTTTCAGGTGTGTTTTGGGAGGAGTCCATGGTATTGGCAGTTTCTCTAAATTCCCCAGATCTTAAGCCAGCGGAGCATCCGTGAGATGTGCTAGAACAACAAGTCTCATCAAAGGCAATTCCACTCACAACTCGGGACCAGACATCACAGGGCACCCTCAAAGGCCTCGCCTTATCTCGTTTAAGATGCTTTGGCAGCGCATGAAAGAGCACTGGCATATTAGGCAAGTGGTCATGTTTTAACTCACTTGTGTACAGTACAGGTTATATACGCTTTAAGTCTTGTTACTGGTAGCCGAGTCTGTAACTGCTGTTTTAATGTTTCCAAGGCTGCTATGTTGCACTCATCAATGTCCATGGGTGCAGAATGAATCAAGTAAAATGTCTCATAAGCTATGATACTATAAATGCTTTATACAGATATGGATCATGAATAAAATGACTGCTGAAGTAGTTTACTAATAAACACAGATGGTAGTTTAGAGTTGTACTCTATGCTGAGTCTGTTTTTGCGTGTAATAGTGATGTAATTTTTCCAAGGCTGCTATGTTGCATTCATCAATGTCCATGGGTACAGACTGAATCCTTTCAAATGTATCATGAGGTATGATATTCTAAACGCTTAACTGACTAAAATATTTTAGCATATTTTAACAGAAAGATCCGTCTACAGTGATTACCACTAAGCTACAACAAGAATATCTCCGCTGTCTGAAGATAAAGCCCAAACCACAAAAGTGCCTGCTCCTTACAGTTTAAAGGGAATTATTCATTGACACATTTGGAGAAACAAGTGCAGGCAGCCACATTAATAACAATGCATTATGCATGGGAGTGGGTGACGGTATCAGACGCGATCTCAGTACTCAGTCAGGGTGGAAAAGCACTGGGGAGGCTATAGGTATATAACTCTCTCTGTGCGTCATGGTGGGTGTTTCTCATTTTCTCAGAGGAAAGCTTTGCATTTTAATGGCCTTTATTCTTCACTTTGATCAAGTTTGACAATGCAGCAGCAGTCTGGCAGACGTATGGGACCACCACTCTTTGGGGCCTGGGCTTGTGAGAATCCAGAGTACCTCGTGGTGAGGTAGAGACTGTCGACGAAATAGCAACAGATTGTATCTAGTATGGCATCTAAAAATAGTCCAGTGGATATGCTCTTATCTATCTGCTCCCTTTAGTAATCCAATTGATCCTGCACACATTCTGCCCCGCTCTGTTCAGACCTTTCAGAGCCTGGCCAGCAGCCCAGAGCTGGGTCAAAACATTCTTCTGTTGTATGGTTATCTCCGGAGGCCAGAAATGCCACATTGGAGGGACTTTTAAAATTCTGTCCATATGTTACATCAGACAACAAGTTTATTCATCATTCTGCTTCTGGAATATGTGGATCACACAGAGCAGTGCTGCTGGAGATTTTAAACAATGTGTCCTGTTGAGTTCCACTCGTGTCCACTGTGTCCTCTTAATGTCCACTCTGTCCTCTTCATGTCCAGTAGACACATCTATCCTGTTGATGATAGTGCATCTGATTTGACATTTTGTTTATGACAGCCCATTTGAGGCTGCAAAGTTTGTGTTGGTGAACCTTCCAGTTCTTCTTCATTGGTTGAGGTCTGGCCACCAGACACTGTTGGTGGGATATTTTTGGTTGGTGGACTGTTTTCAGCCCAACAATAACGCTGTATGCTAGTCAGTCTGTGCCGCACACACACACAAACATCCCACCACCACATCAATGTGGAGAATGATCAACAACCCAAATGACCCCATCGAGAACGATCAACAACCCAAATAATACCAGCTCACCGATGGTCCTGTGGGGGTCCTGATTATTGATGAACAGTGTAATATGTACATATTTAATTACAGAAAGTAATAAGCACATTCTGATGAAGATGATTCGTCTGAATCAGCTTCATCAGAAGGTGTTTATTACTTTCCGTAATTTAATTTTATCATCATGAGAACACTGTTTGCATAAACATGAAATGCATGAGTGAATTTGAAGTTTGCATTTCCATCATCAGCGTCCAGTGAGAGAAACAGTGGCTGTATACTTTAGCCATACATCCTATACATCATATATATTTATATGGAGTTTTTTAATCTCATTGTACATGTGTATTGTGACAATAAAAGGCATTCTGTTCTATTTGGTTCTAAGAGTTTCATTGCATGGCAGCAATACTTGGATCCAAGAAGCTTTTGAAAAGAATAACAGCTGATGTATAATGCAAAAAAAAAAAACATTGAAAGATGGTAACTGTCATAAGATGTTGATTTTTCCAGGGTGTGTAAAGCCCACCCCAACCAGCGGAAATCATGAAGAATTTTTTCATTTTTATCGTATTGTTTGCTCTTGTTATTAAATAACCTTCAGTAAGGAAGTTATATTTCTAGCTCTGTGTTTGTGTGCTGCTGCCTTCATTGCAACAGTCTGACTTAAAAACATCTTTCTTTTTTTGTCTTAGAGTGACTACACAAATGTTAAAAAAAAAAAAATTGCAACTCATGGAAAAATGTCCAAGCTCACCAGAAGTTACTTCACTAACATGAGCTTGCTGTGACTTTTCAGATCATTACTTGAGGGCCAAAAGACCCAAAAGCACAGTGTGAGTTCTACTCAGTGAACTTCAGGGTAAAATGCACTGAGCAGCCCCAATGTCTTTGCTCTGATCCGCTCAGATCAGATCCCATTGTTGCCAGCTTTCAGTCTTTACCTTTGGAGAGAGGAGGAGTATGTCTTTATTCCAGGTGACAGATTTGTCCTGAATTATTTATAAAAGAGCAGCGCTAGTACAAGAGCTTCAAAAGACAGCAGTAAGGGCCTGTGGTTAATTTGCCGGCAGCAACATTCTTCCCACAACTGAGCTCCATCCTACTTGAAAGCCCTGGTCCTCTCAGTGAGACGACTTGATCTCTGTCTAGAAACATCTTCATTTTCACATGTTTAGGAGACTGCTGTACACTATAGTCTTCAAGGCCTGGGTAGCATTGTGTCAGGACAATGCTTCAAGTTCAGACCAAAACTAAATTGTATAAAAATGCATTTTAAATGTATACATTAAAAAGCATATGCAGCATAAGTGCTTGCAGTAGAAGACTGTCCGTTAGTGGTCACTGCCTTCCTCCTGGCCATGTACTGTCCAGTGTCCAACCCAAATCTAACACACTTACATGAGTTGATCAAGGACTTCTTTAGGCAATAATTAGTTGATTAGGATGTAATCGATCATTTCTGGAGGTAAAGTCTGCAAGGAGGCAGAATAAACATAAGTAACTTATTTATATTATATTTACATGCAGAGCCAATTATTTGGCTCTTCATGTAAGCCAAGTTCATCCACACCAAACCTATCCAACCATGTCTTTATGGAGCTTAGTTTGTGTACTGGTACACGGTCATGCTGGAGTATCAAGAGTCCTTCCCCAAACTGTGTCCACAAAGTTGGAAGCATGGCGTTGTCCAAAATACCTTGGTATGGTGAAGCATTAAGATTGCTCTTCACTAAAAGCAAGGGGCCACCTGAATTTAATAATTAAGCTGTGTCCCAATACTTTTGTCCATATTGTACCTCTAATCAGCGTACGGTGAGTGTCCGAACAATAGCCTTTTTGTAATTGGCGTTGATTGACACCAGTATTGACCAATAGTCTCCTACTATGGATTGACAAATTGCCATGAGTGGGCGTGGTCTCTCGGAAAGAGGCGTTCTCTTTTGCTTCCACAGTCCAGATCGTGCAGCAGCAGCAGCAGACTGCTCTGTGTTCAAGTCAAGGCTTTCGGGTCTTATTGGATATTTTTGTGTGGGAGATCTATATCTTTTCTTGACAGCAACCACAACCAGCAGCTGTTTTTTTAGTAGTAAAACTGAATTTCCCGGAGGTACGGTAAGAAGGTTTACTGTTACTGTTTTTTCTGGTTGAAAGCTCCTGAATGTGGTTTCCACGGGGGGACTCACATCTGTTCGGACCCCCTCAGACCACATTCAGACCCTTCATTCATTCACAGCACTTTTCTTCACTTTTCTTTTTTCTTTTTCTTTCTTTTCTCTTTCTCTGTCGTTTTCTTTAAGGTTATTTCTTCTGTCTTTCAGTCATTCCCTGTTTCGTGGTCTTGTTTTTGTGCCAGTCTCTCTGCGCTCATTCAGGCTGCTGTAATGGTTTACCATGGCTGCTGTTTAGACTGGGGGGCTTCACGGTCGCCTCCAACAGATTAACACACTTTTCCCCAGCCTTTCAGCCTGGAGGTTTCCACAGCAGAAACCTCTTTGTCTGTGTTTCCCTGTCTCTAATGGGCTGTGAAATACGCCATATGGACAAAAGTATTTGGACGACTGACCATTACAACAGGGACTTTAATGATATTGGATTCAAATCCATAGACTTTAATATGGAGTTGAAACCCCCCCCCCCCCCCCAATATTTGCATCTATAACAACTTCCACACTTTTCGGAACGCTTTCCACAGATTTTGGAGTGTTTCTTTGTGAATTTGTGTCCATTCATTCTGTAGAGCATTTATGAGGTGCGGCTCTGATGTTGGACGAGAAGGCTTGGCTCACGATCTCCTTTCCAGTTCATGGCGAAGGGGTTGAGGTCTGGACTCTGTGCGGGCCAGGTCTTGGTATGCTGAAGCATTGAGACTGCCCTTCACTGGAAGTAAGGGACCACCTGAAATCAGTAATTAAGAGGTGTGTCCCAATACTTTTGTCCATGTAGTGTAAATGAACTCTCACACAGGACTGCCAGAGAGTGGCTTTGGAGATTGTGAATGGTTAGGATTTCTACAAAAAGAGCTCAGATAGGCCGATGTGGCTACACACGGTGCCAGCATTCATTTTATTGACTATAAATAAAAGTAAATTGTCTGGACTGCGGTTGGGAGTGTTTATCAATCTTTTATCACTTCTGAAGATGATTTGCTTTGGTGTAGTTTGGCTGGAGTTCCCTCAGTACTGTGGTTTGTGTGTGATGTCCAGGTCCTGTAGCGAGGAGGGAGCAGTTCACATTACAGACACCTACTCAGCCTGCATATTCTCACATAGGGGGCTGGCACCCACTGTGTCAGTGCCTTTAGTATATCAGAGGATTTTCAGAATGGAACGCGATTATAATGTCTGTTACAAGAATCAAAAGCATTTTGTTACGGTAAAAAAAAGATCATGTTTTATGGTTGAATTTCCTCTGTCTTTTTTTCATTGCAAACCATCCTGGACACATCGGCGGGGTGCATGGATCATGCCTGGACACACTGGATGGATGACAAATGTGAGTACCTGTATAAATATCTCAGTCGGTCTGCTGCTGTTGGGTGAAATCTGAATTATGTCAAATGCTAATGCGTCCACAGCTTACGTGGTGGTGCATATCGGCATAGAGGCAATTAAAAAAAGCGGGGTATCGAGCTGTTCAGAGAATGCAGGCACATTTTGGGAAGATACATAAATTCATTCTGGGAAGCGTACACATTCACATAAAATGCTGAGTGAGTGTGGATGACAGGAGGGGCACTCCTCTTAAATCAAGCAGTGGCTGAAGGCTCACATTGCAAGGCTTTCCTTCAGGTCATTTATTAGTTATTGACCTTTTTAGTGCTCCACCCCCTAATGCATTTACTCATATCGGCTGTTTTCAAGATGGACAGGCTGTTCGGAATCCTGATTTAGCTTAATGGGAAACTGTGATGCAGCTCTTAGGTGCTTAAAAAAACACCTACATTTACAGTGTGTCTTACAATGCATACAATTTGGAATATGTGTGTGTGTGTGTGTGTGTGTCATGCCAGTTGTTTTTTGTTGCACAACCAGACAGTCATAAACAAAATAATAAATTCATAACGATTAGGTACAGCAATGTAGTCCAGCTTGATAATGCAGTATTTTAAACTGAAAACTCATCTATGCTATCCAGAGACGAGCCTTGGTGGGAGAATGAATGAATGAAGGCTGTCACTACTCTACGGTACAAATGTTGGTGGAGGCCGGCGTGCGTAAACAGCTGGACTGTGATGGTGGGGTTGTCTTTGGGACAGTGTGTCCTGCCTTAGGCTTTAACCTATTTGCCTGGTGTTTAATCTGCTGAACCCCACTGTGCTGGATTAAGCGCAGCAAATGCTGCTGCCTGACAAATGCAGAAAGATTAAAAAACCCACACACGCACAGATCATACATATCTTCTGTCAGACATTGTGTCCGGTCCTATCTGAGGCTATGTCTCTTTGTTTTTTGTTTTGTCTTTTGTGGGTCTGATATCAGATGGCTTCATTCATTTCAGTGTTTGGGGCAGGGAGTGTTGGGTGAAAGGTTCAGTAAAGATCGGAGCCGTCTCCCCCCTCTGTGTTTTTCCACTGAGGACATTTGGCTCAGGCCTGGAAACATGAGCTCTGCAAAAAGCCAAATAATCGGTATTGATCCACCATTATAAATCAGGCTCCCCTCATTTACCAGCAAGTCATAAAGAGCTCCATTACAGGAATGACTCATCATACCTGAATGTTGTTCTTTTTGGTATTGCATAAATTACAAGAAGATTATGAATTTCAGGGTGCTGTGGAGGCAGAAATGCCTGCTCAGCTGCTATGAAGAGGATAAATATTTTATCATTCAAACGCTCAGCGTGGCAGCCCTTTGGAGAGGAAATCTTGTCGTATAACTGAACAGTGCATGTCTCCAAGAGGACTCTGTGCTCATGGGTTTGCAGGATGTGGGTGTCTCACTTGGACAGCTTAGGTTTTCAGATGTTTTTGAATAGTCACCTTATATGCATAAATGAATATACTGATGACATACATGGGATAAATAAATTTTGCTGTTTTGTCAGTAACTAGTCTAAATGTAAATATTTGTCATACATCTAATACTCAATAGTAGAACATGTATAGAGTACATTACAATATATAAATTAATTTTGGATAGTTATCTTGCTTGAGCCAAGGCAGTCTTTTCTAAACTAGTTGGGTCATTATTCAGTAGTCAAAGCATGTATCAGTGCTGATCTGGGGTCAGTTGTGTTTGATTTATGCACCAGAGGCAAGTGATTGAGAACAGTATGCTCCAGGTCTTTGGGTTATATGATATACTGTGGGTTGCTCTTTAAGAAAATTCTTAAACATTATGAACATTAGTGATTTGACAGTCATCTCTTTATTCACAGTTAGGGCCAGGTTGAGCTGAATATGGCAGCGTTTGATGCTGAGTGCTGTACAATGGCTATATGGAGATGAAATGGCCTCCAGCTGGTCAAGCCACTGTTTCCTGTGATAAATGCAGTGAAGCCCACTCAGGGGAGCATTGACTTCTTTTCTGATGACATTCAACATCGACTGCTTAGTGGCCATTCAGCAAAGATTCAGAGTGCCTTTGTTTTATAAATGCACTCTAATGGCATACTGTGGATTCCATTGCTCTTTTTTTTTTTTTTGGTGCTTTGATATCATCAGCAATTAAGTGAGCATTGTTTCCAGCCTGTGTGTCTTTTGGATGATATGCAGGACATGCTTGCTTGATGGTATCAAGTGCCAGATATACTTCTGAATATGTGCATGATTGTGGAGGTTTAACTTGGTGTGCATTTACTGGGAGATGACAAAGTTCTGGGTAGGGCTGGCAACATTACAGTATAAAGTCGTTTTCATGGTAAAGCTTTTTGAGCTCATTGCAGGAATCCGCAGTAGTTGTGGGAATTGCTAAAGAGGCGATGATAAAATATTATCATGATTTTTGGACCACCAATATTATATTATTGTGATTCTTCTTCTGAACTGGACTGGTAAAAAGTGAAATTCTATTTATTTTAGTTAAATATCATGGCTGGACATTGGTAGCAACTTCACAGCACTGCGACAAGACACCAGATTTACACCCAAATTATCCATAAATAAAATGTTTAAGAACACGTGCCACAGCTCACATGCAACACATCATCCCTTTAGGATTTAGCTGCGCTACAACCAAGTCGCCCATATGCTATTCAAGCACTAGTAGATTTTAAAAACGTCATATATTTCAGCATTGCAACAAGAGCTAATACCACAACCATGGACTAAACCAAGCCTGAAAATATAATGCACTGCCAACAAGAAGCCTTAATAATAGCTAGTAAAGAGAGTCACCTCTTTCACACACACAACACATACCTAACTGGTAAAGCACGCCTGCCAGATGCTGTATGCTGTAAATATCATGCTTCCAGACTGGAGTGCAGTATCTGTTTCACTCTTGCCATGTAATAGTAACTCCCTAAATACCAATACAGCCATCACTGACTCACCACACACATCTCCACAAGACTGTCCACAATAGATTGTCCGATATTGATATTTTAAACACAGCCCTTATTATTAAAATGTTTTCAAAAATTGTCTTGTTGGATTTTTACCATATTTTTCTACAGTTCTGGACATGCATTTCTAGGGGACTTCAGAATAGAGGTATGGATCAAGCGTCAGATTCCTGAATCCTGAATAGTAATATTAGTATGATTAAAAATTGATCTTGGATCAGTGGACTCTGTCATTGTAAAACAGAACAAAAAGCTAATTTTGGAGGGTCACAACATGACAAGATTTTGTCTGTCCTTCGTCATTTATCTTGATGAGAAGTTGGAGGAGATTTGATGAAGTAAAGAAAGCACAGCCCTGTGCAGTCCAGCAGACGCCAGAGACCAGGCCGGGATCACCCTAAACTAGACGGTAGCTTTATTAGCGTGAACAGGAGCACTAAAGCAATAAAAGTAATTTCACAATTCCCTGCTTTTGCATTAGCAGGACGGCTGCATGTACAGAGTGACAGCTGACACAAGATTTCTTTGTGGAAGCTCGTCTTTCAGATACTGCGAGTCGATCGCCTGCTTGAAAATAATGAACCACTTTGCAGTCACACTCCCTTATGTCTCTTCAAGTACAGGGTTCTCTGTGGAGAGTGTGTTCAAATCAAAGTGCTGCATATTGAGTGTAATGAATGTCACAGGTGGCTGTTCTATAGGAATGATTTAAAATGCCTTGGAATATGTTGCACCTTTTGAATTTTACATTTTATCCAGTGCAAGGTTTAACACTCATTTTCAAAGTGAAGAGTCCTTTGAATGAACCGAGACTGAACTAACCACTTCTTGTCCCACATTAATAATATTCCATATGGTTCACCAGGCTGCCAAGATTGCAGACAGTGGAATGTATTTAGGATTGCCTCAGTTGTCTGTGCTATTTACAATGGAAGATGATAGCTTTCCCTGCAGAAGTGACGTGTCATGACATTTTCTGAATGCTCTGTTTGGCTAGAGAGCAGCTCTACTATGAGTTGTACTCATCTATAGCTTGACTTTATTCCCAGTGGTCTCTTAACATGTTGCTGCATAAATATGTGGTGAGTATGGATATAGTATTACAAACCGGCCAGTGATACTAGTGCTACATACTTGCTGGGCTGTGTCTTGTGACCTGCCCCTATTTGGTCGGACTTCCAGCTGTGCCGTTGATCAAGTGCTGTCGGAGGGGATTCCCTTGTAGGTGCAGAGAGCGGGCCCACCATTTGTAGCCGTTGCCTTATTGCTGTAGTCAAGATTTGTGCCGTATTATTGCACTGGAGCCATTTATCTATTTTGGATGGTTATTGTGATATTTTGTGGCCTGCAGAAGAGCTAGAAAATGTAAATGTGATACATTTGCAAAATATGCATAAAAATTTACCAACGATGTATGTGGTAATGGTTAACACATTCGTGTCCAAGGTGTAAGTTTGTGTGATTGTACCCAGATGAGCAACTGCTCTGATATTGTTTTGTTTAGTTTACATGGCACTTTCAATAGATTGCTTGATCATAAATTATTTTGCAGGGTGGAGGTGATTTGATTCTAATTCTTTACAGCCGAATTGGCCTATGACCAATCTTTATTAGGTAAAAACTGTTCAGAGTGGTCTCAGAATACATATCTCTCAGATATAGACCATAATGTTTTAAGAGAACCTCATGTTCAACATTTGTCCAACCAGCAAATGAACAGAAGTGAGGAAAAATAAGTGTTGCCTATGCAAACATTATCCTAATGGAATGAAGAATGAAAAGTTTTTCTTTAATAGACCAGCTAAGGTGTTGCTGAACTGTTAAATATATATTTTGACCAAAACCGAACTTTGTTTAGATTAATATTTAATGTTGCTGTTTGATCAAAGCTGAAAGTTGTTTTTTTGTTTTTTTTTCCTTTCCCCAACTTCATTACGCCTATGAGTCCACTCACATCCCCGCAGTCTGGAACTTTTGGATCTTTGAAGAAGTTGGTCAGCATTTCCCTTTCCCCTCGAACTGATTTAATTTGTTCAGAACTTATTCAGTACTACTGAGAATAACACATCACTGTGTTTGTGTTTGGAGTGTTGATCCTTGTGGAGTCAGTTGGGTTTTACAACGCATCCTCAGCAGAAAGAGGAGCAGAACTAAAGGATGAAACCCACAGCGAGATGCTCACTGGCTCCCTTAGGAGTACATATTCTCACCTTGTTGTTGCACACTACATACCATACATGCACTCTGCTTTGTTTTATGAATAGGGAGCTTTGAGACCAAACTATAGAGAATCTGGGAACATGTACACCTAGCAATCCCACTAGATACACCACACGCCCCTGGCCCAGCTATTATAATGCATAAAGTGCCTCAGTGGACTTCCACAAGTACACTAATTAGTGAGTCTCTTGAAACTGGAAGATCACATTTTGATGCTGATTAGGATTTCTGTGAGATACAAAAATTGAAATGATTTGCATGAGAATAAGCTCTTTTCCAACAGGCTATGACCTGCACTAAACTGTTACTGGTCATTCATTTTGTTCAGCTCAGTGCAGTAACTGTCATCTTCTGCTCCAGATTCAGTATCCCCTCTGCTGTCTCATCAGGAGCTAATTGTTAGAGTGAATAGTGGAGGGCCGGTGCTTTAGGAGCTAGGTGGTGCAGTTAGACGCAGCTTGATTTAATCATTCAACAGACTCCATGAATTTATATCGCAAGTCAAAAGAGAAACTTTCTTCAAATTCAAAACAAGTGTGTGTGTCTAAGTACATGTGGATGCCTTTTTGCATCTCCCTGTTTCCTTGCAGTACATTCCTACTGTGTGCATATCCTCATAAGAAAGAAGCCTTTCTGCAATCAGTGATCTCTGTGGGTACAAACACCATGTCTCAGTCATCAGTTACACTGTAGGGAGAACAATAGCTCCAAAACAACACTTACCCTCACCCCTCTCTCTCTGTCTCTGTCTCTCTCTCTGTGTGTCTCTGTGTCTCTGTCTCTCTCTCTCTGTCTCTGTCTCTCTCTCGGTCTCTGTCTCTGTCTCTCTCTCGGTCTCTGTCTCTGTCTCTCTCTCGGTCTCTGTCTCTGTCTCTCTCTCGGTCTCGGTCTCTGTCTCTCTCTCGGTCTCTGTCTCTGTCTCTCTCTCGGTCTCTGTCTCTGTCTCGGTCTCTGTCTCGGTCTCTGTCTCGGTCTCTCTCTCGGTCTCTCTCTCGGTCTCTGTCTCTCTCTCGGTCTCTGTCTCTCTCTCGGTCTCTGTCTCTCTCTCCACACACACCCAGTTTGGTCCCCCATCTCCCCTCAGACAGTTGCCACAGTCATCTATCTCAGTCAGTCTTCCCCTTATTATTCTGTATTAATTTAGTCTAGGATGCACCTTGGCCATAAGTGCTTGATGTGTCTGTGTATGCCTGCTGTGAATAACTGAATAGGTCTGCCACATTGGGATTTTTCTTCAGAGGCTTAAGGCATTCAAACCCACACGTGTTTCTTCCAGCCCCCTCTCTGGGTAGAAATAACCCTTTTCTACTGGTGGACGGTGTGTGTGTCAGTTGTGTTATTGTCCAATATATATATACTTTAATAGCCCAATCACCATATGTATGCTTTTTTACACAAACTGCAAATCATATTTTGTTTATTGCTGCTTGGATGAGTGTCAAAATCAATAGTTTTAGTGAGGTTTTACTGCAGGGCTTCACAGTACATCACTTGTTAATCATTAATTCAACATATGGTCTCTGCCATACTTGTTTCACATGAGGCTGCAAAATACAAATGAGGCCTAATGTTTTTTTTATTACATGAGCACCCTGACTAAATCACAGATGGTTCAGATGAATGTTTCTGTGGGCGTTTTAATTAATTATGGCATTCACGTGTTCTGTCAAAATTGCTTTTGGTCAAAATAGGGCAGGTCCAGCTATAATCACATAAAATAAAGCATTCTACAATGTGGTTTGAATATAGTTTATGCAGTATCATAGTCAAAATACATTGCAATATGGTATTTGGTGCATTTTTTGAGGCCCTGAATTTGACACATTTTTACTCATGATAGCTCTTCAGACAACACATTTGCTCTTCAATTGATTGACCGCTGATGTATCCACACATCAATCTCTAGCAGTACCTTAGGAGAAAAGTGGGTCATGGAAGGTAAGCAATGCATGAACATGAGGCATGTCCATTAACGAAGGCCTGGAAGAGGTTACAAGAGGTTGACATCAGGGTTCTTCATGTCATAACCCAAATAGTTTTTGGCATGTACCTCATTTGCCTTATTAGACAGACCTGTACTTTACCCCAGACGGAGAGTAAAGGCATATCTGGAGGTGAATCACCACAATTCACTGAAACAAGCAACTGCAAACCAGGACAGCACAATATATGTCCTTCATAATACTGATCATTGCAATGCTTATATAGAGGAATCCTGGAATGTGGCAATAAGCCATGTGCTGTGAGTATCCTGACCAATCACGGCTCAAGATAAGCATTTCTGTGGGTTTTCTGGTGAATCATGATATTCATGTTTCCAACAGAAGTGAACTGTTTAATCTTCACCCTGAAATAGTTAGTTCACCGCTGAATTTAAAATACATTTTTATAAGACACAGTTGCCATATGTAGCAACATAATTGCTGAGCTAATATTTTCCCCATGTTATGCAGTTCTAGTGTAGACCCCGTCCTGTGGCAGAATGAGTAATCATCCTTCCTGATGCTGCGCAACATCTGGGCTTCGAAAGCAAAGATAAACCAAAGCCACACTGAGCTTCATCAACAAAAGACACTTGGATTCAAATGGGGATTTCATGTGTGCTGTTTTCAAAAGTGCCCAACCAGAAACATAAATCTACATTTAGGGGTGGACGAGTGTATAATATTATCATATTTATGTTTATTATAGTTTTTTAAACATATTTTAGGTCTGATGTGTTAGAACAGAAATATAGTGGTTACTTGTTTAAATATGCTGTAACTACAACCATTTTCATTCATTTGTTATGAATGTTTACAATAAATATTGTCAAATTGTCCACCACTGATTTTAATTCCCAATTTCTAATTTAAAAGTTAGAAGCATTTTCATCTTCTCTGACAAAGGCAGTCCATTTGCAAGGAGGTTAAGCATAAGCTATTTATCATGTCGGTAATGGCAGTGAATAATATATTTTTTTGTGGTCAACACATTCAGCTGGTTCTCAGGAATAGAAAAAGGAAGTCTGCCAGTCCTGATCTTTTCTTGATCACAGCCTGCACCCTGTGGGCCATTACTGATAGATTAGTAGGCATTTCTGCTTTGTTGTGACTGTTACAGCTTAAAACTCTTGCTAAAGGGGCTTATTTGCAGCGCTGCTTGGTTTGGGTGGGACTTTTTGCTGACAGACTGGTAGTGAGTGCCAACACAACCAACCACATAACATTTTTTCCTGGTAAGCAGATGTGTTTACAGAGCTGTAGCGTTCTGGTAAGAGTGTATAGACTCTATCTTAAACCGCCTGAAGTCTATTTTTACAGTTTGGGAACTCAAGGCCTTTATGCTGTCAGAAAGAGTTCCTTTTCCTTTCATATCCATAGAGCTGAACTGAGCATTTTGCACTTGTTCTCTCTGGAAACCTGGAGTGCTTAAAAAAGAACAGCTCTCTAGCCTACAAACCTACATAATTACTGAAGATCAATTGATTTTGTCAGTGTGGTAATCAGACGTAGCGAGTTAGAAGAGAAATAGGATATTTTCCTCAGACTGTACATGGCTGAGGCTACACCTTGGCATCTGTGACTTATTATCATCATGCTGCTCCTCCCACACAAAGCAACCTTTAAACACCTGGGTCCAGGGTTCTCTGGAGAAGTCATCTGACCATACAGAAAACTGCACTGTGGAAATCTAATGTTTTATTCCAGAAATCTGTGCCTTCAGAGCACCTTTTTCACTAAACACAGCAGAGCCTGTTTCCTTCTGTGTGCCCTGTATGCACTGGGGGAGAGTGTCTAAGGCAGGGCTTTATGTAATACTTCAAACATGACTGCAGTTAATGGGACACTTACAAATCAGCATGAATAAAACATGGCAGTCCACCAGGGTTTCCATATTTTTGTTCAGGGTTTGCCAAAGGATCATCTGAACGAAGAAGTGAGCTCATAATTTATATACAGGCTTGTGAAAAATAATCTCCAACTCATTTCAATGGCAGGCATATATCTTTTGACTATGAGTCTTGATGGTTTCATGCTAAGAGAGCCTTTGGACCATTCATGCTCAATTCTCCCTCACAAGTACATATACTTACATTACTGTTGGTATTCAGTAGCAGTGCACATGTAGACAGAGAAGCTTTTGATAAGAGACAAATCTTAAGTGGTGAGGTTTATCATAATCCTAGGCTTGGTCACTCATTTCAGCAATGTGATACACAAAGTCAGGATAAAATCTCTTGAAATTTGGTTCACCTTGATGCATTATGTCCTACAGAGCAGCGCTATCTTCAGTCCCTAGCTCTGTTATAACTGCTTTTTTTTTTTTTCAATTAATATATTTTGGTTGGTAACTTGTTTACCTTTTTAATCCTTCAACAAGCATTTTCATATGTACTATATGTTTCAATGAATTAAATAATATTAGCTTCCTGTAGTTTTTGGTATTGTGCCTTTGAGGGACAGAGTAATGTACGCCTTTCTTAAATCTCACATTTTTTCCACACACATTACATTCAAACTTAAACAAATTGCTCCATCAGTGAGAACCAATGTCTTAACCCTTGGGCTTATTAGGATATACTATGCAAATAAAATTTTGTAATGATGCAAATTTTGAAATTATTTCTTTCATCCCTTTTATTTAGATTGTTCTGTTTTGTTAAAAAACAAAAAACACAGCAGAAATATAAAGGGTGTCTGTGCATAAGTAAGACCTTGTGTGTGTATGTTTTAATCAATTTCGAAATAAAATATCTCCTCTTCTGCTCTCAGGGCTAAGGGTTAAATACCCTTGCATCCTTGACAGCATGAACGTTGGAAGAATATATCAAATCCTCATCGATAACCCTTCCAGAGCAGGTCACTGGGTCTGAGACTGGGTATGTGTATACGCCCCCTTCCCCCACTCCCGAGAGAGTGCTGTTGCTAGGCCTCTCCACCTCACTAATCTACTGATGCATAGCTGTGGAAGTACCAGGCTTTGAGAAAACAGGGTGACGGATCAGTTCAGCCTCAAAATTCTAGTGTTACAGAGTATATTTATAAATGAGTGCCACTTGCCGTGACATATTTTCGCAAATGGCCTCTCAATTAGACCAGATAGATAATCGTTGGGCTACTCACTGTGCCATTAAACAGGCTGTCAGAGCAGCCACTGATAGTTTGATTCAGGGTCCAATGTATCATACTCCTGCTCCTTCTCTCCCTCCAGCATCTTGATGAATACAGTCACACTCTTACTGCTGACCATGAGGCTGCCCATCGAGCTACACACAAAATTCATTTTTGCAATAATATGCAAAACGAATGAGATGAGATGTATCCTGACTTACTGTATTTTCAGTATATTTACTCCAACAAAGCATTAGCAGTATTATTGTATTCAAATGGCATGTTCATTGGATTGTGTCTCCTCCCGCTTTGCACCTGTGTATTCATTTAGGCTAGCTGTCTCAAGGCTTCTACACATGGAGTGTTATTTATCTGTGCAATTTATTAGGATGCCAATAAATTAACCGGAGCTTGTTCATAACTGCTGATGTTTTGCATAAATTTTTCTTCAGCCTCTGTTCAAGTTAGACATAAACTCACTGGCATTCGCTGCTGTTTTTGACGTGGACATTGCGACAGTTGAACCGACTGACAACTTTTTTTATTTATTTTTTTTTTTTTCCCCCCCACAAGTGCCAAACTCTGCCTTGTCACCGGTGCTGTTGGGTTCTCCAGTTCAAACTGGGTTTCGGGCAGTTTTCAGAAAAAAAAACAAACATGTTAAACGAATTGTCTGTGTTGTTGCTTGTGGTTTCAATAATAATAATACATTTTGTTTATAAGGTTTATTTATTTATGTAGGTTTCTGGCCTTGAAGTACAAAAAAGCATGTCCAGCAGGTGCAGAAATTAATTCTTTATTGTTTGTGAAGCGGAAACAGAAGTAAGTTTGCTCTGGACGTGGCGCATCCCTCCCTGGTCGACAAAAATGTGATTGATATCTCCCCACACACACCCAAGGCTAATTAAAAAGCCCCAAAAAAAGCGCCCCACCCCAAAATCCCTGTTCATTAAGACTCACCTTGAGAGCCAATACGCCAAGAAACGCTACTCCATTTTTACAGGCACTTCAGTCATTTGCACTCTGCTGTTCCGTGCTGTTTGTGCTGGTGTCTGCCTTGTTTTGATGGAGCTCTGTGAGGAGCACTTGAGTGTATTAGGTTCCTGATTAAAGATTTGATTGACCTACCTGGCACATCTAAATCAGTCATGCGGGAAATGAATTTGCTCACTCCGACACCTCTTTTTTTTTTTCTCTCTAGCGTAATTGCATTGCTTGTGTGAAAGTGGCTGATTCTAAGGAGCAAAGCGATCATCAAAAGAAAACACAGAGAGGTTTGATTGACATCAGTTTACAACCTATTGGCCTGCTTGTTTATATCCTGTGACTGTAGTGGTTGTGCTCTGCGGTGACTAAAGGCCTCTGTTCTCTCATTTAATGTTGTTACAGGACGTCACTAAACTAACACAGTATTTCAGTGCTCCAGACTCATCAGCATGCACGGTGAAGAATACACCAGGATGAGAGGGGGTGGGGGTCAGGGAGAGCGAGTGAAAGAGGAGAGAGAGAGAGGGAGAGGGGAGAGAGAGACAGAGAGGTAGAGAGTGAGAGTAAATGAGGGAGGCAAAAAAGGAAAGTGAAAAAGTGAGGTAAGGAAGGAGCAACAGTGAGTAAGAATGCAGGGCATTCGGGGTCCTGAGAGGAACAAAGAGGAAAATGGGAAAAGAAGAAGCATGTGGAATAGAGGAGTAAAAGAATGCCATTGGAACAGACAGATGCCTGGGCTGCAGTGTAGTAACACGAGAGCTGAATACTGCATGACTGCTGCGCCTCATTACTGGAGAAGCACAGCTTTATTACTGCAGTCAAGCCTAAGCAGAGTTTATGGAACTGTTTAATGACGTCTCCTCAAAAGAGCAGACAAAATTCAGGCAGCTACGGGTGGTATAGTCTGCATTGTATCCAACTTTATATGGCAGTGTTGGGTAGTGTCAGAAATCACATAAGCAAGTCTGCTTGAGAATACTTGATGCAGTTTGAGACAAATGTGTGATGATTTAGACATGGAATTTCAAATGAAATGGTAGCGAAAATGTTCCATTTCTTGTTGAGGGAGTACAGGGGAAGACTTTTTTCCTGGTTGGACTTTATTTCCACAGTAATAGCATGTGAATTGAAACCTTATGTTTGTAAAATAAAGGAATGTATAAATGGCACAGTTCAGTAAATTTGTGGTTGTAGAATAGTGTCATGTTTTATTTGGCCACAAAACTGTAATGAAACTCTGAAGAACAGACCTGCTGTCAGGTTGTTATGCTGATGTCAGATTTTAGAACAGAGACCTGTCGCTGTGTTTTAGGATTTCCGAAACCTGACGCTGTCCTAAAATGTACAGCATGACTTGGGCAGCTTTTTGTGTAGGCATGATATCCGGCCGCCATAACAGCACACAGTAGCCCCTGTAAGTTTACTCCAAATGTGTTCAACCAGCTGGAATGGTCGTACACAGTTTAAGTGGGTTTTTAGATCGATCCTATTTATGCTGTATTAATGTAGGATATCACTCAAGTTAATTTCAGCCATGTTCACATGTGGCAATACTGGTGTTTTATAACATTTTACATGAAATAAATCAACAAATTCAACCTCAGTGTGTGAGTAAAATCAGATTTCAACAAATAATAACCCCTGTTCCCCCTTCACCCACTTGTGGGTGGAAACTATACTGAAAGTTTTTTGCTTTTGTTATTTATGTGCATTTGTGTGTGACCCCCAGTAGTGGTAGTTGTCATTACACATTTTTTAATTACAATAACTTATCATAGGAACATAGGAATTACAATAACTTATCATAGGAACACCAAACAAAGCTCAGCACAATGTCTCACACCTCCTGCAGCAACACAGACTGGGGGAACGTCCATATAAAGAGTTGTTTCGCTGCATAATGCCAATTTGCTACTTGTTGCGCTGCCATCATGGATCCGTGCCGCTCGTGTCCTGAGGGTTAATTATATTGTATTAAACTGGCAGTAAATTAGTTTTATTGTCACTGGGGGCTGTTAATGCTGTAACTCCCCCAACAGATTTGTATTTTTCTTACATTGTACACATTTAGTGTTACTTTGGCTTTCGCATTGCAGTTTTGCAGTTTTGTCCTGTCGTTATCACCTACATGGGCTGCATCTTCTTATGTTTGACATTGATTGGTTTGTGGATGGTCATGCGTTTGGTGTCGACCTGTTGTCAATTACGCTAGAGAGAAAAAAGAAAGGTGTCCTTATTTGTTGCTACACTGCTGTTGCAGTTTTTTTGTGTTGGCATTGCTCTCTCATCCTCTTGGAAAACAAGTTCTATATTTCTTCATTTTTATTTGGTTTTCCAAGTTGATTTTTGATTTCTTTGCTGAACCAAATTACAATTAAATATTTTATATCCTCATTTTTGCTTCTCTTCCTGTTCTTTTTTCCCCAATAGCCTGCCTCAACGCCTGTATTTGGTCTGAACCGTCCAAAAAGTTTACACTGCAAATGAACCAAACCATGGTTCAGTTTAAGGCAGACCAAGACCACCTTTTCTGGTCAGTCCGACTTTTGGTCCTTTGGACCTTTCTGCTATTTTGGTTTGGACCAAACAGGATCTCTGTTACCCTCACCAGACGCAGGCCTGCTTTATAGCTCCCATTCTAAACTTAAGAAGCACACGTTGTGGCAGATCAACTACATTTGCTTTAATGGAAAAATTGTGAAAATGTGATTTCTTTAAGCTGGAAGACCATTTAAAGGAACAACCACATCAGATTGCCACTGTCTGGAGTCCGTATCATTAACTAAATGTCAGCCCACTGTCCTTTTGGTCTGGCTGCCAAATTATGACTGGCAGTGCCAATAGAAATGAGGCTGCTTGTCTCTTGTCTCTTGCTTCTCCTTGCCCATGAGCGTCTGGTAGTCATCCAAAGGCATTTCCTTTTCATCTTTTCCACTGCTCTGTGGTATTGCCTGATGTTTGCTGCGCATGGACTTCGAAAAGAGATGACTGGCACCAGAAAGTACAGCTTAAGGAACATCTAAGAGATCAAAGTAGCTGGATGGTGATTTCTCTATGGTAATTTTAGTAAGATCATACGTTTGTACTGTTTACCCTTAGTGCTTTGACATGCAGTTGAAGGGTCATGTGATGAGGAAAAGTCAGGAGCAGATACATTCTGTATCAGTGACTCTATTTTAGCTGGTGTGTCCCAAACATGGATAAAGCTTAATCAGTCTCAATGGTGGATTACTATTGGATATGATTTTTATTATAGGCCTAGGCTTTGTCTGGGTCTGGGAAACTGGCTTTAAATGTATAGGCTACTCAGATGTTCTTCTATGCAAAGTTTGAATGTGATCAGATTGTTTCAATTTTGGTGCATATAACGGTAATACATTAAATAGTGATTTTATGTATGTCAATGTGTTCGCGTAACCATTTTTTGACCTCTCCAGTTACCAGGTGTGCTGCTGATGCGATTTCCATGCAATTGAGGCATTAAAAAGAAATCTGGAACTAAACCGGTGCTCGACAGACAAGCTCACAAAATATTAACTACTTTTTACAAAAAAACAAAACAATACTGGAAAGGCTTTTTGCATTTATTCTAACGGTATTTGTGCTGGCAGAAAGACATTTACTGCTGAGATAAATGGCTTTAAACAATTTGCATAGGTGACTTCAGCACAGTACTATATGTAAATTGTCAATACACACACACATACACACCTCTCACATACTCTATATAATGGTACTACCTTGTAGAGGAGGCTTTTAGGTTTAGGGTGTCCTTTTGTCTAAATTATGTGCATTCATGCTAGTTCATGTTCGGATGCATCTCGTCGGTGGAGACGTCAAACTAACGCACATTATTATAGTGAGCTGGGATTAGATTTAAACAGTGGTGCCAGATGGAAGCAGTCTTTTGGGCATAGCTGTTGTTTCACTGTCAAACTGAATAACTTAAAAAGGCTGAAATCAGACCAGTCGGGCTGGATGCAAATTGTATCCTTCGGGGTTTGATCTTGAAGGTCATACTACAGACGGCACTGCACTACATACAAAGCATCCTGATCATCCTGGAGTTGTACAGCACGCTGACGTCTGAGGCATTTATCTTCAGGCAGTCTCCTAGTCAGCTAAACCTGGGTGTACTGCACCCTGTATCCAGAGCCATATGTGTGCATGAGGTAGCCCTTTTGAACAGGTATTATTGATGATGTTTGTGTTTAGTGCTTATTATGGATGTATGTCTGCCCAACCCAGAACTAGAGTGGTCGCACACTGAGCTTTAGCCTGAAGCTGTGTTAAATCAGCCACATAAAGTGAAGCGAAAGTGACCATAAACCTAACACTGACAGACAGGAACCCATCACCTTCTACACAATATCTGAATAAACACCCCTTTTCTATGAGCTTTCCTTGATTTTGTTTGATCAGTAGTCTCCAGACTTTGTAGTGGTTTGTAGAGATTGAGTGTGTGTCCACCCAGCTTCTTGTTGGAACATTACTGTGAAGATTTGATTACATTCAGCCATGAGAGCACTAGTGAAATCATCTACTGAGCAGGCAGAGCCCAAGTGGTTAAGGAGTTGCCCCTACAATCAACAGGTTGTGGGTTCAAATCCCAGGACTGCTAATGGCACCACTGAGCTATCCTCAAACATGGTACCATCTCTACACACTGCTCTCCAGGTGCTGTGTTCCTGGCTGCTCACTGCTTCATTTGGTGAATAGGTTAAATACAGAGAAAGAATTTCACATTGTTCACACCTGTGCTGTGTTCACGCGTGACTATTAGGGGCCGTTTTACAGAGGTTGGATGGTTAGTTCTGGATCACAAACACCACTCCACCTCATTTTAAAGGTATTAGATGGCTCACTCTACTGCTTATGCTCATGCACAGCAGCTCCCATTCCATTAGCAATGTTTTTCTTTGGAGATTATACAAGTTATATGTGCAGTTTAACGCCTGTGTCAGCTACTTTCAGTGCACTCCTCATTATCAGGAGTGTCTGGATACTTTTGGACACCAACACCAACGTGCTCTCTTTTTAGTATCCCACAATTCTGTGCTGCGACTGTACTCTGTGTGTGCGTGTGTG
>JBBPCX010000006.1:22055411-22080096 GCA_037974365.1 Hydrocynus forskahlii
TACATAGTGAACGAGTGCACTTTTTGGACACACTGCACGCTACTGTTATCCCGCTAAAGTCAAGAAGAGGAGCGAGGCAGAGGGAGGAGGGACGGAGGGAAAGTGGGGCTTCAAACGGAGATTCAGCCACACTTGCACTTTCTTTATCTCTCTCTCTCCGCGGAGGACAGTAGTACCCAGGGCTGGACTGGGACAAAAAATCGGCCTGGGCATTTTGAGCCGCGGTCCGGGACGTGTGTTTATGCAACAGAGATAAATTGCTAAGATCCGGCGCACTGTTTTAGGAACAGTTAGTAAAAACGTAACATCCCGAGTGTCCGAAATTAAATAAACGTCGCCTCCCCTTGTTCACTAGTTAGCCCCTTATATAACAAACACTATGTAGTGAACGAGTGAACAAGTGCACTTTTCGGACATAGCTCATGTATGTTTGTATGTGAGGATTTACTGTTTCTGGGTGTAATGAACAGAGTTATCAGGTGTAGAATAGACCTTATAAAACCTGAATTCTGCAAGATCACATTGCATTACAGAGCTGACAGATACACTGCTGCATATGTATGATTTCAGCATGTGAAAATTCAGGAGCTGCTGTATGTGAGGTTTTGGGAACTACCTGAAGTGAAACATGGATACAGACAAATATTCTGAGGCAGACCACTGTGAGAACTAACCAGACAGAGAGAGAGAGAGAGAGAGAGAGTGAGAGAGAATATACTTATTTACATGATATACACTTTTAAATATAAACAGGTACAGCTTGCATGTTGTGTCTTACTATATTGCAGCACCAGCAAGAACAATGACCGAAGGCTTTAAAGGTCCTGTTTTTTTCAGTTGTCTAGCCTTTTCTTTACTTTTTTAGTATTTTATCTCCCTAAAGTCCATTTGAGACAGTGAAGAATTCAAAAAGCCTGTTTTTGCAGCTTATAAGAACGAGGGAGTGAATGGTACATTTTGAAATTTTAACAATGTCTGCATATTACATCAGCCTTCAAAAACACAAGAAAAACTCCGTTTTCCATTAGATGACCTCATTAAGATGGAAGGATGCTTAGCTAAGGCCTTTGCTTTATATTGTAATATGTAAAAAAGCACTTTGCTTCAAGGATCTTCTCCATGACACTTCTAAGCCATGCACGTGTCATGTCAACAACATAACTGAATCTTTTCCAGCAGTAAAATCCTGCATTCACTTTAGCAGGAATTTCTAGAGAATCTCAGCTGTCTCACTATAATTAGTTCAAAAGGTTCATGGCGGGAGAATGAGGGGCTCATAGGGAGCGGTGTCAGAGGGCTTACTATTTCTGATGCTGGAGCTCTGAGGGAGTGGCACCTCAAAATTGAAACGTTTAACTCGGCGGTGGTGCAGCCTGACCCAGATATCATCACAGCATCTGTTCATACCTGCAGTCTCATGTTTTCTGATAGTTAGTTTCTTGTTTAGTTTTCTGCCGTTAGTGTAAAAAGACAATGAGGCAGTTGACCAATTTACACAAAACAAGCTTGTCATGAAGAAATCAGATTAAAATGACCCCCTACACATTTGGAAAGAATCAATCAAAGATGCAGTCATCTTCATCTCCCCCTCACCCAAGTTGCCTATTTACATGATCAAGTACAGAAAATGACTTTTCAGTTAACAGTTTACCAAACGTCAAAAAATAGATTCCCATTATATAACTGTATAACGGTGTGAAGCAATCCTGTGGTAATGTATATCATATACACAGTGTTAAGAACGTATATGAATAAATACCATTTTCTTACACATTTAGCCAGGATTAAAACTTGAACATCTGCAACAGAAAAACATGAAATTGTTTTATTTAATTTAAGTTAAGGTGAAGCCTTTATTTAAACGGTGGCCCTCTTATGGCTGTTTCCATTTTCTTTCCAGCCAAATGGTCCTTTGGTTATTATCAGCTACAACCAGGTGTTTTTCCTCCTCCTGCGGCTGATAATGCGTAATTCTCATATTTGTTGTGTTTCTGAAGTATTTTAGTCTCTTGTTCAGCTACTTTGTCCCTTCAACTTCACAGAGGCCAAAATCCTTACATACACTAGCTTTGAATGTAAAGGGTCCTGGTCGGATTTCTCTCTTAGCCATCTTGACCGACTTCCGTCATCATTACATTATCAGTTAGCATTTAGAAAATCCATTTTCCACGTCAGCTTCGTAGTGCATCTGTCTTTCCCCCTCCTCTGATAAATATGATACCATGTTGTGTATGTATAGCAGCAGCAGCATTCAGATGAGTGCCATCGCCTGCCTCACACTATTTACCTTAAATTACCACACAGCTCGGCCAGAATCTACATTTCCACATTGCAATGACTGGAGTGCACCAGATTTTACATGTGGGTGTTTTCTGAGTGGTTGATAATACAGGCACTCTGTTCTTTTCACGTGTGCCTCCAGAGACAACCCATTTTTTCTTTTATTTTTCACTGTTCTTGTGTAAGATACATATCTGTCTTTCAAATATATTCTTGAAGAAATGTCTCTTCCTGTCCAGTCTATTACACTGAAATGGAGACGTTTAAAGTCTGTCAGAACCAGAGTGATGCTTACTTAATCTTTAGGTCTTTGTAAGCAATCTTTTATTCTGTGGGCCAGTTCAATTTAACCAACGGGGTTATCTAGCAAAAATCTGTTTTGTGGTCAGGTTTGTGGCTCTTGCTCATCTACTGTTATTAGCAGCAGCTGGTGAAAGTATAGTGCTGGCATATAACAGGAAAACTAAGCTCTGAGTATTGAATCCCCTCGTTAAATGCAGACCAGCAGTGAACAAAGTTCTTTGAAGCAGACTGAGACCTGTGGTTCTTTGTTTTGAGTTCATGTAAACTGTAAATCTCCTCCAAAAGCACGGAGTATGCTTTCACATTTGTTTAGATGTGGCCACTAGAACGGATTGGTTGTTTTGTTTTGAGTGAAACACATAGATTTAGGCCACACTGAACAAGGAATGTGTGCACTGTTAAAAAAAAATGTAGGCGTTGGGATGTGAAACCAACTATAGTGGTGGCCTAGTGGGTAGGATACTTGCCTCTGGACCAAGAGGTCATGGGTTCCAATCCTACCTTCAGAATACCACCACTGGGCCCCTCAGCAAGACACTTGTTGCTCCAGGGGAGACTGTCCCCTGTAGTTGGAGAATGGAAGTCGCTTTGGATAGAAACGCCTGCTAAATGCTGTAAATGTGCATATAAAAAGATACACAAAAGCTCAAACTCTCATGTAGCCTTCAGCAAACATACTAGGTCTGAAAATGATCAAACAATTATATTTCTAGAAAACAGAATAGCGCAAGGTTTTTTGTACATCAGTCTTTATGAGATTTCACCCAGATTGATGTGCTGGTGTGTAATGAAGGACAGATGACAGCCCTACAAAAAATGGTAAATGAAAATCGCTAAAAATAGAAGATCTAGGCTAATTGAAAATGGTAAAAATGAGAAATTACATGCACATGCTTTTAATTCCTTCTATGTGGTTAGACTTGTTTGGCTAATAAATCATGAATCTAGTCACACAGAATAAATTATGCATGTAGTCACTTGTCCAAATCAATGGACTATTGATTAATTTCATTACCAGATTTTATGCATGTGCATGACACTTCAGCTTGATTGGCACCCTTGTCACATCTCGATGTTTTAGCGTTCCCTTGAGCTGCAGCCTTTTTTCTGACACCACTGAGAGCTGCCGATGGATACCGGCAGCACCGTACATTGCATGGCTTGCACATGCACACCTTTTGCTTGTTTAATTTGGAATGGTAAATCTACAGGTATCTGCCTAGACATGGGGTCACTTCCGTCTGAATTCTTCTTTTCAGGATAGTGATGTAGTTTAGGAGTAAAATCAATCTGTTATTTGACTTAAATGTCTATTCAGACATGAGCAGGTGAATTTGAGCAGACGTTCCATCCCTCGCTCGGCTGTGATCTGAAGAGCAGTGAGCTGTAGAGCAGGATCTTATGGTGGTGGTGCTTAGCCCTCGTCTGTGTGTCCAGCTGGTTCTTGGCTTGGTGTAAATGTGTACTTTCAGGTGAGCGGACTGTTTCATTTCCCATCTCCACAGGCGGCACAGTCAATTTCCTCTGTTGTGTACTGGACGGACTCGTAGGGCAGAGTTAAAGGAGGACAGCTGGGGCGACACTTTAGTGGGTAATTGGTTGAAGCACTTTTGCACTCAGTGAGCTGTTTCTCTAGATAGTAGCCTAAGGGAGGGGCATTTAAATCCCAGTAGAGACTGCTTATCTACCTCTGGAGCATTGGAGTAGGCGGAAAGATACAGAATAGGAAAATAATGGGAGGGAAATAAGAATTGAAAAAGCAACGTCAGTTCATGTGATTTGCTACATTTACATTTACGGCAGTTAGCTGACGCTCTTATCCAGAGTGACGTACATCAGTGCTCAAGTAGTCCACATCTGTTCCTTAAACCTGTGAAGCTGTACTTAAATCAATGTCCACTATTCAGTCAAGTCACTGCACGCTAGATACACCTAAACATCTGTGAAAGAAAAGTCAGAAGTTAAGACAAAAGTTAGAAAGGGATGGAATAAGAGTTTTTTCTTCTTTTGGGAGAAATAAGCAAGCAGAAACAGGAGGCATTGTTAGTCACCAAGTTGCTCCTTGAAGAGTTGAGTCTTCAGATGACGCTTGAAGATGCTAGAACATCAAAAAGATTAAATTGCCCATTTGCCTAACTTTTTTATGCTTTTTTTTTATTTTGCAAAACTTTTCAAAAAAGTTTCAAAGCTTTCATGCAGTCCTTAAATGGAAACTAAGCTGCAAAAACAGCCTGTTGTGAATTTGTTGTTTTTGTGATGTCACAAAATGTAACAGATTTACCCACCTTTGCAACCTATAGCAGTTCAGCCCCATCCAGTCCTACTACGACTATTTCAGCTGCGACTGCTTTTTGAAGAGTTCAGAGTACAGCGCTGCTCATTAGAGCTTTATCACTTAAAAAGGCACAGTAACAAAAGCAGCTTGTTTAATTCTGTAGAATATGAAGTAGTTGGAAATGGTATTGTAGAAATGAATTAGGACAGTTTTAATACAAAAAGTAAAATGTCATAAATGGAGCTCTATTAAAAGGATGCAAGAAAAATTTAGGATATGGACCATTTAACACTGAGGACTGTGTTCATATTGTATTGTTGGCTGCATGTATTTATGGGCACCTGTTACCTGCTGTTGCTCTCTGTATAACTGCTGATACATTACATGAACTAAATAAAACATGGACACCCTTTTTGGTTGGTTTGGCTATTTTAGTCACACCTGTAATGATGTGAAATCATACATACAGCCATGCAGACTCTGTAGACAAACACTGGATGTAAATTGGGTCATACTGAAGAGTTCAGTGACTTTCAACATAACTGTGACCCACACAAAATGCCATTCTTTTCTGTTCCAAATTGTCAAATTTTCAAATGTGTTTCCTGTAAGTGATTGAAAGTGCATCACTCACCTCTGGAAGCAACATTAGCACAAGAACTGTTCATCAGAACTTTGATTGGGTTTCTATGGCAGAGCAGCTCCACCCAAATCTTAATCTCTATTCACAATGCCTGGTGTAATGAAATCTGGCAGTTGAATTTGGGTTTGGTAATGTGAAAACTGTAAATTTTGGTAGAGAAGGAATTTCGGGTTAGTTCTGTTTTTCATGGTTTGTTCTCCTCACTTGGTTGCAGTACAGATAAATCTGTATGCTTCCAGCTTTGTGGCCACAGTCTGGAAGGGAAGGCTTTTCTTGTTTCAGCAGGACTCTGGCTCCCGTGCACAAAGTGTAGTCCATAAAGACGTGTTTTTCTGGGTCCTCAACCCATCAAATACCTTTGGAATCAATTGCAATGAAGACTGTGAGGCCTAATCACCCGTCACCACTACCTAACCACACTAATCCTCTTGTGGGTGAGTGAAAGTGAAATTCCTGCAGCCATGTTCCATCTAGTGGTTTTCCCAAAAACAGTGGTTTCTGTTCTAGTGGCTAAAGGGAGACAAACACTGTATTAATGCTCATGGTTTTAGAATAAGATGAGCACATTAAGATGTGGTAATTGAAAGTCTTCACACTGTTCGGTGTACTTTCTCGAACATCTCAAACAAATGTAATGTATTTTTGCATATTGGAATGAAGAAAGTAAGGCGCATGCAGCACGATGGCTTGGAAAAATGATATTATGAAAAGTCATGTTAACAGCAATGCCAGTTGCTTAAAGAATATTCTCTTCTGAAGCAATCTCAGTCGGGGCTGTGAGATTAATTATCGCATCATCACTAATAATACTGAACACCAGTTATGAGCGTGCTCAGACATGTCACTGAGGGCTCTGAAATTAGCAGTGCAATTAACTCGTCGTGGTTGTGTCTGTTTTGACAAGTCCTTTCACAGGTTCAGACTGAGTCCACTGGGTCTGTGAGAGGAAGTGGTGTGTTACTGTGTTCTGACAATCTTCAGGTAGTGGCTAATATCTCACTTAAAAAAAAAACCAAAAAAAAACATAAAGCCACAAGAACATGGTAATTACTTAACAAAGTACATGATATAGGCTTTCAGAACCATGTCATACACACACAACATTTAAACGAAAAAGTATCAAAATACCAACTAGTTCTGTTATTTCAGGTGAAGAAGCTTTAGTCGTTCTCAGTCACTGAGTCTTTTCTATCTAAAACAGCTTTTCTTCTTTTGTACTGATAATACACTGTAGTCTGAGGGGATTTTCAGTTGGATGAAAGTGTTTGTAATGGATAAAACCTGTTATCCTCAAAGAGGTTTGTATTGGAAACTCAACTGGGCAGTCGTTTATCCACACATTTGAACACCTTTGTCTCAAGACTCACATCTGTCATTCACCTGCTGGGGTTCCTGAGGAAGAGGTACTGACCATTAGTCCAGCTGCCTAATTAAAATAAATACCAGAACTTACACCTCAGTCTTCGCTGTTGTTCCTGCACTCATACAGCCACTTTTATGCCAAATAAAAAAATGACAAGATGCAAGATGTTGTGATACTTCAAAAATGCTCGGAAATGTCATGTGGCCCAGAACACCTCACAGAACTCAATAAATCACCTCTCTGAACCTCTCACACTTTACACTATATGTAGCACATCTGCAGCAAGTCTCCCCATTCATAGGCTCACGGCAGGCGTTTTACAGGCAGAAAACAGAGTTAGCAAAGTTTTTGTCAGCACAGCACTAATTTGTGATACCAAATACATATCATTCAAACGTGCAATTTCAGACTTTCTTCGGTTTATGATTTCTTTTTTGGATTTCTCCTGTTTTTTTGTCATCACCAGTTCCATGCACTAGCTAGGACTCCCCATCACACAAGACCACCAACACTGGGCGGGTGAATGCTACCATGTGTTTCCACATAGTCACATATAGTCAGTCACCACACTTTTTAAAAAATTGACTCTTACATGGCATCACTGGACAGCGTAACACACTTGGAGGAGAACGGTGACCGCCAATTATGATCTGTCAGTGTGGGGGAGAGGGGTGGCACCCACCCAGAGACAGCAAGGCCAACAGTGCTTTCCAGGACTCCTGGCCACAGATGACTGCGGTCCCACTGGCAATCAGACTTGTGGTCTCTACATAATGGGGCCAGTGCTTAGACAGTTGTGTCATTAGAGAGCCCCAAATGTAACATTTCTAAGCATCTGGAAACACTGTAAGACACAGATAACAGTTGGGCTTGGTTTGCAATATAAATTGTTTATTGAAACATGTTTTACCCAACCTGTGACAGAAAAGTCATTTTCAAAAAAATGAATGTGGAAAAAAACGTTGTACCCACAAAATGGTAATTTTTCTAAATATTTTTCTCTCCTTACATAAAAAAACACCCACAAAGATGTCTGCCTGAAATTTTTCTATTATTCACAGAAGCATTTATGCAGAAAAGTCAGAATTTATTAATGGCATCTTTATTTGATCATTCGTGTTTGACACTTGACTCTGTTACTGTAAGCAAGAGCAGCAGGAGAATTTGAAATAAGACTGGGGGATGTGATCAGATTTCAGTGATGACTGACATGTGCCCTGATGCCGATGTATGACACCTGATAACGTCTCACTCTGCATGGGGGAAGATAACTAACACAGACTGGTATTTTTGTATGGAAAAGCTCTTCCTGGAGCACATTTCTGTTCAAATGAAAAATGACCAGCTACCTCGCTTTAACCCACTATAAAAACTATTCAGCTTTTGAAAGTTTGTTTCTTTTCCATCTGATCAATTTTGCGTTCAAGCTTCTTAAAAATAAGCGCAGGCAAGTTTATGAAACGTCAAATACTGTCTTTTAAAATGCTGAAGCTTAAGTTTGCAAAACAGATATCACCTTGCTGCCGTTTTACACTTAATGGAGCCCGTTAAGCAGTCCAGATTCATCCTGTCGTTCAGTTGCTTAGCCACGAGCATAAATCATGCGAGTAAAGGAAAAAGCCATAGTTGTAAACGAACGCCATCTAACAGTAGCCTGCACATGGTTAAGCCACCTCAGTTTAAAGGAGTACTGCGTGGTAGGTTGGCAGCATTATCACTTATCATGATTTCAAATATCAAATATTTTAGTTCATTTGAAATATCGGCCAGCCCCATTTGAAATAGTCATTATCATCTTGCAAACTGCAAAATAATCGTTGCTGATTTATGGATGGTAGTTTGTAATGATTAAAGGGGGGAAAAATCAACACGCATGGATGCAGTCTGTTTGGTCTGGGAACTCCACTTGAGGCACTTGTCCGCGGAAGGTCAGCATGGGGGATGGGTCAGTGTGTCCATGTTTTCGACAGCTGCCCGCTCTTAGCTATGGGGCAAGCTGTCATACTGGCGGGCTCAGCGTGGCCAAATGAGTGTGTAACACACTCTCACGCCGCCCCCGCCCTTTTCTACCCAGCTGTTCTGGCTGAGCTGGGTAAGCCTGCATGCTGGCATCCTCTCTAATTATAGTCCCCTGTCCAGGAGTGTCGAGAAGCACAGTGCTTGCAGCCAGGCCTTTTCTTCTGCGACTTACAGCAGCTGTGATCCTGCAGCAGCTATACATCAGCATTCCCCGCAGTTCCCAGCCACACATTCATCGCCGACGGAGTTCATGCGCAGAAGAAGATAACATTCTACTGCCAAGCACATGCAGTTGCACTGAGCGTTCATTTTCTTCTGAGCGCTATTTGCTCTGTGGTCTCAACCCTGAGACTGTGGTCTCTGTCTATAAAGCCAGAGCTTCAGTCCCTTAGCCTGCTTAATTCACATAGTCCCTAATTTAAAGTCCCTGAGATTGGCTACACATGTTCAGAACAGTCCAGCTGAGACATGATTTATAGACGCATTTAACAAATGCCAGACTGTCACGCAGAAAGTGACATGATTGAGGTACCTCATACACCCTAATTATTGATGATATGTCAGAAGGTCCATAATGAAAAATAAACTAAGCGTAGACTGAAAAAAGTAATGCACTAAATTTACATCATTGCTGCCTCCAGTTGTGTGGAACTCTCTGGGCACCACCTGACAGTTTGCACATTTTATTAAAAATTTTTATTAAAATAAAATAAGATTTCCTCACAGAGAATAATAAATAAAATTACAATAAAGGCTATTTCAAATGTTTGATCTTTTGTTTTTTGAAGTAGGTTGATTTTGATGTACTATGTTTTGGATCATTGTCTGGGTGGCCAAGCTCTTTTCTTTTTCAGTTTCTTCACTGACTGGGACATTAGCGTCCAAGATTTGTTGATATAAGTACAAACCCTTTTTCCCTGTATTCCCATAAGGCTTGCTGTACCACTGGCTGCCATGTAACTGTAAAGCATAATAAATCCACCCTCATACTTAACAGCTGGCCAGGTGTTCTTTTATTTGCATGTTTATCTTGTTTTCCCTTACAGATACATTTGGTGATTATAGACAAAATAGCACTCTTTGTGTAATTAGATCACTACAAACAATTTACAAATGCCTCGTATACTTCAGACATTGACTTAATTGCTAATGTAGCTGGATGTAGCTGCAACCTGTGCAAGCTAAATCACACTGTAGGTCATTAAAGTCATTTTGGGGTTTTACAATACCTACCTGACCAATACCTACCTCTGGTCTTCCAGAGTTTGCCTTGTCTTCAGCTAGAGGAAGGTGACACCTAGTGGTTATTGTGATATACAGTCCCCCCCCCACTTTTCGTGGGGGTTACGATCCAAGAACACCCGTGTATAGTGAAAAAATGTGGTGTTGTGATGTGGTAAATAAATGCCTAAAAATGTAAACCCTAAATATGTCCTCAAATATGCTCCCAAAACAAGTGAATGTCATTTTAAACTCACAGGGGAAATTCTGGTCTGCAGCTGCCACACATGTGTCACAGGGCAGCAGCCAGTCAGCAGCAAGGAGAAATAAATAACGTTCTCGGATTGGCTACTTTCAAACCTCCTGCCTCTGAGTACAGCGGTATTTCACCATCCCAAGACGCCTTTCTTTGTGTTCTCTCATCAGTAACAAAACATTTATAGTTATTGTTTATATAGAAATGTAGCTGAATTTACGATAATATTTATGTTCTAAAATCAGTACATTTTATTTTTCTTAATAATTTAGCACTAAAATGCATCAAAAATGATAAATTGCCACGATAAAAGCTGTGACGTCGGGGCCTCGTCCGCCACGCCCCCTCGTCCTCGTGCTGGATTATGTTTGAGTGCAGTGCTTAGCAACCCAGCAGGTGGATGCGGAGAATATCTGTAGCTTCCACGTTAGTGTGGGGTTTCAGCGAAAAATGATTAGTTCTGTTCTCAGAAAAAATCCGCGTTTGACTGATACTGCGACTGCTGACCCGTGTTAAAGTGGGGGGGTTTACTGTACAGTATGCTTTTCTGTGCTTTAACATGCAGTTTTGTGTGTGATTTTGCTGTTTAAATCTATGACTGATGAACTTTGTTCTCCCACACTGCATAATTGTGAAATGTCACTTTAAATAAGTCACCAAACAGGATTGATTTTGATTTATCTTTAAGCATGAACCACTGCAGGCTTATTTTCACTTCACCTCAAGCTCGCACAAAGTGTCCTTCCTGTGGAGGTGGAGCCCTTTTAGTTTGGTCATGCAGAACAAATGGAAATACGAATTTAGGCCGTGGAGTATCTGGCCTGTTGCAATATTTATGTTTCCTCTCTACAGAGATACTGTGCGAGGTCTAAACTGGCCCTTTTAGCTGGTGGCCCCCTGCTGTCCTGCCAAACCCAATTTCCGAGCGTGTGCTGAAATGTTCCAAAGCCTCTGCTTTGAGTTAATTGAGTTGATTGATCTGTAGGCTTTGAGAGGTATTTTGGACTGTCAAACTTAAGACCTGTTGTATTTGGAAGAGTATAAATGAGGGCTAACTTACAGTGTGGATACTTTGTGTATATTCAAATCTTTTGAGTTTTGCAGTTGAAAAAGCAAAATAGTGTTTGAGAGTTTGGAGCATGTTTTCAACATGAGAGGAGACTGTGTGACTGTAGGGGGAGAGGACTCTGGGCTAAGCTAGAAGGTTAGACCTCCTGTTATGAACAGAGGTAGGACTGAGTGATGCGGTGGTGATTGAGTCCAAGGTATGGAAGGCAATTTGTTGGAACTTTGATTGAAAGGAGAGAGACTTTGGGCTTGGTCCTCCTTCCAAATATCAGTTATTTTATAGTTCTGTTTTGTGTCAGTTGTGCCTTGTGTAGTTATTCACAAGAAGACTCTTGGACAAGACATTTGTGTTTAGGTGTAGCTATGATTGTTGAATACTGACAGAGAGGCTGGTCCCAGTTCGAATCAAATTCCAATGTCCGTTTCTCCAGGACAATGTTGTTCTAGGGCTGATTTAATAAGTGTCTTGTTTACAGGCTATAAATTGCTTCTTGTTAAAATAATAACAGCTACAGCTTACAGTCTTAAGTCTGTTGGCTACCGTTACTGTATCCTGTTATCATGCTATTAATAACAATAATAACATTTAAAAAGTTAAACAATAAACTTTAACGTAACTTTCTTGTTTCATCATGGAAGGTATTTTGTGAAATGGACATCAGTCTCTTGTTGGTGTTTGCGTGTGTTACGTTGCAGCGTGGCCATATCTAAACTGTGATATCACTTGTTATCTGAGACGGTTTCTATTACTAGCATGTCAGCGGTACCCACATTGCCGCAGACATCTAGACAGCACTAGAGTAGCACATTACTTTCATCCTGTGGTTATAAGCCTGAGTAAAACGCCTTTCCATTGGGTTGATTGAGTGATTTTGTTTTACTCAGGGCTTGAGTAAAACAGGGCTTGTTTAGACTTTAATAAACTGGATCCAGATCTGACACTGAACAGACTGTCTGCAGCACCTGTTTGGGTGGGTCTCTTTACTCATTCATATATGGAATACATTTCACATTTATGATCGCCAAGATCATCCCTCAACCGATTTTAATTATGCTGAGCCAAACAGCTGGCTCGTGACCCTGATTTAGCAACTGTTCAGAGCCCATGATCCACAAATAGTCAAAATAGTTTGACATAGTATTTAAACATTGTTAAGGGCTCCAAAATATTCACTTAACTCCTGAGGTCATTCTTTCTATATATGTAAACTAAGCTTCGAAACAACCTTATTTATCGATCTGTCTGTCTGTCTCTGTCTATCTGTCTATCCATACATGCATAAATAGATAGACACATCAGAAAGATCAGCAAATTTACCTAATCAGCCTGCCGCTGTTCAGCCCCATCCAGTCGCACTGAAGTTATAAGAAGTGTTGTTGCTGAAAGGAACCAGGACTGTTTGAGTTGAAAATTAACATGTGAAAATGAATTATGGCTTTCTGGTTCAGAATCCCATACAAATATCATAAGGAGATCTGAAGGGGGAAAGAGTCGAATACAAAAAAAGTATAGATTATGGGCCCTTTAAGAAACTTGTTAATGCATTAGTTAACCCTGAGATTTGATGTTATGGGAAAACCTTTTTTTACGTCACCACTTACACAAACTAATTTAACAATTTAACTTGCACAAACAAATCCTTTCTGAGGAGCCTTTTGGACCTTCTCCAAAGTTCACCTGGTTTCTGCACAGTCCATTTGCTTTAATGGCACTTCCCACTGTAGCTGCTCTATGTGTCATGTTAATTCTGAAGTATGTTTTACAAATCTAACTCTCATTGATTCTGCATCCAGCGCCACTTGGAGATGAGTTCCCCTGTGTACTCATAAGTCCCGCAGTGGCGCAAGTTATTTTTATCCTCCTCTGCAAATATAAAAGAGTGATTCAGGGAGAGGAAGAGGAAACACAGCTGTTGGCTTCCTGTTCATTCCGTTTGATGCAGTGTCAAAATGTGATGAAGCGATTGTCTTTGCCAGGCCGGAGCTTTAATCTTTCCCCATCAATCTCTCGAGATCTTTCTCTGTCTTTCCATCACTCCCCCCAACTCTGTTTGATCTTGATCATGCTGTCACTGTGCTTTGGTTAATTTCAGCGTTCTGTCACACCGTTTACTTCGTGCGCACTGTTCATATCCTTGGCAGGTTCGTTTTACCCTGGTGTTACATGAAACTGTCTTTTTCTGTGACTCATTACATGGAATTAAAAGTGTGACAGCCATTAATGCTGGATTAACATCACTATGAACCACTGCATGTGTTACAGCCTGTATTTCTAGTTGTTATTATTATTTGCCAAATAAAGCACGATGAAGTGAAGCCACCATTGTGTCATACGTGATCACAGCACACAGCGTGAACAGCACCAAATTCTTCTCTGTATTTAACTCATTCACCAAGTGAAGCAGCAGGCAGCCAGGAACACAGCGGCCGGGGAGCAGGGAGTGGGGACGGTACCTTGCTCAAGGGAACCTCAGAGGTGCCACTAGCAGTCTTGAGATTTGAACCCACAACCTGATCTATTGAACATCCTAACCACTAGACCACCAGCTGCCCCAATGTGTGTCTATTAACTAAATTACCCAGTGGGATGTCGTCTTCGTGGTGGCTTACTGTATCACGGCATGTAAACTACTAAATCTAACGAGAGAGTAGACCAGTGTACAATCAAATTTCATACTGGGGAAACATTGAATTGTTTCATATTGGGGGAAGAAAAACAACAAAATTTAATAGTACATTGCATTCAGTTAAAAATCAAGAAAATGTTATTTGAGCTGGGATGCCTAAACTTTTGTTAATTGCAAAATAGAATTATTTGTCTTAAGCTTATGCTGATATTGTAATTAGAGATGTCTCCATCCAGTTTTTTTAATTGTAAGTACCTTGACATTGAGCCGGGATTGTCTTTAGTGAGTGAAAAATGTTTAAAAGAATTAGGGGAAAAAACCATAAAGATTCATTTTGTGAGTGACCTGGTTTATGTTGAGCTATCTTTAATTAAGGAAAACAAGCCACGTGTGATTAGATTTATATAACCCGAAATGCACAGTAAACAAACGTGGTTTATGAAAATGAACAGAAATAGAGCCGTTTAACAGGTTACGAGGCAGATGGCAGATATAATATATAGGGTGTCCTCGAGTTACGCCACAGATCAGTTCCTTTGATTTTGGTGTAAGTCAAAACACACCCTAGCTTGAGTCACTTACCGATCCTAACACAGTTGTAAAATCAACTAAGCCACAAAATAAGGAAGAGGAAAACTCCCTCACTCATACGCCGTGTTACTGCATATTCTTCCGCCTTGCACAACCAAACTAGTTTGCCCACGTAGTCCGTAAGTACGGGGCTAATGTTGTAAGTGGGAGAAGGAGCGGGAGTGAGCGTCGTAAACTTGAAACATCGTATGTCAAGGCTGTTATCAATCGAGGACCCCCTGTACTGTGTTTAGATCTCTTTTTCCCCCACCCAAAAATAAAAAGATCAGGAATGGATGCAGGGATGGATAAAGAATTGAACTGACAAGCAGAATCGATAATTGCATTGGTATCAGTAACATTTTATCAATTCTCATCCCTAGTTCGAACACAATCGCAGTGCTGGGATTGCAGATACTTTCATTTTCCCATTTAAAATGCTAAGAAAATTGAATTCTGCTAAAAAAAACCTGGATCTGATTCTGTATCAGCCATAAAATTACATGAGCAGTCGATTATATGAGTGTATTAATTTTCTTCGTGGTCTTAATTTTCTTGATCAGCAGTTGGTGAATGGATATGAAATGTGTTTATATGCTGTGTGGATGCATTAGTGTAAGCACTAATTTAACTGTGGGAGTGTTATCCTCTTATAAACGAGGAGATAATTACACAGCATTGCAGGAGTACTATAGTGCGGAACAGTTGGACTGTTTAAATGTATTCCATGTACTGAAAATTGAACAGATTACTTTTTCTCTTGTTGCTTTTCTTTTTTCCAACCACAGTAATTCTCAGCTTTGTGGCGTCTGGAACTAGTTACAGAAAGGCATGAAGAAAAATTCTTCACATATTGTCTACAGTATTTACTACTTACGTTTTTTTTGTGTGGGTTTTTAAGACATTTAGTCAAAAATTTGATTAAATAAGAAAAAAATATATTTTTTATGTATTTATTTAATAGTGTTTTATTTTAGCAATATGGTAATGTGTTCATTTGTAAAATTATTAACAACCATTATTATTATTGGCAACAATAAGTGAATTCTGTCAGAAGTGTATCTTACAATTTTTTATCAATACCACATTCGTGTTTGTAAGCAGAAAAGACATCATTTTTTTTTTTTTTTTGTATTTGCATTTAATTAAAAGCTACTGTTTAATATACAATCCAAAACTTTGGTTGAAACAAACTGAAAAATATAGTGAAGACTCAAACCTCTTGATGCAGTCTGTTATTGTTATTAATTATGTAAATGTGTATTGCAAAAAAATGGGATACCTTGAAGCGTTAAAACTCTCTTTGTGAACTTTAATACTGATCAAACTGACCAAAACTTTCTGGGAGGAGGATAAAGACGTGAAAGCAATTTTTATGATGGACATTACTGTCCACATGTGGTTGCCAAGGACATCGGGTCCATTAGGCTGCTCCCAATCATGTACTGATACTGGTGATGTGAGGTGGAGCTTTTTACAGTGCTGTCTCTGCTGAGGCTGTAACACAGTCAGGCCTGAGTGTGACCTGCTTCAGATGAGGCCCAGAGAGACACAAAAAGAGTGAGAATCATTAAGAGCATGAGAGTATGTGTTCTCTACACCTCCACTTTTACCCAAACAAGATCAACAAGCAAGAAAACTGGTTAATGCAGTGGAAATCGTGGAAAAGTTGGGGGTGGGCTTTGAGAACCTGAACATGAAGTTTGAACCAAACACATTTTTTTATTTATAGTATTTTTTTCCTTTTACATACTATATTGATCCCGGATAAAATTGCTACAGTTCTCTGAATTTAACCCATTTAACCCACCGGTGGGCTGCTGTCAGTGGCTCCGGGGGAGCAGAGTGTGGGGACGATACCTTGCTCAAGGGTACCTCAGTGGTGAGACTGGCAATGCTGGGATTCGAACCCACAGCCTTCAAATTGCAGGCATAACTCCCCAACCATCAGGCCACCAGTTGAACCCATCCATATCCGATTGATACCTGTTTTTCTCAGATTCCTTAAACGATTGCTTTCTGTGCTGCTTGAGAAATGCTGTAATCATAAAGTAATGAAGCCCATTTATGAGATGATGGAGAGTTCTTGGTAAACAATGACTAACCAATGAACACAAATTACAGTGAAGCCCAGCTGAGCCCAGAGCCATCTCAGCACTCGGGCCATGCAATACATCAAATTTACTCACAAAACACTTGTGCCCACTCAGTAGAGTCACCTATTTCAGCCTCATCCTAGGGCTTCAGAACATCGCTTATCCAAAAAAATAATAATAATAGATGGCTCCTATTCCTCTATATAATCTAAGCTGTTCACCTCACACTGTGACTCCATATTCAGCTGTGTTGTTTAACAATCTGCAGAGGGCTTAACACTGATAAAAGCTCAAAGACATTCTGTAATTTGCTGCAAAATTGATATTTATGACCACAGGATGTGATCATTGTAATTAGAGCTGTGCAAAATGACAATATTTGCATCATAGTGTGTCCCAATGTGCTTTTCCATCACCAGTACTGAAAGAACACTGACCAACTGCATGTTTAATTTCAAACAGCATAATTAGTCGTGTTTAATTGGATTTAGTACACAATGCAGTCTGTGAAACATTGAGTAAAAATCAGTTCTGCTCACCGTGACAGTATTTTTTAAAACCTATTGAGATTATAATTTTGCCATGTCCAATAAATAATAATCACCAAACAGCCCCTTGCGTATATATTACCTTCATATGACTTGAGCTTTCTGTGAAAATGTGATTTATTGATTGTTGAATGACATTCAGTATTGATTTATGAATCTGAAATAGCCCATAGGCTAGCAGCCATACTTTCTTAATTTAATAGTCACCTGTTAAAACACAATTGCTGAGGGTACGCCCTGCAGATGTTGGCTATTTATAGAGTAAATGATTATTATTTGTTTGTCCTCTTTTAGATGCTGCAGTGGTTTGTGATTTATGCTGTTTGTAGGTCCTGCAGGGTGAAATGTCTGAGGGTGTTTTCAAACCTTTTTTTTTCTGTTTCATCCTTTAAAGCAGAGATCCCCAACCACCAGGCCATAGACCGGTACCGGGCCACAAGTCATTTGGGAGTGGGTCGCACAGAAAGAATAAAAATATGTAATTGATGATCAGAGTCGCGTGAAGAAGGTCCTGGGTTCGACTCCCGGGTTGGGCGCAGGGTCTTTCTGTGTGGAGTTTGCATGTTCTCCCCCATTAGGGAGAGGTCAATTAATTGCCCCTAGGTGTGACTGTGACTGTGAGTGTGAATGGTTGTCTGTCTCTGTATGTGGCCCTGCGAAGTGCTGGTGACTATCCAGGGTGTACCCCGCCTTCACCCATTGCGGCTGGGATAGGCTCCAGCCCCCCATCCCCCACCCTCCCAACCCCGAATGTGGGACAAAGGGGTAGAAATAGATGGATGGATGATTCGTGGCACAAAAAAGATTGGGGTCCGCTGCTTTAAAGCAAACTCAGATCGATTAGTCAGCGTTTTTTGTGCATATGTGAACATGGCAAGCGAACTCCTTTGAAACGAACTGAACTGAGACCACACGCTTCAGTTAACTTGCGCGTTATGAACACAAAGCGCTCCTGGTGTGCTTGAACAATTTTTGCCCTCTAGCCTTGCCATAGACTGATCACATGGTACAGCCCCGGGAAACGAGGAGAAACTAGTAGCGTCAGATGTTACCTGTCTCTGTTTCAGTCTCCTATGACTATATGACTCCTTCAGACTATATGTAAAAAAAACACCTGCATTGTAGTGTGGATGGGAGTGCATTTGTATGTTTTAGACTCACTGTAAGTTTAATCTCTTAAAATGCAGCTCATTGAGTGTTAGGGCATGGCCACCTATCAATTTCCACAATTTTCTTTCTCCTGCTTCTGTATATTCAGGTTCTTCAGGCATTGAGCCTCCCCTCATCCACTCTGACAGCTTGCATTTGAGAGGAGCTCGGAGCTCCCCTGAGTAACTGAAGTGTGCACGTTCTTGTGTATGTAGTAAAAGGTTGATGCAGATCTTGAAATATATAGAAAACATGGTATATTCTGAAACACTTAAATGACTAGCAAGTAGCTGTAGTGATTCTGAAGGTATTTGGGTAATTATGGGCAATTTTCGCCAGCATATCAACATAGGAGATCAGTTTGTGGGTTGCTAAGAAGTCAGGCCAAGCACAGCTGGCTCCCAGCTGACTCACTGGATGAACCAGAGACCACTCTCTGGTCTTATATGCTGGCAAATATTATTCACTCTATAGTAGAAGAGTGAGACTTTTCTCTGATGTTGATGAGCCAGCTAGCCAGGTTTTGTTGTCGTCAGTGCTGATGTTCAGCATCTCTGTTGATTACAGTGATAATCCAAATATTTTGGTTATGGTAATAGTGTGTTTGTTTTTAGAGGTAAATAGTAAAAGGGGCATAAAGGTAACATATATGCCTTCACACAATTAAATATGTCACAAGATGTATATAAAGGTGTAAATCATAACTACCAACATACAAGGGACCTTCAAAAAGTTCCCGCACGTTTTTGAAGTCTATTGATAGAATATCAAATATTAAGGACATTGCTTTTCTATATAGTCACCTTAGCTGCGATGCTATTTTCCCAGTATCATACCAACTTTTTAATGCCATCACCAGTGCCCTCACCAGTGCCACTGATGCACCGCTGCTTTCACATTATCATCACGTGAAAATCTTAAAGCTTCTTTGAGCCAAAAAGGTGGAAATCATGTGGCGCTAAATGGTGCTAAACTCTCAGACACGCCCAATTACTACTCTTCCAGCCGATTCCAATGAAAATATAAAAGTGTGGAATGTCCCTTGTGGATTCATTCATGGGATCCTGCTGGTGTGGGTTTTGCTTTTTCTGTTATTCACACAAGTCATGGAGGGCTAATATCGCCCCCTGCCGACCTGTGTATAATTCAAACTGAAAACTATTTAGTAAGCTATTATCAATTTTTTTTTCTTTCCTTCTTTCTAACAGCACTAAATACTTTTAGGTTTGTTTTGTTTTTAGGTTGTAAATGATTCATATAAGCTTTAACTAGTGGACAGTAGGAATGTCACAATTATAGATTTTGATGGCACGATTGCCGTCTGGGAAATAGTCACAGTTTCAACGATTATCATGATTATTTTGTATGTATTAATTTCACAATGTAGACAATCACATTCTTTAGAGGTTTTGACCTTTTATTTACTGCTGTCTTTTAAAAAAAAAAAGACACAAAACCATAAACAAATAATCCAGTGCATAATTGTAATATAAACAAATGGATTCTGCCATTTGAAACATAAATAATAAAAATTAAAAAATAAAGTATATTTCTTTAGAATTAAATGTAAGCTCACTTATTAGCTAATTTCCCTTTAATCGCTTCTTTGGTCGAAATAAAGCGTATTCAGTTTTTTCCTCCCCCCATTGTTTAGTGCAGGCAAGCGAGCCGTCATTCGCTGATTTCACCGCCGGTGGAACGTTTTTGTTCTGTGCGAGTCCCGCCAGTCTGTTGATAGCGGAGTCATAATCTACGTTTTTAAGAGCACCAACAGAAACATGGTGTTGAGGAGCCTTTACGACTGATTAACCGTTCCGTTTTAAATAGCGGTTAACTGCGCCATCCCTAGTGGACTTTTATCTCATCTTTTTCACTTCTTCCAGGCATCTGTGACAAAACTGGAGAACTACTCAGCAGCATTAGCCTTTTCACATCATTTAAATTAATATGAATAAATCTGACATTAACACATGGTAATTTTATGCAAATGGCAGACTTGATCTTTGGCCTCAGCCTGAATGCCTCTTGTTTCTTGGGGAGAAGGTTTCTTGATTGGTCTTAAACTTGTTTCTCAGCCAAACGCTCTTCACCAGGGATTAATTCATTATAAACTGCCTCTTTAAGCAAGGGTACCCAACTCGATCCGATAAAGCTGCTGTTTCAGCACAGCACCAACTGATTACACTAATGAGCCCGCTTTATTAATGTAGAAAGGACCCTAATTAGTGAAATGAAGGGTTCTGGTGTGTGACTGGAACAAATAGATGTAAATATCTGAGTTCTCATGGTCTCTCTTGAGTCAGGCATCTACAATTCTCTTTCAGCTGTTCAGCATATGTGCATTAAAAAGCACTTGCCTTGTTCTGAATTATTCAAACCCAAGTCATTCAAATGTAAAGTCCTGACCTGCTTTAGTATTTAAATGTGAAGACTTATGTCCTCAGAGGAGAAAGCCTGTAAGGAATGTGTGATTCATTAGCTTCTCTACTGGTTATCATCTAACCTTGTCATGCTTTCCCTCCCAAAAGCTTAATATTTCTGGGTGTTTTTAAAGGAGTAGACTACAAAGTGTTCTTAGGCTGTTAAAGTCCCGTTAAAACAACTTTTAGTCAGAAATTGTAGGTGCAGGAAAATCAATAGATTAATGTGAATCTTTCCTTGCCTCCGTGCATGTTGGCTTGACTAGCTCTGTTTTGGCTTGGCAAATAGATTGAGTCTGCACGTTCTGAGGTTTGTGAAAATATGTCCTGATCACTTTTTTTTTTTTTGGTAAACATTTTGGTTGGAGAAAACCTGTGAGTGCTTAAGAGGGTTCTAAACAGAGCCCCAAAGGGTACTAGGGCTGCACAATACATCATGTGTTAATCATTATTTTGATACTGGCCTTTGCAGTGCTGATATCTCAGAAAGCTACAATATGCAATATTGTATAACCAATCACAGTGTTTTTTACTGTGTTCTTTGAGCCTCCTGACCAATCACAGTTCCAGAATAACTTATTGTGTTTTTATGCATCAGTGGATTCATGTAATCCAACAAAACTGAAATATTTTGGTCCAAATGATGCAGTAATAATGACTCTGATCACACCATCATCACCAGCTTTACTTCACACCTCTCAAAGCTTGCTACGAGCTCACTCTGACTGACTCTGTTTTGATGAACTTACACTTATGTTTGATGAAATAATTTAACCGATTAGGAATAGGGGTGTCCAAATCTTTCATTAAAGTGTGCATATCTCAATGAGCAGCACATGTCTTTACGTTTTACAGTAATGTAATTCATTTGCATGCAAATCTTATGCTTGATTTAACCAATAAAGCCTGAAGGAGAAGAGTGCCTGTTAGCATCCTTGTGAAAATCACATATGCAGACATGTAGAAATTAATTTTACCTGTGCTCCAAAAAGGTCATTTCGCAGCTGTCTCAAAATTACCTGCAAGGAAAGAAAATAACATGTTAATTATATACTCATGGAAAACCTCTAGACAAAGAACAGGCTACCATGTGTGAAGTGAAAAAAGGGATTTAGCCAATTTAGATATGCCATGAAATAGAGGGATTAAAGGCAGTCCAGCTTGCATGGGCAGGAGGCTTGTTTTTATGAGGACCAAAGACCTGTATGAGAAGGCAGCAGCAGCTACAGGAGGTCAAATTCTAGTCTGTTTGATCCTGATGAAAGGAAAAGTTAAATTGGCAAGCTTTGTCTTTTGCCCCTTTCCAGTTGGGTTGAACCTTTATTTTGTGAAAAGCCACATAGAGCTTTGTATAGTTGTGTATTTGCTGTCAGTGTTTTGTTTGTCTGTTTACTCAGCTTTATGGACTTAAACAATTGTTTGCTTTGTCAAATTTTTGGATAAGAAAATAGCTGTTGCGACTTGGTGTCTTTGCTTTCTTAACAACATGCCTTTACCACTATGACAACATACAGTTACTCTTACAGTGATCTTGTCACATTCATGTCATATGATTTTCAAAATATCACAAAGTCTGATCTCCAGTCCATATAGTTCTGTGGATGATATGTGTGATTAATGGCGTATACTACATGGGACTATGTTGGGTCTGTCTGAGAACTCCACTGAATTAATAGCAGTGACTGAGGTCAGAGTGTGTATTTTGATTTTGTATACATTAATGTATAGGAGTGTGGGCCTGTATCTCATTTAGAGTCTACGTCACCAAGCTGGTCTCTGTTACAAATGTCCAGAAAATGTCTTTGCATTTACCGTAAGGTTACTCACACATAATTGTTGTTTCGTCATTACAGTGTGAATTGCCATGACGACAGAGCCGAGTTCAGAGTCAGAAGCCAAGCCGGAGCAGCAGGGGGCCGGCGCGGCTCCGCCCCACACGGCCCCGCCCCTCGACGACCAGCTTCCGCCTGCAGCCGCCCACAGCACGCCAGTTAGAAAAGAACAGGTAGAATTGTGTTCTGTAACAGCTTAGCATGCCTGTTTCATGTTCACAGTACCGGCTCTGCATTTGATATGAGGCCGCCCAGAGCGTGGCCTGAAATATATTTCACACATTTTTGATTATCTGAAGCCAAAAGAAAAACAGAGTGTGATTTGATGTTCATTGTTTCTTGAAGCTCATTGAAACTGGTAGTCATGCTGTAGGAAGTGTGCATTGTCATCATTCAGTTGATGCCACATCAATGTACATGAGTGACAGAGAGCCTTTTTATTAATGGTCCAGGTATGTAAGTGGTGGAACCCTGATGTTTATGACTTGAATTTGATCAAAAGTTATTGTTCTCTTGTTTTGACACGTTTCTTATTTGCTGACGTTCAAACAAACTGATACTTCAGAAAGGCGGACTTGAACCTGTCAATATAAAAAATGGATAAAATGCTAATGCATTTCTTTATGTAAGCCTGTTAATATGTGTGTGATTACATTTAGCTTATAAGGCTAAACCACTTGTAACTCTTGTCTGTGTAATGCCTTAACGTCTCTCTAAGGGTTAACGAGTATCAGAGTGGAGGGATGTTTCATACTCATTACGGGCACCAGGTCTGCGTCTGTTCAGTCTACGCAGTGTCTGAGAGGTTTGGAAGATTGAGACATTTTCTTTGTCTGCTCTCTGGTGACTAGAACGGGGCGAGAGAGGCGGGAAGTGTCCCACAGGGGAAACCAGAACAGCAGGTGGCTGAGGACGATCTCACCTCCCACAGATCCTCCTCCAGCAAGCTCTCCAGGTCTCCAGTCAAGGTGACCAAGAAGCCCAAAAACATGCAGTGCAAAGTCACACTCCTGGACGGCTCGGACTACACCTGCGTGGTGGAGGTGAGAGGAGCTTCCTGTATGCCGTTATTTCTTGATTATGCACCACAGATAAAAATGTTTCAAGTAATGTTTACTGTCTTAGAAAAGGGTAAGCTTTCTTCTGTGCTTCTATTCATCAAACAATGTCTCTGTTCTCTTTAGAGCATCACTACTTCTTTCTCTTATAGTGAGCAAGCTACAGTGTTTTTCCAGTAAAAATGGAGATATTGTTCTCATTAACAAGCTCCAATTTGTCCATGTGGAGTATTTTCTTACATCATCAAAGCACTGCTTAACGCCGCAGGAATAAAGACGGAGTTAGTGCTGCTGCCTGGTAAATTGCTTGCCATGTCGCTTGGTAAATAGCGCTGTTTTCATTCACCATATATGGATATTAGTGAAAGTACCTTCATATGAGTCTGAAAGGATTGTTTTCATAAAACATTGAACATATTCTTCACTCCTTGGTCCTTAAACGCAAATGCAGCTGAAAAAATTGGCCGTTTTAAATTCACCATTTTCTTGATGTGACGAAAACCATTGCATTTACATTCATTCATCCATTCGGCTTGCAGAAGTTTGGTCCAGCCCATTCATGCTGAGGTGTTACAGCTTAGATGACTTTTTGAAAAAGACACAAAGCTAAAACTAAACAGAACATAGTTCATCATCTTCTACAGCTCCAGAAAAAATAAGAGACCACTGCAAAAACCTTTCTCAGGTTTTATCTTTTATAGGTGCAAGTGTTGAACTGAACAGCTTTGACTTAGTTTTTAAGAACCACGGACAATATTTCTCCTCATTTCCTAATAAAAATATATTGTAATAATTGTAAAGGAAATGACAAAACATCAACCTAAGAGAAATGATGCAGCGTTTATAGAACTTCAATAATTCAAAGAAAACAAATCTCTTCTTCACTCTTAAACAAAATGGCAATAATTACCTTTGACGTACTTCTAGTAGTGTTTTGCCATCCAGCTGGTCACATTG
>JBBPCX010000006.1:22080196-22098912 GCA_037974365.1 Hydrocynus forskahlii
AACCAAAAAACATTCCTCTTAAACTGGTCAGGTTCAGAGACTGGACTCGAAATGAGAGTCTTTGAAAGTCCTTCAGGAAGTCTAGAGAAATGTTCCTCAATGTTACATTAAAATGCAAGAAAGTCTGGATCTCTGGAAGCAAAATATGAAGTAATGAGGGGGGCTCAAGACTTTTGCACAGAGCTGTATCTCTGAAACAGAGATGAGCGGTGTGTCCGAAATTGCGCACTTGCACACTTTTAGTGTGCGATTTTAGTGCGTAGTGCATAATGCCAAAAAACGCAGTGTGTAGCGATGCACACTATGTGCACTAAATATGGACGCCATTTTGACCACGTAGTGGAAGGTGAGGGACTCCCAACAAGTTTGCAGTGTTGAATAATGGCAGCCAACAGTGAAATGCAAGCCCAAGTGGAGGCAACTGGTTCGTATAAATGTAAGTAACGTTAATAAAATGATTTTACTGATGTATACTGCGGTATAACCAGCAGATGTTTTGGTGGGCTGGAGAATCACGAGCAAATGTTAGTCTGCCACTTCCGCTAAGTGCAAAATGTTAGTGTTCCGTTTCGGACAACACCTACCCACGGCAGTGTGCACCACAGAAGGAAGTACTCAGTGCGCGCTATGCACTAATTCCAGTGCACTCACGTAAGTGCGTGATTTCGGACACACTCCTAGTGTATAGAAGTGTTCATGATATTTTGCAACATGTTGGTCCAGAGGCAGAAACATACTGGTACTTCATCTAAATGCACTAGTTAGTGAAGTAAAAGGTTTTATTTAAATGAACAGTTATATGGGGAATAGCATGTACTTGACCGATTAAGGTCCGTTTCAAAATTCCCCCATAATTCAGTGGGTAAACACATTGTTTAGAGTGGGTTTGGTTTGAAATGGTTCATCGTAGAGACTCTGATTTCTTTACAGTCTTTTCACTATCGACCCCCAGTGAAGCTCCATGTGTCCATGGGTGTTTATATGGATGTTGACAATGGTAAAATAGAAAATATGAACTTTCTTTGGCCCTGCATTTATCCATCTACTATGAATGGGTTTAGTTTTAGGACCAACACCCTCTTAGGTAGAATGTCTCAGGCGTCTATGAGGGAGCTTTTAGAGGCATACATGTGGTTCCATTCACCACTGCTGTAAACAGTTCTGACTCAGTGAGTTTCTTCAGAATGGCAGTGCTTAATGATGTAGTTATGCAGAAATATGGACCTCATTGTTCCCCCGTCACTTGTGTTTGCCCAGAACGCCCTGCTCCCTGCGGGCCTGAGGCAGAAGGACCAGACGACGAAGGTGGCGACGGGGCCGTTTAACCGGGACAGTCTGCTGCAGTACCTGGAGAAGGAGGCGATGGAGTATAAAGACAGAGACGACTTCGTCCCCTTCACAGGAGAGAAGAAAGGTGAGGAATCATCTGTCTGTCTGTGGATTGTTCTAGTTTGGTAGCATCATTTGGTAGCAAATTCTTCAGTGACCTTCACTCCTCTGGTTCTCACTCTGTCCTGAAACCTGTGTCCTCATATTGTTAGTCGTTTTGGAGAAAAGCACCTGCCAAATGAGTGTAATGTAATGTTTATGTATTGTAATAGGGCTGCACGATATTGATAAAAATATCAGTATTGTGATTTTACTGCTACATATTGCGATTGCAATGCCTTTCAATATATTAAAGTGCCCAAATCATCACATTAGTCTGTAAATATTTGCTGCCCCATCCACACAATCCATGTATGGAAACTAAGCTGCAAAAACAGCCTGTTTCCAAATCAGTTTTTTTGATGTCACAAACCCACACATTTACATATGTCTCTTTATTCAGCCTACAGCAGTTTAGCCCCGCCCATTCACACTGATGTTCTAAAGAGTGTTTCTGCCCTTTCCTGTCTTTTAAATGAGCAGCCAATCATAAAAGTGATCGGTTACATGTGTCAGCCTTAAAGGCACAGTAACAAAAACAGCCTGTTTAATTCAGTTAATTCATTTTTAATCCCATAGGTACAGGGAAAAAATTAGAGACCACTGCAAAAATGTTCAGTTTCTCAGGTTTTATCTTTTATAGGTGCAGGTATTGAACTGATCAGCTTTGCCTCAGTTTTTAAGAACTGTTGACAATATTTCTCCTAATTTCCAAATAAAAATATTGGCAATAAAATACAAAATGGCAATAATTACCTTTGATGAACTTCTAGTAGTGTTTTGCCATCCAGCTGGTCACATTGCGAGAGGAGAGTGTTGATTACAGCAGTGTTTTTATACTTTTCCTCGTTAAATAAGATGTGATTCAGGTGATCAGTAATCAGTACCTCATAAAGCAGAATGAGATGCTTGTGTAGGAATTTAACAGACACAGACATGGAAAGTTGTCCTACTCATAGAGATGCAGATTTAAAAATAAATTGCAGTGGTCTCTTTTTTTTCCTGAGCTGTGTTTGTCTTAAAGGCACATCTGCAAAAGTATGTTTAACTGTAAGGGATCAAGAGATATTAGAAAATGGATTGTGTTATTAAAGGACACAGATTTCAATGGACCTCAAGTTTTCCAAAAAACTGTGGGAAATGGACCCTTTAATTCTGTCAAAATGGAGTGAGAAGTTCTTCGTGCAGAAGGTCACTCTTTTCTCCATCGCCGCAGGAATGATTTTTAAGTAGGAGGTGCTGAACATTTTGTTAACCTTGTGGATGTAAAAACTTTGACAGGGAGAAGTTAGTTTCAATTTATATTTAATAAAGAGTCATATTTGGGTTGCTGAATCACCAACTGCGGACCCCCCAGCAACCCTGCTTCCCACTGTTATGCTCTTATGCTTTTATCTATGTGAGCACAGCACCTTCAGTCTGAAAGAGTGGAAGCTGCAAGCGACTGCTCTAATGCATATTCATTCATCCAGTCCACAGGCTTAAATATTAATCCAGTCTTGTTCTGTCATTGGCCACTGTCTTAAATGACTCTCCTTCCAGTAGTGAAGAAAATCTAACACACTAAGACGCTAATTACAGGCATTGTGTGCTCTTTTGAGAGTGGCGGAATTGAGCTGATTTGTGTGAGCCTTATTTTTCACAGCTTGAAATGGTTTTTATCTTGGATTGCATTTTGCTTTGTGTGAAGTGGAAATCAAATCCAGTATGTAATTAGAGATTCACTGAGAATTCTCTAACAGTTTTGTTCTCGAGTCGTGATGAATCTGTAAATGAGATCACCAAATAAAAAGGAAATGTTAGTGGGGAGGAAAACAAGACCTTGACGTGGTTAGCAGAATACTTCTTTTTCTCTCTCTTCATTGAAACTTTGAGCATCAGCTCACACTAATTCTATTAAATGATATAAAAAAAGCTTTGAAATTATTTATAAAAGCTGTAAAATTATATACTACTTTGCCACATAAGGGTTTGTTTCCGAAACACATAAAGACCATTTTGTGAATTGTCTTCATGATACACACTATTGAGAATGCCCTTTACATCTAGAAAATATTTTAAGGCCATGTTACTGTTAGAACCACCTTTATTACAAAATAAACAGTATACCGCTTTTGTTTTTCAAGTATTTTTATATCAAAAATTGTTACAAATGGACATGAAGCATTGAAGCACTCTTCGCATGTACCTTTCCTCGCTGTACAGAAAATGACCTCAAGTCTCACACAGGATTTTCCACCCAACTGTTTTTGTGGACTTGAGCCCCATTTGTCAGGCTGGATAAATCAGTTGATTTGTGTGTTTGCCACCCTGCTGTCTGAGCAGGACAATGCTGAGCACTAACATCCTCAGCCAAGAACTGGAAACCAATCTGCTCAGAGCAGTTTTAGCCTCTGCCACTGGATTTTGTCAGATTAGTATTTACATCCGATAGAAAGACGATTAAGTATTGCAGACTGTTGTGTGTGTGTGTGTGTGTGTGTGTGTGTGTGTGTGTGTGTGTGTGTGTGTGTATCATTGTTGGCATGTATAATTCTTTCTATGATATATTTTTAATTACTCATTTGTGTGTGTGTGTGTGTGTGTGTGTGTGTGTTTTAAAACCTACCATTCAATAGAGAAAGGGATTGCGAGTTCCTATTTGGTCGCATTGGCCTCAAATGCTTATTGTACTGAATCTCTGTTAACCAAGATGGCTATTGTTAATACAGCTGCTGCAAACATCCATCTGGAAAGCAGGAAATACTCACTGAAATAAGTGAAAAAATTAAGCTGAAAGTCTAAAATCAAGTTTTGTCCGATACCACATTTATATTTGTGAGTTCATGTATGCAGCATATTTTATTATGATTTGAATTTTATAATAAGTAATGTTGTACAGATGTTTGCCAAATGTAAATGACCAATTATGTTGTCATGCCTTTCTCAGTTTTTCTCAAGTGATCAAATATATATCTGAAGAAGATAATCCACTTACATAAGTTTCCAAAAATGATTAAAAATTATTTAAAAGTTATACAGAAACTAGGAGTCAGAATGTGCCAGGCCTAGTAGACCCTCCCTGCAGATTTTTACAGAAAACGGGACGTTTTCTGAAAGAGAAGGTAGCTTTGATACAAGGGAGGATGCTAAAAACATTTGATGTTATATTTAGTTGAGGCTCTTATGTGAATTTGCTATTAAATATATTTCATGTCTTTTCCCTGATGCTGAAAAATGAATAATGAATCATTTGTGCTGTTTTGGCCGAATATTAAATAAATGAAAGGTCTCTTATTTTTACACAGTACTGTGTGTAAGTGATTCTGTATGTCCTGATTCTATAATACACTGGTTTGGCCCAGTAATTTGGGTGTGGATGTGCCCATAACAGAAACCCTGCACCTTCTGCCCACTGAGAAAATTACTCATGTTTTGACTACATGCACACCGAGACAAGAACAATGTATACTACAAAGCAGTGATCGTCAACTGGCGGCCCACGGGCCACATCCGGCCCCCCGATGGAAAATGAATGGACGTCTATGGAGCTAGATGGCTAAATTCTGCACTCACCCATGGAAGTGTTCTGAGAGTGGGAGTTTTCCGTATATTAAAATTTCTGTGATATTACTGAATCAGGAATAGCCTAGTGAGGAGGGGAAAGTATGTTCCTATATAAATTTTTTTTCTAAATCAAATGAAACGAGCCTTCAATCTGTCTGCAATCTGCCGGTCACGGCTCGCGCACTTCTGGGTTCACTTAAGTGCAGCGCACGCATGGAAATGACTTTCAGCTGTACTGAGTTAAGACTGATATGTGTGTGTATATAAGGAAGCCGAAACGGATGCTTCAGCGCAAAATGTTGTTCTACTATGCATGTGACGGTGATGTTAAGCGTGACAGCCTCACGAATAAGAAACCTAAAAAATATCACAGTTGCCCCCTAGTGGCGTGCTGCAGTACAGGTAATATAAACAGGTTAACACTGACAAAGGCTAAAAAAAATAACAGAAATTTGGAACGAAAATTAATATATCAAATAATATATTACTTAAGATACAATATTAATTATATTTTATTTCAGGAGAGCATCTGGCCCTCACAGTGTCTACCGAGAAAAACTCTGGCCCTTGGACAAATGCAGTTGACGACCCCTGCTATAAAGTCTAAAAAAATGCAATAAAAATCCGTACTAAAACTACAGTATTCTACATACACAAATGCTGGAAATAAATACTATAGATGTGTAACTTACAGTGAGTAACTTACATCACAGATGGTAGTTATTGCACACAGTGCAGATCAGTTGAATGTAAGTAATGCTGATTTAGTGATTTTATATGGTAAGGCTATTGCACATAACAAAATATTGCATATAATGAAATGGTTCAGCAACCATTTAGAAAACTTCACATGGTACTGCACATGGTAAGATTGTTGCACATAATGACAATGTTTAGTACCAGATAAGAACATCACAAAATAATGCAGATAGTCTTACACATAATGATCGTGATTTAAACCCAGTACGAAATTGCACAGCAAAGTAGCAACAGGCTATTGCAGGAGTTGTAGACTCTGATGGCGGTGGGGAGGAAGGATTTATGTGGTGATCAGTGGAGCACTTTAAGCTGCTGAGTCTGTCGCTAAGAGAATTCTCAGTTCAGCCGCAGCCCTGTGGAGTGAGTGATCCGTATTGTCCATGATGGACTGAAGTCTAGACTGAAGTTCTGATGTAATCAGAGGACGTGTTCGGGTTACTGTTGGTAGTTTCCACAAAAGACTGGAAAAAATAGGGTTGAGAGAGAGAGAGCGAGGGTGTCCTACAATTTTGAATTTCAGTACACTGTTTCAAATGAATTTTTTTTAATGCATTGTACAAAAGCCCTGTAAGGATATTTGTATACTGTAGCAAAACCTACTTTGTGTAACTTGACTTCTTAGGGTTAATATGCAGATTTTAAAGCAGAAGTTGTATTGATGTGAGAGAGAGCCTATTCTTTTCTGTAGGATCTTGTTTGCATTTGACAAAGTGAACCTTCTAGTTCATATCTTAATCAGGTCTTGAACACGGCGTGTGCTGTAAACCTGTGTGGAATAGCAAATGCTCACCAGCTCTCCTGATAAAAACATAGTAAGGATATAGAGGAAGCACTACTCTGGGCAGAGATGCTCAAACAACACAACTGAAAACCTAGATGTTCCCTGGATTTAGAACACATGGGGCAGATTTCCCAGACAGGGATTAAGCCTGGACATGAGCCATATTTTCTTTGCTGTGGAAAAATCTCAGTTCAGAATTGTATGTAGTCCAGGACTAAGCTTAATGTCTGTCTGGGAAACTGGCCCCAAATGTCCATTTAGTCTTTATCATATTTTTTTATTATTGGTTCTTTTGGTAAAATTTAGGGTTTGAATGTGCATGAATACCATCACCTATAATCTCATGAAGCCACTTTGATCCCTGGGCTCAAGGAATCAGGATGGAGTGTCTTTTTTTTTTTTTATCTGAGTGATTATCAGTGAGGGATAATGTCATCAGACCAAAGAGCTTCTCAGTGGTAGCGAACTTAATATTAAAAGATAATTTGTCTTGAGCTTTTAATCTCTGCTTATGGTGTCTGGATTCAGTTCTTGGTTAGTGCAAATTGGATTGCAAACCTTTATGTGCTGTTGGAAAATCGAAAATGCTAGCTGACCTTGAGTGACCATTTCATAACAGCAGAAATGGCCAATGGTCATGAATACTGTATGGAGTAAAATCCTGTTATCTGAATGTACATTGAAGTTAAAATGTACTTATTCTGTCTAGTATAATGTTACCATTTTAGAGATATGAACCTTTGCTACTGCAGTCATATGCAGCATGAACAGATTCAAGTAAGAGACTGTAAGAAGCTTAAGTATACTGCATAGTCGTCTCTCTTTGTATCTTTTAATACATACAGTATGCCATGCTGTCCCAAGTCTTTCCTCTGAGTCTTCTGAATTCTGCTGCTGAAAACGAGCCATTAGTGCTAGGTGCTAATGCCTGTAGCCATTAGTGCTAGGTGCTAATGCCTGTGGCAGCTTCACACTGCAGAAAGCTGATTCTAGTGTCTAATCCTGGCCCCCAGTCTTTTAACACACACTGAGCAACTGATGACATTATTAGTCGACTGGAAAGGGGGATGATGAGAGGAGGAGTGCAATGGAGGAGAACAGCAGCCTTTCCCTCTGCTCCACCCTCTCTGCGTGCATCAGACAGCGTCTCTGAGGGGGGGCAGGACCTTCTCTGCTGTGCTGTGCCCCAGAAACAGTGTTTTTGACAGCCTGGCCCAGCAAAATATCACTCATACACACACGCTTATAAAAACTTTCTACACAAGCAGTCGGTGTCAAATTTGAATGTGATGCTTGAATATTCTAAGGGAGTATCAAACACAGAGTGAAATAAGGAGAAAATCCATGTTCATGGTTTTCTGTAGCAGAACGCAATAAAAGAACTGCTTGTTGATTTAGGGGCTGTATTGTAGAAAGGGGCTTTTCTGGTATTTTGAATATTTCTTAAACTGTGAGATATTTCACCAGCACTGACTGTGGAAATCTGTGCCTAATGTGGTTTTGTCAGTTCAGCGTTGACAAGAATCCTCCCCTGCTTTACATGCCGTACAGAATCGTAGTCTTCTTCAGTGCCCCATGTTACTTTGTGATAGGTCCACGAATGCAAGTAACTGCAAGTAATGGTAGTCAGAGCATTGTAGTGATGTAATGCTAGTGTTTTTAAAACTAACTCAGATTGTGGAGTCAGAATGTCTGTTTTGAAATGTGCCATTTCTTCCTGAAAACCGGGAAAATAAATGAATAAAAATTTGTTAACCCCAGCAAATAGTCATAACCAGTGGGGAAAGTGATTTTTCAGCAATCCCCCACTGCTCGGCGAAATCCATATACCCAGGTGTGGATCACACATTTCTCTGAGAACCCTTTGAGAACCAAGTCTACTTTGATCGTAATTTACCAAACTGAGCTAATGTCAAACTAAATAGGCCACTCACGATGAACTGTAGTATGATTATACCACTCTGAAACTGAAAAAAACAAACCTAATGGTTGATGATTTGCCTCTTCCTTTACTACTTCCTTTTTTTGGGCAGGCTTTTATATTTTGAAACTTACAAGAGTCAGAAAATTCATGTAAATGAACTCTGGGGTCTGCTCATCAGTATTTATAACTAGTGGAGTTGAGAGATGCATTGTGAATTGGAGAGATGCACTACTTATTAAAATGCATAGGCATAATATTCAGAGTAAAGATCAGTTGTGCTGTACTCATATGCTGCAAATTGAAGTGTAAATCCAATTGAATAAATTCTTCGCATTTGTCATTTACAGAATCCAGGACAAACGTAATTTAAAAATATTAGAAACACATGTCGTTCCACATATGCACAGTGGAAGTATTTCCCCAGAGGACCTGTGTGATAAACATTGCAGATGATTGATTTAATTTGTGTTTTTATTTCAGCGTTGTATATTTTCCTCATTTGTTCTGTTAAGTGCTGATGCCTCATTTACCCTGAACAGCTCGCTTGCTCAGTGCTGCACTGTCTTATTTTAAGCTTTGGGGAATCTGTGTCTATGGGATTTCTCTAGTGTTTTGAGAAAGTGGGTTTCATACCAATATTCCTCCAGAGCATCTTCATGAAACTGATATTTGCATAAACCAGCATAATTTCAGAAGCCGCAATTTGAAAAACATAATAGCTCTTTAGTACCATCACAGCTTGATTATGAATTTAGCAGACATGTAGATCTTTGTCTGGGTTGTTTGGCGTACTCTTAATTGGGTTATTTGTGCTGTTTTGTCCATAGTGCCGACAACAGTGATCGTAATGAAAATCTTAGCTTAGCTCTGAGGGCTTTAGTTTTACATTTAAATTTAAAAGTAAGTAACTATCCTTTAAAAATGTTACTTTCTTATTATTGTACATACTTTCTACTTTTTCTATTTCTTGTAGCACTTTTTTTTTAAATCTATCTATGTACTTTTCTGTATGTTTATGTAAAGTTGGGGCGAACACGAGTCTAAGAATTTCATTACGGGTAATGATTCTGAATTGTTATTTGTATGTGACAATAAAAGTTGAAACTTGAAACTAAGACTAAATCTCAGTGCTGGATAACTCGGGTTCCAGTAACACAACAACAGTGGCCGAGTTCAAAAACAAGAGCTTTTGTAGCATTTTTGAACTCAAAATCAACCCTACCTCAGTTTCCTTGGCTTCCCAGCCAGCAGAAGAAAAATGCGTTGGTGCATTTAGGATGAACAACGGAATACATTTTGTTGTATGCTTTCAATATTTCAGTGCTGCATATTACACTTAAGGTCGTTCTCTCCTGCAAGTCAGTACTATTACCAGCTGCTTTGCAGACACAAAAACAATCAGGAATATAATTTAAAACGGCTTTATCTACCCATCACTTTACCACTGTTTGATTGTTGGATGGAAAGTAAAATGTGACAATATGAAATATAATACAGAGGCATCAGTGCCTACAACATTGGCTGAAATTATTTTACCCTGATATCTGTGCAGAAATTCTTCCCCAAAGATTTCTTCTACAAAGATTCCTTTCTTCAGTGTGGACTCCTGCATTATTGAATGTTCTCCAGCGATCCAGGAAGCCTCCATGAATTTCTGCTTTGATAATGGAAAGAAAGTGAAAACTGTTCTCTGTTGGGTTTTGAAAATGTTGGTATTTCTGAGGCGGGAAGATAATGAAACTTGTTTTATGCGGCATCTGCATGTTTTCGGTTCTTGTGAAAAGGTCTGTGTAATTAATGCATTGTGACCGGTGCATAATCTCAATTCCTCCCAGCTTGGAAACAGTAATTCATCATGGCAGGGAAAGGCCTGGATTTGACACAGACTTTTGCTCCCCACAGAAACGAGACAAAGGTCAAGTGCTTTTTGACAAAGTCTGCGAGCATCTTAACCTACTGGAGAGGGACTACTTTGGTATCACGTTCCGCGATGCAGAGAATCAAAAGGTAAGTCTTCGTCTTTGTATACTTTTTTTTTGAAAAGCACAAGATTGTACAATTCTTCAAAGACAAATACATGTTTGTTATTTACAGAACTGGCTGGACCCATCCAAAGACATGAAGAAGCAGATCAGGGGTGAGTCTGATATTTTCCTAAAGTGTGTTGTTAAATAAAAAAAGATGTCCATCAATTTCAGTGATGGTTCTGCATCGTAAATTCTGTTAATTCTCGGCCTAGGGTTATTCGGATCTTTCTCGGAAAAGACATTTCAGTGTTTTCAGTTAACCATGACATTTTAAGTGAATTGCTTCATTTCAGAGAGCTGGCATTCAGAAAGGTCTTAACCTCAATGCCAGACAAGCATTAGACTAGAGCTGGTTTGCATATAAAAAGAAACCCCACGCTAATCACAGATCAGTGCGTTTCATTTTGTTGGTTTGGCAGGCCTAGTCAGCCTGAAATGATATGTTATCTAGCTACTCAGCTGGATATATTTGGCTTTTAAAAAGCAGGCAAGCTTACTGGGTAATCAATGAATTTATGGACAGACTGACTGGGGCAATCCATTAAAATGCTTGTTTGGAATTTGCACAACCATCTGAGGACACGAAGCAGACTAGAGTTTCAGCAGTCGAGATCCTTACAGGCCTGTTCCTCTGACTATCATCATCAGAAAATGAGAATTAACACAAAAAGAGAATACTTTTAATCCTCTACACAAAAATATCTTGGCACTGTACATATTGTATAACTGTATATACTCAGACTCACTGTATAACTGTTGTTCACAGAAAACAATGAGAACACTACGAAAGAGAACTGCGGTTGGAAACAAACTGCAATGTCTAGCATATTTTCAGACAGTTATCGTCATAAATGTATTATTCTGTTTGATAACAAATTTCCCTTTCTGGTGATGTGATGCATGTCTCCTCTATTTAAAACCAAACTGTAGGTTTAAGTGAAGAGGTGAAAGTATTGCTATTCTCGCTCTTACTGTCAGCCAGTCATGTTGTTAATCTACTTTTTGTGCAGGGGTTCCCTGGAATTTCTCTTTCAATGTGAAGTTTTATCCTCCAGACCCAGCACAGCTCTCTGAGGACATCACAAGGTCAGAGCTGCTCATCACACTGCTGCAGGACTTCAGGCCACTCCCTCAGTTAAAGCCCATTGGGGAAACGGCAAGCTCCTGATCAAACTGAGACCAAGAGCTATTAACCTCATGTCTGTTTTATTGTAACTCTGTACAGTTACCTATTACCTTAATCCAATGGGAGCATTTTGATTGGCACTATTTAATTAGTTGAGCTCTTCACCTTATCCGATTAGTGGGAGAATAGCTTAAATGTAGCTTTGTTCTTTTTGCTGCTTTCCTTTGTAATAGCTCCTTTGCTCTTTCAGCTCCTTTCTCTGCAGTGATGTCTGTCTCTCTCTCTGTCTCAGGTATTACCTGTGTCTGCAGTTGAGAGATGATGTCGTGTCCGGCCGTCTGCCCTGCTCCTTCGCCACGCACACGGTTCTTGGTTCATACACAGTCCAGTCGGAGCTGGGAGATTATGATCCAGAGGAGTACGCCGCGGACTACATTAGTGAGTTTCGCTTTGCCCCTCAGCAGACCAAGGAGATGGAAGACAAGGTCGTGGACCTCCACAAGAACTACAAGTGAGCTTCACATTTGAAACAACATTTGGTCCCTCTTAAGAATGGGTGATGTGGCAACATCTTGACGTCTCACAGCATCTTCAAGATGCAAAATATGTAACATGATTGGGCTGAGACTTGCAAACAAGCTGAAACGTACATCATATAAATAGTCATTAAGAATTTGTTTATATACACTAAAAGGTAAGGGACACCTTACCTTTACACTAACAGGGACTTTATTGACATTGCGTTCAAATACATAAACTTTAATATGGAGTAGGTCCCCCTTTTACAGCTTTAACAGCTTCCACTCTTCTTGGAAGGCTTTCCAAAAGATTTTGCAGTGTTTCTGTGGGAATTTGTGCCCAATTATTCTACAGAGCATTTATGAGGTCAGGCACTGATGTTGGACAAGAAGACCTGGCTCGCAAAGGTGTTGGGTGGGGTTGAGGTCAGGGCAGTATGTGAATCAGCCAGTCAAGTTCTTCCACACCGAACTAATCCAGCCATGTCTTTATAGAGCTTGTTTTAAACCCTAGGGCATAGGCATGCTGGAGGGGTGGTGGTGGCGGCCTAGTGGGTAGGATACTTGCTTCTGGACCAAGAGATTGTGGGTTTGAATCCTACCTTCAGCACACCATCACTGGATCCCTGAGCAAGACCCTTAACCCCAAGGTGCTCCAGGGAGACTGTCCCCTGTAGTTAGGGAATGGAAGTCGCTTTGGGTGAAAGTGTCTGCTAAACGCTGTAAATGTAAATGAATAGAAAAGGTTCTTCCCCAAACTGTGTCCACAAACTATGTGGAAAGTTGTCCATATAGTGTATCATTGCTGTTGGAATAAAACATTCTCCAAAGAAGCAGCTTCATAGAAAATGGAAAATTGTTCTTACCTTTCTTATAACAAATGTTAAGTAATTTCTTAATCTTTCAACTGATTAAAAAAAAAGAAAAATAACAAAAGTGGATCCTCAGTGTTCTGACATCTGCTGTATATGTATGTTTTACTCACCCCAGTCACAATATCATACTATTATTTTGGGGGCAGCTGTTGGCCTAGTGGTTAGGGAGTTGCCCCTGCAATCAGAAGGTTGTCGGCTAGGATCCCAACTGCTAGTGTCATCACTGAGGTTCCCTTGAGCAAGGCACCGTCCCCACACACTGCTCCCTGGGCGCCCCTCATTGGTGGAAGCACCCTGCTTCACTTGGTGAATGGGTTAAATGCAGAGAACGAATTTCACATTGTTCAAACTGTGTGCTGTGCTGTCGTGTGTTCACGCGTGACCATAAGGGGCCACTTTACTTAACTAACTTTAGGTCCTTGCTTAATGCAAGGGGAAAGTCAAAAAATGGTCAGTTTAGTGTTTTGAAAATTTCTATGTCTCTCATCAGAGGGATGACGCCAGCGGAGGCTGAAATGCACTTCCTGGAAAATGTGAAAAAGCTGTCTATGTATGGAGTGGACCTTCATCACGCTAAGGTACGGATCGCACTCCCGTCTCCAAGCCACATGGCGTAGGAGTCTTTCAGTAACCTGTAGCATGATTCAACATAGAATGACTCCTTTTCCATTTGTCTGCACCATGTTGGGTTTTGGCAGGCTGCTGTACCATCACAGCCTTAGGGTCTAGTAGAGCTTTCTCCTCATGGCAGGGCAAAATGAGGCTCTATTTACCCCTCAAGCTCGATAGACCTTATGATTATCAAATCAAAATACACCTTTTCAAAAATACACCTGCAAACATCTGAGGTGCAAAAAAGCAGCACATAGAAGTTGACTGAATTTTTGTTTACGCCCAGTGAAATTACATGGTGCCTAAATCAAGTGTATTTCATGAAGCATGTCTGTATTATGAATCTGTTTCCCCCGCACACTGGTAAATTTTCTGTGATCCTTCAACTGCACTCCCCTGTCAGTCTTCTACAAGCAACAATTTGTGTTTTATGTTGAAAATGTGATGTTTAGCATTTTGTTTTTGTTGTTTGTTCGTATTGTCATCTGTGCTGTAGTCCATTAGTGACAATGATGGGATAGTGTGCATACAGGCCTTTCAGACTAGGTAATCACCTCTGTGTAGTACAGCAAAGACACATTTTGGCAAGCATCCATGACGGATTTATTAGTGCAGTGGTGCTGCTTTGTGAGAGGAACTGAGGTATTTTCAGAACATGGTGGAGTGAGAGTGAAGGGACTTGTTGGCCACAAAAGCCACACACAGGGCTGTCTCTACTGATTACATAAATAGTTCAAGTTTATTTATAAAGCACATTATCATACAGAAAAGGTCATTCAAAGTTAATAAACTAGAATGAATAGAAGGAATAAAATAATGTAAGAAATAAAAGTATACATAGAACATCAATAAAAGAAAGTTTTAAGTGCAATAGAAGTGCAGATGTTTAAAAGAAGGCAGAGGAGAAAACTGCCATTTTTATAGATACCGATTATTTTCAGAATGAACAGAGAAAAATAAGTTCTTAAAAAAAAATGGTATTAATAATTAAAAGGAGTTAACTGAAAGAACATAAATAATAAAGGAAAGAAATGAAAACACAAAAATGTACAAATGAATGTATCCATCAGGCTCTGTTTCTTACAATGGAGAGACTAGTAGGGACATTTAAAATAAGGACCATCATCATGCAAAGTGAGAATGTAATTTATTTGATTGAGTAATTAAGTTTAGTCAATTTATCATGTCAACCTTAGTCACGTGGTTGAACTGCTCTGTTGTCTGTGTAAGGGCTCCGTATAATGTATCTAATCTAACAGTGTTATAATGTAGAATTAAAACCTAACGCACAGACCCACAGGGCTACAACTAACAATTATTTCCATGATTGGATTATAATTAATCACAATGTTTTACTTATACATTTTTTAAAAATACTACTATTGTTTCTCCCTTTTCTCTTTCAAACATGAAAAAACTCTGAGCAAATCATCAGATATTCTCCTTATAAAGACATTATTTTACTGCAAAACAGTAAAGGAACACTTTTAAACAGTAAAAGGAACAATTTAAAAATGTTATCCTGACCATCAGAATAGTTTTGTTTAGTCACGCAGTTTAACATGAATGAACCCATCCTTTCAGGCAGTGTCATTTATTATTTCTGTTTTCTAAATGAAATCAGAGCTGAAAAGCAGATAATAACATGCCATTCTTGTGTTACTCACCATGCTGGTCTACTGCTGTAGATATAATAAATTTCCTCTAAGCTGATCTTACACAAGCAAGTTTTGCGAGAACAGCTACATTTATAAAACATCCATCGCTTTGGCTTTTTGGGTCATGCACAACCTCTTTTAATTAACTAATGTCCTGTTGGATGAGAAGTTTAAGCACTGTAAAAGCATCTAATCAATTATAAGATGCATTGCCAACTGTTTTTTTTTTTTTAATTATTGATGTTTTAGGTTTAATTGCTTTGTTATTGCAGCTCTACTGACATCCATATTGTTCTCTAATGTGGACAACCTACTGTTTTTCCACTGCAACAAGCCGACTTTGTTATTCTGTATGGGAAAACAGTATCTGTCTCCAGATACATCAAGTCTCAGTAGACTGTAGTCTCTAACATAAATGTGATAAGTATTGGAAAGGTGTCGCTGTTTCAGGGTGCAATTTAATCTACTAGGCAAGATTGGCAGTGATTGGGAAGATATTGTTCCTCTGACTCTGTTTCAGAGTACGAGGCTTCAGATACAATCCGTTTTAAGTATGATAGGTCATTCTTATACTGCTTCATATTCCTTTTGTTAATGTATTTAATTTGATTTGCTTAAGTTTCATTCACAGGTTAAAGAGAATGGCAGCATTAACACTGTTTCATTCTTGGCTTTTACATGTCAGAAAGCTGAAATGGTTGTGAAAATCTTCAGCTCTTTCACATCTTATATTTTTAATCTTGATATTATTGTCAGAGTTCTTCAGAAGGCATCTGTCATCCCATAAATGGTCATTGGGCGGTCTCCTCTCAAATAAAAACAGAGATCAAGCAATGATCAGCATGGAAAGTGTCCCTCAATTTGGTTCAGCCCCTCTTCTTTTTCCCCCTTTTCTTACTGAATGGCCTAGTTGGTAGGAAGCTTCTTTGAGTGCTTGTCTCCAGCTAAAGGAGAGGTAAGGCTGCATTCGTGCTTTTATGTGTCCTTGTATGTGTGTGTGTGTTCCTCTTGTCTAACCCCGAGTCTTCGTGCATGACCATGGACTGAAGAGTCCCATTGTCTGAGCTTCGGCTGATTTGGCCACAATACACGTGCTATTGTGGTTCACTGCCTATTCTCAGCGTTCTCGTACACGGAGGTCACGTTCTCCAGAGAAAAGACCGCATCATAATTCCCCGTCACATATTACTGTTCTCTAGAAGGATTTTAGGGTCAAAGTTCCCGTTCCATCTGCTCCGTAAACCACTCATCAATTGACGAGACATTGTAGAAAAGCCTCCATCGTTATCCAGTGAACACCACATTAATGACTAGTGTTGGTCACAGTGTTTTGACTACTCACCATAGTTGTAAGTAACATCCATTATCTTCCCCTAAAAACCTTCCTGAAAGATTGCTGTAATGTGTTCTTTTACTGTGTATGTTTATCAGTTCAGTTTGTAATGACAGCAGTTGGCACATGCACAGCCTGCTCATTTACACTAGGAGATGTTGCACTGAATAGAGAGCATCAAGGTTTTTGTTCAGCATCTGTCAACTGTGAAAGCGTTATCCATCTGAAAGGCTTTTGTCAGGTTCTGTGTCCAAAGTATTCGCTCTGTCATATCGCAGGGAAAACAGTCACACTCCTTTGTGGGCAGTCGTTTGAAATGAATCGGACACAGATTTGTACGCCAGGCTAGTACAGCAGACAATAGAAGCATAAAGACAGGTGGGGGCCAAGCAAAGAAGTAGATTAGGCTCCAAATTGCTTGCTGAATGTGTAGTGCATTATTCTCTCGCGGTGTATTACCTCATGGGCTGCTCAACAATGGTTCCACTTTCAATTTTCTTCATATTCGGACACTCAGACCTGACATTACTGCAGTATCACATTGTTTTCATTTCTTTGAAAATGAAGTCATTTTGCATTTTGAACAGCCATTGTTAAAGGATTTTCTGATAGGCTTGATATAATCACCAGATGTTTTTTGCTACCACCAGTATATATTGGACATTTTTTTTGTAACATCTGATTTGTTCTTTTGGAGCCACTCAGAAAACTTCAGTCCAGCTGTATGTCAAGTACTTGCTGTTTTTTCCCCTATAAACTAATAGTCCAGGTTCATTTATCAACTCATTTCCCAGGATTCTGAGGGGGTGGAGATCATGTTAGGAGTGTGTTCCTCTGGCCTCCTCATCTACCGTGACCGTCTGCGCATCAACAGGTTCGCTTGGCCCAAAGTCCTCAAGATCTCCTACAAGAGGAATAACTTCTACATCAAAATCCGACCTGGAGAGGTGAAACCAGCACAGAGCCTGAGTACTTGTACTGAGGAATTTCATGCAGAATGCTGCCAACAAATGTATAAACGCATTGTCTGTGTGCTCTTAATGTCTAGTTTGAGCAGTTCGAAAGCACGATTGGCTTTAAACTCCCCAACCACAGAGCAGCAAAGAGACTGTGGAAGGTTTGCGTGGAACACCACACTTTCTTCAGGTGAGACCTGCAGAAACAGAGAGGTCCTCATATGTTTTTTTTTTTTGTTTTTCTGTACATCGAAAAGTTGTTTTGGAAAGCAGGTCCCATTGATCTGTGGTTGTTTTACACCAGGAGGTAACCAAGCATACAAATGTTGTTCATCAGGTTGGTATCTCCTGAAACTCCTCCTAAGAAGTTCCTGACTCTCGGTTCCAAGTTCCGCTATAGTGGCAGAACCCAGGTGCAAACGAGACGGGCCAGTTCGCAGATAGTTCGCCCCGCTCCCTACTTTGAGCGCTCCACTAGCAAACGCTACACCATGTCCCGCAGCCTAGATGGAGGTTAGTTCACTTTTTCCTTCTCTAACTTTTTAAACTGTGTCTGAATGGTAAATTGCCAAAGCTGGAATGAGTACATAATTATAATATTAAATATGGATGATATTCAAATTAAGGCAGAACAGTCAGAAATTTGATTATTATAACTGGATGTGATGAGTGAACATTGCATGTTTTGTCTCTGTTATGTCAGTGCTATGTTGGCACCTGTTCATCAGTCTATTTGAGGAACACTCAGAGAACATCTGAGTTTGTCTGACATGCCTACAGCGCTCAACATAACATACTATAATTCATTAGAGCACTAATGTGTTGTGCATTTTTGTTTAGAAATGTCAGTACTTCATTCTGATAGGGATGCACCGAATATTCGGCCACCGAAAATTTTTGGCCGAAAATGGCAAAAAATGCATTTTCGGTTTCAGCCGAATTTTTTTTTTTAAAGCGACTGAACCAGTGATGACGCAGTCAACAAGCGCAGCCTGAAGGCGCCAGACTGGATTAGAGTCAGCATGTCTGCCGCGAGGGCGCATTTCGATATTTCTAAGAAAGACACGTGGAAAGCCGTTTGTAAAGCGTGGAATGCCGAAATTTCTAGAGGGGGTGCATCCACAAAGACTTTCTCAACGTCGGGATTAATTTACCATATAAAATCAAAACATC
>JBBPCX010000006.1:22099659-22131995 GCA_037974365.1 Hydrocynus forskahlii
TCTTTGTTTTAATACACTATTTTGTTATAGGCCTACAGAGAATGTTGTTATATCTTTCAACAGTTTTTAAAGCACTTCAGAATATTAAAATGCACTTGAATTCACTAGTTTTATGAGAGAAGATATTTATCTTGCTTTTAGGCTATTCATGAGTGGGGCCAAGTAAAATATTTTATTTAAATTTTTATTTTCTATTGTGCATTGTTTGAATGCTAAATAAATATTATCATAGATTTGTAACAGATTTATTCTTTTAATAATTTAATAATAATAATTTATTTCGGTTTTCAGTTTCGGTTTTACGATTTCGGTCCGAATTTTTTTTTCCGGTGCATCCCTACATTCTGATGCAGAAAGCATTCCAAGCCTAAATGGAATACATGATAATTTTATAATTAGCAAATTGCAGAAGCCCAAAAAGCAAAAACTAATTAAATGTGCATTGTTAATTTGAAGTGCAGGGGTTAATTAGATAGGTAAGTATAGTGTGCACAGTGATCTAGAATAGTAGTGAACAATACATCTCACTAACAGTGGTTCTCTCCTAATTCCAGTCACTAGTGTATCAGTTCGTGTTGATATTATGTTGTCGGAGTAATTGTGACATCTTTGGATTTAACAATGAAAATCCTTTGCGTTATTGACTGGAATATTCTTTGTGGCCATAATCTGGTTCTCTGTGCAATTGTTTTTCCCATTAAATCTTATTTGGCCATCCAAGAGCTAACATGCATTAGGGGTTCAAGCTGTTTCCTCAGGCCGATGCCAAAGTGCGTCTGTGCCGCTGCTGATGCCAGCATGTCAGTCAGTCTCACTGGAGTTTGTCATTGTTATCCGTTGTGTTCACATTGCCTTTTTCATCCAGCACGGCCTTGACTCGCTGTTTTATCAACTGGTACCAGACCTCCATTCTGCCGGCTTTGTGGTACCTCCACCAAGAAGCGCTCACTGGGCTCGGGCAGCTCTTCTGATGAGCCCCGGCTTTATTTTGTACCCTCTTTTTTCCAAAACACCTCAACGAAAAGAGACATAAAGACTCGCCAAAGGGATTTTCAGCTTACTGTTGTATATCAGCTCTCAAAAGCACGCTGACTCTTTTTCTTTTTTTCTCGCTTTTTTAATTAACTGACAAATTAGAATTTTATTGCACTCCCCAAGAGCCCAGCGGAAACCAGCAGCCTTTTCACTTGATCTCTGCCGTGGGCTGTCACTCTTGGGCTTGAAGAGCTGGTTTTGAATGCTAATGCTCTCAGTATATCTCCTGGATTTAGTTAAGGAGAGCTTCTTTGGCAAGGGCAGGTAATTTGATTGCCAGAGCAGAGGATTGGCTTGTTTCATATCTAAATATTGATTCATTTTCCATTGTCAGTATTTGTACATATTAAAACTCATTGTCTAGTCTGTATCAGTTGTTCGCTTATAAGTTTCTCTCTATGAGAGGGTTGTTGTTAAACGTCTTTGCCTCTAGCGGTAAATTACTCTTTCATTCCATTTATGCCAAACTGGATGATAAAAAGACTAATTCAGGGATTAGATTAAGATTTGGACAGTTCAAATTGTTGATTATTTAGTGTGATATTTTGTTGGCCTGTATTAAGGCCTGCAGTGTAGCTGACGCATGTTGGCACGTGCAACTACACAGCTACACATCTTTAAAGTAAAGGTTTTTTTCTTTTTTTTTTTTTACTTTGATTAGTTATTTTAGGACAACTTAAGTGGTACAGAGCATTATGTGGAGGTACTTAAAATCTGAACGATCACATATTTCATTACAAAAATGTTTTTTGTAAGAACCATCTATTGAAAGGTTCATCAGGGAACCAAACATGGCATTTCTGACACCATTTTCATGAATTGTGTACCAGTTGATTCTTTGCAGTTCCTCATTTAGAAATATTGTAATTGCTCTCAAGACTTTATAAATTAGACAACGGTACTTTGTAGAAGTGCATAAATATTGTGTCTTATTACCTGACTTGTACCTGGCAGCTAGTCTTGCTGTAGTATTGACTTTCTGTCAATCTCTTTAGCTCAACGAAACACGCCGACTGTAGTCCCAGGACATAAACCACTTACTGCTATGAATGGCACTAAACCAACAGGTAGATACAATTGTGTGTCTACAGCCACCCCCAGTCCTAAAAGCTTGTTAGTGTGGAAGGTGGTAGATGCGATGATCATCTCATTATCTCCACGCTCGGCTCTGTGCATTCTTCATTTCTCTTTTTGCTCTTGGTCAGGTCCTCACACCCCACCTTAGATTAGCCCTCCTGCTGTGATCGTCAGGCCAGCTCTGCATGCTCCTGACTGATTGAGCTGCTGCCCTAGCATGTGTTTGCTCACTGGTAGCTGCAGCCTCCTTTTGCTTAGCTTGTGATTTTTTTTTTTTTTTCCTCATTTTTTTTCCACGCTGTGCCTGATGTGGAGGTTTATATTCCGATCACCAGCACTGTGGACCAGCTCTGTAGAAATGAGATTGCAGTCACTGGCCCCTGATTCTGGCTTGCTAGTGAAAATAGACCAGATTGACTCTGGGTACAGTTGTTTGGGTTTTTTTTTTTTTTTTTTTCAAATAGGTGTTACAGGATTTGTGACTACCTTGTTCTTGAATCCAGTAACCAATACACTCATAAATATGATTCTTTCACACATATTAGAATGTATGTTTAAATTCTAGAAAAAAGGTATTTGAGTTTACTTACTTGTTATCATAAGTGGGAAACAGAGTAAATTCCAAGTAATTTCTCAGTACTAGTCAGTTATTTGTAATTTTGGTAATCTTACTGACAAAATGTTCTGAGGGTGAACAGAGGATGTGCTGTTGTCGGGCCATACACACATTAGGATAATGGTGTAATATAACAATGTAATGGCGTATTTTATGGCTTCTATTCCCTCACCAGTGGCCTTATATTCAATTTAGTATTGCCTTGTAACACCCCTGTTTAAATGGAAGCTGTCCAAACCGCCTGCTCAAGGACATTTTAATACAGGACAGGCAACGTTACAGAATATTAATATGAATCTTGAAAACATTGTGTATCTATGGTACTTTGAAACTGGAAAAGTTAAAAAAGATGCAAGTAAATCTTAGTTTAGGTAATAAAACTTTAGATTAGCAATGTTAATTTAAATGAAAAAGCCAGCAATGCTGGACAGATGAGTATAGTTTCAAGTATAGTGTAAATATTGATAAACTATACATAAAGTGCAAATAGCCAAGCGGCCTATTATGTTGTGAATTCTCTGATTTATTAAAGGAAAAGGCCAGTTTAGTAATTACAAATTGTTCTGCAATTAGCTTTTTATTTAGTTTCTTTTTTTCCCAGAAATGCTATCTGGTCATTATGACTGTGTTGGTTTACCTGGAATCTAAATTGTAGAACCGTATGTGGTACCACATAGCATTTTTGTTTTTATCATATGTCAATTAGCATAAATAACTTTATATTCTACACTGGTCCAAAATGGTCATTACATGATGAGCTGTCACAAGAGGAATTGAGATTTAATAAAATAAACCAGATTTGTGTGTTCTAGACTGGTTTAAAAGTCATAGTATTCAAAACTGTAATTGTAAGAAGATTCTGGATTATGGGGAAAACATTGCCTGTATCGTGGCTCCTGTTATTCACAAATACACAATCGCTGTACAGTTGTATACAAAAGTTTGGGCCCTTGGTCCCTGGTCCTGCTTTAATTACACATTCTGTGGATTTTCTTCGTGAAAAGAAGTTACCATGCATTGAGCCTACCTAAATGTGACACTTTTCTGCTAAATGTGGTGCACTAATATTTATTTTTTGAATGTATCATATTGATGAGTGTAAGTTTGGGCACCCTTTCAGTCACATGTCCTGTACCACTGGCTGCCACAAAACCCCACTGGCAAAATGGCTCCACCTTCAACCCTAATAGTTTGTTAAAGGTTTCTGGTATTAAAACATATCTAATTTTTTCTCCGGTGCATACCTTTGGTGAGGGTAGCCAAAGAGTAGTTTTTTTGTTTCAGTAGACCACAACAATTCTAAAAATGCCTGTGCTGTCTTTTTGTGTTGCACACTTAAAATCTTGACTTCTGTGATAAGATCACAGTTATTACCTGACCATGTAGAAGCCTTTTATGCAACAACATTGTATATCACGATTCTGCATCTAGCCAAATATTCCTGTAGGTCCTTGGCAATAATATGGGCACTTGACCAGTCTGTGAGCAGTTTTAGTTTCAGGGATTTTTCTTGAGCTTGTAGATCTTGTCTTAGGTTGAACCTCACTTCCTTTTCTTGAAAACATCTCTGAAATTGAACACTGCAAACAGGTTGGATATCTTTTATTCTTCTCTTGCTTTGTAAGAGTCAGTTGTCCTTGCCTTCAGATACTTAGTCGGCCGCCAACATGAGTCAACCTAATGAGTCAAATATGCTCTAACAAAAAAATACTGAAAGGGTGCCCAAAGTTTGCGCATGCCACATTTTATTTTAGTATACATTTTCAGTATATTAAATTCAGCAGATGAGCGGTAATCATTGCTTAACATTTGTGTCATATTTAAGTTCGCTCTGTGCAGATGTTGTAGTAACGTACTTTCACTTTTAAAAATCTACAGAATGTAATTTGAGCAGGGGTGTACAACGTGTCATGTACAGCTGTATTGTTGTGTGACACTGAGATATTGCTTTTGATTCTTGTCAGAAATCAAGGCTAATATCTGGAAACAGATATCAAGCTGTGGTTTTGGATGTGTGTTTGGTATGGTAATTTACCCTGGCTTTGATGCTGTTCCCTTACCCTGTAGGTTTGAAAATGAATGCAGGATGGCTGTGCTCATGCAGATTGCAATGTGGTGGCATCAGCACCCATGCTTCAAACACACGGCGAATACTGCAATTTTATGCAATGAATATAAAGCTCGCAGCTCTGAATGACTGTGTTTGTGTGTCTGTGTCTATGTGTGTCTGTGTGTGTGTGTGCGTGTGTGTGCGTGTGTGTGCGTGTGTGTGCGTGTGTGTGCGTGTGTGTGCGTGTGTGTGCGTGTGTGCTTGTGTGTGTGCTTGTGTGTGCGTGTGGTTTGTCTGTGTGTGTGTGTGTGTGTGTGTGTTTGCAGAGATGGGGACAGCATTGTACGGGGCTGCGAAAGGCATCGCCATGAGTGACCTCATCACCACAGTCACACCAGAGAAGAAGGCAGAGGAGAAGAAAGAGGAGGAAGAAGTTGTACTCGTAGAAAACGTTCTTGTCGTGGAGGAAGAGGACGAGACAACAAAGGCCACAGAGGTTTCACTGCCAAGCCCACCAAGTCCGGTTCGACAAGACACACGGGTAAGTTGACAAAATATGTGTTGATTTGTGTTGTCACTATATTAAGTTCAGTTTTGATGAAATGAGATGGTGGTGTTAAAAAGCTGAACATCAACTTTCATTTTTCAAAAATGTTTTGGAAGTCTCAAAACAGTGGGTTTATAGCAACCACGCGATCACACTTCGCATTTCCCTCAGGAATGCATCTTCTTTATAATAAATCCTCACAGGTCCTGCTGATGAACTCTTGAAGCAGTTTTGCTTCATAAATGAGCATATTTTTTTATCCTCCACTTTATTGTGTTTTTTTGTTTATTGTTAATTCAACTGTGAAGTAGTGGTGCAACAATGCGCAGCTGGCCAAGAAATGAGCAGCCACCTGTCCGTACCTGGGATAGTGTATAAAAGGGACTGTGGCTTTATATTGGCTTAACCAGTATATCTGATTATCTGCACTTTTCTAACTTTCTATTATTTTATTTGTTTTCTAGCTTCTTAGTCTTTGTTTAATTCCCACTACAGTGTGCTGAACTGTACCAACAGAACAACAAAAAACACAAAATCTATCACTGTCCATATTTTCATATGGAGGTTTTAGTGATTATATCTTGTGCATTTTAAGACCACTCGCTGTATTTCAGAATTACAGTAACCCCTGGCTTGTACGCGTCTTCAGTCTCTTCGGTTCTGAGATCCGAACTAATAATTGTTCACGGAAATCCCCACGCTATCGTGTAAACTGCATATATCCTCCGCATTTTCTTTTCCTTTTGTGACGTCTGGGCCTCGTCCGCCATGCTCCCTCATCCTCATGCTGGTTGTTTATGTTTGGGTGTGGCGCTTTGCAAGGCAATCACTCCTGAACAGAATGAACCTCCACTGCTCAGCACCGCACCCAAACATAAACAACCAGCACAAGGACGAGGGGGCGTGGTGGACGAGGCCCAGATGCCACAGTCACGTGTACTCAGAGGCGGGAGGTTTGAAAGTAGCCAATCTGAGAATGTTATTTATTTCTCCTTGCTGCTGGCCTGTGATGCATCTGTGGCAGACACAGTCCAGAATTTCTCTGTGGAGCGTCTCAAGTGTTCTTGTGTTTTTTGTTTTGTTCTTCTTTAAGCCCCGTATTTTTATTACTGTAAATTAAATTAATTTATTATTGTATTTACCTGCTTAAAAAAATACAGCACATACTAAAGAAAACAGGCATGCATGAATTACAGTACAGTCTATACAGGGGTAACATCGGTATTTTACATGTAAACTGTACAGTATGGATACGGGTTTGCCTTTAAATTTTCTTTAAGGGTAATGTATTAAGCAGAGTTTAAAATAAAATTACAGTATTTTGGGAGCATATTTGGGGACATAATTAAGGTTTAGTTATTTTTATACCACATTTTTTACCACATCATGTTTTTCACTATACAGGAGTGCTCCTGGAACGTTTACTGTATTATTAATTTTAGTAATTGATGAGCTCATGAACAACAGAAACGAAAACGAAAATTTAGTAAGAAACATTTAAACAGGGAATCAATATAAAATCAAATAAAATATTCCAACAATTGACATTGTTTCCAATAATTTCAAAATTTGTGTAGTTGGAAAACCCATAAAACCTATTCTGATTACCTTTTAAATTTCAAAATCACACAGTTTTGTGGGAAAACAAACACTAAGCAAGCTAAATGCTAATGGCATCAATAGGGCACAGTTGGCAGGTCAGCAAACCAGGCTTGCTGTGAGACTCTTGCTTGTAACTTGCTTGTTTCCACTTGCAGTTGATTCATTAATTAGCGCACAATAACAACACAATTCTGCAATATTAATATACAATATTTGTAATAATTATTAGTAACGATGGTATTCAGTAATAAAAAAAAATAAAGCAACAATAAGAACAAAAGTTTAAGATAAGATAAGAAAGTGGACAGTACAAAGGTAAGAGCTGGAAAAATGAAAAACAATAGAATAAAAACTATACCAACAGTACAATGTACTGCCTATTCAATTAAAGTGAAATGTAAAATGTCTGCTTATCATTCTTATTATAACGTAGTGAGGGCAATGGAGGACGAGGAGGGATTCAGATGTGAGACACATGGACTTTACTCTTTGAAACAGACTAACAAACAGAACAGGAGAATCACAGGAAGGCAGCACAAATATCCACAGGCGCAGGAAGAGTTACAGGAAGATCCAGGGCGATGTTAATGTTGACTGACAAACACCAAACACAAAGCCAGGGGTGGAAATGCATAATCATAAATTAAGTTCAACTGTAATGGGGTGGAGTGGGATTGCACATGTTTGGGGGGGCAGGGCCAGGGCAAAAACAAACAAAATACACGGGGCAGAGCATAACAGAAGAGAAAACACGTGTTAAACATAAACAAAGATGCGGCGTGGCAGAGGACAGGAAACAGAACAGGGAGTGACAGAAAAGAGTGAGACAAGATGGAATGAGACAGTTACACTCCTAAAATATTTAAACATTTGAAAATGAATATTCATAGAATATCATAGTTGCAGTCGTACATTTATGCGTTTAAGCAAGGCTGCTCCCCCTGAGCCGTATTCTAATTCTGTTCATTTTGTTGTTGCGTTTTGTTAATTTTTTTTAAACACTGTAAATAATTCTGTAGCTAGAAATTTGGATCATGCAGTTCGCAAGATTGTGCACGTTTGGGCAGTGTTGTATTTCTCTGAACATGTTTCTGAACAACTTCGTTCATAGTGTGATCTCAAACATGCTGAAAAAGCTTCCATCCAAATTTGTGAAGATGATTTTAGAAGGTGGCACGTAAATGAAATTTTCCTTACAACTTTGAATACGTAGGCATACTATTTAACGACTTTAACTGTAAAGTAACTGTAAAACACTTAACAGATTTCACATTCTGGTCACATTTCACATGTTAGTTTTCATGTTCTAGAGGACTCTAATTGATGACTGTATTAAGTCTATACCAGTGAAAAGTCTATACCACATTAATAACGATGTTAATAATTAACATGTGGAGCTTCTGCTCTAGCTGCTTGAGATGTGTGGGTGATATATTTTTATGGAAAAACATTTGCTGCTTGAGTGATTTTTTTTTTTTGGGGTTATATCAAACATCTCATGGTTTATGGACAACATTTGGAAAGTTGTAAATTAGATTTCTCCCATTATTGGTATTACACAAAAATAAGTAAAGTGTGAAATTGTTTTTATTACCTGTATTAGAAATGTACATCTTTGTTCATGGTTTAGTCATGAACTTACTATCTAAAAACTGTTTAATATTGAACACGAGCAAAGAAATAATTGATTGTATGAAATGTTTCAGTAAACATAGTTTCTTAGGAGCAGAGATTGCATGTTGTGTTTTTGTACCACTGTAAATATTTTTGTTACCATTATCAGTTTATTCGTAATTCCCTGTACGTTGTAAATATTTTTAACATCCCACAGAATTCTGAAATGGTACCTTTTCAAGACCACCTTTTAAAACAAAGCTTTCACATTGACTGCCCAAAAGTTATTCAGTCTGAAGCTGTAATGCCTTAAATGAAGCCAGAAACGATTTAGGACTCTTCCAGTCTTTGCGTTTGGAAGCTGTGCTATGGTCTTTACTATCTATAGCTTGTATACCTTCTGGGAATTAACACAGTTCAATTTAAAACGTCAAGCCTTGCCTTCACGTAATACGCTGTTTTGTTTCCTCGTTTGAAAATTGTCAGATTAGTGGGTTCTACTGTTCCCGTTTCCCTCTTTGTCACTGAGGCCCTCCAAAGCTAATGGAGTGCTAAACAGTGCTACCTGCTCAAAACGTTTTTGTAGTATTTTGTAAGTTCACTATTTTTTTTTTTATTTCACCATCAAGTGAGCTTGAAGGGTAGACTCTTTTTTGGAGCTTTTAACCTGATAAAGGTAAGCCTTTTCATAATATTTGAGCTTAAAAGTAACACATTTACAATATTGTTTAGTCTGGCTGTTTTATCCCTGTTTGGAAAGGTATTGTATGAAAGACTGTGTAACTGACAAAATATCTGCATTCCACTTTGTTCAGCCTGTTGACGGCACAAGTCGTAATGCTGTTATCATCCTCCTAAGAGGGCATGTTTTGACAGAATCCCAGCCAAAGAAAGCAGCAGTTCTATCAGCTGCTGCGATATTTGCCATACCAATTCAGCCGAGCCCAGACGGTCTCTTTCATCTGACCTAGTGAGGCAGAACAGATCCTTTTGTCTGGGTCTGCTTGTCCTCTGCTTTCACCCTCCGCCACTCTATCACTTTTCTTCTTTCATCCCACCTGCAGCACCCAATACAGGTTCAGTCAGTTACTTGTACGGCTTTGCTAGAGGGTAATGGGGAGACCCTCATTATCACTGAATTGGCCCAAGAGTTTATTGGGTTTTACCCTTTAACACCAATGCCAAAAAGGCTATTTCTGCCTTTTTTTTTTCCTAATTTTACTCTTTTACTGATGTCTCAGTGCTGTTGTCACATTTGTTTTGATATGTAAGGAACTACCAAAGCTGAAAATGTTTGCATTTACTTTGTGTCACCAACTACCTGTTAAGCAATCAAACAGATGCATAGAAACATACAAATTTCTGTTCATAAAGTCACCATTGCTGGTCTCTCCTTAATGCTGTGTTCTGCATAAGTCCATAAAAATCAAGATATTAATGAGAGTACTGAAAAATGCTAAGTGGCTGTTTGGTGCCAAAATGGAAATTGTGCTTGACAGAAAATGGAAGAAAAAAAACAAAGCATGCAAACTCTAAGAAAAGAAGTAGAAGGTACTGTTTAAAAATAAAAAGGGAAATAAATACAGACTATAATTAGCATCACTTCAAAGCACAACCAAAAGCAGTGACAGGACAAAAGAAAAAGCATCCAGCTTCTTATAGGGAGTCCCTGCTCTTGACATGGTTGCAATGAACTGATAAGTGTATTTCTTCTTTTAAAATCATTATAAAGGTGAGATTTTTATCTCTGCTCAATCTATATCTGTTTATATAGCTTTTCTCGGAAAACCTCTGGCCTTGTTCAAGCAGCAGGTTTTGTTATGAAACACTAATGACGCATACGAGAAAGGGTGCTAGCACTACAGATCAAGATAATCCTTGTTAAAGAATAGGACGATGTTACTAGATGTTATTAGATCTCAACATTATGTTAGTTCTGCCTATGCATTTTTATGCATTTCGCCCAAAATATCCAGAAGCTTATGGACACCGTTTTATCATTTAACCTTTATTTTGTCTCTGCTGAGTAAAGGCCTTCAACTGATGTGAATTATGCATAGAATATGTGTTAAATCTGGATATGGAAAATATAGTGATGCAGTTAAGCAATTACTGCCATTTCAGTGGAAATGCTTTTAAATTATATAACTTAGTTTCTGTTAATACTGATGTACCTTTGTATATAGACACTTGTATAGAAACCTATCAGTACTCTTCATTAGTCCAGTTTTTTTTTTTATCTTTGTTATTAGAAGGGTAATGTTTTAGGGTTATTTGGCTTGGGATGAGGTGAAATTAGTGTGGTCAGTGTAATGATACTTGAAGTAGTGTTGTTACACAGCATTACAGTCTCTTAGAACAATGTTAAAGCAGTAACCATCTAGTTGTACAACTACCTATATTGTGTATTCCCAGAAGCGCTACTGAGTCTGTATGAATCATCTTTTATTGCACTTTCATCTAATTTATTAATGGATGTAATGCAATGAGGTCATGCCTTTCACTCTCTCAGTAGTCCCAACCACTATGAGTTCAGCTTTTCTAATTACCTCCCTCTGCATCATGAATGCAAACATAATTTAAAGTGTTGTAATTTTGGTTTATATAACAGGACTAATAGATTTTCGTCTCTTTCTGTTCATGCTTTCAAATGGATCTGTGCATTTGTACATTAGACTGATTTAACAGACACTGCTGTCGATGGTGATTTGACAGCTACAGAGGTTTGTAACAATGTGCAGCATGTTTCTCTGTTTTTCTGCATTTTTGTCAATTTTTTCTTCGCAAATCGTCCGTAAAGAAAGTCATCCTTGGTGAGTGTTTGATTAGAAAGCATGAACATAGTGGAATCTCTTTGCAGTCATTGTATTGCTATTCCCAAAGGATATCTAATGCTTTATGTTTCAGCGGAGACGAACAGCATCACTGCTTTGAGATATAATGTACATTTTCCAGACTTTGTGTCCCAGTCGCATGTCTTCACTCCAAACCCTGCCCCCACCTGTTCTTGTGTCTAGATTATGCATCTGTCTTCAGATTACGTTGACTGTAAGCTTTCTTTGGCTCCTCTCCAAAACGGACAGTGAGAGACAGAACGCATTACAGCTTCAAGTTTATTTTGGAAAAAAAAAAAAATCCAAATGATTAATCTAAATCTAGCAGTTTGCAGAGAGAGCCCCCCTGCTGTGTATCAAGTATGATTATCTGGCTGGCATTCACTACAGCTTCTTCAGAGATGAAAGCGCTAACATTCTGAGCAGTTTTAGGTTTCAGGCAGTCAGCATGACAGTCACACAGCAGAAATAGCATTTCTACAAACGAGCTCTACGCTTCATTGGTTTACGGTCATTACAGTTGGCTCTCTTGCGCTGTAGTTTCTGATGGGTTGTATTTGTTTGTTGGTTCTGTTGGTCCTTGGACATTTCGTTCGACATCATTCGTTATCTATCACACACTATATATATATAGAGAGAGAGAGAATATGATAATATATGTGGTCCTCCTTATTTGGTATCCCTAATATGACAATGTGGCTTTTTGTGTCTGCAGTCAGACCAGGATGAGGAGTCAGAAATAAAGACACAGGTGAGGATGTTTTATCCATGCTTTAAGCTCTATCACACTGTTTACAGTGTTTAGTGTCAATTTCACCATTCAGATGTCTGTATGTGGTCAGAGAATCATCTTTCATGACTACTGGAATCTTTCTCAGCAAATTAAAGGATGTCTCTTTCCCCAGCCCAGTTTTATAAGGCGGATAAAGGGAGAAAATGTGTTTATCAGACATAGTATGCTGATGCTGGAGGTTGGTAAGGAATGGGACAGTAGCGCATGGAGTTTTGACTAGAAACTTGACATGTGTGCTGTGTGTTTGCAGTGTGTGTGTTTGCAAATATCAGAACCCTGCAATATTTGTGTGCTCTTGTTTGTATTCCTAACTATGTAGTGTCCTGTGCAGCCTCCGTTATTAGCCTCAGTTACTAATGTGGTTAGAAGTGTTTAGTGCTTTACTGCTGTAAATAATGTAATTATGATCACCACAGTGTTGAGGTGCTCAAGTGGAAGCCTTGATCTCTTCTACTCTAACAACATACATTAAATAGCAACTGTATATCAGCCTCACAAAATATGCAAAAACAGTATTGTAATGGGTCTGCAGTGATCAATGGTGTGACATAACTTGGCACTGCTGTCATAATGGCCAATTTAAAAAATATTAGCCTGTTTCCTTTTTTAAGGCATAATTATGTAAATGTTCTTCAAACTATTGATTTTTGTTTAATGCACTGTTTCTGAATCAAGCATTTTCATTGTCGGTCTTATCTTCCTCTTTTTCTTCCGCTTTTCTTTTTCCTCCACCTTCATCATCTTGTTCTTCTTCTTTTTCCTTCTTTCCCTCCTGTTTTCTTTCTCTTTTTTTTCTTTTTGCTCATCCTTTCTTCTTATCCTTTTTCCCATTTCTTTGTGATGATAATAATAACATCCTTCTGCAACAACAGCCTTCTGATTGTTATTATTATTGTTGTTGTTGTTTTTCTCAGGAGGTGGATAAAACACCTGATGAGCTCCTCAAACACCAGACTAACATTAGTGAGCTGAAGAGGACTTTCCTGGAAGGAGGTGCTGAAAAATCAGGCCTGACAGAGTGGGAGAAGCGCCTTTCTTCTTCCCCTCTACGATCCCCCCGACTGGACGAGGCCCCTATGATCGAACCCTTAGTGCCTGAGGATGTAAGCACAGACACTGATTAATCCACTCCACACTTACTATTCAGACCGATTCAGTTTTCTCTTCTGACGGGCCACTTTGCTGCTGTGGCTCAGACAAATGAATACATTTAGGAACAGTCTCAGGATGATGTTGTTGAATGTACCTCATATGGCCTGAATTACACTGAGCACTCTTAACCTTGAGACATTAGTGCTGTGACTGCAGCCGCAGCTGACAGATGCTGGGGAAATGATAGGAGCTTGTTGAAAGAAAAAAAAAAGGCTCCTTGAAATAGAAGTGAATGGAAGGAGGCGTAGCTTCTGTTAAAAGCAGGGAAAGATTTGCCATCAGAAGCTGCATTGATTTATTTTTTTTTTTTTTTGCTGCCTGGCTGTAAATGATGTTGCAGAAGATTATTTTCATAAAGGCAGAGAGTTCAGGTGCAGAGAGAGTCTCAAACAGCCCCCATTTCAGGAGAGAATCAGTAATTTACATCTTTTTCTATAGATTCATCTATTCAGTAGAAAGATGCCTCACCATCACACGTATGGTTTAGTTTTGTTGATATTCTACTTATGTGGATTTTGTCTGTGTGTTGAGCCATTGCATCAGAGATGTTTTATTCAGTTTAATTGTTCAGTTCAGTTCAGTTCACCTTTTTATGTAACCAATTTTGTCTACACTTTTATGCTTTCATTTGTGATTCATCAAATTGAGTTACCAGAATATAGCATGTGATTTGTGGCTGTGGTAGGTCAAGCCCTGTTTGTATTTGTAGACTCATTTACATTAGCTAATACATTTTGCTGAAAGAACTCCATATATTTATCTACTCTGTCTCTTTATCTACTCAGCACTTGCTGTGGTTTTAGAGTGAGAGAAAGAACAGCACCATCAAGCTTCTCTCCAAATCCCAGCTTCACTTGTTTGAAGAGGGTACTGTGAACACAGGCTTTGTTATTAAAGCAATAAGGCACAAGAAGCCACGTGTTTGTGCTTTTGCCCTGGTTAAATGTTTTTTTGGGACATGACGGCCAGCTAATTAGTTTGCTCCCTGGTAGTCAGTTAGATGTAACAGTTTCATCATAGACCCTCCCAAATCAAATCTAGCCGTGGAAACACAAAAACGCAAGAACCACAAATGCATAAGGGTTTTTTTTTCTTGACAGTAAATTTAATACGTTTTCCATCACTTAAACTGTCTGATGTAGGAAAATGTTGTAAGCCTCTATAGTTCTAAAATACAAGGGGAAAGACATATCAGTCATTTGTCACAATAAGTGACTGACTTCTAAGTGTTGTGTTCTCTTTCTGTCATTCTTGCAGACCAAAGAGGATTCAAAAGTTGTGGGTGAGAAGGAGGAGGCTGCTGGAGGAACAGAGTCACAGGACAGCGTGGAGGACAGGAAAGCCGATGTGGTAAGTGGATATCCGCTGATCCCTTGAATACAGATGGGCTCGTTAGTCTGGCATATTTTGTTCACAAAAGAAGGAAGACTGTCAGACGAAGACCACATTCTGTTGTATTTATGGATGTTGAAAATAATGAATGAAATGATGAAATCTTTGAACACTTGCCTTATTTAGTTATTAATCTAAAAAGGTAGTAGCAAGTATAAATTATTCTCATTAGTATAAATTAACTACACTGAAACTAATTTGTAAGTTAATGTGTCAAGTATGAGAGAGGAACTGAGTGTGTGGGCCTACATTTAAGCCCTTAGGTTTCAAGAGGTTAATTTAAGGTGTGGAGACCAGATGGGATTAAGCTAAAGTGATGTCTTGAGTCCTCAAGAATTTGTATGTGTGATTAGTAATCGTCAAAAATGACTAATAAAGAAGTCTTCGTGTTTTTGCTGGCTTTATGTGTGACTAACATCTGTGTATCTTTCCCAGAGCTGCCTAACATGCCTCTTTGTATCTTGTATGTAGGAGTCTGATGGTTGGGTAATTATAAACAAGGTTCCACCTAAGGTGCCTGAAAAGAAAAACATAGTGAGCCACAAATTAGTGGGTATTACTAGCACTAGCACTGTCACTGCCGATGAGGCTCTGGGGGACGTAGCTCTCAAACCCGCAGAGGGCGCTGTGGAGGAAGCAGCAGCCAAGAGAGAAGTTGGCAAGTCCTACGACACCACTTCGGGAAAGATTGTTGCTGTGACCTCAGAGACTGACCTCCCATCCCCGTCGCTCACAGAGAAGAAGAAGGACCAGACCAGTACAGCGACTGTAAAAATTATTCCAGTTTCTCCTGAATATGAGGCTGCAGCCCTCTCAGCCATAGAAGCAACTATGACACCGGTGATCACCATCAAAGCAGCCAGAACCCCATCACCTTCCGAGCCTACAGAGGGTGTTGTGAGGACTGTGGTGGCCATCCGCTCCAGTGAAGAAATTGGGGAGGCCAAGAGGGCAGAGCTGAGACTGCTTACAGACCCTTCACTGAGAGACGGCGCCCCCCCTTCACCAAGATCTCCCCTCAGGTCCCCACTGAGATCCCAACTTAAATCTCCACTCAGATCTCCAGCAAAGTCGCCGATGGATCTCGGCCCCGGCCCAAGCTCCTATCTAACTAAAACCTCCCCAACAGCCAGAGTGGTAGTATAACGCCCACACCAGCTAGTTCAGCACCTTTCCCACCATGCGGTGGCCTTTTTTCCCCAGCTCCTTAAGGCCTGGCTTTCAAAAATAGACAAAACAAATAAAAAAAAAAAAAGCCAGTGCTTTGTTGTCTCACTAGATGCTTATGAATGCTCTGAATGTGTCTTTTGTTCTGTCAGTTTGCTAGGTTGTTTCTTTTGTTTTTTTGTTTTTTTTTTCAATTTTAGACACAAATCCCTCACCATGGAATTTGATGTCACTCCTGCTTTTATTGCCAAGCCTGCTGCTTTATGAGACCAGCTTTGACCCGCTTCGACCCACTTCATTTGGGCACACAAATGAGCAGCTTTGGGTTTTTTTTGGGTTTTTTTACCTCTTTTTTTTTTTCCTAGTATTTTTTTTTTAACTAGGCCTACTGCTGCCAGTGACACAAGTGAAATGTCTTTGGCTACAGTCACAGTTTGAAGAGATGGCGGAGTTCTTTTCCTTTTGAGTTTTCTCTGAAGTTTATGCTGCTTGATGTGGAATGATGAGGGTTCTATTCATAAGAGGGTACACTGAACCAGCATACTGATGTAACACTTTTTTCGCGGCCTTTGTGATCTGGAATTCATAGGTCATGAAAGAGAAGGCTGTGGCGTCTCAATTAGAGTGTCCCTGTGGAGCTGAAAGATGTTTGTTCTTGGCTATGAAATGCCGGTTCTTACTCCACTGCTCAAAAAAAAGTTTCAGAGTCAAAATGTAGAGCTGAACAATTTGTAGCTGAAACATCTGTAATGCCTGCAGATCTTTTGAAATCAACCTAAAAACAGTTGGCAGTAATTTTCTGCACTGTATGGACAAAAGTAATGGGAACCCTCTTAATTATTAATTTCACTTTCAGTGTAGGACAACCTTAATGCCTCAGCTTCCATGGGGTGGTGTTAGCCTAGGATACTTGTAGGATACTTCAGGTCATGGGTTATAGTCCTACCTTCAGCATACCACCATTGGGGTCCTGAGCAAGACTCTTAAACCCAAGTTGCTCCATGGAGACTGTCCCCTGGAGTTAGGGAATGGAAGTCGCTTTGGATAAAAGCGTCTGCTAAATGCTGTAAATGTAAATGTAAGCATACCAAGACATTTTGGACAATGGCATGTTTCCAACAAACTGTGGACACAGTTTGGGGAAGAACCTTTTATACTCCTTTTATACGTTTATACGAGCAAAGCAAGGTCCATAAAAACATGGTTGGACGAGTTTGGTGTGGAAGAACTTGACTGGCCCACACTTCAACCCCATCCAACACCTTTTGGGATGAACTGGGACGGAGATTGCGAACCAGACCTTCTCATCCAACATTAGTGCCTGAGCTCATAAAAGCCCTACAGAATGAGTGGCCACAAATTCCCACAGAAACACTCCAAAGCCTTTCAAGAAGAGTGGAAGCTGTTCAAGCTGCAACTCCATATTAAAGTCTATATATTTGAATGCATTGTCATTAAAGTTGCTGTTGGTGTAATGGTCAGGCGTCTTAGTACTTTTGTCCATGCAGTGTATCTGTTCAAAGCAGTAATATTAAAATTGGCAACACAGAGCTGGTTACACATCATATGTTACACTACACATGTATTATATATTAATTTGTTGAGTGAGTACGGGTCCTATAGCCAAGCGTGCCTAGTCAAGTGGCAATACAAATTCTAATGAGGCTAGTGATGGGATTAGAAGGAACTGTTTACCTCTCTTATGAATAACCTCGGAATGGAGACACCTTTTGCTGCTGGGCGTTTCACTCTATGCACTTTAGTCATTCCTGTCAAAGTTTCCCCTATGTATCATGACAAATTTCTCTCATCTGACTGTGTGTGCGTGCATGTGTGTCTGTGTTTTAACCCTTCATCTGTTTGTGTGTGTGTGTGCTCAGCCTAAGCCCACGTTTGATGAGATGTCCCCAGAGCTCACTGCTCTGCTGCAGTCTGCTCGTGAACAGATCAGCACACGCAGCTGGGCCTCGTCCTCTCCGACCACCGTTCATAAACAGGCCTTCTTTAAGGTGGACTGCACTAGGGAGAGCGTTTGAATACATTAACTATTAAAACAGGGCTTTTCAAGGGTTCTTTAGAAAAGGCCATGATTTTTTTATCACATTTTATGACTCCAAGAACTGAATCTGAATGCATATGTGCTTTTTTGCCTGGTTAAAGTGTTCTTCTGCATGTTGGAAATCATATTATAAATGGTTCTTTACAGAACCTTTTAAAAATAGTTATACTATTTTATATAACCAGAAAGGATTCCACTATTATCATCAGTCAAAGAACGCTTTTCAGTACAAAATAGAACAAAGAGTGATTGCTAAGTGGGTATCTTGGAAATGTAACCACAGCAAAGCTGTATTTCATAAGGCCCTGAAAAGGAAAGCTGTAACTGCCGTGGATTGTTTGAATTCTATTAATGGTTAATGCGATCTTGATTATAGTTTTGGTCTGATATGTTGGTATGCAGCCAGGCGTACTGAATGCTCTTTGTTTGACCTATGTGTTCCCATCTCTTCATTGTTCTTTGCCTCTGTTTGTTGTTTGAGCCCATTCATTATCTCTTCACTGGACAGATTTATGAGGACATGTTGTTCGGAGTATGGGCAGTGGCTTTAGAGCTGTGTTTTCAAAGTCAAAGCATGAACCAAACGTAAAATATAAACCCCACCCTGCCCTGATGCTAACAACATTAATATTAGGTCTTTGATGGAAAGAAACCTGAATATAGAGAACAGTTTTGTATGTTTTTATGACAGTCCATGGGAATTAACAGAGGTTATGTGCTACAATTATTTTACCGTAATTAAGGAGTTTCACAGTTATATAGGTCTTATGCAGAGCAACGTAGTTTGTTCACAGTAGGCTTTGGTGGCCTAAGACATTCTCTGAAAAGCATTAAGTGTTTGTTTTATCACAAAATACAGAATTCCTCTTAAGTGTGTGGCCGTGTGTGTGTGCGTGTGAATCAGCAAGTCAGATTTCAGAACTGTGAACTATTCTGTTTCTTGGTTCTGTATGCAAAATTTTAGCTGTTCCTTAGATGCTTTCTGTTCCATTGTAGACATCCAAAGGTCCAGAGAGGGGTCTTCCAGATACACAGATGACTCTGGAAAAAGAGCAGCCAAAGGACAAACAGCAAACAGCGGATAAACCAACGGAACAGTCACAGGTAGAGCCTCCCATATCTCCAGCTGAGCCGTTGGAGCTTGATATTTCTGAAAGTGCCACGGAGGTTTGCGCTGAACCCCGCGATGAGCCCTGTGGCTCTGTGTATGTCTCAGACAAGTCTGAGTCAGACTCGGACGAGGCCACTAGCGACTCCGCCAGCGTGGCCTCTGCTAAATTCGACGGGCCTTTCAGCCCCACGGATGCTGGCCAGCCCCCCTCATCCAGCGACAGTGAATCTGGTGGTGAAAGCTTCTCTCTGTCCACTGACGATGACGATGAGGCAGGATCAGGAGACCAGTCACCCAATGTGACGCCCTGCTCCCCCATCAGGCTCGCAGAGCAGAGGGGGGATGCTGAGGGCCACAGCGAGGAGGTAGAACTTCAAACACCTGGCTTAGAGGTGACCCCCTCATTTTAGCCCCACGGTCCCAAACCTGCAGATCCCAGGCTTTTGCTCTAATCCTCAAACCAGTGCCTTCGATCCCCTGACACCTCCTGTCCATTGTAATGTGAGACGGTAGTTTCATTGTGCTGTCGTGGTCCCGCTGTGTAACAGTCTGTGCATCAGTGAGCAGGGAGCTCTATTCAAGTCTCCTCTGAGAGTTTTACCCCTCAGAAGTCTCAGATATTACCAGCACTATCAAAAGTAGTTCAATCCGTATTAAACATTTCTCACTAAAAGTACAGGTTGTGTTCGCAAGTAGAAAAGTAGATATTTTGTTTGAGGTTTTACAGTAAGAAACGGTAAGAATGATTGACATTTCACAGTAAGAAAAATTGCCCTAGGCATTTTTGACAAGTGCAGGCTTGAGTTTTCACAATACATATATAAGGCCTTTAGGGGAAGAGTGGACCAAGTTTCTATTGTTTTGAGAAATCGGCCAGTGAAAATCTAAGTTGCATGGCAAATCAATTCAGCGTGGATGACAATCCTGCCATCTAGCGAATATTCTGGAATTGCATATGGACTTGGTTCGTTAGTCTCCGCAAAATATTCAGTGCTTAGATGGTATGGACGTTGAAAAAGCTGAGACCCAAAAAAGTGGACTAGGTCCACATTTCCTCAGTTATATACAATATTTGTCCTATTTGTCCTTTTCTGACATCCGACAAGTTTGTCTGATAAGACATTCAAAGAATACAGAGTACAAATTTTATTCAGTGTTTCACACACTTCACTAAATGCAACTAATTACTGACACTTTGTAATGAAACATCTTCTGCACTTGAACACTGTCCAACAGTGTATCACTATATAAGCAAAAACGCATATTGAGACATATTGTGACATAATTTATCATGATAACAATGAATATATAAATACTGCCATATTTTCCCACTTTAATGTACATGTAATTCAGTGCATACATTTTCATTACATTTGTAGTTATGTAATTACATTTTAACTGTGCTGAACAACAGCAGTACTAAGTTCTATGCGTTGAATGAAGGAACTGAAGGAATGCAGCGTGCAACGTTTTGGGCGTACACCACCCATCACCTGAGCCTTGCTGCAGTTTGGGCTGGACAGGTTTGCATGACAGTAGCTCTCAATGCGAATGTGTGTTGTGCAAAAAAGACCACCTCCACACTGATGTACGTACTATCACAATTTTCCCACTTCCTGTTTATTGTTCATAGACTTTCCCAAAGTTTTTCCACGTTTACATTGTGACCTCTCAACAGCCTGAAAGAATGACAGAACATTACATTTCTCTATATTACTGCTGGGCGTTTACTCAGAGAGGCAGTAAGGGAATATAGACATTGCCATGTGTACTTTATTTTCTATATATCAATACTCTGTGTGTGTAAAACCTGATTTATAACTAACACATGTCTAGCATATTCTAATATCCAGTTTAAAGGTCAGAAGCTACTGGCCATGAGACAGGTAGGATTAGGCTATTACCATTACAGGTGTAGGCTGATTTCAGTAGTAGCTTATTCAGATTGTGCATCCCTAGATACAAATAGTATTTACAGGTGATAACAAAGGAGGTGTGTGTGTGTGTGTGTGTGTTTGTGTGTGTGTGTGTGTGTGTGTGAGCCTTCAGGAGGTTCATTTTCTGCTCTCTTTCTCCTCTCCAGCTGTCCTCACTTCTACAGACAGAGGTTATAACCTCTGAGAGGCTGGTGACGGGAGAAATGCCAGTGATCCACACAGAGACAAAGACTATAACATATGAGGCGCAGCAGGTACACACCAGTCCTGTACTGCACAGTTATGCATGCTGGGATAGTGAAGCTCTCACAGAGAGGATCCCATGTGTTTGTATCTATTTATATATCTGGGAAATTCATGGAAACCGTTTTCCTTGTTCCATAGACTTGTTGTCAAGATGTTTAGCAACTGTAGGTCTTTTTTTAATTAATGTTACATATACATTCAGAGAATTTGACAATAACACATTAACTAGAATTTGCTGCCACTGTAGTTGGATGAATGCAATGTGTGTGCACACACCTAGATCACCTCATTAAGGGCTTCATAGTTCCAATCAAAGGTGACCGAAGTGTGAAATGTATTCATAGTTGAGCAGATGAAAGTGTAGAAATACGTGTTTTTTGCTTCAGCGTAAAAGGGTTAAAATGCAAGATTTTGTAATTGCAAAAAATAAAATTTGCAGAAAAAAGAAATGCATTGAATCACTGAAAAGCAACCAGCTTTGCATATGCAAAGGCATTTACCCAGCAAACTCTAATTTTTCTGTTTTTACCTGATTGGACTCTTTACAGAAATGGCTGTTTTGGGTGCATGCATGTTGAATTAACACAAACTGGAAATATCTCTTTTTTTTTCCCTCATTTGCAGTCAGATAGCACATATTCAAGAAGCCAGTGTGCTTGCCTGTCAAACTTAGAGTAACAGGTTCTGCACTCTATTTTTGAACAGGATGACACAGATGGCCACACAGAGCCCGGGATTCTAATGAGCGCTCAGACCATCACATCTGAGACCTCCAGTACAACCACCACCACACATATCACTAAGGTTCAGTCTGCTAAACTTTCTTTGTTATGAAAATTTCATCACTGAAGCATGATGAAATATTGACCCTCTTGACCGTTCTATGAGACAATAAAAGTAAATATTTTACGACTTACAAATGAAATGGTAAATCAATCGTTTTTTTCTGCTGTTGAAGAGAAATACGTCACTTTTTAAATTAATATCATTATGATTATTATTATTACACTCATTTGGCAGACGCTTTAATCCAAAGCAACTAACAATAAGAAGACACATTCAAGTTTCAGGACAGTGTGAGAACCAGAGGACAGTATTAAGTACTAAATCTTTATGTAGGAGTAATGCATTAGAGAGGAGATGCTCTCTGAACAGACGAGTCTGTAAACCTCAACGTATGTTATATAGTACAAGCATCTGTGGTTTGGTCATAAATGGCCTGCTGTGTTTCTGACTGTTCTTTGGTTTTCCGTTAGACTGTGAAGGGCGGTATCTCAGAAACGAGGATCGAGAAGAGAATTGTCATCTCGGGGGATGCAGACATTGACCATGATGAGGTGAGAATCACGCCAGTAGGTGCATGAAATAGCTTTGTCTGTTAGGTAGACTAACAGCAGATTTAACATTTCACGGAATACTGAGGAATCCGCTCTTGATTGTGTACTGATGGCTACAAGGTCTAGAACCTTTATCATTTTTCTGTAGTAGAAACAGAAAATGTCAGTACACTCAACATTTCCAAACACTTTAGTATAAATCATATCCACTTGATCATTTTTTTAAGACGTAATGCTCACCATTGCCATCCCTGCGCCTCTTTGTTTTCCCATTATGGGGTGTCACTGGGGCCAGGCCCTGGCTCAGGCCATTAAAGAAGCCAAAGAGCAGCACCCCGACATGTCAGTGACCAAAGTAGTGGTCCACAAAGAGACTGAAATCACACCAGAAGATGGCGAGGAGTGATGAAGGTAAGGGAAGAGTCAGTCATGGCTCTGTTCCACTTGGCTAACTGCAAACTGATCCACCGCTTCGCTAACTGTCCAAAGCTCCAAGAGCTGCTATCTGCCGACATTCTAACTTCAGGGCTGCACTGGCTGTGTATAATTTGTCTTCTGCATCTGTATCCCATACAGACACGTTCTGAAGATGGTTTCATGTTTGTACTTCATGGAATGAATGAGTGAAGTGCTGTAATCTGTATACTAACCGATCAGTCCCTTCCTTTGTTTTATTTTGTTTTACTTTGACAATAAGCAATGAATGGGGAAGAAAGAAACTAAACCTCTGCCTTTTTTCAGTCAGTGTTGTAAGAGTACAGTACTCTCTGCTGGACATAAGCAGAACTGCAGTTTAATATCTGAGGCGTAGAGTGGTTGTAATGTTTATATGTTCGTAGTGTTTTTTCATTATGATTTATTTATTTTCGAATACCAGCTTAGTGTATTTTTAATAGGAATGTATTGTTATTATAAATAGGGCTTGACTGCAATATTTCTTATTGTCAAAACCTCCTGTGGCCTATGTGGAAGCATGGTTTGGGAGTCTTTGCTTTGCAGGTGACAAATAAACCCAATATATTTTGCATGCCTTTTAAATGGTCTGGTTTTGATGTATGCATATGGGTTTAAAATCTCTTTTTAACCCGCGCTGTTTAGTCACCATTAACACAAAGCACTCATATGCACATGACGCATGCTGTCATGCGTCATGCTTCGGTATTGGTAAAGTTGTAAAAAGGTGAAGTGACGATTTCCATAATTCTTCTTCATGGTGAGTGTTGGATGCAAAAATGTGATGGTCCTCTTCTGAAATATTATGCTAAGTTTTTGTTCCAATATTTTTAGGACTAGTGTCTGTTTGCACTCTCTGGAGAAATCTCACGTCCACACCATGCAGAACGAGGGATGCTTTTCGGGAAGTCGTCCACGGAAACAGCACCACAGATAAACCAATGGATATTACTTCATCTGAGCACCGCTGGAGTAACCTCTGACAAACGCACTCACACTCACACTCCAACACCTGCTTACTGAACTACCGGACAGCCTGGTCCAGCACTGGATCACTGTTATTGCATGACAAGGGAACAACTGCTTTTTTTTTTTTGTAAAGAAAACAAAAGATATTATACGTTTTAGGAAATACTCTATGATAACGGTGTAAATTTCAGTGTACCCTGCGTGCTCCTCCTAAAGGGAGAAGAATGTAAGTGACAGGAGATTTGAAAATAGTGCTCACATTTTATTTATTAGAATACCGCTCAGTACGAAACAAAAAAAATAATACTAGACTGTATCCGTACGAGCACACAGTATTTAACCATGCAATAGGTGTGCTGTTCATGCTGCCAGACGCCACGTCCTGTTCCTGTCACCCCTCCCCCTACCTCTGTCGAACGTACTTCATCTGAGTGAGAATATGAATGATGCACCCATTCGCATTGTAGGTCATGCATTAGGAGAAAAATTGTTTTTACTTGAATTATGTGAATTTTTTTTTTTTTTTTTTTTTTTTTTTTCCCCTTAACGTTCCTGACTGAAAGGTAGATGTGGGGCTTTTTACTTTTTTTTTTTTTCTCTCTAGAATAAAAACTGGCACTTTGACCACATTGTCACTGATTCAGAGTCTACGCGACTGCTGCCCAGTGTTGCGTTTTTAAGTCATTTCCCGAATTGTCCATGCCCAGAGTGGCATACCTGAGCCTTAAATTGTATAAACTGGATAGAAAATCTGGAACATCTCCAGTTTTGTGTGCTTGTACTTTTGTTTTATTATAATTATTGTTATTATTGTTATTATTATCATTAGCCTGTGTGTTTTTTTTAAACCACCATCCTGTCATATGCTACAGTCCATGTTGAATGTGTTTCCCAAATGAGCTCAAATAAAATAGCAAATATATTTCAGAGATTTCTTTGCCTTTTAATCTCTGTTCTGCAGTCGCACTAAACATCTGAGCAACAAAGAGGGAAAAAAATGGAAAACCGTCCTTTGGGCAACAACATTGTATAATTGCTACATACTGTATAGTGACATTTCTTGCTGAATATATTTGCACACATTACCGCATGCTTTTCATTAATAGTTTAATTGACTTTACTGCGATGTGCAGACAGTAGAAGAATTGTAATTGCTCAGATATTCAGTGCAGGTCTTCTTGAGGGCAATGGCTGTGCTGTGACTCAAGCAGATGATATGGTGACATAGGTTTGTCCATGAATAGCTGGTACAAGAGTTATAATTGTAGGAAGGACAACAGCAAGCTCATGGCTGCCAGTCTGATGAAGCAGTTCAGGTACCTTTAGGCCTGCTAAACATGAAGGGAAAACAATATACATCTGGTGATCACGCGCAGTGTTCATTCACCTGCAAGTTGTTCAGTCCTTTTGCATGCATTTTGCATTGATAAGTATTTGGCGCTTCTGTTTTTTTCAATAAGGTAATCATATACGTGTAATATGAGTTTAAAACATTCAAAAGAATTTCAATATAATAGCATTATTGTATTACACTTTAATTTGTCCATGACCTTACAAAGTGTCCAAAATTCATGTGCAGATAGGCCCAGCCTGCTTCATCAAGTGTTTTTTAACTGCCCAGTTTAAATAATAATACTGTTATTTTGAATGACCGGTGATATTTGGGTTTAAAGCATCTAGACTGCATCCACAAGACAAACCACTTGCAAATAACTGAGGAACTTACATGGATGAACACCACCACTTCCTTAACCAAGGAAGCCCAGCAGATAATACCCTTCCCCCTCCCATCCTCTTTACCTTTTACAGAGGCACCATCAAGCATGTTCTGACCTGCTGCATCACTATCTGGAATGGCAAATGCAACACGTCTGACCTCAAGTGCCAGCAGTGAGTAGTGAAGACACCCGAGAACATTATTGGGTTGCCTTTCCCCTCACTAGCAAAAACATTCGGCAAATGCAGAGTTTGCAAGGCCTGCAGCATTGTGCTGAACCCCCATTTCTGCAGCAACAGAGTAAGATCTAACAGGTTGTAAGACCATTTTTAGCTGTCAGGCTGTGCATAGACTTTCTGGGTCATCTGGTATCGTCCACACTCGACCATCTCAGAACCGAACCGTTCTGCTGCATTTTGTTTGCCCCTGGGCCAATATCAAAAGTCCTACATTTCTGTAGTCTAGCTCATGGTTTAGGAGTTACACTGGCTTGAAATTTAATTGCATTTCCACTTGGGACATTTTCAGATGCCTGCACCTTTGCAATGGTAACACCAAGGCACATGAAAAAATGCCTCTGTGTCCCTTTTCTATTTTGAGCAGTATTCCAGGGCCATCAGTTTTCACATGTATTCATAACTCCATGATCCATAACCCTACAACTGCACTACAGGTCACCAAACATCAGGAATTTACTACATTTATTTCACATGTAACTGACAAAATAAATTTAAGCTTTGCTCAGTTTACAAATATATATATATACATTTTGGAATGGTTGTAATAGTAACAATGTATTTCAGATAGCTTTTTTAATGGTGACTTAGCAAGAATTTAGTAGGCCAGAATAGCACCCTATCTAACACAAAGGACATTACTGAGTGAAACCTGCAGTGAGTTACTCTGTAGGACAAATGAAAATGATTTCAGGTGCCCAGGAGTTAATATACAGACATCTGAAAATGGCCAACTAAGCATTCTTGCAAATGAAGGAAAAATCTCAAGCCAGTATAACTCCTAAACTGTATGAGCTAGGCCAGAGAATTTTGGATTTTTCATATTGGCCCAGACGCTAACAAACCGGCACAATTCTGAGATGGTCAAGCAAGGTCCAGTAAGCCAGAATGAGCCTTCTGTAACTTCTCATTACTGTCATGCGCACCGGAACCATTATAGCACACAATGACATGCCCCCCCCCCCATTTCAAAATACTTGAAAAAGTATTTTTAATAAGAAGGATTGTTTCATAACTGTAAGGGCCATAAACATTCATGAAAAAGTAATGCTTTAGTATATTGTATTATTTTCTAAAATCAAGAGTGAGAAGTGAAATAAACACTTATCTGGTGCTTCTGTTTTTATTGATGTCGAATGAACCAAACCAGGTCAGTTTGATAAAACACATTTTTCAAAAATGAATAAGGATATATAGTGTTTTTATTGCTTTGAATGAAAAACATAACATAGGTCAAACAATTTCACTTACACATTGCACTTAAAAGATGAGTTAAAACAAAAACAAAGCCCACAAGAGGGAAAAACTTCACATCCCCAGTTCCTTGTACCCCGACTCACCCCGACCCACCCCGACCATTGCACCACTGGTACACCATCGGTGACATAGAGAAATACAAAAAAGTTCAATCGGGCAACACCTGTAATTCTGTGAAATAGGAGATGAAAGATTGACGTTTATGGATAAATTGTACAGACGATCCCCTCAATGTTTCTTTGCATGGATGTTAACGTAGTCAGACATTTAGCAATTCCAAAAATAGCAATCAGTGGGCAAGGATGTACTGTTGACCTGAGTACCTTGGACATAATGTCAAAGGAACTGACCCAAAAAGGCTGCAAGATTGGACAATAAAAAAACTTTCCTTAAATGACAAGGGGATCCATTGCATATTTAATCAGGATATATTTCAGAAATAATTGTACTCTGTATAGGATTTTAAGTTGAATGAGTCCAAATCATGCACAGGAAGCGGCAGATTGTATTTTATCCATAGCACTGTCTCAGAGCCCATCATTTAATTCCATGCCCAATTCTTTTTCCTACCTGGTCTTGATACTGATCAGCGATTGAGTACCTAGGGATAAAATAGAATTATATATCTTTGAGATTATTCTTTTATCATTGTCAAGGTCTGTGTTAGAGAGGGAAGGGTAGGACACCACAGTACGGTTACAAATATATATATAGGTTTAATAATATAAAACACAAAACAGAAAACCAAACACAAAAACCCCGGCTCTAAACAGAACTAGAAACACAAGAACATAAGATAAATAAGGACAGGGCAAATACACGAAACACGAGACCCGTGCTCCTCAAAAGAACAAAGAAAAAACAAAGCTCAGGACTCCGGGATATAGCTTTCCACAAAGCATTCACGACCGGACAACGTGGAGACAGGCTGAAGGTGCAGATCGTGCACTACCTCGGTTAACACTGAGGAACACGGGCCTGCAAAACAGAACAAGGGGAACAAGGCAATAACACTGAAAACATGAACGCTAACCACAGACACCATAGGACTACGTAAGACCATGAAAGACAAGTAAGACAAATACAGACTCCAAGGACACTGGGATCGGCTGGGGCTTAAATAAGGGGAGTAAACGAGACACAGGTGAACTCAAAGGGAAACGAGGGACAGGTGAAACTAATACAGGGACGCGATACAAACGAGGCATGAACACTAGGTAGGGGACAAGGGAACCTAACGTAAACTGAAAACAAATATAGGGACGAACGGGAAAATAAAGGGAGACAGGGAGTACATGGGAAAGAAAGAAAAGAAAACTAATACTCCGGAGACGGGGAACGGGTTCTACGAGGCGGGGACGAGGTGGCCGTCACAATCATATGGGTTCACTGGGAGCAATTCCTCCCAGGGCTTTGTTGGAGGAATGGACAGAAGCTCATAGAAATGAAGCTACGAACTTGGAAATAACGAAACGTATGTGATGTATGTAAATCATAGTTATGGGACAAATTAGAAAACTAATCGAATATACCATTCACAAAAAGATCTTTCAGACATTTAATCCCTTTGTCATACCAGAGAGAAAAGGTTGAGCTTGTTAGTGATGCAGGAAACAAATGATTTTCTTTTACTGGTTCAAGTGAAGAAACTGTCACAAAATTAACTCAACGCCTGAACTGGTACTGAATCTTAAGTGAGTTCAGCACCACTGGCTTATCTGTATAATGAGATATTTTTACTGGTAGAGATGAATATAGTAAGGTAGGTGTAGATGATGTCCTACAGGAGGAAAGTTCCAGTTTGCACCAAGATAGTTTGGAGTTCGTAACCTTATAATGGAATTTCTGAATATGAATGGCCCAATAGTAATACTGAAAATTAGGCAGAGCAAGTCTGAGTTTCCTTTTTTGTAGTAGGGTTTTATGAATCTTTGGTGACTTGCCATCCCATTTGAAAAAGCTAATTGTCTTGTCTAGAGAGACGAAAATATAATTTGGCGACAAGAGGGGAACAGATTGAAATAGAAACCAAAAATTTGGCAAAATATTCATCTTGACGACTCTGATTCTGCCAATTAGTAAAAGTGGAAGGTTAGTCCAGCGTTTAATGTCAGCTTTAATCTTCTTAATTAAAGGAGCGAAACTTGCTGTGAATACATTAGACAACAAACGAGTCAGGCGGCTGCCTAAATATATAAAACATGAGGTGAGATGTGTGACCAGGGACGGTGAGAAACCAGGAGGAGGAGGTCATCTGGCGGAGGCTGAATGGATGTCCTCGCCCTGGCACACACCGCACATGCCTGAACGAAAGCTTTGATATCTTCGGCCATGGATGGCCACCAAAACGCCCTCAGAATGAACAATAACGTTCTCCTGGTTCCTGAGGGCCCCGAGATTGTGAGAGGACGTCAGGACGCAGAGAGGCGGGTACGAAGAGACGTCCAGGCGGGGTGTCTGCCGGAGATTGTGAGAAGGTTCTGATGGTCCGCCCAGACGGTAAATGGCTCACCACTGCTCTGGAGCCAGTGATGTCACTCTTCTAGTGCCCACTTGATGGCTAACAGTTCACAGTCCCCTACACAGTAACGCTGCTGAGTGGGGTTACATTTTCTGGAGAAGAAACTGCAATGATGCAGTTTCTGGTCTGGGCCTCGCTGGGAGAGAACGGCTCCTACACCCTATCGGAGGTGTCCACCTCCACAACGAACTGCTTGCTGGCATCTGGATGGGAGGGAGCTGTGGTGAAGAGTAGGCATAGCCGCTGGAAGGCTTGGATGGCCTAGTCGGTGAGTTGGAAGAGCGGTAAGAGGTGCCAGAACCGAACTGATGCCCCCAATAGAGCGTTGATAGAAATTAGCAAACCTCAGGAAGCGCTGGAGCTGCTTAAGCATCTTGGGAAGCTTCTAGGGATCCATAGCCACACCCTTTTCTGATATTCCAAACCCCAGGACTGTTTTTTTTTTTTCCAAGCAGTGATGTATGCATGATATTTTCTTTCCCAGAGTGGTTTATTAAGATTTTTTAATGAAATTTGTAATATCTATGAGTAAATTAAGACTCCCACTGGACAAGGGGTTCAGGCAAGTCTCTCTACATGGTACACTACATCGCTCTTAAAATAATGGCATCTGTGGAAGAAAAATTAGGCTGTCAGTGACATTGACCCTTCAGGATTGGCCACTACAAAATGTTTTCTACTATTGAGGCATGTTTACGTTGAGTTTGGAGTTTGACTGATATGAACTATAGATTCAACATGTTTTTTAAAGATGTGAAAAGTTTTCTTTTGAAGATGTGCTTCTTCACAGATGCTTCTGCTTTTAAAAATCGGCTCTCTTTGAATACATGCTGGTTCTGCTCTCAGTAGCATGAGGTATGTCAGATGGGTGTGTATTTATAAACGAAGGTGTTAATTTGGACTCCATCCACTCTGTGAATTCTACCATGATCTTCTTCCCTGACTCAGTCTGCTTTCTTTGCCACCTTTCTTTGTTCATCACAATTTCACACAACAGCCTCTTTATACAAATCCTTGACACCAAAAAAGAATACCTAACACTTGTTTAGCTTTATTGCCTGCAGAATTCTGTACCTCACCACACACAGTCACAAACGTGAATTCAAAGCAGGCAACTGAAACCGAAACTCTTATTTTAAAACAAATGACTTTAAAATATTTCTGTTATTTCTATTTGTAAATAAATAAGACAAGGAACTAAGTTTCTCAACATTGTATTTAATACTTTAATTAATTTAATTAATTAAATAAGTTAAATAATTGAAGAAAAGTCACCTGAAGTGTTAAACTGACTAAAAATATTTAAATTAATCATTATTACAAACTATTAATTAATTAATCAGTCATACTAATAACTTTATCGCTTTATAATTTGTTGCTGTCATTCAAAAGGAATGTGTTAAACAGTGTTTGTGTTTATCCTTTGACCTGCATTGGATTACTTAAAATCACTTGAAGTTTGGTGAATAGGATGACAGAGTCTAAACTGGTATTTGCTGGTTTTATGGAATATGCATAGATGACATATAGACTATTTATTGAATACATTACAGTCATGTTGCTATTAATTTTGAATAGCATTTAACAAATTCTTATTTCATTATCAGACACTGTGATGTAAATTACAGATAAGTAATAGTCATTTGAAACATTTATATTAATTGCAGTGTGATTATGATGACTAATAAGATCTCCTATGACATGTTAATATCAATGTTATCTACCAGGGTGTGTATCAGTGTTATGAAACCAATATTTGTTGAATATTTGTTTATCTTCTCTCAAACCTGACTGATGAAATAATTGGCTCCTTTTACTGCGAAAATATATACAAATACTTTGCATGGCCTAACTAACTGTGAGAAGTTTAAAGTAATCTCTTCTGTTCTTTCGAGTATTTAGGTTAAATAAGAGAGAAAAACAGAGAGAGACAGAGAGAGAAGTAAGAAGAGAAAAAGGTAGAAAGTGGACCGACGTATCTGAACTGCTGGAACAGTCTGATACCTGCAATAAGAATGTAAAAACAATTTTTGCTGTAATAAAAGGCAAGTTAATTGCTAAGTAAAAGAAGAGCAGCATTTACGAAGCAGAATATTAAAAAGGATATGCTGGTGAACGTTTAGTGGAACCCAGGTGGTGGTCCCAGTGGGCAGGCAGGGGCCTCAAAACTCAAGGATTTCAAGGGTGTGGGTGTCGCTAGATTCAAAGGAACGAAAATTCCCATCCTCGTCAACAGTGACTCCCTTGTAGGCCTCTTGACACCTTTGACCACTGCAAAACACACAACAAAGAGAACCAGTGAATGAACACAGACAACATACATTAGGTCAGATTATTTAAACAGTTTCATTATTCAGCAAAACTGAGATTAAACTTTGGGGAAACTCTTTTCAGAAACTGTGTGCGCACCACTGAGACTGTCCAGGATTCTGTGTGAAGGTGGACTTTCACCACAGAGATCTGGTTCTACAGTGCTGGAAAGGCACAGGAACAATTATTCAGAACAAGCAATGTTGGTGAAAAAGTCTACCATTCAAACCGTGATTGGCCACAACCTTGACAGTACCAAGGAGGGAACTGAGGAGGGAACTGTAAAAAAAAAAAAAAAATATAT
>JBBPCX010000006.1:22140807-22156547 GCA_037974365.1 Hydrocynus forskahlii
ATATATCATTGTGTACATTCATATCACTATTAGTCTACATTTAGTTTACATATAGTCTACATGTGTATATATTTTATAATACAGATGTCCATTTTTTATACTTCTAGATTCTTAATTTTTGATGCTCCTAACTTTGTACTGTCCATTTTCTGCCATGACAAAGCAAATTTCCCACTTGTGGGACTAATAAAGGTTTATCTTATCTTATTGATGCTTTTGATAGGCAAAAGTTGAAACATCTGCTAAGGCTTTAAAAGAGGAAGATGATGAATTTCAAAACTCCAGTCCAGCCTCTGACTTTGGAGAACTCCAGATAAAAACCGAGGTGAAAAAAGAAAACTGCAGTGCCAAAAAGACTGTGGAGCAGGAGCAGACTATCAGTACCACAAAAGAGAAAAAACAAGGCCCGGAGAAGAAAAGGAAATCTAACAGAGCAGAACCTGATGAAGCGAAGAAAAACAAGAAGGTCAAGAGAGAGGGGGACGAAGACAAGAAAATCCAAAAAGAAAAGAAAGAAGCAAAGAAAGTGGAAGAGGAGGCCAATAAATGGAAGTGGTAAGGGGCTGAAGTTTTCACAGAAATCTTGTTGTAGAGGATTTTGTATATAGAGAAATTAGTTTCCTTCTTTTTCTGGGTTGCCACAGCGGATCAACTGTCTCAATTTTCTTCTCTCCGCTACATCTTCCTCTATCACACCTGCATGTCCTCCCTCACCACATCCATAAACCACCTACTCTGCCTTCCTCTTCCCTGCAGCTCCATCCTCAGCATCCTTCTCCCAACACACTCAGTCTCTCCTCAGCACAGGTCCAAACCAACGCGGTCTCGCCTCTCTGACTTTTCCTCCAAAAGCTTCAACTTGAGCTGCTCCTCTAATAAACTCATTCCTGACTCTGTCCATCCTCATCACTCCCAGTGCAAATCTCTGCTCTGCTGCCTGTCTCTTCGTCAGTGCCACTCCAAAACGATCAAACCGGACAATATAGCTGGTCTTACTACTGTTTTGTACACCGTCCCTTTCACTCTTTCACTCTAACTGCCTTTCACACTTCACTTCACCTCTCTTTCACACTTCCTGTTACTGTGGACTGTGAACCTCCACCATGACTGGATTTTAAAAATGTCACTGGCATCAGACAGCATATTTATAGCCATTTCATATATTCTTTGGACGTCTGGTTCCACCACTGTGAACAATTCTGACTCATATTTTGTCTAGAATGGAGCTTTTCACATCAAACCACTCTACATTTTTATCATTTGAGAAATTCTGCAGATTTTTTAAAAAGCTGTTGATAGAATCACTTGGGTTTCTTATGTGATTTTCCTTTTGTCTGTCTGTCTTTCGTTCTGCCTTTCTTACGTTCTTTGTTTTTGTGTCTTTCTGTCTTTAATTTCATTGCGCGGAACTAAAAATCCTCGGTTGTTTCCGGTAGGACGGTGTGTGTTGTGGCTCCGTGTCTGTGTTGATTTGACAGTTCAGGGCTCCATGTGGAGAAACTCTTCAGTGTTCTGCTCCACCTGGAATGAAAATATGTCACTATGCTTTTTCCCGGCTCATTCGGGTCTCGGGCAGTTCAGCCGGGTGTATGTTTTACTCGGTCAGGAGTGTTCGAGTGGCAGAGAGAGAGCTGAGCCCGAGGTCAGTCAGAGATCAGTCAGACGATTCCTGGATCTCATCTTTACTGATGATCTAGTTCTGTCTGTTCTCTGTGTCTGTCACGTCAAGTTTATTTATATAGCACATTAAAATATGTAGCATCCAGATTATTATATAACACAAAACATATTAAATAGCACATTAAAGCATAGTATATAGCATACTACAGCGCATTAAAACATGTTACAGCATATAGCATGTTTTATAGCACATTAAAGCATGTTATATAGCGCACAGAATATTATATGGCACATTAAAGTTTACATAGCATAATATATACAACATTAAAGCATATTTGATAGCATATAGAATGTTATATAGCACATTAAAGCAGGGTGAAAGAAATAAAAGAACAAAGAAAATAAAAGAAAATTGAAAGTGCAGTAGAACTACTAATATTTAAAAGAAGGCAGAGGAGAATAGTGCAGTTTTCAGCAGGTTTTTAAAACTACATTTGGTGTGTATCTGTTACTGATGGGCAGTTTATTCCAGCAGAGAGAAGCGTCGTGACTAAACACCATGCTGCAGAGTCAGGGTTTGGTTAAATCCTCCTCGTCGTTTTTCATGAGCCGTCGGGGTTTGCCGTGTTTTAATACTTTAATACTTGGTTGCTTCACCTCTGCCTACAGTAAGACCATATAGGACTGGAAATTGCCGCAGTACAATTATGGCATTTGGATAATATATTATTGCATTTATTTACATTTTTGATGTGACTTGAATTGACATTATTTCTTCCATATTTTGATAAGTCATAAGGAAAATCACACATGACTCAAGTCATCTCATTGAATCCTTTGATTTAATTTCTTTCTAATTTCAGCTATAGACCAAGAGAAGTTCAAGGTTCTGCACCCTCTTTTAAACTTCAGAATGTTTTCAGGGTAGACATAAGAACCAAAATACAAGTATACTATATTCATTTTAAAACATATTAATTAATACGAATAATAAATGGCAGTAAACATTTTGGATAATGTGCCAAAAACGCAATAAAAATGTTAAGTTTTAAGTATTGCAAAAAGATATTTTTACAATAGAAACATTAAAAAAAAAAAGCACAAAAGGTCATTCTCTGTGATTGTGAAATGCATTTTTATACTTTTGATCAACAGGATCTTTTTCAGATACGCCTGTATCTTTGACACAGTCCACAAATGGTTCCCATATGCATTTAAAAGTTTTTTGTTTAGCCTTCATAACATTATTTTCCAATGGAAGGCTTGACAGTGTTTGTTTTGTCCATGCAGTAACTGTTGGTCCATTTGTTTTCTTCCATAACAGTGCTTTTTTTTGTTCTTGCATTTAGCAGACTGAGGTCTGTCTGTCTGCCTGTTCAGTCCTCAGTTATATTTTTTTTACGGGTGTAAAGCGAGAACGTTGGATCCACTGGAATCAGTTTGCAGATGATTCTCCCCTCTGCAGTCCGCACATACTCCTAGAATGTTCTAGTTTTCTTCACTCCTAGAGACAACAGTGGAACAGAGCTCCTAATATATCAATATTTAGATCTTTCTTCTCACCTGTAACAGTTACTCCCTGCTCTTTCTAACAGTTTGTGGCATAAAATAATTTGCTATTACTGTTCTTTTTTATTTGACAAGACAACCCCCCCAAGTAATTAATAATTAATTGTAACTGTTTGTGCAGGTGGGAGGAAGGAAAGCATGCTGATGGTCAGAAATGGAAAAGCCTTGAACATAAAGGACCGTTTTTTCCACCGGAATATGAACCTTTGCCAAGCACTGTGTCATTTTTATACAATGGTAAACACACAAACAACTACGTGTAGTGGACTAGTCTTTTTTTCTATTCTTCAAAACAGTCAGAACTGATTTCTTTTGTTGTAGGGGAGCCTGTAAAGCTAAGCTTGGCAACTGAGGAAGTAGCCACTTTCTATGCTAAGATGTTGGATCATGAGTACACCACCAAGGAGATATTTCAAAATAACTTCTTTAATGATTGGCGGGAGGTAAGGCCTTATGAAGACCAGCAAAAGTGATCTGTACACTGCGGTCATCTCATCTCCCTTTTTATGGAGTAGAGAATGTTTGCCTTTTTACAGTTTTATGAATAAACATTATTTGTTTTGCCTTCAGGTAATGACTGAAAATGAGAGCCAATTAATCGAGAAGCTCTCCAAGTGCGATTTCAGCAACATCCACAAGTACTTTACTGAAAAAGCAGAAGAAAAGAAAAACATGACCAAAGAGGAAAAACAAGTGTGTGTGTGTTCCTGTCAGGCATTTTTAGTCCTCATATGATTGTTAACTTCACTACAGCATTGTTACTTGCATGTATACTGAGAATTTATTCGTTTTTTTTGGCCACTCAGGTTTTAAAGGATGAAGCCAATAAACTTACAGAGGAATATGGATTCTGCATTCTGGATGGACATAAGGAGAAAATTGGCAACTTTCGTTTGGAGCCTCCAGGGCTGTTTAGAGGGCGAGGGGAGCATCCTAAAATGGGCAAACTAAAGAAACGTGTTCAGCCTGAGGATGTGATCATTAACTGTAGCCAGTAAGTAAATGCCTAATATTGGAATCAGTTGGTCTCAAACCACCCGGCTGCTATAACTTGCTTTAAGGTGCAGTGGCTGGCCAGGACAGTATATAATATCTCCTCATGCAGGGATTGATGCCCCATTCAGGCTAAAACACATTTCCAACTACATCAGAATAGCAGAGCAAGGCTTCTCTAATTAAATTAATCAATGTCTGTCCATGCAGCAGACAAGAATATGACCAGTCATTCAAATAAAATTGCAGTTGTATTCAGCTGTGCATTAAAGAGTAAGAATCCAGTGCTTATTCATTGTCATGGTCATGGATATCAACGCCTGTTTTGTAGTGACTGATTTGCTAATATAGACTAAGACGTGGTTAAGTAACTAGTTAAAATAATAAAATAACAGTCCGTTTAGAACAGGCTACCTGACTAATGGTCCCCTAGTCATTAGAGTTTGACACCTCTAGTCTAGGCAATGAAGAATCTGCATCAAGTTCTTTGCCTCAAGGCTTGAAGAATGTGGTGGTGGCATTGGCAGTGTGTTTATTTTATTGTTTTGCTTTATGCCCTATTTTTAAAAGAGATGCAAAGATTCCAGAGCCCCCTGCAGGCCACAAGTGGAAGAGGGTGCAGCATGATAACACGGTCACCTGGCTGGTTTCCTGGGTGGAGAATATCCATGGACACATCAAGTACATCATGCTCAACCCCAGCTCCAAACTCAAGGTAGGAGTCCATTATTGATGAACACTGTTCTTGCCTAATCGTACTGTTCTGTGTTCTCTCACACAGTGTGAGTAATGTTTAATGACTGACAGTAATTACAGTTTGAGTTCTTCCAGTTTCATGGCAGACTTCTGCTCAATTTTAAACATATTAACCATAAAGAAATTGCTCACCAATCCTCCCCACCCTTGTCTGCTATCCTGAAATCACTTGATCTCCCCCATGGACAAAACGAAATCCTCTCTCCACTGCCACACTAAGCCTCTATCCACAGGAAACACTGCTCATGCAACCACTACTGCGCAACCAGAGAAATGTGAAAGTGTAGCTGTAACACATCCATGTTCTATGACTTATATTGTCTTGTGTTATTTTTCCTGTGCTGTGCAGGGTGAGAAGGATTGGCAGAAGTATGAAACTGCCCGTGAGCTGAAACTGAGTGTGGACTCCATCAGGAGCGAGTACCAAAGAGCCTGGACTTCTCGTGAGATGAAACAGCGACAGCGAGGAGTGGCTTTATACTTTATTGACAAGGTAGATGATCTCATAACTGAGCAGATAATTATTCTGTGGGAGAGAGAAGATTTGTTTAAAGGAATATAAGTGCATGATTAAATACTACTGATAAATACTATGAAGCTTTTTAGGAAAGGACAGAAAACCCATTGCTTGAAAACCGAATAAACCTTGGACACTGAATTAATCAGAAGGTTTTTTCATGAATTCTTAACTGCCAGAAATGAAGTGATTCTTTAGAACTGTTTTAGATTTTTGGTAAATGAGATGTGAGAATGGAGAACCTCCATGTGATATAAATATTAGAAAAACCCTTAAATTGTTAAAGAACTTTTACTTTACTTCAATAAAGTTCTGCATACTGACACGTCTCATTAAAAAAAATCTTTAGGGAGCTAACATGGTTCTTTGATGGTGTGTGGTGCATTTTTAAAATGTATAGGATAGTGGTGTGAGTACTTCATTGTTCCAAAATTTCACGTCTGATCCCAAAACCTGATGTGGCAGGTTATATATTCATAGTTTGTAAAGCTGTGCCTGTTACACCATACGTCCATCCTTGATATCAAAAAGTGACCATTCTGTCATATGTGAACACACCACAGCACACAGTGTGAACAGTTTGAAATTCTTCCTCTGCATTTAACCCATTCACCAAGTGAAGCGGGGGCAGCCAGGAACACAGCACCCGGGGAGCAGAGTGTGGGGACGGTACCCTGCTCAAGAGTACCCCAAGACACTAGCAGTCCTGGGGTTTGAACCCACGACTTTCTGATCGCAGGGTGTGTGTGTGTGTGTGTGTGTGTGTGTGTGTGTGTGTGTGTAGCTAGCTCTGAGGGCTGGCAATGAGAAGGACGATGACACTGCAGACACTGTGGGTTGCTGTTCTCTGCGTGTGGAGCACATCACCCTGCACCGCCACCTGGACGGCCAAGAATTCGTGGTGGAGTTTGACTTCCTGGGCAAAGATTCCATCCGCTACTACAATAAAGTGCCAGTGGAGAAACAAGTGAGCTTGCCTGCTCTGCCGGTTCTTTTTTATTTTTTTGCATTGAGTTTGTTTTACTGAAAATGTGTGGTGTTTTACAGCAGTTAAAACAGTGAAAATCATTTCTTCATTTATTCTTATTCAGGTACATCCCTGCTATTTTCAGAGGTTTGTGTAATATGTGCTTACAGGTTTTCAAAAACTTAAAACTTTTTATGGAGTCCAAGAATCCAGATGATGATTTATTTGACAGAATTTCAGTAGGTGTCTTTTTTTTTAATTAAAAATTTTTTTATTTTTTTTTTACTCAATTTAAAATGCAGTGCATTCAGGAGGTATTCAGGCCTCATTTCCCCATGTTGGTACATTTAGTGTTATTTTAAACTGAATGAAATTTCTTTTTATTACTGTAGTGGAAAAAGTTTAAATAGGTTTTCAGTCAGTTTGGATGAGGAATGTCATTTTACATCAATTTCAAGTGTATCCAGGCATGTCCATTCAGGTTCAAGTCCAGACTTTGGCTGTGGACATTGACAGACTTGTCCCAAAGCCACTCCTGTATTGTCTCTGCTGCATGTTTCGGGTCATTGTCCTGCTGGAAGGTGAAACTTCCCCCCCTGAGCACTTGGATATGTGTATCTTTCACTCAGTACTGACAAGCCTTGTAGTGCCTGCTGCTGAAAATCATTTCCACAGTATGCCACTGTGGTTGGCTGTAGGGATGGAATTGACCAGGTGACAGATAGTTTCCTCCAGCTTTAATGTTTGACATTTACAAGACCACAAAGTTTCATCAGACAGAACCTTGTTATATTGGCGCCTTTTGCAAACTCTGCGTGTTGCTTATAATAGCTTAGTATGATATTTACTGGTATAAATTACATGATTTTGCCCATTCCCAAGTCCATTTATGCCTTTTACTGAGGAGTGTCTTCCAGCTTAGCGGCCAGATGGAAAGGCCTAATTGGTGGTGCACTGCAAAGATAGTTGTCCTTCTGGCAGGCTCTCCCATCTCCACAGGACCACTGGAGCTCTGTCTGAGTGACCTTCATGTTCTTGGTCACCTTTCTGTTAAAAGCCCATCTCTCTCACTTGCTCACTTTACTTCAGGAAGAGTCACAGTCACCCCAAACTGCTTCTGTCTAAGAATGATAGAATGTATTCTTCAGGACCATCCAAGCTCCTACCTTTTAAAAACAAGTTCAATTACTTGAATTTACCACAGGCTAACTTTTTATAAAGTTGTAGAAACATCTCAAGGATGATGCTGCTGAGCTCAGTTTTGAGTGTTTCAGCAAAGGGTCTGAGCACTGGTGTAGATTTCTGTGAATTTATTTGGAATTAATTAGTTTTTTTTTTTAGTAGGGAATGTCTGTACAGACTGATAGAAAGGAGTTTTAAACCTTTGTAGAGTAAGGCTTTACTGGAGGTTAAGTAAAGGGGTTGAATACTTTCTGAATGCACTGTATGTGTGACTTGTGTCTTGTATACAGTCCTAAATATTTTTGTCGCCGTGCAGACATTGTACCTCAATAAAAAGCTGAACGAGGCTATGCCAGGGCTGACAGCAAAAGTTTTCCGAACTTTCAATGCTTCTACCACCCTGCAGGAGCAGCTGAACAAACTCACCACAGGTGAGTGACGCAGATCTAGCAGCTTGTGTTCAAGAGGATTTCGTAGTTTTTGTTTTTCTTGTTCTCTGGTGTGAATTATGCAATAATTAATTCAGGATCAGGGATGTTATGTAAATTAGTCTTGTGTAGCTGTAGACTGTCCAAACATATTTGTTTGGAAATAATACTGAAGTTCAGTCTTTTTAACAAATTGTCCTGGTTATACAACATCCTTCCTCAACACTGCAATCTTGGAGTTTCTGCTGCAGAAATGTATTCAGTTTAGCTTTTTATGAAGTTCGGGTTGTTAATTTGCTGAATAAGGTAGAAGGGGATACACATTTTTAAAAGTCTTAAAAGGATACATTGGCAAAGATCCTGTTACAGCACTGTTACTATGGTGAAAACTGACCAGACTTTCCCTGTAATCGTGTTCAGTACCGTCATTAGTGCTCTCTTTGTACTTTAAATCATTCAGTAGTAGTCATGTTTACAGGTCTATTTTTTTTTTGATGGAGTATGACGTTGACCTTTATTTTCCACATTACGTAACTGACACTGTCGGTAATGTTTTATATGAATAAATGTCAGATGACATGACTGTGGAGGAGAAGATCCTGGCCTATAATCGTGCGAACAGAGCTGTGGCGATTCTCTGCAATCACCAGAGGGCAGCACCTAAAACATTTGAGAAATCCATGCAGCTGCTACAGGAGAAGGTAAGGCTGAATCTGCTGCGCAGTCCCACTTCAGTAGAACCTCTCCACTTATCACTTGCACTTTGATAGCCATTTCATCATGGAACCACTACTGACAGCTGCCACATCTTCCGTTCTCTCCAAATACCTCTGTGTATTTTTATTTGGCTGTTTTTTCTTTGTGTGTGAAGCAGATACATAAATCCATTAGATAGACCTTTTCAAGTTGAAATAACTACGGCAAAGAAGTAAGAGCATTTTTAGAGTCCTGTCTGATTCTGTCTGTGAGGAGTCACTGTAGCCCTAAGCACATAATCTTTCAAGCTGACTGTTCTAATCTAGTGCCAGTCTTTGCCATGTAGATCTTCAAAAAACACATTTATGTGGGCTGACGAGCGCTGATGCTGGAGTTGGAACAGTTGTGAAATTTCCCTACTCCCGAGTATGATAGCAGTTCCAGTTTGATAATCCATCCTCGGTGTTATGTGGTCTAAGCAGTTATGCTGAATTGAACGGGTCAGTCCTGGTGTGGCAGTGGCTTGGCGGTAATATAAATTATAAAAGATACCAGGCTGAAACATTAGGAGCCGTAGCTCCAGCAGTGACTATGTAACTGTTATGTAACAAATAACATAGAGGCAGAACTGGAGCAGTTTGCTTGGCCAGCCATCTATCATACAATAGGCTCGGTAGTGAACTTGTTCTGTAAATAGAAAATACCATGTAGTAACAAAAAAGGTTAAATAAATATTATGTAATAACAAAAATGTTAAATAAATGCACAGCTATAGCTTGAGAATAAGACAACAATAACATCTGAACAAGTAATAAAGTTTGACACTTTATTACTCTAAATAATTTTCCTGCTCCTCTGGAATGGTTTCTAGTTGCTCTTAGTTGTATTTAGTTGAAAGTTATTCACAAGAGTAACTGGGAGTGCACTGGTAGGTCTTTGTAACTGCTTTACACTGAAGCACTAAAGTTGAACTAATTTTTGCAGCTCAGAACCTTGATCACCCCCCTGTTCATCAATGATCAAAAAATAAATTCAAATCAATTAAAAAAGGCAGTAGTGAAAAGATGCCATTTGGTCTGTTCTCCTCCACTGCTCATCACACACACACACACACACACGCACACACACACACACACAACACAGCAGTTGTGCAGTTTTGCCAGATTGGGTAGGAAGTTCCTTTTTCTTTTTCTTCTTTTTTCCTCACAGCTTAGTATGACAATTATCACTGATGGTTTGCCTTCTGGTCCTCCAATCACACTTAAAAATAACAAATAAAAGCAAAGCAAACGGATATAATAATATAACATGAAAATATAATGATTTTTTTTTTAAGTTGTCATTGCACCTGTAGTATTACAAACTTTTCTTTTCAATTATGTATTAAAGTGAAATGTACTTTTTCATATTAAGACTTTGAATATTCAGAATATTATTTGAAATAAAAAAAATGTCTCCCTAGTTGACACCTGACAGTCAGTGAATAAAGTTAATCTTTAAGCCTTTTTAACTTCTGACCATATATATTTTTGTCAGTCACAAGTTTTCATTTCTAAAACCAGTACCGGTCACAAAATATTCATTTGAATCAGGCCCTAGTTTTAAGTGGTTGCTTTGCTGTTCCTGACAGGTTAAGGTGACCCTGTGTCCCCTATTTTTATTGTACAGTAATGCAATCTGATTCATTAAATTGTCTTTAGCTTGCTACTCGTGAACTATCCTTATCTTTGTTGTGTGTGTGTGTGTTTGCTCTCTTTGTAACCTTGTAAAGTTGCTTAGCATAGGCTTTTTTCTCTTACTGCAGATCAAAAAGAAAACGGAGGAAGTGGAGATGGCCAAAAAGGAGCTGAAACAAGCAAAGAAAGCACACAAGGAGAGTCCATCAGAGAAGTCTAAGAAGTAAGAAATCAGCTTAAAAATCACTAGCATTGTGTGCTGTGGCTGTCGTGTCTTTGGGCCTGATTCAAGGTTAGTCTGTTGAATGTTTTGTCTGAGCTGGCGGTAGCCGTTGGACATGTTTTTTGGTAAAAACAACATTAAATATTCAAACTTGTCAAAGGCTGAGGTTATTCAAAGAAGAGGCACAATAAACCGTCGTATCCGAAGCAAACGCATGCTTGTAGATTTTCAGTTAGAATTGAAACAGCTTGCAATTAACATATCTCGATAGATTGATGTCATCTTTATTTGTATTTGTAAGTCACAGAAGACACTTCTTTTGTTTATGGCATCTTGGGATTTTAAGTCACAGCTATGAATGAGAATTTATGAATGTGTTTTTGTTAGGCAAGCATGCAATCATCTCGTAAAACATCAGAAAGAAATGCTGCGTGTAAACCAGAACCACCCAGTGCTGTTGCGTTTAAAAGGAAGTACTCAAATCTAATCAGTACTTGCGTATTTACTGTAGTATGTCCATTGTACTTAAAAAAACTACTCTTTCTGACCCTCTATCAGGCTGGTGGAGAAGAAGGAAAAGGCTGTGAAGAGGCTGTCAGAGCAGCTAAAGAAGCTCCAGCTGCAGGAGACTGACCGAGAGGAGAACAAGGTCATCGCTCTGGGCACTTCCAAGCTCAACTACCTCGACCCCCGCATCTCTGTGGCCTGGTAAAACACAGCACACCCACATCCATGTTACACATTACACACTTCCATTCTCCCGCCTGCGGTTCTGTGTTGGTAGTTGGTGTGCTAAAATTTTCTACCAAAACCAAAATCATTAAGGATATAGAAATATCAGATTCCGGCATGTAGAAATGTGGAGTGTAGCATGGCGATGAGGCGTGAGGGCTTGCAAAAAACAATCATATGACCAGCCGTGTGATTAGCAACAGGGCAGTAATGTGACTGTCAAAACAAAAAATGATATAAGAACGTGTTTGAAAGTGAATGTGCGTTTATAATTAAAAATGTAATTAGTTCATAAGATATTCTCTTAGGGAGTTTGAAGTTAACTTGATTCATTTAACAGAAGGAGCCTGAAGGGGCACTCTGATTTCTAGAACAGCATTGACCACATCTGCTCCAAATTAGTAGGAAGGGAGGGGTGGGGGGGTGGAGACAGGCTTTCCCCTTTAAATTCATAGATGCCGAAACAAATAGTCACTAACATATGCTTTGAGGCTGTAATTGCTTTGTTTACTCCCATTGTCTGAGTCGTCGTCTGTAGATGACAGACTGTTTTTGCGGTCAGTGTCTCTGAATCGGCATTGCAAGCTCTATATCACACTGAACCACACGCCATCATTTCGGCTTGTTTGCAAGTAATGTTATAAGCTCTGCAAATGGAATAATAGACATGCAGCTAAAACAGCGTCTGAGGTCCAGGTTTCAGTTGTGCTCAGTATATTCGAGGTGATGACTGCAGGACAATTCCTCTGCACTCTGTGCTTTGCCTGCTCCCTCAGAGGGGCTGAGTCTTACATTTGAGTTTTTGGTTGTTTTGATCTGGAAAAAAAAAATGTTCCATGGGCAGGTGTAAGAAAAATAACGTTCCAGTGGAGAAGATCTACAACAAGACTCAGAGGGCTAAGTTTGCCTGGGCCATCGACATGACTGATGAAAACTTCCAGTTCTAAACCACAAATAAGATGTGCTTTCCATTGTTTTGGGGGTTTTTTTCCTCCCCTTTTTCCCTTTGTTGTTCTATTTGACCATTTGCAACTGCGCCTTTGCTTTTTTCATGTCTCTTTTTTTTTTTTCAAAATGTATTTAATATATGGCAAACATGTCTTTTCTGTTGGATGTACTTGTGTAGTAAAATCTGAATACAAAGCTGAAGGTCAGTTGTGTTTTTATTTGTTTGTTTTTTGGGGGTTTTTTTGCCTCTCGTTGAAGAGATGTGTGGATCATGGAGCATGTGTTTTATGTAGCTGCAGTCTGATTTCTCTGTTTCTCATCTGAGTTCTTTAGTTTTCTCTAGTTTGTAAAAGCAGAATATTAAACATAGAAGCTGCAATTGTGAAATGAATGACTGAGACTAGCTTCCCCCCATTAGCTATCGTGATTAAAAACTGCAGCAGGTTAAACATGTTTAATTGCTCAGGAACCAGAAGGTTTTTTTCATATTTAGGGTTAGTTTCGGAATAGATTAGAAGGGTGTACAGCCCCAGTGTCTGGCCATCAGAATTTGCTTTAGTGTACGTTTTTGTTTGTGTCCAGTCAGCTTTTTCTGTATATCTGTGTATATGATACCTTCAGAAATTACACTGTCATTTCAGCAATTGATTAAAAAGGGCTCTCAAAAAATCCCTAGTAAACATGAACAAAGCAGACCTTAAAAAGTTATTGCCTATCCTATTTGATCATTCCTGCCAAACAGTTAAGTACATTTGAAGTACAATGATGATCTAAATCTTATGAATTACTACTGCTATGAAATCTACGTGTCATAATTGTTGGCACACCTTCATTTAATTCTGCAGCTTTGCTTTATAAAGATAGTTCTGTCTGTAATGAGACAGCAGAATATATGACCAAAGACCTGAGGTTATTCCTCCATGCAGCATCTCTAGATCCTTGAGATTCCAAGGTCTCTCCTTTTCAGCTCCTTCCACCGGTTTGGTAAGGTGTTGAGGTCAGGAGACCGGACTGAAATGGCCATAACAAAACCGAGAAACTGTTTGCAGTGAATTATTAATTTTTTTGTTGGTTTTGATGTGTGCTTTGGATTATTAAACTGCTGGGAGATCTAACCGTGACCTTGCTGGTTGAGGCAGTCAGGTTTTGAATTAAAATCTGCTGGTACTGGCTGATACTACTGGTATCCAAACAAGTTTTCAAGGGCGTTTGGTTACAAATTTCTAATGTCAACTTTTATTGCACACAGGAGTCGAAAAATACTTTTCTTTTGTGATGAGATTTTTTTCCCTTCAGTTGTACTTCAAACGAGGGCGTACATTTAATTTTGACATTGATGGGGATACAAAAGTGGTAACTTTGCTCCAGCCATCACTAACATCTTTCATAAATTAACATCAAAGTACATGGACATAGTACATATAGGGAGCACCAATAAAGGAGGACTGTAATCAATCAATCTGTTCTTTAATATTTACCTGAGTGGAACGTTGAAGTACATATTTTAAAGCAGATATTGTTACACTTTCAAACCAGTCGTCTAGAAACATAATGCTGGTAACATTATCCACTTCATAAATACAAGGATGCGGTATCACGGTAATTTCTGAGAAACACAATGTGTTCCATATCTTTGAATATAGAATTATTAGTATAAAAATGTCCTCTTTCTGGCCTACAACCACACAACTACTGCCCTGAGCTTTGGCACTTCTTAAAGACTGATGGAGCTTCAGCCAATCGCACATCAGCCAGAAACACCACAGCCAATCCTGCAACAATACTGGGTTAGGAAAGTGGAACTTGCATTAGAGAAACACTGATGGAAAACATTTTTTTAATTATTATTATTATTGCTAGGGACTATTCAGTAGGCACTGGATCGTCCCTACCCGATTCTACACCCTTGACTTCAACGAAAGGTTAGACTTAATTTTTGCACTGTATATTAGTCTGTAATGAGTAACACATTTTCATTTTGGCTAAGTCTGACACTAAGTAGTATCACTAAGTATGTACAACATCCAGCGGTTGTTCATTTAAAAAAAAAAACCCAAAAGAACATGGAATTAGTCTGGTTATGGTTTCAAGAGATGAGTTTCTCAGCTTCTCCTGGATGTCTAGAGCAGCCAAGCTCTCCGGATCAATGTGGAAAGCTTATCCTGCTGCTGTAGGGCCGGCATGTCTAAGCAGGGGATCGAATCTTATGAGTATGGTTTGCTGACATGGAAAGGGCTGCTGGGCGTAGAGCTCACAACTTCCAACTCTCTAAGTTTTTACCCCATGGTGACTCTTTTCTGTCTTGCACAACAAATTAATTAGAAGCCAAAGACAAATTGCTCTAATATTCCAGCTGGCAGTGGTGGGCATGACTTTACCTACACTGTCAGCACCTGTTAAATGAAAGTGAAGCTTCTGAATATAGATCTCAATGCAAGTGGAGAAGCTGTAAATGAAATTGCTCGGAGCAGAATGGGCTTTAGATGGCTCTACCCCCTGCTTAGAATGATATGCATAACCCCTGCTGGACTGCTCATGAAGAGGCCTACTTTTTCATGTCATGGTGCACTAGGCATTACTCAGAGAATTTTAAATTCATTTTTTTTTTAAAGAGCCTGTGCTCAGAGTAGCTGATCTGTGGAAGTAGTCAGAAACCCATTGGTTTTAATTTGTAGTCTTTTTCTTTTGCTGGTCTTAACATGAGCTTTGTTCTCAGTGAAAGAAATTGTGAAAGATGTAATGAAAGAGGAATGCTGTTATTTTCTGGCTCATTTTGTCAAGTTTTTTATCGACCAATATGGTCTTCTGAAGGCTGGACCACTCTGTGTCCCTGATGTTCTATTACTCAGTCCGTTGCAGCAAGCTGTTCACAAACCCCTCTTGCTTTTTTACTGCTCAACGCCTTCAGATCTTACTAAGTTAAATCAAAAAGCAGCAGGCTTAGGTAGGCTACTACCTTTTAAAATGCCTTAGATGTAGTCATACAGTGCAGGAAGGTCATTTGTGAAAAAGCTTGCAGTATGTACTGTGGACCATATCCACACACTTAAATAAGCCATCCAAAAAAACAGCCATTTGGATAAGGCCAAGCTTTCTAAAACAGCCAGTAAGACTTTATAACATTATACATGAGCTCTGGCACCCACAACTTAGCAATAATGATAAAATAGGACAAAACTGTGCTTTACTGTCTCAGACTGGGAATCTAGTCGTTGTTGCCAATCCTGCATTACCTGCTAAAAATAAAAAAAGAGCTTCTAGAACTTAATTATTGAAATTGTTTAATCTCCAAAGTCACCTCGCCAGAAGTGGTATTTCTTCCATATGGAACAGTAGATTGAATAAAAGAATTAATTGCAATTGCCTCGTGTGCCCTAACATAGATCTATTGTCTTATATATATAGATGTGTGTGTGTGTGTATGTATGTGTAT
>JBBPCX010000006.1:22168096-22197174 GCA_037974365.1 Hydrocynus forskahlii
ATGTATATATACGCTTCGTCTCTCTCTCTCTCTCCCACCTTAAACAGCCTGTGGTGTCTGTGTATTTGTGTTTCAGGTGGTTTATTGAAAAGCCTCTCTGGGTCCCTCCTGTAGGCCGGGGGTCCTGTATTGTCCACCCAGCACGGCCTGTAATGAGTTTAATTTCCCTGCTCTGGATTAACATGATTATCACTAACGGCGCTTGTCTGGGGTCTGGCGTGGGGTTTTAGTGGGCACTGAACAGTTTGGTCGCTAATTAAAGTAATCAAAGCTGAGCGGGCCCCTTAATTCGATTTCAAAAGTCTGATTAACACCTAGGCTTTAATCCACCATTTATCAAGGGGCTGGATGTGAAGCGGGCCGGCAGTAATATGTGCAGGTTTTTTTGCTGTATAATTTTAGTGATGCGCTGAGAGAGAAATTCTCCCCGGAATAGTGATTTATCTGTAAACTCTTCGCGATATCCAGGCCAGAAATAGACTGCTGGCTTTTGGGTGGCGCTTCAAAGGTTAACCTGAGTGAGGTTAACTGTCGAATAACTGTCAAAATGTCAGCCCCGTCCTGTTTCATGTTTGATTTCCCTTTGGGCTCGATGTGTATCCCAGACCCGGTCTGTGCCTCTTTTAGCCCTGTGTGATGAGCAGGGCACTGAGGTGAGGTGTGGCAGCTGGTGGCCTGGTGGTTAGGGAGTTGCCCCTGCGATTGGAAGAAAGGGGGTTCGAATCTCAGGACTGCCAGTGGCACCACTGCTCTCCAGGTACTGCGTCCCTGGCTGCCCACCGCTTCACTCGGGTACAGAGAAAGAATTCCACACTGTTCACACTGTGTGCCGTGGTGTGTTCACGTATGACAAACGGACACTTCACTTTGCTTACTTTATCTGAGGTGATCTGAAGTGCTCCCCCTCTCTGCAGGCGGGTGTGAGGGGTCCGCCCCGCTCCTGCTGGAGAAGAGCTCCGGGAGACATGCCAAACACAACCAGTGCCACTACATGCTCAAACACCTTCAGGATGGAGACCGGATCAGCGTGCACATGCCTCCTGATATCGCAGGTCACTGGGTGTCTGACAGGTAATCCCTGCTCCTGTCAAAATGATCTTTCCTTCACACAAGCCAGAAGGGTGTGTTTGTTTTACACACTTCTATAAAATGAATTGTATCTCACCACTTTTACTTTTTTATTATTAATACATTGTTAATAATTAATAATAGGGATGGAACAGCTTTGTTCTTTCATGATATCAGCAGAAAAAAACTGCTATAGTTTTACCAAAATGTTTTTAATAGTAAACCATGCATACACTGAAATACACAGATATAATGTTAACTTACTGTTATATCTGACGTCAGAAACCGACATCCTCCGCTATGGTGTTAACAAACCATCCAGCTACAAGACACAAACTGCATATTGCGCCTGTTTTGCCCTGGGAAGTGCTTTGCAGGGAGAGTGTAGCCCCAGGTTGTTTACTTCCACGAGGACTACTTAAAAATGATTAAAACCTGAAACATTTTTGTTTGTTTTTCTTTAAAAGCAGCAACAGTCCTGTACCAGACTCTTAAGACAGAGGTTTAATCCTACGCGACAGAACATGGTGAATTAACGAGGAAGTACTGTGTAAATGGTGGAGTGAGCAACAGATTAATTTTGTAACTTAATCTCCTTCAAAGCTGTGAGGTGAGACCTGGGCCGGAATTCCTCACCCGGTCCTACCACTTCTTCTCCAACCACACCTTCCACGCCCTTCAGTTCTACTACCAGGACAACCACTGCACAGAGCCCAGCTACTCTCTGCTCGTCCAGGGCAGTGTCCACCTGCGCCAGGCCTCGTGGGTCGTCCGTGGAGGCACGGAGGCGGACTACAGGCTGAGCAACATCCTGGTGGTCATCCACAGCCCCGCCGCCGCCAAGGAGCTCCAGGCGAAGCTGGAGCAGAGCTGTGGTCTGACGAAGCGTCTGGTTCCAGGGCAGAGCTACGAGCTGTGGGCCGACAGTCGTGACTGCACCCGCGGCTTAGACTTCAGCATGCAGGAGCTGCAGTTGCTGCGAATGGAGAGGCGCCATCGCCATGGCGATCCTCCCAGCGAGGCAGAGGAGCTGTTCTTGGGGGACGTTCACACTGAGCGCGCGCAGAGGGGGCGCCACAGGCCCTCGGGCTACCAGCCCCCTCTGCAGAGCGTCAAGGTCAGTGCCTCGCCTCGCACACCGCAGGGAATCGAGGGAGGCTCTCGAACGGGCACCCTGGGCTTTGCAAAGTTTGATCTTTGCCATCCAGAAGTGATGGTGCAGTGGGGGGTAATTAGAGTTTCACTAATCGAAAATGCTTCAGCGGTGGCACACGGTTCTCTTACACATTTTGTAGCTCGCTCCGCTGTGTAGACAGCAAAGAACAAGACGTTTCGCACAATTCCTGGGTTATAAAAAAAAAACACAGGATCAGCCTTTTACATATGGGCTTTATCTTATTCGGTGAAGCGTAGGTGTGGAAGAATATATTATTTCCTGATAAATGGCAACGTAATTATTATTAGCAGTCTGACACTGAAACCCATAATGATTTCTAATGTTACATTCACTCACTGTCTTTTGTGTCTCTGGATAAGAGTGTCTGCTAAATAATGTAAAATAGTGTAGTGTTGCATAAATAATGTGAAGTGTAAATATGATAATATGTCATCTCTTTGCAATTTATGTGTATGTAAATTAATCAGTGGTACAAGTGTTGACCTTTTTTTTTTACATTACCCCTGCAGTATATATAGATCACAGTGTGGACCAGTTTAAATCAAATCACATGTCATTTATTGAAACTATTGAAATTATTGTTGCCAACATGGAATTTCATTATTGGTCCTCAGTTTTATTCAGGCCCCACATGTACACTTTGTGTCCAGAAAATTAGCCTCATCTGGTCAAACATCACTCTAATAGAAACTGTATTTATCTAAAAGCTCCCTCGACCCTGACTGACTGCGTGACATCAGCATACCCCACTTTCAGCGCTGCATCAGCACTCTGTCAAACCTGACCCCCCTCCCCCAATATCAGATAAGCAGCAGAGATGCAGATCAGCATCCCACTAAAGTGAGCCCACTTACAGCACAGAGCAGCAGTTTGCTACAGCCTGAGAGGATCGGCAGCATAGTGTCCTCCAATAACAGTAAACAAGTCCTGCTGCCGTGCCAGAAAACAGGCACTGATTCATATTCATGCCTTCACAATGCACATCTCTTACGTCCAGCTATTATGACTGTGTAATAAATGGCCAACTGAAGACAAGTTACAGCCCCATAAACCAAAGGGCCCTGTTGCCTATGAATATTAATATGGTTCTTGGAGCCAGAAAGATGTTAGCAGTCGTGGTATTTCACTGTAGACTTCCATCGCACTGTGTGTTCAGTCTGATGGCAAAAACGCACACAAAACTTAAAAAATAGATGAACTGTTTGACGGACGCATCTTTAATTTATGAAGTGCTATGTAGTGTAAAGTAAAATACATAACACTTTATTTGACGTCAGATGTGACACTGCGCCATAATTAATTCATGTCATTAGGCTGTCCTCATCTTCCTGTGTGTGCTTGCATCAGGTAACTGTCATGCCCTTCCTTGTACATGCTGGGTGCATTATGTATTCATTGGCTTGCTCCTTCCCCAGTCAGGCAGTTTTACTCTAGTATTACCATGATCCGACGTCAACCACTCAACTATTTCAAACAAGACTGATAGAGAACAAATATCAGCGTTTCCCCTGCCGTTTTGGTGTGATTTCAGCTGGTGTTAGAGCATACCCAGGCTGCTGATCCGCTGCTATCCCCTGTATGCTTCAAAGGGAATGGGGAAATAGCGCTGCAAAGGGCATCGCTCTGAATTCCAGCTCCGACTTGGTGCGTGCCTAAGGCGCTATGGCAGGGCTGAGGGAAAGCTGCAGCCAGACTTGAGAGGTGGAACGGGGGCTTTCGGTTGGATTAATACCTTTCATGTGTGCACCCCCCCACCCCCCACCACCTCACACTTGCTGCTCTTCATTCTGATGCCTACAAAAAGGCGCTCCGAAAGATGTAATGCAAAGTTAATGAATTTGAGTTTGAAGCTGAATAATTTATGGGGAGGATGTTGAGTCATGGCAGTCAAGCCATGGCAGCTTATCAGAAGTCAAGCTCTTGCTTCCAATAAATACACATCGGCCCCATGTTTTAGTCTTACAGGTGTAGGGGAAGGCTTGGATTTTAAAACAGGAGCTGGTGGACTGGGAATAGTGGAATATTTTGCCAGTTTCTCAGATATGGATTAATGCTTTGTCCTTGAATGAATTATACAGTTAATGCCAATCCCTCTCTGCAAAATAGTATTTAAACCAGGGCTAGGCGATCTGTATGTATGAATGCAGATTGCGTTAGAACGTTAGCTTGCATAAAAAAGAGAAGCTGATATAATGAAACCCAATAAGTAACTGTCGCTCTGACCACATTCTTCAAAAGACTTGCCCTCAGCCCAGTCTGAGGAGGGGTGATGAAAGACCTCTTCAGATTGCCAAACTTAGTATTGCCTTGGTTTCTCATGATAATTGTTTTATTGCTGTCATTACTCATGAGCAGCTTTGTGTTTTAGAGCCATGCCTTATAACCACTAATCCTAGCCTTGTCATCTGTTGACTACACCACAAGATTACAACTGCCTCTGCTCTTTTTGGCTGGAAAAGACATCAGGGTCTTTCGGTCCCCCGTCAGATGTCCGGGCCAGTCTGAGGGTGTATAATATAAACACATTCAGCCTTCAAAACCGGTGTATGATCCCTGTTGTCTGAAACATGCTGCCTGTAAAACAAACCCTTGCTGTCATCAGTTTTTCATTATGGTCTAACAAGTCTTCTATTGCTAAAAACAAATAGTACTTTTCTCTCTATTCTTTCAGACCTATGATGAAAGCTGTGCGACCTGTCAGATCGTCTCTGAGGCAGATCTTCGCAATCCACCTGTCCTGCCATCCCAGAATGAGCGGCCTCCGCGCCTCTATGGCAGCTGGGTTAGTAGACGCTGCGAGGTCCGCCCAGGAGTCCTTTTCCTCACCCGTCATTTTGTCTTTGACGAGGCCAGTCACGTTTGGGAGGGTCACTACTCCCACTACTCCGACCCGGTCTGCAGGCACCCCACCTTTAGTATCTCTGCCAAAGGACACTATAGCAAAGGAGTTCCCTCCACCACCGTCATGGGAGGCACGGAATTCACTTTCACAGGTAAATCGTGGTGTAAAAGATCCACAAGGATGATTTCTTCAGCTGATGGTACCAAGGATCAACTCATTATCATCCTGTCTCACACAAATACATTTTTATAGCACCTGCTCTGCGAGGGTGGACAAGCTTTACAGAGCGGTGGCAGAAATCTCATTCAGTACTCTTAGGATAGATCTACTGCTTGGCAAGATTCAGAGTTTATGGATATCGGAATCCAAAATGTTATTCAAAAAATAAAAGTTTAAAGAGATTTAATTACATTAGCTCTTAATTGTACTAGTGGGAATTCTATTATAGCACATACATTTTCAGCTCTTATAAGAATGTTAGCATAGTGTAAGCATAGTGTTTACTAGGATCAATTAAATGTAATTTTTTAAATTAACTTTTAATCATTGACCGATAATGCTAGTGAAATTGTATAGATTCTATTCCTATGTGTAAGAATACAAAGTTTTACATGCAAGCTGTACATTTTTACACATAGCCATTCGGTTTTCCCTAGAATGAAACTAGTTGGAACATGCAATCATTACAATTTTACCAAAATATTTAAAAACTAATCCAAATGTAATTTTTGATTATGGAACTGACTACTGAACATTGAAAACCACATGAAAATGTAAATAATTCTAATATTGTATTCCCTTATATAATATATATACACACCGAATTTCAGGTAAAAATTCTACCTCATTATTATGGCCTACTGTGGTGCCCTCCCAGCCGTCCTTGGTCCTCAGCTCTTGTTGCTATATAAACAAAACTTGGTGAAAGCAAAAACTTTGCTTTTACACCCATGCACATCACCTTACTGGGGATTGAAAGCATGTGGGTCTACAAGCTTTAAAAAGATGAGTCATTCTTAGCTTATTTGCTCAGTTCTTAAAATGCTGACTCATTTCTTCACTTTGTCCCAGTGACCCATATGAAGGTCACACCCATGGATATGGCCACCACCTCTCTCTTGAATGTCTTCAGAGGGGATGAGTGTGGAAAACAGGGCTCCTGGAGGCTGGGGGTCCAGCAGGACGTGACGCCCACCTCAGGCTGTGCTGCCCTGGGCATCCGTTTGCCCCACACAGAGTACGAGCTCTTCCGCATCGGACAAGATTCAGCTGGACACAGCCTACTCTTCAACGGCCAGAGACCCACCAACGGCTCAAGCCCAGACCAGCCCCACAAGCGTGCCACGTCCTACCAGCCCCCTCTCATACGCTGCATTCCCAGCCACAAAGGAGCTACAGGTGTTGGTAAAGAAGGTGACCATCACTTCAGACTTGGGAATGGATCAAAGACACTGCACCAGCACTTAAGATATGTTGGTGTTCTGGTCACACTTGTGTTCTGGGCCATTTAGGATGCTATGAGGGAATGTTTTTTGTTGTGTACTTTTACCCCAAGATACTGATCAGGGGTCAGTTCTACCCTTTTGCCCACAAACAACTGATCCTAGATGCAGATCCAATCACAGGACTTATTCTGTAACATTGTCATGGATATTGTGGACCTTGTTCTGGAGAAACAGTGGACAATATGTGAGGTTTTTTTTGTTGTTGGATGAACAGATTTTTGGCTTCAGTCCAGAGACGCAGCTTGTGACTACTTTGTAAAGAGGATGTACGTTAAGGTAAAACAGATGATGGACAAGCAAGCCAATCCTAAATATCCTTTCTGTAAATGTTCTAAAGCAAAATCTGCATGTTGAACACAGAAATGTTTTTATATTCACTCCCTTCCAGTATTGCAGCTACTCTTTCAAATGTACTTCTGAAACAAGAAATTACTCACATTGTTCTGCTTGTTCTTTACCTTGGGCAAAGAACACACACTGCGAGGTGTAGATTATTTATTTATGCGTAGAGGAAAAGATTTGTCCAGACAGTCATTTGTAGTATGCCATGCCATCCACTGCATGCAGTTTATCAAGGGGTGAAATTGTGTGAAATTTTCCTGAAAATGTACTGCTGTGTACACAGATGCCAAACAAACAGTGAAATGAGAATGTTAAAGATTTTATTTCATTTTTCTCATTTCCTCAATGTTAAATACCATAGGACAGGACTGTAAGAGTGGTGATATTTATTCAGTCAACAGTTGCCTCACAAATGAGTAAATAATTTGCATAAAGAAAAATTTAGTAAGACTTGACATAACTGTAAGACGTGTGTGTTCGTGTCAGGTGACTGTAGGAGAAAAGAATGTACATGGGAAGAGGCACATATTTCCCAGCTGAGTTATTAACATTGAAGAAAATAAAAAGTATTTTATATTTGATCAATTTTACTGTCGAGACGATCCAGCAATACGTAGCAAAGTCTTTTTTCCTTTTTTGAGTTTTCCATTTTCTTAAAAGGATTAAAATAACATGTACAAGACACTTAAAACGTTTGATTCACCTCTTATTAAAACCACAGAGAGAAAGAGAACAATTGATTTTATTTATTTATCATAGATTTCTTTTTTCAATTATCATCAAGGTCTCTACACAGTGCCTCGATCTGACTGCAACTGATGTTTTAATAAATGTACAGTTTCTGACCCATATCACCCTTGGAAGGAAAAAAACAAAAACACCCAGCACCACAAGAAAATAACAGAAAACAAAAAAGGGAGACTTTGTTCTTCTCGTTTCTGAGTGTGTATGTGTACTAACCGTGTGAGACTGCAAAAAGGCAAGGCCTGTTTGAATGATTCTGTACACAGACGCATTTCTTTCCGCCGCCTTAGGCCACACTAGGACTGATGCGACGCTGAACGACAAGAACACACGCTTTGCCCCTTAGACCCAGAAGAGGCTGGAAGGAGCTGGGCAAAACAGATGCCTTTATCCTACAACACAAACTTCCCCAGGAAGAATCCAATGAAGATGGCTGCAATAACCACAAGCAGTGAAGGGAGCGATTTGGAGCTGGTTTCCTTCCTCATCATGGCTGCCGTGTTAGAGACCATGTTGTCTGACCGCTGGGCCTTCCTCATTCGCAGACCCTCATCCTGATAAATGACAAGAGGGAACACATCACACATTCAGAACCAGAAGAATAACTACATGTTTGTTTAGAAATTAACTGTTGACCACATGTAAATGTTTCTGAGACAAATGTCCCTGGGTAGTTTCTGTTGCCGGTGTAATAAATGTTTTTCTGTGTCTAAAGTATCTACTCTGTTTAGCTCTTCTTTACCTTAAGTTGCCGATTCTCATCTGCCAGTTTGCTCATTTCTGACTGCAGCCTCTTGCACTCCTCCATCAGCTTCCTCATCTCTGTATCGTCCAGGGACAGACTGCTGGGCTTCACTCCTGATGTGCTGTCTGCCTTGGAGGTGTTAAGGACCGGTGCAGCTTTGGTCGGATCTACATCATTCTGTGTGGGATGAACACAAAGGCATTGAGAAAAGATGGACTGACACTGAGAATGTTTAACAGGCAAATCAGTCCAAATTTACTCCATGATTGTTAATAAAAACAGGTTAGTTGGAGACTTGTCAGATAGGTCAGGAGTTAAAAGGCAGAGTGAAAGGACTAGGGCTACAACAACCAGATGAAACAGAAAAAAAAAAAAAATAGTTGGCTACAAATTAAGTATCAGTTTGTAGGGTCTATACTGTTGCATGCTGAATCATACAGCTGGTTACTTCACTTTGAGGGATGAAAAAAGAAACAAAGCAGAGGAAACTGACCAAAATCTTCTAAAGAACGAGAGCACATCACATTAAATCAAAGTAGACAGTAAGTTTTTGGCAACATATGTAATGAGAGACCACTTGAAATGAAAAATGTGTTGATGCCATGGATGAAGGGGCTCAACAGCAGGGTAAGTTACTACAAAATCTTATTAAAATGAGTTCAGACCCATGGCATGTGTTGAGTTTCAAGTATTGTTTTCCTCCCAGCAGACATTTCTTCCCATTTATCTAATAGCCCGCATTTGCTCGCTAACCAGCTTGCATGGCCTTTTAAGTCAAATTTACTTCAATATTTTATGATAAGCATATTTAACTAGCTGGCTAATGTCCGCTAATGATTTCTGTAGAAGGGGAGTGTGTGTGTGTGTGTGAGAGAGTGTGTGAGTGAGTGAGTGAGTGCATGCATCAGTGAGTGTGAGAGAAAGTGTTACTGCAGAAACAGGCTGCCTCCATAGCCTGTTGTTAAAGCTATTTAATGAAGGAAAACATGTTAACAGAGTCTGGGTTTTTTTCTTTATTTATTTTTAAATGTATTTCCTTAAAGTCAGTCCCCAAATGGAGAAGAGAACAGTACTAAACCACAAACATTTTTTATGCCAAGTGTAGCAGTTACATGTGATTACAGAATGCATTGTGTAGACTAGCTTACCCTTTGACAAGTCAAAATGTTGCCCCTTCCAAAGATACAAAAACACCAACATTGTGTACATCCTTTATCTTGTACTCTTGCTTATGATGAGTTAACATGGCAACTTCTCACAAACCTGACTCTGTCTGTCCCTCCCTGTTCTCTGGCTCAGCCTAAAATTGGGGAAATTCTGGTCTCTCAGGTGTCCGCTGCCCACAGGTGTGCAGTACTCTCCGGGAGTGGGGGGCACCTGCTCTGCTATATAGTTCTGCTGCCCGGGAATCAGCCTAGCTGTGTTGAACCTGGCTACTTTAGTATGCAGCACCTGGAAGCCGATACCTGACTTCAGAAGGGCAGTGTGGAGTGATATACTAGCAACATGCAAAACAACTGCAACTGGATGTTATATTCTTGTCTGACCAGCGCTATGTAAACATGTAAACAATAATAGATACAATAAAAACCTGACATATCACATGAAGGAAGTAGCCATGGGTGGTAGCAGCCTAGTGGGTAAAACACTTGCCTGTGAACCTGATGACCACAAAGTCGCAGGTTCAAACCTCCACTTTCTTAACCCTCCGGGGGGACAGTCCCTGTAACTAATGATTGTGAGTCACTCTGGATAAGGCCATCTGCCAAATGCCCCTTTGCTTTATGGAGGAAGGAAAGCAAACGCGAACTAGTTTGCATTTTAAATACACTGAATAGCGGTAAACCCTGAGGAGTAGACTAAAGCAGTATTAGTTTTCTCCTATTAAGCAAAATTATACTACACATAAATATATACACCAAATACAGTTAATTCAGGTCACTGTACTACACAAGCACAGGAAAAGCATTAAAGCTAGTACTGAAATAAGGAGAGCAAGCCCATTGGGAGTTTCGTAGAATACAGCAGACACAGCAGTAAGCACAGAGAAAGTATTACTTTAGTAGCCATACAATAGCTCTGACCTTCAAAAAACTGCCTCACCCTCACTACATCTTTTGTCTTGCCTCAATCAGTACCTCTCCTGGACTGCATCCAAGTGTATGATATGGGAATTGTGGGTCAATGCTGATATCTACTATTTTTCATATATGCATATATACACATGCAGATACATAAACACCCATAATCTGTAGAAATTCAGATTGAATTGCCTTGGATTTCCATTATAAAGAAATATAATTATTTATGTAGGGTTACAAATGCAGTAAAATTAATCATATGCTGCCAATTTAGACCAGTATTCCAGCATATGATTAATACTACGGAAGAACACACACTGCTCTTCCATAGAATGATTAATAAGTCATCAGATATTGGCCTGAAATAGGCAAATCTAAACCAATGCCAAAATATCAGGATTCCTTCTGAGACCAAGGATACTACTAGGGAATTTGATGGCTTTTAACATGTTAGAATACTGATGTGAGGATTTGGTTACATTCAGCCAGACGAGCATTAGGAACGCCACTCCAACTCATCCTTAAAGTAGAGCTCCATCATTCTAGAGAACACAGTTCCAAGTCTCCGCAGGTCAATTCTAAGGGACTTTATACTCCCCTAGCCAATGACTGACATTGAGTACGATGACCTTAGTCTCATGTGTGACTTTCCAAAGAGATTATTAAAGCTGTGTATGAGCAACTGAACACCTGTGTCAGCAGTTATGATATGAGCCATTGATGCTGAGCTTTCAGATACATTTATGACTCAATGCCTCAGTGCTCACATTATATTTAAGTTTTACGATATTACAGAATGAAGGTGAAACAGCTTGGCATAGCTCTGCTGTATGCTCATTCACATTTCTAACTAGCATCTCCCTGTCTATACTTAAGCTGTTCTGAAAGAAATGCATACAGCAACACTCACCATTTTTTCATTTTCTGAAGGCATTTCAAAAACACATCTTAGCTTGGAGTCCATTAGGTCCTCTGGTTTTGCATCTTTCCACTATGATGAAGGAAAGAGGAAAATACATAAGCAAAAGTTACATTAGTGTACCAATGTAGAAATCTCATTCAGAGTCTTCATAAATCAGTTGCTGCTTCTTGGTGGTGGACTGGTTTATGTCAAACAAGTTAATATAGATTTGATTTTCTCTCAGTGAAATGATCTTTCATGGATACATGCTGTAAAATCTTAGATCAATAATCACCGCCAGACATTCACCACAATACAAAATATTTGCAACAGGAAACAAAAACAAATAGTTTAAACAAAGGAGTGGGAGACAAACACATGAAATCAAGAGAGATAGAGGTAAAAATAGTTATATTATTTCGCACAGGTCATCAGGAGCTCTACACCTATGGCCTATGTGATTACGGCAGCATGAGAAAAGTGTATAAGCTTGTACTGCCCTCTTCTGGTTGAAGTTCTAGTTGGACTTGATTCACTTAGCAAGGGGAGATTCAATTTTAACACAGGATGTCTGTAATGTTTCTGATTGATTCACAGGGGATGAAATCTCAGTAGAAATCACTTAGTTGGGAGTGGCTTCTCAGTTTACAGCCTGTGTTTACTTAACTTTCCTTATTTTACAGCCAACAATCAACATCACCGTATGAAATTAAACCCAAAGTCATTTTACATCTTTTAATGACTGGAGTGGTACAGCTGGACTAGGACAAAACATATTGGCTTGATTTGGACCACAGAGAATACAAGACAATCCAAATTGCAAAACATCCACTTGCACAGGATATGGTCTAATATTAAGGTCAATTTAATGATAATAACTCAAGTACCTTTACATCAAGAAGAGTACAGTGTCAGTGGACCGTGATGGCTAAGCTCATCGAAACATCATACTGATGCAGGCAAAAGATAAGAGGTCAGACAAATTAAATGCTTACCATTGCTTCCAAGTCGGTTACGCTGGGTGGTGCAAAAATGGTCTGGACCATGAATTTATGCTTGCTTTTCTCATTTGGGTCGTAGTCAAAAGGTTGCAGCATTACTGGAGTAAAGAGGGGGGAAAACAAATCAAAACAGTGTTATTCAGTAGTATGCAATAGTTGAATGATGGGCCTCTGCAAAATCAAATATGCAATAAGCACATCCAATGCATCTGATTTGTGATTATAATCACAGCATCTGATTATCATGAACTGAAAGGAAGAACACATGTCCAACAGTGCATGACAGAATACGTAATGGTACATTTTACATAATGGTGCATGACTATTTGTTTCAAATATTAACTTTAGGCATCAACAAGTCTTTAAATTCTGTCAACATTTAGGAATATAACAAAAATAAAAAACTTGTTCATACAATCCTTTAAAAAAAAAAAGACATTTAAAAAAATCCTGCTCTGTCAGCTGGTCAAAAAAAAGTCACACTTCCTAAAATCTGAATTAACTGTTTCATGTCTCATGCAACAAATGAGGCAACACAAGCTTTAGGGACTGATGTGTGACAGAAGATGGGGATAACCAGAATCTGTGCTTGTGCATGTCTCACCAGAAATAATGACGGAGGCACCGGGATCAATGACCCCACTGTTGGGTCGCACACAGTAGCGACGTGGGGCTGTTGTCTTCACTTTGAAGCATACTTTTTTGTCGGACGGGTTCCGCAGCTTTAGGTTGGTGGTCACCACATCTGTAAAGGGACCTGAGGGCAGACGTAAAACATCCTGAGGAAATCATCACTTGCATTTTAAAAAACATCACAAAGAACCCTGTCTTTTTCCCTCAAGTACAGATGAGACACCATGCTGAGTTATAGTCTACTTACAAAAGCATAAAGAACACTACGAAAGTCTGCCACACACATGGCATTTAGGAATAATGCGCCAGGTGCTCCACGAGCTCAATTTGGGCTGTTTCATCATGGCCTTATATTACATAAAGTGGCCCCGTATGTGAACAATGTGAAATTCTTTCTCTACATTTAACAGATTCACTAAGTGAAGCCACCAATGAGGGGCATCTAGGGTGCAGTGTGTGGGGATAGTACCTTGCTCAAGATGACTTTTAGCAGCCCTAGGATTCAAACCCACAACCTTCTGACTACAGGGGCAACTCCCTAAACACTAGGCCACCAGATGAGTGATTCAAGTTTAACACAGGGTGGCTGTAATGTTTCTGATTGATTCACAGGGAATGAAATCTCAGTAGAAATACACATAGATGTGAGTGGCTTTGTAGTGACTCAGTAACAAAGTGTTTTGGAGCATAAACATACAAAGCCTATAACTTAATAGATTGAAAAGCATGTAGCTTACACTGAGATATCCAACTAGAAATGTTTATAAATGTAATCTTCCTAAACTCAATAATGTTCACAAATATTGAGATATGTATAAGACTGACAGTGATGATGACTACAGACAGCTACTTGTTCTAGTTCTCAATGCTCCTTGTACACATGACGCTCACTTAAAGAAACACTATACTGACAAAAGTATTTGGACGCTTGACCATTCCACCAACAGGGACTTTAATGACATTGCATTCAAATACAGACTTTAAAATTGTCCCCTATGCAGCTATAACAGCTTCCACTCTTCTTGGAAGGCTTTCCAGATGATGTTGGATTGTTTCTGTGGGAATTTGTGCCCATTCATTTTGTAGTGCATTTCAGAGGTCAGGTACTGATTCTGGACGAGAAGGCCTAGCTTGTATTGGGGCACAGTCATGCTGGAATAGAAAAGTTCTTCCCCAAACTGTGTCCACAAAGTTGAAACCACAGCTTTGTCCAAAACATCTTGGAATGCTGAAGCATTAAGAGTGCCATTCACTGGAAGTAAGGAACCTAGCCTAAACCCTGAAAACAGGTGTCCCAATACTTTTGTTTATGTAGTGCACACGGATGCCCAAGACACCATACAAGAGCATAAGAATCTATTAACCAAAACTGAACTCACTTCGGTCCTCTCGAGCAGGGGTGCCCAACTCAGTGTCTAGCACAGTTTGTTGATTTCCCTGCTCAAATACACCTGGTTCATCTCACCTGTGAACGGCCAGGTTTAGGGAGTTTGTTTGAGAGGAACTACCACACTGTCGCTCTCCAGTGTGCATCCTTGCTCTTTAATTTCCTGAGCACTAGAATATGCTGCACGTAAACATCTATCAAAGTCTGAATTATTTTGGACCGTACAAGTCGAGCTTCACAAACATGTCTGCTTTGGTTTCAAGGCTGAGTTAGACTGGAGCTGGGGATATGACCACGTCCAGATCACCACAGAAAACACCAGTTATGCGATACAAACCTGGTAAATATGTTCCTACTCTTCCAAGGAACACTGTCTGGCTTTGCCATGTTTACACACAAGGCAAACCCAGTCTAGACTGGTCTCATTCCTGGGTCCCTGGTGGTGGAATCCCTCTCTAGCTTCATAAACCTCCTGAAGACTTGTCTGTACAGAAAGCACCTTTTCTCTTGATGCACTACTCTTACATAAAGATCTTAGCACCTAGAACTCTCCTTTGGTTCTCACACTGTCATGAAACGTGAGTGTCTCATCGTTTTTTAAAGTAGCTTTGGATAAAAGCGTAATATCATGTAATGTAATAAATATAACAACGATCAGTGAATGTCTCAGGGCAGTAACATTTCCTCAAAAGTGTCAAGTCAACTGATGTAAACGTAGCCTGGCGAATCACACTTGCTAGCGTGGCAGGAGCAGAAGGGCACGGCCTTCACTCCTTATCACTGATGTTAGCAACCAGGATCACAAATTAACCCGTGAAGGTTTGCCATTTGATGACATTTGTTTGTTCCTATCTAATCAGAGTGTCCAGTTTCAGGTCTGTGAGGCTGTTACAGCTCGGGGCTGTGTTAGCACTGTGTTAAATATGCTAACAGACAGTCCGAGCTGGGAAACTGGACCTAGCGAGGGGCCTACAGACTTCCGTTGGTCTTAAAATGGTCTGTAGTAGGTGTGATATATCTGTGTGAGTAACCTTCCCCGGTTGCCTGGGACCAGTTTAAGGACGGTTTGTTAGCTGGCTAGCCGCGAGCCTGGAGGTGGATTAGCTTAGCCAGCTAGCCGTTAGCAGAGTAATCCGTTGACAGGCAGCTAGCAGGCTGTCTCCGGTCTTACCTCTGAATTTCAGGTCGGACGGAGGGTCGAGGACCAGTATCTGCTCCAGTTTGGACATGTCTGGCTGCTGCTGGTGAGGCAGAGAGCACTCCGTGCCTAACCCGGGCGGTGTTGTGGTTGCAGGCTGCCTGGCTGAGAGGGTCCGTCCGCCTCGATCTCACTGAGTCACACAGAGCCGGGGGCGCGCGCACGTGCACGAGCACCAGCAGCGCGGGGGCGCGCACTGCGCTCAGCGCGCTCCCGAGAACACACGGTTCATCCTGCTGAAACTATTTTATTTTTATTTTTTCTTCTTCTCTATTTACTTGAGCCCGCTGATAACCCTACTATCCCTTTGTTCTGTCAGTTTCCTTCTCTCCAGTGTTTTTCTCGAGAGGTGTTCTTTTTCTTTTCTTATTGCAATATTGCAAAAAATGAGCTCATCTAAGATAAGATAAGATAAAATAAGATAACCCTTTATTAGTCCCGCACTCAGAGCCCTATCTCCGTGACAGCGATGCCTCTCTCCCCGACGTATTTAATACCTTCTACGTGCGATTCGATGCACTCAACAACGAGCCCACAGGGGAATCCACTCCTCTCCCAGGTGAACAGGTTATCTACCTGACCACAGCTGCAGTGAGGTAGACTCTAGCCAGAGTTAACCCACGCAAAGCTCCTGGTCCTGATAACATACTTGGACGGGTGATCAAGGAGCCTGCAGACTAGCTGGCCAACGTCCTCATTGTTGTGTTTGACACCTCTGTGAGTCAAGCTGTTGTTCCTACATGTTCCACTTTCCACCAAGCTGAACAGGCCTCAACACCCCCATGGTGAACTGGATTTTAGACTTCCTGACTGAGAGGCCTCAGTCAGTCCACACTGGCATCTCCAGCACCATCACACTGAGCACAGGAGCACTGCAGGGCTGTGCCCTCGGCCCTCTTTTCTTCACACTCCTGACTCACGACTCCAGCTGCAATCAAATCATCAGATTTGCAGATGACATGACAGTCTCAACAGGAACAACGACATCTCTACCTACACAGAGGAGGTGACAAGACTGGCTGGTGTAAGGACAACAGTCTCTCTCTCAATGTTGACAAGACAAAAAAGAATTGACCTCAGGAAATACAGCCCTGCTCACTCTCTTCGCACCATCGACTATAGTGCTGTAGAGAGGGTTAAAAACACCAAGTTCCTGGGCATCCATATCACAGAAGACTTCTCTTGGACCCTCAACTCCACCTCCATAGCCAAGAGGGCTCGGTAGCGTCTGCACTTTCTACAGAGACTGAAGAGAGCGAGCCTCCCCCCACATTCTATATGAGTCCCATTGAAAGTCTCCTCTCCAGTTGCATCACTGTCTGGTGATGGGAATTGTAATGGTTCAGGCTGTAACACACTGCAGCGGATAGTGAGAGCAGCTGAGAAGGTTATGGGTGTGCCCCTGCCTCCCCTGAAGGACATTTTCCAAACCCGCTGCTTTAACAGAGCCATTAATGTTGTGAAGGACTGTTTCCACCCATTAAATGGACTCTTCTCCCTTCTACCGTCTGGCAAACGGTATCAAAGCTTCCACTCTGGTTCTGCACTACTGTGCAACAGCTTTATACCACAGGCCATCAGGGCTCTGAATGCACATACACACACATAAGTGTCGAGTTCCTGGTTAATCAGCACATTTCAGTGAGCTACTTGACTTTGTACTGTTTAAAGTGTTTATACTTCATACTACACTCTGGACTTTTAATTAGCACCTGCACTTTACTGTAACCCTGTTTACTGCCAATACATGCACCCAAATGACCTGTCACTGACTAGTTATAATTCTACACTTTTTCTATACTGCTAACTGTCCTGTGCAATAATATGATTCCAGTGCAACATCCTATGCTCATGTGCAATAAGATATGTATAGATGGTGCAATATTTTCATTCAGGTAGAATAAGATTCACATCCCACTCATATTACTCTAACACTGCTATATTGTCTACTTATTGTACTCTTCTGTCATCCTTGTACTCTTTGATGCTGTAACTGCGTCCTGTGCAGTAATCATACCTATAGTGCAATACTCATCACTCCAGAAGTTTTATGTAATGTCCTCACTTGTCTATTTATTGTTTGTCTAGTATCTACTGTCTGTTTTACTCTTTTGACTGTTGAATGTTGTATGTTGCTATATGTTGCACTGTGGTCTGCGGAGAAACATTGTGTCTTCTCACTACGTATGTGTACACAGCTGCTAAAGACAATGAAGTAACCTTGAGGTGGGGAATTTGCATTGTTACGGCAGCAAAGAGGACAGAACAAAAGAAGATAGCAAAAGCAGCATAACCAACAGAATCAAAAACTATAAAACACAACAGTATAATCTATACCTTCTACAATATTCAGTGTAAACAATACAAAAGAAAGTATACAGCAGTGCACACAACCACACTCTCCAGTCAGAAATGACCAAGACTGAGCAGAAAGAGGAGAGGATTTATCATGGGGTCAGGGTTTCTGAATTTCTTGATTGCTTGATTTGTCTGAATTGCATTGATTCTTCTGTGTAAATCTGTAGAAACTGACACACATCTTTATTATCGCTGTATAAATAAGAGAAGATAAGATAAGAGAACCCTTCATTAGTCCCATGGGTGGGAAATTTGCATTCTTATAGCAGAGTGGACAGAACAAGAGAAGAAAGTAGAAGCAGCAAATTAAAATAACCACTAGAATACAAGCTTTATGATATAACAGTACAATATAAAAAGTACACAATACAAATATTATATAAATATAAAAGTTTACATACACACACTCGAGAGCCCAGAGCTGCTCCTGCATTTTTATTTTTTTTCCTTCTTCTCTGTTTACACAAGTCTGCAATTATCTGTGTTATCCTTTTGTTCTATCATTTTCCATCTGTTCAGTGTTTTTCTCAAGATGCATGCTCTTTTTGTTTTCTTTCTGTACCTTCTACAATATTGCAAAAGAGGAGGTCACTGCTCCTCTAAGACAAGATGAGATAAGATAACCCTTTATTAGTCCCACAGGTGGAAAGTTTGCATTGTTACAGCAGCAAAGTGGACAGAACAACAGAGGAAAGTAAACGCATCACATTAAAATAACCAATTGAATAAAAGCCATACAATATAACAATATAATATAAAAAGTACATTATGTGTGTGTGCGTGTACACAGGGGATACATGTGTGTATGTAAAATGTCCATTTGTCAACACACCACACCACAGCACAGAGTGTGAACAGCACTAAATTGTTCTCTGCATTTAACCCATTCACCAAGTACAGCAGCGGGGAGCAGTGTGTGGGGACGGTACCTTGCTCAAGGGTACCTCAGTGGTGCCACTAAAAGTCCTGGGATTCAAACCCACGATCTTCTGATCACAGGGTCAACTCCCTAATCACTACGCCACCAGCTGTCCCACAATACACAGTGTATATTTGAATGTATGCATGAACAAATTGGCATGTCTTTAGGTGCTTGGTTGCAGCAGACATTAAAAGAAACAGTCATAAAGAAAATTTGCACATGTTGCACTCTGTAATATTGTACCAGAAATGCACATGGGAGAACCTAATTGCACTTATATACGTATAAGTGCAACATACTGTACATATACATTATATATACTGTAATCTGGGTGTGTGGACAACTTTGAGCAGCAAATTATTTATTTGGTTTGAATTTTTTTTTTCCAGAATGGTCTTGATTCTTCCGTGTTAATCTGTAGAAACTAACACATCATTATTGTCACTCAATAAATAACAAACTTACACCAAAAGACCATTTTTAGCTCATCTCCAGTTAATTTCAGTCCTATCCCTAACCATAACCCAATGTAAACTGCATCGAAAAAAGTAAACTAACATTGTAAAACTTTCTTGGAACACTGTAAAACCTCAGCCATATGTGGGCTCAGGACTGAAATTAACTGGAAAAATCGAGTATCTTTTATTTATTGAGTGTCAACAATGACACGTATCAGTTTCTACAGATTAACAAACATAAATAAACAAAAAAACGGTAGTTCAGACCATAAAACATTTTTTCATTTTTCCAGTTACTTTCAGATATGAGCCCATAGGTGGCTGTAAAACCTCAGGTTTTGGGGGCCTTCAGCTGGAACATGTATATTCTGAGAAAGTTTTATAACATTGATTTACTGTTTCAAGACAGATTTTACATTTAATTATGCAGAAATGTCTCAACATTCAAGAAATATGAGCATTTTACACAAATATTACACAACAGAGAGGGAGAGAGAGAGAGCGAGCGAGAGAGCGCGAGCGAGTGAGAGTGAGAGAGAGAGAGAGAAAGAGAGAGAGAGAGAGTCTGAACTGTTCCTTTATCACTTCAATTCTAAACTAGCCTAGCTTAGCATAACCTAACCTAGCTTAGCATAACCTAGCCTAGCTTAGCCTAGCTTCCGTTTCTCTCTCGGGTCTCTGCCTCCTCGGCGCTCTCCTCTTTTAAATGTAGGACCAGGACACCATGGCGGGTATGTTTCACATTCTACCTCAACATCAGACCAAACACAGTCGTGTGAATTGTTTTTCCACTCCCATTGCAGAGCCGGCTGGATAGCCTTCTGCTTTTAAATAAAAAAAAACAAACATGCTAACCCGGCTAGCGGAGGCTAACTTCGACTGAACTTGTTTTTTTCGTCTCCTTTTGTTTTTACTATAGATATCTCGCTGCTTCAGGACGATTCCCAGGAGGAGATAGACGGATGTGAGTTGTTCAGCTCTGTGTTAAGCTACATTTATTGGTGTGAAGCTGGAGCTTTAACATTAAACTTGTTAGCTGAGAAGCTAAACTGTGGCCAAAGTTTGCTCGTTGTTGTAATCTTGCACATGGCAACCTGCTTAGTGTACAATATTGACACTTTTGTACTCTCCTTATAGTATATATTTGTGTAAGCTTTCTGTTTTAGCTTTCATTAGCTTGTTATAAATTACAATACTTGTATTCCGAGCTGACTGCAGATCAAACGAGCCACAACTGGCTAGCTAGCTCAACTACATTCCCAGCAATTTTTAAAAAGACAAGCAGAAGTGTTTTTAAAAGCTTAAAAGACTGGAATCTGGACTGCTCTTTCTGCCTGGCATTGGCTTTTATCATTTAAACGAAAGTGGTTGTACTGTGCAACTAAACAGACGAGCTAACTGTTAGCTCTCACTCTGTTCTGATTTAACAGAGCAAGCTGGCAGAAATACATGTCAGTAGTTTGCTGTGAGATTACAGCAAAGCCGGAGCTGTGATTTAGCTGATTTGTTGTTTTATTAGAAGGCAGAGAAATTGTCCTGCTCCGTGGTGAAGAGTGTAGACGGTCCTGACGAATCGCTTTGGAGTTTTACTGAAGTTTCTCGTCCCTCTATCCTCGAAGTGTCTTTTCTTAACCAGTGATGGGGATGTTAGAAAAACAGCTGCCCAGAAATATTAATTACTAACACATGCACATAAAGACGCGTGGACAAAGTGCATGAAATGTCTGTCTTCAGCTTGTGCTTTTCTGGAGACACTATTTGAACTCCTCATCTGTCAGTTTTGCCTCGTCTCATCATTAGAGATCGCATATGTCTGGGTGGTCAAGCCAAACTCTTGCATTGTTTTCTCTATGTATCTAAGAACTACATGTGGCGGTGTCTACTCTTACATTCTTGCTAAACTTGATGTCGTGCACTTACTTGCTTTATTGGAAGGCAGAGAAAAGTTCCTGCGCCGAGATAAAGTATAAAGGGCTCTAACGAATTGCTTTGGAGTTTTACTGAAGTTTCTTGTGCCTCAATCCTGGTTGGAGGCTATACCAGTGATGGAGATGTTCAGAAAACAGCTTCTCTGAAATATTAATGACTAACTTATGCACATAGAGACTCATGGACAATACATATGTATAATATGTCTTTGTCTTCATCTTGTGTCTGCTTCCACTGGGGCTTTTTCTGGAGACTTGACACTCAAGTTAAACTCCTCGTCTGTCAATTTAACCTCTCTTCTCAACATTAGAGGTGGCAAATGTTTGGGTAGTCAAGTCAGATCCTGGCATTATTTTCTCCACATGTCCAAGAACTACATGTGTCATGTCTCTTCTTGTTATCGCTAAACTTGATGACGTGCAGTCGGTTGTTTTACTAGGGTGTATAGAGAAGTTCCTGCTCCAAGAAAGGGAGTTTAAAGCGTCCTAATGAATTGCTTTGGAGTTTTGCTTAAGTTACCAGTCCCTCAATCTTAAAAGGATGAGATACAAATGTAGTTTCTTTAGTGATGAAGATGTTAGGAAAGCAGCTGCTCAGAAATATTAGTTACTAATACATACACACAAAGTGTATTAAATACCTCTTTGGCTCGTGTCTGCTTCCACTGGGGCTTTTCTGGAGATCTGATACTCAAGTCAATTTCCTTGTCTGTCAGTTTTGCAAGGATATATGTCTGGGGGGTCAAGACAGATTCTTGTTTTATTTTCCTAATGTAACTAAGAACTACATTTGGCATGTCTCCTCTTATATTCTTGCTAAACTTGACGGTGTGCATTTGGTGTCTTTCTCCGTGGGTAAGGGTCTTCATCACTGCCAGAGTGGTTTCGGGTGGTGGGTTCTGCTCATTATTTTCCAATGTTTCTAATAGTTGGTGTGGATGACTACAGCTCAGAGTCTGACGTCATTATTATACCTTCAGCCTTGGATTTTGTATCGCAAGATGAGATGCTGACGCCCCTCGGCAGACTGGATAAATACGTCGCAAGCGAAAACATATTTAACAGGTACGTGAATTAGATTTGTTATTCTATTGAATTTTGCTGATCTCTCACCTGGTGGGTATTTACATCAGTGAAATACGTTTTAGACAGTCAACAGACACAGGTAGACATTATTTGTTTTCTTGAGATAAATGCTAGTTGTATTTATTATGTAACCTAAGACTTCTTGTTTTGAGCAACTGTCTGTTTTTGCAATGAAAGAATCAAATGTTTGATTTTAAAGAAATGACTTAATGGTAGAAAAAGTAACACTAGATTGTCTTGACCAAAGTAAGACCTAGTCAGTTTTTTTTTTTAATAATGTGTTTGCATTAATTTTAACATTAGTATGCAGAGGATGCTCACCATGGGATACACCATTCATTAGTATTTCACCCACAGACAGATGGTGGCCCGGAGTTTGCTGGATACGCTTAAAGCAGTCAGTGAGGATGAGAAGGATTGTATTGCAGTTCTGGAGAGAGTAAGCAGACTTGCTGATGACTCGGGTAAGTCATGATTTGAACCCTGACACAACAGCTTAGTTTGTCTCTTAATATTCTGCATCTACTTTTTTCCTCCCTCATATAACTGTGTGCTTGTACTTTTTAGCACCTTTCTAAGCAAAAACAGTTTTCAGAAGTATCTCCTGTCCCTCACACGTCTCAGGTTGAGTTTTTCAAAAGCAATTGGAAAACTCAATCCCTTTGGCATCCCTTTGGCAGGACACCAAGACTGAGGGGGCCCATTAATGTTTGATGGAGCTGCTGTGACTTATTGAAGGGTTTGGTCTAAGGTAGCATTTCACAAAAAAGAAACCCTTTTGCGCTTTTGCGCATATGTCTAACCCTGTCCAATTACGTCTGTCACATGTTCTCGAGAGGTCTTGGAGCATAGCTTGATTTGCTTGCTGGAGAGTGCACAGCAAGTCCATCAAGCTGAGTTGTGTATGCCTGGTAAAATATCCTTCTGTTTAGATTTATACAGTAGCATACAGTGTTTAAATTCATACAGTCGCTTTTGATGAAAGCGTCTGCTAAATGCTGTGAATGTAATGAATATAAAAATTGTCTGAGTTTGAGAATATGTTTGATAAAGTATGTTACCAGTGAAATAGTGAGGAACATATTAGGGCTACTTTCCTGTTTGTGTCATTCTGATGAATCTTTGGTGCACATCATGATTGTACTGCATGGAAATGAAAGATGCATGCCTGCAGTGGTTCCATTTCCCAAGTTGCAAAACGTCCCTGGCTTTCACTATGTGCCTATACTTTTATCACTGTGACTCTGAAATACGACACTTTATGATTGTAGCCTTGTGATCTTGTGTAATCATGCATATTATATTAGACTCTCTGTGTCTTTTTAGAGCCTACAGTCCGAGCAGAGCTTATGGAACAAATTCCTCATATCGCCATTTTCTGCCAAGAGAACAGGCCTTCCATTCCATTCGCGTTTTCAAAGTATTTGCTGCCAATTGTAGTGAGATACTTGGCGGACCAGAACAACCTGGTAAGTTCATCTTAACTTTCCTTTATAAAAACCTGTGGTTTGGTACATATGATTACATGATGAGTTATAGTCACTGCTCATGTGTTTAATGCACTTTTGTCAGATTGGAACACTAAAAAGCCTTTTTTGTTTAAATAGTTACTTTTCTCACTCTTTTGAGATGCGGCATGTTTTTGTCATTGTGTGAATACAAAAAATTGCTGTGATTCCACTTACAATAAATCACAATTTTCATATCATTTGTTGCTTGTTAATATTAACTAACCTATCACCAACCCACATCTGACAAAGTTTAAAGAAAATGTTGGGTGATTGCTAGTATACCAGTGTATAGGCGTTGTGAGGATGTGAAATATGTTCTTGTTTCTTACAAGACCGTGGTATTCCCAACTTAATTGCCTGGCAGGTTAGGAAGACAAGTCAGGCAGCCCTCTTGATGCTGCTGGAGCAGGAACTGATAGATCGAGTGGACATTGAGAATCTTGTCTGTCCCGTCCTTGTGGACCTCACTGCTCCAGACAGCAATGATGATGTCAAGACTGAAGCTATGGCAGTGAGTTTTCAGGGGACAATTTAATCGTCTGATCCGATGGCTTGTAATCAGTTCACTATTAATGTGTTTGTGTAAAAACTATTTTAAACTTGTTTGAAAACAGATTATTTGTAAAATGGCACCAATGGTGGGGAAGGACATCACAGAGCGCCTCTTCCTTCCACGCTTCTGTGAGATGTGTTGTGACTGCAGGATGTTCCATGTGCGCAAGGTGGTTATTTATGAGGATTCTCTTACTTTTAAAACCCATCATGGATAGAGAAGTTGATGTAGACTTGCTAAGACTGAATGAGCCATGAATAAATTTCACTTCTTCTCTTAAGGTCTGTGCTGCAAATTTTGGGGATATTTGTAGTGTTGTTGGAGGAGAAGCAACAGAAGAATTATTGGTATGTGTGTTTGTTAGAGTTTTTAAGTGTTTTGGAGCAGTTGTAAGCACTTATATGTACAATCAGGCTTAATTTTCCTTAATTGTCACAAATATTTTGAGTGTATGTGAAGCATGTTTGATAAAGGAATGAAACTCTTGTTATTCCACTTATTTTTTGGTGACTGTTTTTCCTCTCAAATGTGTTTTTCTAACCTGATCAGATTGCAAATTATGACTATCTATTGGAATAAAATGAATTGCATTTTAGGGGAAGTGAGTTCCCTGTCCAATTGTAGGCTTATTGTTTTTTCTTTCTTTTTTTTTTTTTCTTCACATTTCTTTTCCTGTGCAGCTGCCGCGTTTTTTCCAGCTATGCTCGGATAATGTGTGGGGGGTACGGAAGGCCTGTGCTGAGTGCTTCATGACCGTGTCCTCAGCAACCTCTCAGGAAGTGCGCAGGACCAAACTCTCTTCTCTTTTCATCAACCTCATCAGTGATCCCTCCCGCTGGGTGCGTGACTTCCTGCTCCCATGGGCAACTCCTTTCAGGATGTTTCTTTGAGTTTGAACAGTTGGACTGGTTTGTTTATATAAATGTTTGGGATTTTTTAGGTTTTTTTTTTTTTTTTTGAGGGGGGGAGTTCTTTTTTGCTCTTCCTTTTTTTTCCCCCTTTTCTAGTATCTAGTTTGGACATGTAATTTACGGCTGAATACGTTTCAGAACTGCTTTGATGTTTGTCCTACATTTTCAGATTGTGTGCATAGTACCTGTAAGTGCAGTCTTGGGTGTTGCCTGTGTTGTATGAATAGATAAGTACTCTATGTAATGTCACCATCAGGTACGTCAGGCTGCGTTCCAGTCCCTGGGCCAATTCATCTCCACGTTTGCCAGCCCAACCACTAATGTGGGCCAGTACTTCAGAGAAGGGGCAGAAGAGGCTGACTGGAGTAGTCAGCAGTCACACAAGCGGTATAAATGGTCTTTCATAGGCATTATGTTCTTTGCAAACTTTGCATTGCCTCAATGTTGAAATAAGCTTGGTAATTCACTTATTTTTGCTTTCTCTGTTTGATTCATCCAGGACTGGTGAGAAATCCCCGAACACTACTACACCTGCTCCGACCTGCACAGCTGATAGCTCCCTGACTTCTGCTACAGATGACTGTGCTCAGAGCCTCCAACATAATCAAACTGCTCTCTCCTCACAAGAAGACTGCATTTCTCAGAATCCTCCCTGTACTCAGGAGCACTGTGAAGGTCAGCTGTGCAGGTCGGAGCGGGAGGGTGTGGATGTGGCAGTAGAGGGCGGAGGGGAACAGGTTGCTGAAGCTTTGCATCTGGATGAGTCCTGCTGCGACGTTGACCCTGAGAGGTTGAGCCCAAAGTGCCTTCATGAGCCAGTTGACCCAGACCCAGGTCCACTTAAAGATGAACTTCAGTCACAGGAACATCATTCAAACTCAGAAGTCCATATGGCAAAGGATCCAACACACTCATCCCAGGCGCCCACTGAGGACGACCCGCATGACGAAGTCTCTGAATCTATTGTAGATCCCAGTTCAGAGGAGAACTCCTCTACATTGTCATGCCCAAAGGCAGAGAAAGTGGAGATTCCCGAGCAGGAGCTGTATAACTCATTCCACTACTGGAGGACGCCCATTCCACAGATAGACCTTGACCTGGAGCTTTTGGAGCAGAAGTGCAACAACAGCAGTGAGATCTTTAGTAACAGCCCCTCTTCCCAGCTCTCCACACCTGCTCTGGGCAGGAAGCAACTGGAGGAACTCATTGAGAACTTGGAGCCCCACATTGATGACCCTGATGTCAAAGGTGAGTAGAGCTGTTCAGTAGATTTAATGGCTGCCTCATGTTTACAGGGCTTGGAAGCACCCCTGTACTGAGCATTTTTTTTCATAGTGTTTTTGTCCCACTGTATTATACCAGTTAAGATTAGAGATGGCCTATCGGTATCTGTGATTATTAGTATCTAGCCGAGGTCAGCACATAATCTGCATTAGATATCAGAGGAACTGAACAAATTTGATTCTGTAAAGCAGGGGTGTGGAACTCCAGTCCTGGAGGGCCGTGGTCCAGCATGTTTTGGCGATTTCCCTGCTCAGAAACACCTGGTTCAACACACCAGTTAATGGTCAGGTTTAGTGAATGTGTTTGAGGAGAACCATCAAACTGTGCAGGACACAGGCCCTCCTGGACTGGAGCTTGACACCCCGCTGTAATGAAACAGCCTGAAACATTGTGTGATGTTTGTGTTCATCCTGTGTTCTTTCTGTGGGATTACAGAGTGCTAATTTTGGCGGTTCATGTAATTAACGATTAAGTGTGTCTTTTTGGTTACTGTAAAATACTAAACATTCTCATGAGCCATTGAGTGCAACAGCGTTGTTTGAAGACCTGTTTGCTAGTGGCATGTACTGATTAAAAAAAAGAAAACACTCCAGCACTCCAACCCACTTAACTTCCTGCCTTCTAGGATTATTGTATTATGTAAAAACATGAATATAGTTATAATTTCTTCATTCAAATTTTGTCTAAAATATGAGAATACCAGATCAGTAGCTCTCCCAGGACCTGGGATTCTTGTAACACACCTAATTATAAATGTAATCTAATATGTACAACACTGTTATAGCTGAATGTATGTTAAATCATTTATTTTGAAGTACCTGCTAAATACATCTAATGATACTCATTTTCCAGTGGATAGTGTTAATATAACAAGATGAGCTTCAGTATTTTTCTGTAAAGGTAGTGTTAGCTTGTTTTATCACTAAGAGTGAACTGCATGTCCTCAGAAAGTAGATGTAGTTTGGCTTGTCAGAACACTGGTGTAGTGAGAAGGGTTTTATTTGCTGACTGAACTGCTGCTTCAGATTCTATACCTGGATGTTCATTTGTTAAGGAAGTGGAAGGTATTGTGCTTCCATGGAAAGTTAAGTCAGACTTGTTCTATGAGATTTATGATTTGTTTTAAGGGAATGCTCCCAGACTTCTCTTCTTTTTGAATGTTCAGCCATGGTTCTTTTACTTTTACAATGAACATGTTTATATAGAAAAGATCCAATAGGTGAATTGCTGTTTTCTTTAGGTTGAGTCATTAACTGTCTGCATGTTGCAGGCCACTAAGACAATGTAAATCCGACAGTTATTCTGTAATATTAATAATGGTATCTGTTTCAGACCTAAGACCTAATGGCATACTGAAAGATGCTGCTATGCTCATTTTAAAGTATTGTAACTTCACTCACTCACTTTCTGTAACTGCTTAATCCTCTAGGGTTGCATGTACCTGGAGCCTATTTCGGGGCCAATGGGTGTGAGTCAGGGACTCACCCTGGATGGGCACCAGCCCACAGCAGAGTATAACAGGGTGTCTGCGCAGTAGTAAAAGCAAGTAAATGAAATCAGCCCAAATTAAGGCCCTTGAAAGGTAGTTAAACGTAGTAAGCACAATTTGACTTGGTAGTAAATTTTTTCATCACCACCTTAGTCAGTGGCGGCTGCTCTAATCCTGCAAGAGAAGCTGTTTTTTTTTTTTTTTTTTTTTTAAGATGACTGTTATTGGATATATGCACCAAAACAGTCACTTCCTGGGAAGCTCAACTTCTCTGTGTGTGCTGCTTAATGATTGGAGGAGCTGTCTAAAGGGCGGAACCCCTTTTTGTTTCCACTTAACGCTTCTATTTTTTCACAAAGTTACTGCGGGAAATGGGGAAATGCAGTGTGCGAAATATGGGGGCTTCAAAAGCAAAATTTTAAGGGGGTCTCAAATTATATAAAAAAAAATATTTTGTCACTCGTGATCGCTAAAATGTTTTTTAAGCTCATCATGTCCAATATTCAGAATTTTAAAAAATTATTCACAATTATTTTTTGGCGAGCGGAGCCAGCCAATCCTGTGCCCTTATGCAAATTAGCCACGTGCGCGCCAAACAGAAGAAAGACGAAACTTTGAGATTGAGAATGAAGTCGTACTAAAAATGGCTAGCAAGCAAAAGCTACAGAGTGTATCACTAGCACACCTTTGGTTTGTCGCATCCAGAAATGTGGCACTTAGAAATGAAGATGCTGGTGCAGCAGCACAGTGGGCAACTCGCCACCAGAACAAGGTGAAGTTGAGGCCGAGCGTTGAAGAAGTTGGGGTGATTGTGTGTGAAAGAGAGCGAGCACCCGCCGTGGTGTGTGGGTGTGGGTGTGGGTGTGGGGGTGTGTGGTTGTGGGGGTGTGGGGTTGTGGGGGTGTGGTTGTGGGGGTGTGGGTGTGAGGGGGGGTGTGTGTGAAAGAGAGAGCA
>JBBPCX010000006.1:22197274-22224036 GCA_037974365.1 Hydrocynus forskahlii
GGAGGTGGGTGGGGGGGTGGGGGGGGGGGGGGGGTGTGGGGGTGTGTGTGGGGGGGTGTGTGTGAAAGAGAGAGCACACGTTGTGGTGATGTGTCTGTTTGTGTGTGTGTGTGAAAGAGAGAGCGCACGCGCCGTGGTGATAGTGTGTGTGGGTGTGGGTGTGGGTGGGTGTGGATGTGTGTCAAAGAGAGAGAACACCTGTTGTGGTGCTTTTTTAACTTGATTTTGCTTTCAGTTTGCTTTGTGTATATGTTCAATGATGTATCTGTCTGATCGTATTTGCTGTAGACAGATGGTTAAATCATACCACAGGCTCTCACTTGCAAGTGCACTGATTGCGTGCCGATAGGCTGTACCTGACATTTATTCAGTTGATTGCTCTTGTAAGTGCGCCAGATTGGTACCAATTGTTGTCGTGTCTGCAGTGTAATGCACAACTTTGCCTCTCCTTGTTATAAAACAGCGTGCATCCATACAACTTTAATCAATGCAGCCTCCTGTGTCAGTGTTGCTTTATGAATACTATAGGACTTTATTGGATTATAAAAAAAATATTAATTTAGTGCGGGTGTGTTGTCATGCAGGGTCTATAGCCAGCATGACAACACACCCGCACTAAATTAATATTAAGGGGTCTATATAGCCTTTTTTTTCTATATTTCATATATAGTGGAAACATTGCAATTCATTAACACATTTTTATCAAGACTTTTCTTTTTACAGGGAGCAAAAAAAGCAATATTGACATTTTTCTCTTCAAACTGAACTAATAAAGTGTATAACCAACATTTCTGAACACTGTAATATGTAACAGGGCTCCAGATGGCAACTAAAATGGCCGCCAATGCGACTAGATTATTTATTTTGCGACTATTTTTTTCATTTCAGTCGTCCTTCACTACCAGTATAAATAAAAGTACATGAAAAGTGACCTCTCTGAACAATGTGCAGATACGCTCAACCCGAGTCTGCCGTTCCTACTACACGATCACATGATTAATTATGAGAATTTCGCCGGATCATTTGGATCAGATCACTAAAAAGATTTGGCTCCTTTGGCTCCCAAACGCATAGACATACAGGACAGACGCCGCATTCCTGGTGTTCCCAGTTCACACGATCCGTCAGCACGTGGCCATACTGGGAGTATACACAATAAGACTTCATGACAAAAAATACAAACACTTTAGTGTATACACATGGGCTTAAGAAATAATTTCTGAAAACATTTCACTTATCCCAACTCTCTCTCCCACACACACAGTGTGGTTACTGTGTGATCACTATCGTGGCTTAGTATTTACAATATACAGGACTGGATCTACAATCCTTGGAACAGAACTGTCTTACACAGCTTTTTTGGTGTTGCCACTCTAATTTAAAAGTGTTCTGTCTGGCAATGTGATGCGGCCTTAGTTTGTGGAAGACTGACACAACTAAAGACAAGAGCATAAAATGATGGTTGCCAATTCCAAACTGTGGCCCGGACAAACTGATCAGGGATACGACTTACTGTTTGCCCTGATGTTGACCTATCGGATAACACGCTCCGGCACTTTAACCATCTTGATTACCCCCTCAGAAGGAATCATTAAACCTCCACTGTTTTAATGACATCAAGTGGTAGCTTTGATCATATGAAACCGGTTCAGCACCTGTTACCAAACTACCACAGCACACATCACAGGACCGCTTTCTCAAAATGTGTCGAATGACAGGCACTGGTAAGGCTGAACAATTGTTTTGATTATATTTGGCCATTGCAAAACGTTTAGCCAAAATGTTGTTTGGAGGTTGACTTGAACATGGGGATTCATAGCCTTGCTAGCTTAGCTAAGGTTAAGGTTTATAAACTGAGGTGGATTTCTTTAGGAAACCTCCAGAGTTTGAGAAGAATTAACTAAATAGCTGACATCAATCTTAATAGTTAGTGCCTAAGTTCAGCCAAATCGTTGTTTGGAGGCTGACTTGAACACAGGAAAGCTTTGCTGGCTTAGCTAAGGTTAAGGTTTATAAAACAGGATTTAAAAATTGGCCAAATAAATTCAAAACAATTGTTCAGCCTTACCTATAAAATGTAATCCCTCGGGATCTGGTTTGGAGCGTACAGCTCCATGCAGAACATGCATGAAGCGTCTTTATCCACTACTTCACTCCACAGCAGTGCCTTTCGCAATATGGCGGCGACGTTGACGTACAATGCAGCTGTTCATCTAGTCTAGTAATATTCTATGTCTAAGGTCAAAGTTACTCTACATTCAAAGAACCGAACGAGTCAGTTCTTTTAGTCAAAGAACTGACTTGTTCACGACCGACGTGCAATGTTGACAGACGGAGTTTCGTTTGGCGCAGCGTGGCAACCTGTTGCAGAGCACATTCTAAAATATAGGCAAAAAAATATTAACTACACAAGAAACTGTTTTAGTTTGGCAACATGGGGGAAGACTGGAGACAAAATGTGCCATGACAATATATTTTTTAAATATATATCACATTTGATGGAGATTATGGCTCCTAAAAAATAATTTGGCTCCCCATTATTTGCGTTTAGGAGCCAATGGCTCCTAAGGTTTTTATTTTGTCTGAAGCCCTGTGTAAAACATTCCTATACTAATAACAGTGGTTAAACATGTTACTGATGTTGTACAGATATATTTTTTAACACGACTGTATAGCGTATATAGTAGCAACCACTATATTCTATCCCCTGATCAATGACCAATTCTTGAACCTATTACCATCCCTTCAGTATTTTTCGTTGTTACTGTGTCTGTCACATGGATGATAACATCACGGCAAGTTTGTGCAGTGACGACACCATCAAGGGGGTATGAACAAAGAACCAGGTACCAAAAAGCGAGTAGAATCGAGTCGACCTAGAACCATGCAGTTGGAAAAGCAACTTATGAAAATTTTGTGGAACTGGGAACTGCTGCAATATGCAGTACAGTAAACCTCCGCTTATTTGCGGTCATTCACTGATTTTTTTTTTTCTTAGAACCGATAAATGTTCTCGGAAACTCCTGCAAATTCGCAGAAACCGCAGATATCCTCCACCTTTCCTTCTGTGACGTCCGGGCCTCTTCCGCCACGCCCCCTTGTCCTTGTGCTGGTTGGTTGTTTGGGTGCAGCACTTAGCATGGCAGTCAAATGCACCTTAATGGAATGAACCCCCGCTATTCAGCACCGTCCCAAACATCAGCAACCAGCACGAGGACGAGGGGCCGTGGCAGACAAGGCCCAGACGTCACCCAGATATCAGCTGTACTCCTAGGCGGGAGGTCTGAAAGTAGCCAATCCAAGAACGTTATTTATTTCTCCTTGCTGCTGATTGGCTGCTACCCTGTGACACATCTGTGGCAGACACAGTCCAGAATTTCCCCCATGGAGCGTCTTGAGTGTTCTCACCTTTTTCCTGTTGTTCTTCTTAAAGCCCTGTATTTTTATTACTGTAAATTAAATTATTACTGTATTTACTTGCTTATACCACAGAAAACGACAGCGCACACCAAAGAAAACGGGCTTGCATGAATTACAGTACAGTCTATACAGGGGTAACATTGGTATTTACATTCTAGCACTGTGGGAGACAGCAGTTCAGTGTAAACTGTGCAGTACGAATATGGGTTTACCTTTACATTTTCTTTAAGGGTAATGTATTAAGCTGAGTTTTAAATGAAATTAAGTTTTTTTGGGAGCATATCTGGGGGCTTATTTAGGGTTTACACTATACAAATAGGCATTTTTTGGTATTCTTGTACGTCATCACAAATTTTTTCACTATTAGCGGGTGCTTTTGGAACGTAACCCATGCGGATGTTGGGTGTTTACCTTCTTACGTGAATATGCAGCATAAAGCAGAATAAGCTTTAGACTGATAGCCAATGAGCCATGAAGTTCCTGTTGTCCTTCAGTAAAGTTTTTTTGCCAGTAGCAAACCTTTCAATCTCAGCAGCTTTTTCTGCCTTTTTCAGCATTTGTAATGTAATACTTGTTTTAGTCAGTTTAAAGATTTAATGCCAAAAACAATCCTGAATAGATGCATCTAGCAGGCCTTCAACAACATAGACTGTTAAATGATGGCTTAGCTCAGCATTTCAAATTCTTGTTTCACACTTAAGGATTCAGACTTTTTAGGTGCTTTGCCAACTAGACACCTTGAAAGATGCATTCGGTGTGCTCTTCAGCCTCTTAACTGCTTAAATGTTTACCTTGAGACCTGTTAAAGATCATCAGTAATTCCATGGTTGATGCAGTGTTTATTGAGACCTTACATTTTTGTTTTCCACAATCGATTGGACCGTGTGAGTTATATGCTCCTCGCCCTCTGTAATGGATTTCAGAAACCGTTACTCTTCAGGGACTTAAAATGGCTGGGCAGCTAGGCCCTGATGCTTTTGTTTCTAGTGGAAGGAAATGAACTCGGGAAATTGGGCAAACAATGAATAGAAAAGGGTGTGTGAAACGTTGACAACTGCGTGATCTAGCACGGTCATGGGTTAACAAAAGTTTAGCTTGACTTCATGTAATGTAAACAAATGTGCATTTTATTTTATTCTATTTAAGTAAAATAAATCACTTGCTACTAATTTAACAAAGGGATGCCTCGCATAACATGACATGTTAAAGGCATTTAATTTAGCATTACTGGGCCTATCAGCAACATAGGAAATTCATTGCCATCCTGAACCCAACCCTTAAATCATGTGCAGTGTGTGTGAGGTTTCTTCACGCTGCCTGTATTGATTCAGAGGAAGACCGAGCTCTATGCTTCTTTCATTAGCCAACAGTGCTGCTTTATTTCTGCTGTGCCACAAACAGCACGAGGTCATCAGCTCCTTGCTGCAGCTGCGGCTAATTCTGCGTTTCTCTGCCACGGATCTAATGACAGCAGCTCACCGCTCTCGCTCAGAAACCTTCACTGTGTGCCCTTTTGTGGATCCCTAAATATGTTTGTGATAGCAGTGTTAATCTCTAGAATTAGTAATAAGTTATAAATCTTGTTTTATCATTAAGTAACTAATATAAAACACATGTTTGGTATGTATTTATGATTCTGAGGAAAGGAAATGTAATCCTGCAGAGTTTAAGACAGGCTCCCCAGTATTGGTCTTGGTGATGTACCTTCCTGGAGCCCTGACACACCTAATGCAGGTTATGAGGGACTTCTGAATATTAGCACTTACAAACAACACTTCCCACACTGACTCCCTTAGATGTCCCAATAATATTACATCATCCTGTTTGATTATTAAATTAATTTACTGTACTCTATTCTTTACTTCTGGATATGATACAGTCCATTTACCAATAATTTCCCCAAACCTGTTTCAGCTGGCCTAAGCCCAGGCCTGTTTTAGAGTGTTTGCTTCTGAATATCATAGTAACAGTTAACAAGCTGTCTTATTAAACTGTTGGCATGTTAAATCTGTTTTATCTTATTCTGGGGTTATTGCTTCACATGAGTGTTCATATAAATGAAGCTCAAGGAAACTAATGGGCCAGCATCTACTATTGCAGTTGTCTTTGCAAAAACTGTAGAGCTGGTAACTTCACTTATATTTTAAGAATGCAAACATCTCACATACTATAGTATATTACTCTTTAAAAGTAATTTAATAGCATTTGGAAAATTACCAGCTTACGAGTCACAACAGAATGGGGTAAATCTTCTAGTGTGTCATGAATGCAACAGAAGAGGCGTAAGGGCTAAAGGCAGCTGAACTAACTTGAACGACTGTTACTGTAAAGCATCTAATAAATACATGCTAGGCCATTGTTTCAACAACCCAATGTTCCTGGTGTCCATTTAAAAAAAAAAAAAGAGAGAGAGAATTTGGTTGTTAAGTTTGTTTCCCTTGCTGCTCTGCTGGCACTGCTTGTGTGAACATGAGAAACACATTTTGGATTAGCCTTCTCCTGACTACTGAATGTGACAGTGTAAGAGGTGTTTTTGCATTGTCTCACTAGGATTCTTTTTTTTTTCTGTTTGTAGATGATGGTCACAGTGTGTGTAGTTCATGTTTGAATGCCACGGTCTATTTTTGAACAACAATAATTCTTGTATAAATTTCACTTAAGAGAAATCTCCATTTTATCATCTGCCTTTGGTATAAAAATGGTATTAATTGTTCTTCAAAGTCTTTGAAATTAAAAATGTAGGTGTGACAAAACAGAACAAATGGGAATGGAAAATAAAGCAGGAAATTAGAAAGAAAAAAAATCTCACCATATAGTCCAAGTATGATGTTTGGTGTTACGGATTTAGCTGTTACTTACGTGATGTCATTGTTTGTTTTTTTTTCCTCTTTAACCTGTATGTATACATTTGCATGTCATATAAGATCATAATATGGGTGGTAAGAGGATTATGATTATCCAGTTGATCCTTAATTTGTAAAGCAATTAGGTTTGGTAATATTATACGTCATGAACCTAAATTACTGTGCTATTATGGTTTTACACTGTAGATATGTATCTGTTTGAGAAAGTCTAGGGTTGTACAATAATGCGTACATTGCATACCTGTGTTTGACAAAGCAAGCAGGTATCTGTGTTAATCACTGGTTGCTTTGCTCGCACCAAAGTAGCATGTTCAGACCTGCATCAAACCAAAACCCTGCATAACAGAATTTTCAAGGTATTCAGGCTCTGATCCTCCAGTATCCATAAGAATGTAGTTTTTCCAGTATTTTCACAGGACTGTTTAATTCACTATGGTAAATAATGATGTTTTGAGTCAGAAAAATGTAGTCAGCATTTCTATGTGGTCAGCATTTTATTAATGAATATAAATGAAATATTGGGGCAGTGACATTCATTCAGCATCCCTAATAATGTTTGTTTGACAGCACAAGTAGATGTGTTGACTGCCGCTTTGAGAGCCACAACGTTGGACACGCACCTTGAAGAGGCGTTCCTGGAGCCTCGGCAGGCCCATGACAACCCTTTCAGTTCTCGCCATGTCCCTCTGATTGACTCGTCTGATGTCGAGGTATACAGAGGACCGCTGATCTAAGATTAGTTTTTACTACTGATTATATAGGTAGACCCTATGTCTACTATATGTTGCACATTCTTATTTAAAACTGTTTGTGTACTCCCCTATGTGATAAATAAGTTAGCATAATTGCTGAATTGAGTCACACGTCTGAGACCGTAAGGTGTTTGTGTATTTCAGAGCCGTGATTCCACCCTACCAATGAGTCATGGCGATGAATCAGAGTTAAGTGACAGCAGTATGAGTCCAGAAGAGGAGAAAAAATCCAAACAACAGGTAAAGGATGAAAAATGTCTAACTTGCAGGTAAAGCTTTTACCCACAGCAGTGTTTTTTTGATCAACGTAACAAACACACAGGTGCTTTGTGCTCATTTTTCCCCTTTCTGATGGGTACATCACAGTTGCATTATTACATGTTGTTGAATTCAGCATTTTTAATTAAATCAGGTTGCCCTTTGTGCTTGATTCAAAGTAATGTGACTATTCCAGCTCTGTACATTGCAGTAAAATGTTTTTATGCACTTTGTTCTTAGGTTATGTTGCTTGTTTGCTTGTTAGGAATGTTTACAATCATTTTGAAGGTCTGCTGACGGGCCTGTGTGAACCTGTTTCTTGTCTTTGTGGCATGCTGTAGGATGTAGTACCTCAAGCACTGCTGGATCAGTACCTGTCTATGACGGACCCGTCCCGGGCTCAGACCGTTGATATGGAGATTGCCAAGCACTGCGCCTACAGCCTGCCGGGTGTTGCCCTGACACTTGGCCGCCAGAACTGGCACTGCCTCAGAGATACCTTTGAGTTACTAGCCTCTGACATGCAGGTGCCTTAAGACAAAATGCAAGCTTAAAAGTGTCTCTCACACACACACACACACACACACACACATAGTGTACCTTCAGAGTTTAGCTGTATATGCAGTATATATCTCTGCCACCCCCTCCTTTTTCCATTTCGGTTTTTCCTTTCTGATTATGTTCCTACTCGCATTTTCTGTTTAATTTTTTTCCCCTCTCAGTGGAAGGTACGGCGGACGCTAGCCTTCTCCATACACGAGTTGGCACTGATTTTAGGGGACCAGTTGACTGCTGAAGACCTAGTACCCATCTTCAACGGCTTCCTGAAGGACCTGGACGAGGTGCGAATAGGAGTCCTCAGACACCTCTACGATTTCCTCAAGGTTGGTCAGCACCTCAGATGAAGGCTGAGTAGGCAGTCAGATTTATATAGTGCCTGCTCAATACAGCATTTTAGTTTAATTCATTTGTTGTGCATAGCTGTTATTCTACAGCTGTCTTTGTGTATTTGGATCAGTTTCACTTCTCGCAGTTCTGTCACACAATCAATCACACAATACAGCTATTAACTCTGCAGTTTCTGTTCCTCTTGTAGCTGTTACATCAGGAAACTAGGCGGAAGTACCTGTATCAGCTGCAGGAGTTCCTGGTCACAGACAACAGCAGGAACTGGAGATTCAGATCGGAGCTAGCAGAGTATGATCTTTTGATGTTAATTGGTTTATATCAGTGTTGCCCTACCTTTGAAATTCCAAGGTGGTATGTCAGTAATCCAGTAATCTCAATCACCCACGTTTGATTGCTGTCTGAAGTATTTTTATTTATTTGTTTATTTGAACTTTTTCACAGTACTCCCGTTATTCCAGTGTTACATATGTTAATTGGATGCCACAATCAATTACCATACTGCTTTTATATTTGGTCTTTTGTCACCACACCATTTAAAATCTACACCTGAGTTAATTAATGTAGCCTTTTACACTAGTACCTTATGGTAGCAAATTTTTATTTTTCCAATATTTATTTTCTGACAATTTCAGCAACAGATAAATGTGTAAAATATGTTAATATTTTAATTGCTGTTTGACAAGGGTTAAACGTACATACTTAAACAAGTAATTTCTGCTTCTTTGTCGTATTCAGTTCGATTTAATGAGTATTGTGATGTGTATAGTGTCATGTTTATCTGTAAATAGGCAGTTTAATTTTATAAAATATTTTTGTGTGTTGTGTCTGACAGGCAGTTAGTCTTGTTGTTGGAGCTGTATAGTGGGCAGGATGTGTATGATTACCTGAGGCCTCTGGCGTTCTGCCTCTGCACAGACAGAGTCTCCTCTGTGCGGTGGACTTCCTACAGACTGGTATGTGCAGTTATACAAACTCAGCCCATTATGTTTCTCTTGTATGTTTGTATTTGAATTTTTTCAAGTGGATGGTTGGATTGCTGTAGCTATGAGGGTATTATTCTTTACTGGACATCCAAACAGTGTACCATACAGGCAAAAACACTTATAAATCCTTTTATTCACACAGTGCTGTATTTCTGTTTTTCTCTATTCAGGTCAGTGAGATTATTAGAAAGCTTTCCACATGCCCTGCACTGCTGGTGGATTTCCTTGGCGAGTTGGTGGATAAATTCTGCCACTCGCCAAAATGGTCAGGGCGCCAGGCTTTTGCTTTCGTGTGTCAGGTAGGTATGAACACCCATGCTGTTCAATTAGGAGCAAACTGGGTTAAAGGATTTTTTTATTTTTTTTAATCTCACTGTTTTGGCATTCAATTTTGAATACACAGTTTATGCATTTTGTTTGGTTTATTTCTGCATTGAGTTAAATGTACACTGTTGTACACACACATTATTAGGCACCTTTGGTTTAGAAAACAATCAGTGAACAATTGTTGAAAGAGGAGCATTGCTGCCATATGGCCAGTGTAGGGGGGTTTTGCTTCCAGTGTGCTTCTTCAGTTTGTGTTGTGGAGCAGCCTGCCAGATGCTCAGGTCATTGGAGAATAAAACAACCTTTATTTGTAAGGACAGCCTCATGAAATGCTCTTACTAGCATTTCTTACTATTGCTCATCTTTATTTTCTCTCTCCCCATTTTCCTCAATACTCACTTTCTCCAGCTTGCCATAGAGGAGGACTGTGTTGCATTGGAGCATTTTTCTGAGCACCTGCTGGCTCCTCTGCTGCAGCTGGCATGCGACCCTGTGCCCAATGTCCGTGTGCTGCTGGCCAAGACCTTGCGCCAGAGCCTTATGGAACGAGGTTAGTCAGAGTTTATTCAGCAGTTTAACAGAGGACATTGTCTTTGTGGTGTGTTGTGTTAAAAAAAAATCTTCTTTAGTCTCGGGTTATTCTGTGATCAACAAACCTGTTAAAAATAAGACTTTCAAAATTAAGACCTAAAGCATAATTTATTCCAACCAACCATAATGTCAAGTGGTGCAACATTTACAATTATTTTGTGGTTATTTACCACTATATTAAACTCAAGTTTATGATGATATAAATATATTTTATAATAGAAACATGTTTTTCTGGTTTCTTTGCTTTTCCTGGGAACCTCCGAATTATCAAACGGAACCAACTTAATCATAATTCATAAATGACTTTCTTTTCCCTGGTAGTTATCAGCAGGCTGCAGACATTAGCTTTGCATATTGAAGGTCACTTTGGGGCTTTTTTATGATGCAGTAGTGAGCTCTCTGAAAATAAAATTGTTTTGAATAAAATTGTTTTGCTGTCAGTTGTGCTAGCCTACTTTTAAAGGTTTACAACATTAAAAAATAAAAAATAAAAAACATGCCGAACCAGCATGAGGTATTAGTTTCATAATTACCATCATTACCAGTATGCCATGAATATTCACTTATATTCCTCAGTTTGGATTCGAAGGATAATATTGGAGAATGTTTTTGGGGTTAGAACTGCACTCCTGCACTTAAAAATTATTTAAATTTTAGTTAATATTCAGTGTTTGTAAATGTTTTGTAATGGATTTCTGTTGGGGTGCTCAAGTCAACAATACTGTGATTTATTCCAAAACTACCAGAAATTGGAAACACACCGTAATATTCATTTTTCCAATACTACCCATTTCTAATCTGTACGTAGGGTTTCACCACCTGATATTTTTTAGACTTCAGAAAGCAGACATGTCTAAATGAATGAGGCATAAGGCCTACGATGAATTCTGATGTGCTGATATTTATGCAGAAAAATCTATTAAATAGGTAAATAATGGACATAAAATATGGCACGTCCTTGAAAAATGAACACTGCACTTCCATTAAATGTATGTTTGGTGAGAACTTAAAACTTTGTCCCTTGTCCTTTGTAGAATATTTTCTACACTCGGCCAACTCACACCAAGAAGCCCTGGAGCAGACACTGGTGGCCCTGCAGATGGACATGGACAAGGACGTCAAATACTTTGCCAGCATGCACCCAGGAAGCACACGCATTAATGAGGACGCCATGAGCACCACTTCCTCGACCTACTGAGTGCGCACATACACACTCGCGCACACACCACCCGCCAGCTTCATGCTGGATGGTGGCGGAGGGGCATGGACTAGCCTCTACCAAGGGCACAAAGACTGAGAAATGTCTGCTCTGGGAGAAGCGTCAACCAACTCTAATTCCCTTGAGAGCAACTCACTACAAAACTCTTTTTGTGCGTTCCTTTTTGCCACAGAAGCCTTAAAAGTGTCTTCCTTAAAACCAGAGAATACTTGAATATCTGGAGCTGTCAAAACATCAAAAACTACATAGCGAAGCAGTAAAAATGTCAACATATCCCGAACCCATGCTGTGGGTGATATTGATCATCTTCCACCCGTTCCCTTTCTCTTTTCTCTGACTCATACTGATGAACCTTCATTTCTCTCTTCCGTAGCAGGACACCAGTAATTCTCAACTTCACAAAACCACGTTAGCAGGAAAGACTGTAGCGCCAAGCGTTTCTCTCATTTTATCTCTTTCTGTTTTGATACTGTACTGTGAGCAAACGCATATGCTGCAGATCTGTTCAAAACGGGGAGTCCGTAAACACCTCAGCCTTTTCTTCCCCAGGGCAGTCTGGGACTTGCAGATTGACAAAGCACGTTTTTGTTTTTTGTTTTTTTTCAAGGGCTCAAGCAGCCAATGTTTTTAAGTCTAGTGCAGCACATTGTTGTACCCATGGACACGGGGCTCCCGGCCTGGAGGGCCCCCATGTCTTAATGGACAAAAGAACTGTTGCATTTTTTTAAACCAAAATCACAAGCGGTCCATTTCGCAGAGTATGTGGAAACTCATTATCCAATGTTGTGGTTGTTGCACATCGCAAAACCTGGGGTATTTTTAACCTAAAAATTAAATGCTTCATCATGGCCTAAGCATCACCTGTACTGTACATATCCTTATCAACTGTTATTTTTTTCCATTTTGGTCAGTGATTATGAATAGAATTGATATGTTCTCTTAACCTTCCCAAAATAAAAGTTCAAATGCAGCTTATTGTCTAGACTGATGCTTCGTTTCACCTTCAACGTCTAACGTTAATGAACTGGGGCCATTCAAGCAATTAACTCAGTTTTTATACTTGTGTGGAAATGTATGAGAGAAAAAGTAATCTCCACTGTGGAAGCAGGGATGCTGCTGCACATATTGGTTACTGTTTTGTACTTTATAGCAGTATAAACTTATTCTTTGGACAACACAAGGGAAATATACAAACTTACTGACTATATCTCAGTCCTGCTACCTGTATGATCTTAAGTGTAGTTCACTTTCCTTTGTTTTAAATGGTTTGGCATCAGAAAAATATTCCTTTATCTCTACTGCTGGCTCTTGATTATAGAGAAAGTCTTATGTCTGAAACATATCAATCTGCATAAACAACTTAACAAGGCTGAAGGTATGCATTTCAACCTAAACACTATACTGTGGCTGTCTGTATAGTTTTCTTCACCACTAATCTAACTGCTAACATGCAAGCTGGCTGTCTGATAAACTCAGCAATGCCAATGAGCTTTTGCTTGCTGGCTAGTGATGATGCCATGTTGAAGTTCTGCTATTAGGGCCAAGACTGAGTAGTCATGTGACCTCACCCGTCTCCTCCCAGGAGAGAAAGACTCCTTTGTGTGGCTTTGAATGCAATGCAGAGGGAGGAGACTGCATCACCCTTCAAATGAGCTCAACCATGGGTTATCTGACCCAGAATCCAGATTCAATCTTTAAAAAAACTGTGAAAGTGTCTTGCTCCCTCATCCTTTCTTGTTCTGGGGGAGTTGAGATGACTGATTCAAGCACCTGCATGCTGAAACTCCAAAGAGAGGAAAGAAAACACTAAAGGAGAGTTGTAATGACCCTTGCATGACCAGGTGAAAAAATACATTTGAATTAAAATGCATGCTAGCAATAGCATATGAACTCAGTTGAGCTGCATTTTTTTTCTGCAAATTATAGACTTGTTGTACAGTGATGGCCTTTTTACATCATAAGCAGTTTTTCAAACTCAGGTTTTAAATGTTGATTCTTGGCCAACCTCATAAAAGTAGCATTAAAAGCATGCATTCCTAGCCTCCTGGTCACACACTGTTTTCGGCAGATGTGCTGCTATATGCCCAGCTCATGCGGTAACCCACTGCCCCCCCCCTTGCAAACTTTACATTGCAACTCCAGAAGCATAATCAGAACCAAATGTGTCTTTTAATAAGCACTATCATAAGGCAGAGAAAAATAAAGGCACAGGTTTCTGGGAATAACAACCTTGGTCCATATGTATAAAGAGCCTCAGGGAAAAGCATCAGTTCCACATCTACACCCTGAGAAGAGTCATAAATATAACCTCTAGGCCTGCAAGTAGAGGAATGCCTATGACTAATCCACCAAATTACTCTGGATTAGGCTAAAAATCAACGAGCAGTTTAAAGTTACATGACATGCATGATCACAGCTACTTTGTCCATTGAAATGCCTTATAAAAGTTGTCTAAGTGTTTATATGGTGCCCATAATGACAGTAAACAATTCGCTAACAAAACAGTATGTTGTATGGCAGCCCTCTTCTTACACTTTTAAAAGCATTTATTTGGCATAGGAAGTACCACTTGAAGAGCAACTAGCTATGCAAAAAGTTGAAGAAAAGTATATAAAAAGGACAAAATCCATATATATATATATTCTCTGCTAGGGACCTATGAAAAGTGTAAAAGTTTAACACAAAGAGCAAAAAAAAACAAGGGCTTGTAATTTACATGATTGTAGCATTTTCTTTCCTCAGGTCAGCATCTCCTGAGCCTGTGGTCCGGTTGTAGCGCCCTCCAGTGGCATGTCTCCACCCACAGCGCCCACAAAGGCATACGAACAGCCCAGGGTCAGAAGAGGCAGTTCATACACTTCACTGCTTTGCTGCCATAGTCGACACACTCGGGTCCGATGCACTCGCAGCACGCGTTGTGGAACCAGCGGTATTTTGAGCCACCCATCGACTCGCAGTATTGCTTGCACTGACGGATCGACACACAGTCATCAAAATACACCACAGTGCACATGTTATCTGTGGAAAGGAGAGAAACAATATTAATGCAATGATCAGTAAAGAATTTTATTCTACATTTTTGAATTTCAAGAAAGAACTGCATAGAATGGATGAAGACAGAAGCAAAAAAGACAAAACTATTACAATGATCTAGCTGCCTTTTTGGACTAATGCATTATTAAAAACATCAGTTAATTCTTGATGTTTTAAAGACTGGCCAGCATTGTTTTTTATGGAAACTGAGGAGTGTAAAGGCTTGTTTCCACATTTCAGTCCAGCTGTAACATCAGTATCGCACGGACAATCCGACAACTCGTATATACATTTTTTTGATCACGTGTGTCGAACTGGGATTCTTTCAGGTCTGCAGAGATTTGCATTCTGCCTCTTTAAGCACTCTTGATTCAAGTCATCAGATAATTAGCCCAGCCTTCAGGAGTTAGAAACGGATTTAGAGATTTTTCTCCTGAAGAGTAACACCTCTGTGGGAGTCCAATTAAGGAGCCTGGATGCAAATGTAGAGATCAAGCTCATTTCCAAGAAATTTGCTTTCCAGCGAATTAGTAGAAGTTGAGCAACAGAGCAAGTGAACATGAAAAGCTGAGGCTGAACCAAAAAAAAAAGGTCAATAGCTAAAATGTGTATCATACGGAAAGGTCTAATAGAAAAAAATGTCAACACTACATCTACCTTGGGTGTTCTCATAACTGGCGTGGATGCTGTTGCCAGGAAGCGAGATGTTGTGGTGCTGGTCCTCCATTGTCTCCAAGAAGGAGACCAGGTTCTCGTGGTAAGAGAGCTCCTCAGCCACAGGAAAGGACACCACCATCATGTTGATGGGCGCTTCTCCTTCAGTGAGCGCTCTGAAGAGCGAGGGAATGGGTCTGTAGAGCTCCTCCACCGTGCTCTTCGAGGTGGCAGGTGTGTCACTGTAGTTCTTGGGATTGCACATGCCTGAGAGGGAGCCAGGCAACGTAAACACAGCTGTGATCAAAATACTGACACCCTCAAACAAGACAGCACAACAGCATCTTCCTCCCAGAAGGGAAAGAGAATGAAAAGCAGCCTACCTTATAAAAAAAACAACAACAAAAAAAAAAAACGTACAAAGCGCAAGAATGACAAATCAGACAGTGCTGGTATAATCTGCAAAATGTTTGTTTTAAAGGTCTCCCAGCAGGAAAAAGAATGAAAGAAAAAACAATATCTCCAAAATAAAGTGCCCTGCAGCGCAGTTTTAAAAACACTTGAGTCAGTTCATAGAACCAATTCCAGAAGTTTCACGTTGTTCTGACATTCCTTTGAAAATTGCTATGTGCATGACCATTATGGAACTAGCAAGATCCATAAATGAATGTGTGTGTAAGCAGTGAGAAGGGCTACACTGGACATTGTTTCTAAAAAGTAAAGTGGCCCCTTAGTCACACCACTGCACACAGTGTGAAATTCTCTCTCTGCATTTAACCCATTCACCAAGTGAAGCAGTGAGCGGCCACCAAAGGGGGTGGTGGCCCAAGGAGCAGTGTGGGGGGACGGTATACATTTTTGTATTGTGTACATTTTATACTGCACTGTTAGTATAGTATTTTATTTTGATTCTATTTTATTCTGTTTCTTAATTTTTGCTGCTCCTAACTTTGTACTGTCCACTTTCTGCCGTGACAGAATTTCCCACTTGTGGGACTAATAAAGGTTTATCTTATCTTATCTTACCTTCCTCAGGGATACCTCAGTGATGCCTCTAGCAGTCCTAGGATTCGAGCCCACAACCTTCTGATCGCAGGGGCAACTCCTTAACTACTAGACCACCAGCCGCCCAGGAAAACACTCCTAATTTTGCAGTGGATTCCAATTCCACAGAATCATGGAACAGGGAATGGTTAAGTTTTGGGGTCAACCAGCAGTCTCACACTCACCTACACAGTCACAGCACTCCTCCCACAGCGTGCCCAGGCACAGCATACACTCCTTACAGCACGAGCAGTTGCCATCTGACGGCCTACACTGGCACAGTTCCTGTGAAATACAACACATGAGGACTTAGACCCAAGAATAAATGCAAATGGGCTTTTACTGTTGACTGAACATATTCTAACTATCCTAAGGAAAAAGGAGGAAAAAAAGACAAGAGCAACATCACTGAGCTCCCCTCGGATCCAGTTTCCTCATTTAGCCAGCAGCATGCTTTCAAAGGCCTATTTAATTACGCTGCCCATTCTGTCCTACAATGCAACACTTTATTCAGCCATGAACTGAGAAAATGAAGAGAAACCACTACAGGCTCCCTTAAAAGCGACCTGAAAACTAAAAATAAAAAAAAAAACTAGAAAAGCTAGTTTCTGTAGTTATATCCCCTTATCTGACTTTTGCATTAAGATCTCCAGACCAACTGTCCAAGTAATCATTTCACAAGACAACAAATACTTCTAAATTTTGTTTATTAGTCCAGTTTTTGACATGACAGTGTTTACCCTGTGTGAACATTTCCTTTTGGACCAACAGGAATAGTCAAAAAATACTAATTTAATAAAATATTGCTTAATATTAAAACTTAAGATTTTTTGAAGTTCCTTCACTTGTAAAGACACCAGTTCAGAGATCAAATGTTTTGTAACAACAGTGCTGAAATAAAGAGAAATAAAAAGACAGATCTTTTTATTGTGGTCTTTTTGCAGACAAACAAGGTTATTTATATATATATTCAAAAAACATCTAGAAACAAATAGCAGCCTATCTTCACTTCACCCAGACTTGAAGCTGGTTTACAAGAGGCACCAGCAGACAAGCACTCAAACTCTTCACTTAAGTTAATATAGAGGCAATTTGCGATGAGTCAGAAGGGAAACGTCTGCTCCCGCAGCTGGCATTGAAATGTTGCATTTCAAACTGCCACTTCTCAAGAAAACCTGCTCTTCCAAAAGGATTAGACATGATTTTACAATTAATTTTAATAAACTGAAGTGATAATGACAGCCTAATGAAGTACGGGCTGACTGAACTGATGCATTACTTCCACTGCTTTGATTTGTGAAACAACATGACACTGGCAGTATATTAAACGAGAGGGGCCAGGGTTAAAGAAGCTGATGTTAATTAATGCAGAGTGCAGGCTAGTTGTTTCTATAGGAAAGAACGAAGCTGACGCTGATGGAGCACGAGTGAGTCCATTTTTCTAGTGAAGTGCCCTCAGCTGATCCTGATGAAGTGTGAGTGTGGTGGTTTTGAAGTGCTCTGCACAACCTCGGCCTGCCTCTCGAGCAGCAGGAGGAGCTCCAAGTCGAGGTCACATTCCAGATGTGCACAAAGACGAGGAGGGGGGGGGGCAGCCTAACCTCTACCGTGAACAACGCAGAACCTGATCCAGCATGGCCGTTCTGGTGTACCAGAAATCAGCTTTTTAAGCTTCCGGCATGCTATGATCCTTTATCTGAACAGATTTCTGGGGAGAATATCTCCATTTCTAAAATGTACGGAGCTGCAGAGTCCAAGTACTAATGCAATGTTAGCTATTAATAAACATTTAAAAGATTTAAAATATATACAGTACTCAATTAGGTTTATAATTTGAAGAATTTGGAAAGTTGTGAGTTTTATCCTGGACAAATAGAGAATACATCATGCATATGATGTAGGTTTCAGCAAAATGAGTCCATAAATTCCTGGCTGAAGCCTTCATTACCACAAGATCTTATCCCAACCTTAAATAGCGCAGTGAAACGGTCTGAACAGCCACAAAATTTAACCACAATCCCACAAGTGAGGTCTCACAGGCACAGCTCCTAAAAAAATGAAACACGAGCTGCAGTGAAGCAAACGCAGAGGACGTGTGTTATGGCTGCACTTACCTGGATCAGACATTTGCTAACATCGCTGGCACACAGGGCTTTATTACAGGCGGCAGAAAAGGAGAAGAGAGACAGGAGCAGCAGCAGCGCCGAAAAGAAGGAGACGTGTGCCTGGGTCTGCTGCATCCTCCTCCACCCTGGGTCAACTAAAGAACGAGCACAAAACATCAGAAACTTCTTAAAGCACTTAAAGTAAGAGGCCCATCAGGGAAAGACGAGGCAGAGTGTGGTTTAACCTCATTGTGTGACCAGACCATGTGTCCTATCAGCAAAACGGCACCATGAGGGGGGGAAACAGTCTCTCAAACACACGGGTGAAAAACAGACAGACCCCAGACTACACTTCACTTCCCCAGTGTTATGTTAATGAGGGGCGGCAGCATCAAAGCAGTGGGCAGTTCCACTAATTGAGCAGCCAAGTGTGACCTGCTAGAAAACAGAGATAGTAAAAAAAACATACATAATACCACACAAGTATCCATATCCGAGTTAAAACTGCAGGTTAAATGGATCGGTGTTAACCTACACTACATGGACAAAAGTATTGGGACTCCTGCCCATTCCACAAACAGGGATTTTAATGACATTCATTCAAATACATAGTCTTAAAGATGGAGGTATGATGGAGAAGCCGTTAGCACGAGTGAAAAACAGCAAACGTACAGTCCTCAGCTTCCTTCGCATTACAGTGAATAAAAAACGAATAAACTAACACAATAACTGTGAAAAGGACGGTACATTTCGCTTAAACAGACTCAAGCCGTGGGGAGAAGCTTGTCTACGAGGTGGAATCTCATTTCAGTAATCCGTTCACCATATATGAGTCTCTCCAAACACTGTTAGTCTTGTTTTGTTTCTTGTGTCCCGAGAGAGAGGCCTGAGACAGTCCGCCTGCTGAGTGCAGACACCCGGCCAGGCTGAACACACCGCCCGCCTATCCGGAGGAGAGGCGCGGAGGAGAGAGAAAACTACTCTCGCCACGAATTTAAAAGAATGTGTCAAAAAACAGGTTACAAAACTAAACCACGACTCCAAACTCACCGTCTCCAGTCACGAAGCGTCCACGGGACTTTTAAGACACGTCCAAACTCGGTCTCCTATTGTTTATTCCACTTTTGTGTCTGTTTAAGGCATGTTATGTGTCGATAGACTGACTCTCTCTCCCTCTCCCTCTCCCTCTCCCCCTCTCTCTCTCTCTCTCTCTCTCTCTCTCTCCCTCTCTCCCTCTCTGCTCCTCCACACAAAGCAGTGCAACAGTCTTAAAGACACACACACAGGTGAGCTCACACACACCCTGCCTCCACTTTTCACTGTCCTGCACAGCAGCGGGCCTGCCGAATCTGAGCTAAAAATACAACAACAGTGACCACACTCAACTCAACTCACCGAAACTCAACTAAACTCACTCCTCAACAGTGGCCACACAGAACCAGTGAAGTCAGGGCAAAAAATGAAAGAAAAACGAATGAACTGGTCACAAAGAAAAAAAAGAAGAAAATAAGTACCAAAAAAGTAAAATTAGTAAAAACCAAGTAAAGAAAAATTGAGACAATGGTGTAAATATGCTTTATTTTGTTATTTTATTTTTCGATTAATCCATGATTACAGAGTAAGCATAAGATTCTTAGCACCAGTTATATCAAATTTTGACAAATGCCAAAGTTTGAACACCCTGGTCAAATGACATGTTTTGTTGGTCAAAGGGGAACAAACTGCACAGTTTAATGCATATTCACTCTTTGTCTTAACATATAGGAAAATAATAAAATGTGTCATAACTCACACAAGTTCAGCAGAAAGTAATTGTGCATTAAAATGCGCTTGGCTGTGTTTCACAAATAACTGAATATGGGCTTTTTGAGACTCATATTTACTGAAATCCAAAGTATCGAGTGTCTTTTGAAAAATGGTAAATTATTTCAGAATTATCTATAATCAAGGGATCTCATATCTCTGTGATACCACAATCAAAGCCATGAGTCATTACTCAAAACCTGAGTCACAACTCTGAGGTATTTTATCTCTTCTAGCTGTTGTAGCATGTTATGCAGATAAGTTCAGGGCCTTGAAGAAGTCTGTGGGGGGCAGGTTCTCCACTGGAGCCGAATCACAGTAAGAAGGAGGGATGAAGGTCATGGGGTCCTGGATGCCAAGAAGCTGGTTGTAGAAACTGAGGATTAAAGAGGAGAAGTGGGTGTTTAGTATGGCTTGTGAGAGTGAAGGTCCTGGTGATTGTTAAATGTTTGTATTATGAGTATTTTCTCACAGACCCCAAGGTGATGGTTCCCAGCTGCTTGGTCTGGATCACAGCCGATACCGGCACGCAGGTGAAGGAAGTGAAGGTGAGGACATACTTGGCTGAAAAGAGGACAAATCTCATTTATATGTCAGCGTGCAATGATAATGACTTGCAGGACTATAACACATGGCCTGCAGTGAGTTTGTAGAGGGTAGTTTTTTTTTATTTGAAAACATACCACTTCAGTTGATAGAATACAAGAGGGAGTGCGTTATAATAATAACGTTGAGTGTGCCATTGCTTTTCTACAACAATTCTGCAATAATGAAGAACAAAGTGAAGTAAAGAAACTCAGAATCAAATGTCAAATGTAGAGCATTTGAGGTCAAAACAGCTCTGCAGTACTTTTAAGTGAAAATTCATGTATTTTGTTCTTTCCAGAACAAACACACAATTAATTTGTTTTTAGTTCCTTTTATTATCTGCTCTTTTCAGTCCATCAGTCCACCTACTTACAATCAAAACAAACTGGTAAACCATCAGTGAACTTTTTTGACACAACAGAGAACATTACTGAGATTTTAAGATCCAGGGCATTTTTTTTTAAATCAAGCTTTATTCCTCTCTGCAAGCAGGGCAGGGCATTTCTTTTCATTTTTACTTTTAAAAACATTTTTTTTATATCTCAGGAGGCTGTGTTACAGATTAGTCTACCACCTCACACCAATATGTCCCTTTACCACAGTCCAAAAAAATCTATTTATATTCCTCACTCCTACCCTGAATCTCTGTGTCCTCTCCTTCCCACGTGGTGACCTGTAGACTCATCTGAGGGAGGGTCGAAGTTCCTAAAATGATTTCGCTCAAGAATTTTGCATTTGCGGGAATGCGCATGGGATGGAAGGAGCTTTTCAGCGCATACTTCTTACAGGTGGACCGGGTGGAGTCGATCTCATAGACAAAGCCCTGTAGAACAAGAGTTTGTATATATAGGCCTATTGTGTTTTTGTCCAGTACGCACAAATGCCCTCTGTATAAATCCAAAAGTATCCAGACACCTCTTCTAATTTGAATTAGGGATTATGTTAAGGTGCATGCATTGCTGACACAGGTCCTCAGTCGTGCTCACACAGTTTGTTTAATCTCCCTAGAAAGCATTGATAATAGAATGTTATACTCTGGAGCTAAGGTCTAATGCTAAATGTCAGCTAAAGGTATAAAGCATTAAAACGCAGTGGAAGCATCTAAAACCTTTGGGATGAGTTGAAGTGGCTTTTGTGATCCAGAGCTAGCCATCCAGCATCAGTTCCTGACCTCACCAATGCCCTTGTTGTTGAGTGCATGCAAATCCTCACAGCAATTTTCCAAAATTAAGTCTTCCCAGAAGAGTAGAGACTGTTACTGCAGCAGATGGGGTCACTATTAAAACGCTTGATTTCAGAGGAGGCGCTGGTGTCTACACACTTTTGGACATACAGTGTTTTTCAACTGGATTTTTGGTCTAGAATTTTATAATGTGATAATCAGGAATTATTTTTTATGATTCATCATTTCTACCAACTGTGACAGTTACCTGTTTGAACTGCATGAGTATGTCTATGGAAAAGGGCTTGTTGTCATTCATCCCAAAGTCCTTGAAACGAATCTGCTCGTTTAAAGCATCATACGAGTATTGGCCTGCAGACAAGAGGGTGCCTTCCTTCCCAGTCTATAGCAGCGAAAACACAGAAGAATAGATCATTCATTATCATGGGAAGTTAATGTTCAGTGATTTAAGAATGATAACTCACCATTGCAACGCTCCCAACCAACAGCGGAGGCGTAACTAGAAAATAAAACAACCTCAAATTATTAACATTTTGCAAAAATAATTTACAAAGTTATGCGGCAAAAGTTATTATTATTTATATCTAGCTGTCAGTAATTCCTGAGGAATTTTTACCACATCTAGTCATCTGAGCGCAGGCGTTCAGTGCCAGGCTGGAGCAGATGGAAAGCAGGACGACGAGCTTCATGTCGCTGGAGAATCTGAGAGAAACACCCGCACACTTCTTTATATATGAGAACGGAACTAAGCCTTTACATTTGTTCACGTGGGTGTTGTTGCAACATGTGCATTTCAATCAACAATCTCTATTCACAAAAATAAAATATTTAAAAACTGATAAGGAGAGCAAACATGCATGGTTATCTACCCATACAATATGCTGTGTGAAATCTGAATTAAAAACTGAAGCAAATACCGAATGATTGACATCTTGTATTATTAGGCAGTGAGAAGTCAGTGAACTTTTTCAAGTCAAAGTAGCATCCACGTGAATGCCTTTAGTTTTGTCTTCAGTAACTGAAAAGCTGCTCTGTTGGGTTGAGATCAGGTGATTGAATTAGCCATTGAAGAACATTTCAGTCCATCCATCCATTTTCTACCCCTTTGTCCCGCACTTGGGATCGGGGGAATATTCCATTTCTTTATCTTGAAAAACTCTTGCAGTGTTTTGGGTTATTACTGCTCTCAGTTTTTGGCTAAATCTAAGCAGAGAGTATAGTCCTACAGACTTCAGAATTCATCCTGCTTCTTCTGTCAGCAATCACATCATCAGTAATCACCAGTGACCCAGTTCCACATGTTCATGCCATAACACTGCCTCGGATCATGAGCTGTCCCTTTCTGTCTCCATACTTTTCTCTTCCCATATTTCTGGTGAATCTCGGTTTCATATGTTCAAAGAACCTTATTCCAGAACTGGGAAGGCTTTTAAGCTGTTTTTTTTTTGTTGGCAAAATCTGGCCTTCCTGTTCGTCAAAGTTATCCTCTGTATGCACATTCATGAAGACGTCTTTTGATTGTAGACTTCACAGTGATCTGCTGACCTCCTCATAAGAGCTGTTGACCCGATGAAGGTGTTTTTCTTCAACAGGGAAATAATTCTGCGATCATTCTCTTTAGTAGTCTTCTCTGGTCTCCCAGACCTTTTGGTGTTGCTGATGTTGTTGTGGTCCCTGACAAAGTCTCTCCGACCCTTCTTTGTCCATTTATTCTGCTTTAACAACAGACTGTTCACTTGCTGCCTAATACATCCCACACCTTGAACAGTGTCATAGCAATACGTTAATCAATGTTATTTGCTTCACTTGTTTGATGTTTTAATGTTGTGGCTAATTGGTGAGTAATATTTGGTGAAGCCTTCCCTGAATAACAGCTCTAAACATTATGTTTGGCAAGGTCAGAGAAGACTGGCTGAGGGATTTTGGGCCACTATTCCATGTAGAACATTTTCTTTGCTTGTGGACTGCCTTCTTCAGTTCACACTACAGGTTTCAATTGGGTTGAAGTCTGGAGATTTCTGCTGAAATGTCCACCTGCTGCCTGGTTTCAGCATTCTGTCAAAGGGAGACAGATTTTGAGTTCTTCTGTAAATGAGTTCAATATACAGTATTAAATTTCTTCAAACAATTTTGAGGAACAATTTAGTCATTAGATAATTTTTGGCCACTTTTTACAGGGTGCCAGTAATTCCAGAAATTAAGTTAAAACAAGATTCAAAAGTTTACTGACTCTGCGTAACGTTTTTTTAAATAGCTCCAAATATTGGCTTTGTAAAAATACCGGGTTAAATGTCATACAAAGCGCTGTTTATTTCAGTATTTCACAGGTAAAGATCGCTGTGCACTCATTTCTTTTCCTGAAAAACCCTTTAAGAAGAGAGAATGGTATCTTACTTTTGCCTCCAGATGGAGATTTTCCACCCAAAAGGAGTGGCAGAAAAAGTGCACGTAAGTATATGTTTCAGAGGTGTAATCGCAAATTAGATGATATGAGTATTATTTAACACTCAAATGTAAACACTGTGTTGGTGGGCCCTGCTGTATGACTCTAGGGTCACCACCAGTGGCCTGGACTTTGTACTTGCATGCTCACTGTGCGCTCAGCTGGTTCTGTGAAGTCAAAGTGGAGTGAAAAATGATTAGAAAGCTAATCAGAGGGAGTGTACAGCTGCAGCTCCTTCAGAAGTGGTGAAGTGGGTGGTGCTAAAGTGCAAAGAAGTTTCTGATTCACTAAACTAAACATATGCCATGCAAGTATGAGTCAAATCAAGTTAAATCAAGTTTATTTATATTGCACGTTAACATACACAACGGTCATCCAACATATAAAATCAATAAAAGAGGACTGAAAGTGCAAAAGAGGTGCTCATTTTAAATGAAGGTGGAGGAGGCAGAAAAGAATAGGTTGGAAAAAAGTAAAGCTGCATTTTGGCCTTTTTGTTTTTACTGGTATTATAGTAATTCAAACCCTCTGTATTTACAGATCATCTTTCATTTTGCAGAGGACAAATCTGCCTCTCAGTGGGGGTGAATTATTATGAAGCACCTCGCTCCATTGGTGAAGTATATGAGACTGAGTGGGTAAGAGCACTTGCAGTTTCTCCAACATAAAGCTCAGATTACGAATCAATACAGTTCATATATAAACTGCAAAAACAATTTATTGTTGTTGTGATGCAAAAAAAACATTTATTCATTTCTATTCAGACAGCCGAGAGTAGTCTAGCAATGCCCACTCTCGCTGAAGTTATAAGCAGTTTGTGAATGAGGTCCAATTTAAAGAAGCCAATCAGTGAAGATCATTTTTAAAGGCACAGTAACAGCCTGTTTAGTGTTAAGAGAAATAGAGAGGTTATAAAATGGTCATGTAACATTTAGTTATGACTTTATGACATTATTTGGTATAATTGTGGGCCTAACTAAAAAATATAAAATTTAGGAAATGAGCCCTTGCCTTTAATACATGAAACAAAAGGCAAATACCCTATATGGACAAAAGTACTGGGAAACACTTGTTTTTCAGATTTGGGCTAGACCCCTTACTTCCAGTGAAGGGCAATCTTAATGACATTTAATGTCTTACTGGCAATCTTAATACCAAGATATATTGGACAACGCCATGATTCCAACTTTGTGAACACAGTTTGGGGAAGAACCTTTTCTATTCCAGCATGACTGTGCCCGAGTGCACAAAGCGAGCTCCATAAAGACATGGCTGGATGAGTTTGGTGTGGAAGAACTTGACTGGTCCACACAGAGCCCTGATCTCAACCTCATCCGACACCTTTGGGATGAACTGGAATGGAGATTGCGAGCCGGGCCTTCTCGTCCAACATCAGCACCAGACCTCATAATGCTTTACAGAATGAATGGGCACAAAGAAGAAGAGTGGAAGCTGTTATAACTGCAAAGGGGACCAGTTTATGTATTTGAATACACTGTCATTAAAGTGCATGTTGGTGGAATGGTCAAACCTCTCAATACCTTTGTCCATATAGTGTAAATCATTTATATAAAATAGATAGTAGTTTATTGATTTAGCTAAAAGCTTACAGCAGTAATCATGAGCCAGGTGTTATTCTTCTTTTCTGCTACTATTTCCTCTGTTCCTTTGCTGTGGCAGGACTGGCAACAGCACTGATATCTCCTTCACTGCGTGACAGAATCTTTGTTCCCACGTACATCAATAAGGCCATGAGATAAACATGAACTAAGCAAAACTAATCTGTCATCCTACTTGCTGAAAGTTTTCTTTACTGTCACGTATTTTGTAATGAAATATCAAACCACTCTTGCTGAAGCTTACATGGGAAAACAGATCATCCTTCCTTTTGCAAAAGACAAAATTGCCTTTCAGTTGGAGCTGAATTATTATAAAGCAACCTAACTCCTTTGGTGAGACAGGTATATAAGAGACTGAGCGGGTTAGAGCACTCGCAGTTTCTCCAACATGAAGCTCCTCGTCCTGCTGTTCCTCTGCGCCTGTCTGGGGCTGAACACCCGCGCTCAGCCGCACCCATGCGGTAAGGACTCTCTGAAACATTCAAGCATTCAGTATGGACATAGAATCTAGTTATAGTAAATATAGTATTATATAAGATAAGATAAGCCTTTATTAGTTCAATGGGTGGGAATTTTTTTCATTGTTATAGCAACAGACAGAACAAAACGTGGAACAGAACAAAAGAACACAGTAGAAGCAACATATACAGATACAGCAATGAAAAAAAAAAAAATAAGAGGCCACTTTCCCCCTTTTTTCTGTTCACTGTTTGTACAATTTGCGGCAGTGTGTGTGTTTGTGTACAATGCAAGGCTGCTATTCTTTTACGAACTGTTGCAGCGTGAGCTGTGTAAAAAATAAGAAATGCCTCCATTTGTGCTGTAAGTGCTGTAGTGTTTGTAGAGCAGCTTCACTCCTGATTCAGTTTCTGATGGGATGAAACAGAGTCACACATGCACACACTATTCTCTTAACATCACTGTTTTAATTGTTGGAGTTGTAGAATAATGTAAGAGTGTTGTGTAG
>JBBPCX010000006.1:22224136-22234227 GCA_037974365.1 Hydrocynus forskahlii
ATACACACACACATAAAAAACATATGTACACACAAATGTTTAAGTGTTTAAGAAAACATTCTTCTGCTGGTTAATTGTAGTACATTTTTTATAAGACCAGCAGAAAATCCAAATTACTCAAGTTATTTATCTTATAAACCCAAAACACTCATGCTTACATCTTGGAACAGCTGGATTTTGGCAAATGCTAGGCCTGGGATTCTCAAGTCGATTGAAACACCAGGGCACTAAACTGTGTATTGTCTGACACAGCTGACGAAGGCAGTACCACAGCAGTTTAAAATGGCCAGCTGCTGCTAAGTCAAACCTGGGCTAAATGTAGTTTTATACTTATTTGGTACATTAGACTGAAATGGCCTGAGCAATTGCTTGTGTCTCACATAGCATCTGACCACTCCATCACAAAAACTAGAGACAAGTGGTGTTCAGATGGTGTCCATAAACCACACTTTTCTAGTAACCACTCACATTGCTGTCTTTGTAGTTTAGGTTGATGACTAAGCCAAAGGGACGTCCACCCATGGGCTCAGCAGGGATGAAGGAGTATTCAAATGTGGCCTGGCGCTGAGGAGGAACCACTGTGCCCAGCTGGAGAGCAGTGAAGTTCTGGATATAAAACTGGAAGTCCTGAGGGTAGCGGAAAGACGCATCCAGAGACTCTACCACGAAATTTTCACTGCCTTTGTTTGTAAAACCCAGCAGAAACTTCACAATGTTGTTGGCAGGAAAGTCTAAGAGCAGTGGACAAGAGGAAAGAGGGGAAAGTGGTGAGTGAACATTACATTTTATATTTGGCATTTAGCAGACACTTTTATCCAAAGCAAATTCCATAACCCTAACCCCCTGGAGCAACTTGGGGTTAAGGGTCTTGCTCAGGAACCCAGTGGGGGTATACTGAAGGTAGGATTCGAACCCATACCCTCTTGGTCCAGAAGCAAGCATCCTACCCACTAGTCCACCACCACCCCAATATAAAGCATGTATTATCTCTGGTTTGTTGGAATTAAGGTAAATACAAATCCATATCATGAAAAACAGAAGACAAAAAAAGAGAAAGTAACATTTTGACTGAACACATTTCTTAAACAAATAAACATTACTGCATTAAAATGAATCATCAAGGTCTCCTCAAAATTCCGCTTACAGTAACGCTGACAAATAAGAATGCAGCTTACCCTCTCCTTTGACAAAGAGAATGGTGGTATCGGCATTAGGGGAAGGCTTCACCTCTCCTGCCAGAGTTTCTTCCTCTTCTTCATCTTTTTCTTCAGTCTGAGATTTCAAAATATTAGGTTAACATTTCTGGTGCTTACTACCCAAAGCAATCAAAAGTATATTTCTTGCTTTTAACACAGGCCCTTACTAATTCAGTGTTGTCATCATCCTCCACCTCCGCTTCGTCATCCTCATCCTCAGCAATCACATCATCAGTAGAATCTTCATCAGCTGCTTCTTCTTCCTCTGTAACATCTTGTGCAGCAACTAAAGGGCCTGAAAGATCAGAAATGTATGATTAAAATTAAAATAGTGAATGCAAAGTTTATCTTGATAGGAAAAATATTACTCATCAGGGAAACCTCACAGTATATTGTTGCTGTTTATTTCAGTAAACTTTGTTCTTAAAAGTTATTACTTTAACCTGCCCCCCATCCACACAAACACACATCTTATTTTTCCCCTACAGACGTATTTCTTTCATCTACCAGTAAGCCTTAGAAAGGAAACATGTAAAATAGGGATGTGCATCATGAAAAAATAACTCAGACTATTCATATTCTGTCTTACACAAAACGTAAGTTTTTTTTATATAACAGAGCCCTTTTGAAATTGAGCAACATCTTCCCAGAGCTGTAGGATGTTGCACAAGCTCACTTCTAAGCTGTGCAATATGAGAACACTCATTACAAAATATTTATTTTTTATCATTCAATTATTACGTGTGAAGCATGCTTTGAAGTCTGAAGATCAGAGGCATATTTTTGTTGCTCTGTGCTACACATTATTGAAGAAAAACAGGAAAGAAAAAAGGGCTAAAAATACAGCAAGACCACAACAGATGACCCCCTCACTGTCCAGCCAGTAAAAAGCAAATCATCTAGTTTTAAAAAGTACCAATCATTTAAATTTGGGTCTTTGCTGTTAATACTGAATGATTCAATAAATGATTGCTCGGGTCTAGCATTCCTCTTGCTGCCTCTTAACCTTAAGGTTCATCAAAAGGTTGCTCTGAAGACATCTGATCTAGAAGTTACATCTGTTCAGTTATTATATTTGGCTTTTTGAAGTGTGTTTGTTCCAATGAACAATGTTTATTTATCTTTTTAAACATTTACATAAGCACTCATTCACGTAAGTGATCTAATGCAGATAACGAACTAGACAGCGCTCAGATATCCAACCTGACCGTTACACCAACAGGGAAACTGAATTCAAATAGATTGTAAAATAGTTGCCCCCCTGTTGCAGCTAGAACAGCTTCCACTCTTTTTGGAAGGTTTTCCGCAAGATTGTGTTTTGTGGGAATTGGAGCCCATTCACTGTGTAGAGCATTTAATGTCAGGCACTGATGTTGGACGAGAAGGTCTGGCTCCAATCTCCGTTCCAGTTCATCCCTAAGGTGTCTGACGGTGTAGATTTCAGGACTCCGTGAGGTCCAGTCAAGTTCTTCCACACCGAATTCACCCAACCATGTCTTTACAGAGCTTGCTTTGTGCACTGGGGCACAGTCATGCTGGAATAGAAACGGGCCTTCTCCAAACTGTGTCCACAAAGTTGAAAGAATGCCATTGTTCAAAATGTCTTGGTATGCTGAAACAGTAGGGTTCCCCTGCATTGGAAGGAAAAGGGCCTAGCTCAAACCCTGGAAAACAAGTGTCCCAATACTTTTGTTCATATAATGTAGCTCAGATATCCTCCGCATCCCTCACTCAGCTCCTACCAGGCTCTTTTCTAATATTTATCATGTGCAGCCAGCTCACACAATTATGCTTGACAAAGCATCTACAGACCCTAATTTACGACCACCAAGAGGCTAAAGTAACCCACTCATCCAGACCAGTTAATGTGAGTTTAAACTTGACCATGTCTGGAGATCTTGTTGGGGGTCCCAATACAGGCTAACGAGCTAAAGCTAACCACTAAGGACACGTCAGTCCACACGGTCTCGGAGTGAAATAAGAAATTAACGTTTTTAGCTTAACTAACAAGCAGTAAACACGAATAATTCATTTCCATGTGTTAGTTGGGTTTGTATCAATTGATAAATACTAAAAGTTAATTTAGTGACTGAAATGTGAGCGTTTCGTTTGACAAAACTCATGGCTAAACTGTGGCCCAGAGGAGCAGCTGAGGCTAAATTAGCTCACACCGAGGAAATTCTGGACAACCGAGACGTCCTTCTCCTTCCCAAGTGCTCATACAGAGTGTCAGACATAAAGTAAGCACATAAAACATGGATATTTTACTTGTTTTGTCAAAAAAGCTCAAATGGCTCAAAAGTCCTGCATGAGCGGCAGGGGACAGCTTTACAGCTAAACATGCTAAAGAAACAGACCAACTCTACAAACACAACTACTGTGGACTTACAGTGAACTCACCTCTAACAAAAACGGTGACTGGAAATACCAGTAACACCACCAGGAGTAATTTAGGCAGGAATTTCAGCATTTTCGTAGAAAAGTAGGCACACACCGACACCGAGAACGAACTGAGACCGCTGCCCTTTAGCACTAGCACAGATAGAAACACTGCGCATGCGCACCGTTGACCTCAGCCAGAGATCTTAGAATTATACCATAAGAGTTTTATAATAAAAAATATCCAAATTAAGAGTTTAGAGCCAATATGATGATCTCTCTTTTACGACAAGTACGCATATAAAAAAGAAGACTAAGAGCTATGAGATAACGTCCTTTTTTCTAATATTTCTCATTTTTATTTCTCCATACCTTTTATAAAGCTTTCCGAATTAAGAGTTTAGATCCGTGATAATGATCTTTAATTTAAAACAAGTCCTACATAATTAGGCCTGAAAAGAATAACAGCTAAAATATGAGACAACGCACTTATTTTTTTCTCTATTTCCTCTATTATCTAAAAATCTTTTTTCTCTATTAGCTTTAAAAACTATCCCAATTTAGTTTAGATCCAAAATGATCTCTTCCGTAAGACAAGTCCTTATATAGAGTACTGAAAAGAGTTATGATATAACGCACTAATTTTTCTTTAAAAAAAATGTTTCTTTCTTTATTAGCTTTAAAATGCGGCTAAAAACCTTACTATTCTCCTCCACCTTCTTTAAAATCCCAGCACTTCTACTGTACTTTCACTTTTCCTTAATCGATTTTCTTTGTATTCTTTTAGTCAACTATTTTATGCAATTTTATTATATATTGTTTTATTATATTCCTGTAAAGCACATTGAATGACCTTTTTGTGTGTTATAGTGTGCTATAGAAATAAACTTAACTTCACTGGTATTGCTCATATTTAGTATTCAATTTAGTTTTCATTACTGATAAAAAGTCTGAATTGCCGCCATTTAAATTAATAAAATTAAATGTTCTTCATGTCATGCCCCGTCAGCGACCGCCAGAGGCCACCCTTTCCTTTGTTTTGTATTCTAAACATTTATTGTGAAATCTTGAGCACACCGATGTCGAGTTTGTTTCAGTGATGGGAAGTTCGGCTCTTTTCAGAGAGCTGGCTCTTGTGGAACGGCTCCCAAAGAAGAGCCGGTTTTTTCGGTTCCCAAATGGCTCTTAGTTTATTATAATCTGTGGCCTCATATTTTAGCCTAACTTGGCAAATATGAATGCTTTATATGTGGATAAACCCTTTTGCATTCAGTGTTTTTATGAGAAGCTTGATAATTGGCTAATTTTGTGTATTTGTTCTGTTACAAAAGCAGGCATTCTTACTTTTGTTTAATATTTTATCAAACTTTTAATTTTAATTTAACACTGCAAACAAATCCACAGAACAGAAACAGAACCAAACTCAGTAATCAAACATTATGTCCAGCTGCCATGTGGGCTGGACAGTTCTGATGTGTCTGTGCAGGTTTGTGATGGAACCTGCTCTTACTGTTATTTTCATTTTACAGTGAAGGTACTGTACTCTGCTATTCCCGGTATCTTTAAACTGCAGCCACACGCTGCTTCGTTTACGGGCGTCAGTCATATTTACATTATTACAAAGCATCGTCTCTTAAACCGACGCTTTTGCGCATGACACACCACTATTGTTTGTTAAAGTGTTTCAGCTGACTGGTGTGCTCAGTTAAAGAGCTGTTTGAGTTTCTATTGGTCTGTGAAGCTGCTGGTTTTGTATTTAAGTTCGTTTGTGGTGGACCTTAGTGTTGGTCCACCGTCATGCTTGGTTTGTGTGTTTCTCCAGTCTCCTATTGTTTAGAGCTTTGAGTTTTGTTTATGCCCTCGTTCCTGTTTGTTTTGTTTTATAAATAAAAGTTATTGAAATGGACGTCTGCCTGTGCGCCTCTCTCTGGAGTTATGGGAAACGTGATACCTCACTTTGGATAATCCCTAAATTCAATCTACTGTGAGAAATAATCTTGCTGCTATGATAAATATTAAAATATTTTAACATCTTTGGATAAGTTTGGTGAGCAAGAACATGCTGGTCCCTGGCTGTTAGTCGAACATCAGTGCCTCACCTCAAAAATGCTCCACAGAATGAAAGGGACCAAATTCCCACAGAAACTCCAAAATCTTGTGCAAAGCCTTCCAAGAAGAGTGGAAGCTGTCATAGCTGCAAAGGGGGACCACCTCATAATTGAAGTCTGTGTATTTGAAGGCAAAATTGTCATTAAAGCCACTGGTGGTGGAATGGCCAGGGGTCCCAATACTTTTGTCCATGTATTTTTTGGGTGGGGGTCTAATGCTGCATATATTAAGGAACATTTATTGATTTTGTTGTAATAGTGTTTGTGATATGCAATATGACAACAGTTTGGGCTAGAAAAGTCCATGTACTGTAATGTTCTTCCTGCAGCAGTGAGTCCTACTGTGCAGCAGGGGGCAGGGGCGCCTCTCTCTGAGGGAGCCGTTTCACGGTGTAACCTGAAAACTCCTCCAATCAAAGGGCTACAACAATAGCAGTGTGCCGAGAAAAGTAGTCCGAGTCTGGTAGACAGATCGTGTCCCGCAGGGTGAGATGGAGGTGCCAGGTGTTTTGGACTGCTATCAGTTTGATGGGGAGATGAGGGCTCTGCTGGAGGGTCTGATGGGGGATGTGTGTGCTCTGGCCGCCCGCTGGAGCTCCGCTCTACTCGGAGAGATCTCAGCCTGCAGGACCGAGAACCAGCAGCTCAGTCTCAGACTCAGCATCCTGGAGCAGAAAGTCTGCCTCGGGGACAGAGTGGGGAACCTGGACACACCTGACAGACCCCCAGAACCTGGTAGTGGGACAGAAGTGCGCGGTCAGTGGGACTGATTATTATTTTTTAAATTATTATTATTATTAGTAGTAGTAGTAGTAGTAGTACTAGCAGTAGGAGGAGGAGGAATAGTATCATCATTACCATCTTCTTCATCATCCTTATTAGTAGTATCATCAAGCGTCTGCACATTAGCTGTAGTATCATTATCATGATCATCATTGTTGTAGTTATTATTATCAGGGATTGACATAAGTGGTACGCAAGCACAAATTGCGCGGCAGTGTTCAGTATTCACGACGCAAATGCGCACCTAATTTGAGTAACTTCATACTGCCTGCATCCTATCGTCATCATTTCTGTTCTGAAGCAGATTTGCGCAATGCACAGCTCAACCGTTTAATCTGTGAATTTACTGAAAGTTACTGAATGTTCATCTCTGTAGCTTTATAATTTGCTGCTATTTTATTGCATTTGTTTTTATTGCATTAACATTAAGTCACTTTCATAAGGCATTTGCACTAATGATCCACTGGTACAGCAAACTAAATCTTTACACACAACAATGTCAGTGTTACACTAATTACACTAATATTCTTGTCACTGTGTTGCACTATTGTTGTCTATCTTTTTATTTTTTATTGTCTTGTTAGCATGCTAATGGTAAAAGAATTTCCCTCAGGATAAATACAGCTATTTCTTATTGTATCATTGTGGTGATGGTGATAATAATAATAATAATAATAATAATAATAATACTATTATTACTATTAATATTGTTGTTATTATTTGGGTGTTTCACTTAAAGACTGAACCATACATGTCTGTTTGTGTGTTTCTATGTATACGCTGTAAAAAAAGTATCTAAGCCATAAAATACCTGTCTGACAGTAACGCACATTTTATCAAAACAGCATGTTTGGTGTTGCTGAACAAGACTCTGAACTGTTTGGGTTTTCATTGTCCAGACTAGGATGTCTAACTGCAGAACAGATTTTTTCTTATTGAGGTGATTTATTGTCATATATTGTTGTGGTGTTATGGTGAACATGTTTCACAGTGTGTCCATATGCTAGTAATGATTTCACCCCGGCAGTAATATTAAATAATATTTTTTAGTTTTGGTTTATTTAATGTTCTTTTTAATGTGATTTTGTTCAGTTTGTGCAAATAAGTCAGTGAATATGGAGAGGACGGAATCTACAGGCCCCAGTGGAGATCAGTGGGTGAGTGTTAGTCACATTAAAATAATCTAAAAAGCTGAAATGACTTGTTAGACTTTTTCGAAGTCATATACTTCTAATATAAATCTTTCTAGTTAGTCAGTGTTAATGTAGAGATTCTATTAAAATTGATTTTAGAATTTTTTAGAACTTGTGTAAGGTTTATAGCTAAATTGTCCTGAGATTTCCCTCCATAAATCCTTATGAACTTTTGTGGTTTTGCAGCAAAGGACCCCTGCACTATCGGGAATGAAAGAGGAAGAGATAGAGATTTCTGTTACTGGCAGAGCGGAGCACAAACTGGATGGTAGGATCAGGGCATCCATCAGCATGTCTAAACCTTTCTCCACACACTTCTGTTCGACAGGCTGAACTTTTGAATGTGAATGCAAAAATTGGGCCAGTTCATCCATTTAGTCAAACAAGGGTGACACAGGAGGAATGATCTATTTATTCTATTTAAGGTGTCTGCTTGAGAGAACTGACAATCATATCTGTCAGAAAAGCACTGTTAACACGAGGACAGTAGAGTAAAAACTCCTCATACTGAAGGTTGATATTAGTTATCAGATTTTTTTTTAGCTCCTTTGCATTACAGTGGGTTTTTCTTGGCTGTTGAAAATGTACTGTGCAATGATCGGTTTTCCTTATGTTTCTTTCTTTCCAGCAGCATGCAGTGATGCAGTACCTACTTCTCATTACACAGAATACTCATTATTCCTCATTACACCAGAAGTAAACAGTCAACTTCTTGACCTCAAGACTGAATGTGAGAGCAACATTGAGGCTGAGATCCCAAAACCAGATGGGGAGCGCAGTGGAGACGACAGAACAGACGGTGAAGATGACTCTCAGGACTGCGTGATTGTGGATGAAGAGTGCAAAGATCAGAGCACACAGCTTGACCCCTTCTTTCTATCTAAAACAAAAGAAGAAGATGATGGTGAGAGAAATGAAGAGCAGGAACATCTACTGACACCGTATCTGAACTGCACACCTTTCCTTACTAACCCAAAACCTACCAGCTCTGACTGCAGTCTCTCCCAGGGTAAGAAACAGAAAGGACCTAGATACATCTGCAATATATGCGGGAAAAGTCTGTCAACAAAATATTCTCTTACTGTTCATTTGACGACGCACACCAGAGACAGGCCTGTGTATGCATGTACACAGTGTGGAAAAAGATTTGTTAGAAAAGTTAACCTCCAGATCCACCAGAATATGCACACTGGAGCAAGACCCTACGTCTGCACGCTCTGCCAAATGTCCTTCGCTGACCCGAGCACCTTTAGAAGGCATAAGCGGCTACACAGCAGAGAACTGCAACAGCGCTACGACAGTCCGAAAAGCCAGTTCATTTGTAACGTCTGTGGGAAAAGCCTTTCAACCAAACGAGGACTGTCGTACCATATAACGCTGCACTCTGGTAAGAGGCCCTACATCTGTGCTTGGTGTGGGAAGAGCTTTGTTCAGGAACACAACTTAAAAATCCACCAGAATATCCACACCGGTGCAAAACCCTTCGCCTGCACCTCTGCCTAAAGTCCTTCGCTTTGAGATAACACACTTTTTTTCTGATAAAATCATTTTTATTTTTCTATAAGTTTTATAAAGCTATCCGAATTAAGAGTTTAGATCCATGATGATGATCTTTCATGTATAACAAGTCCCCATATAATTAGGCCTGAAAAGAGTAACAGCTAAGATATCAGACAATGTACTTATTTTTCTAAAAAAATATTTTTTCTCTCTATTAGCTTTAAAAAAAAAAAGCTATCCCAAATTAGATTAAATGCAAAATGATCTCTTGTGTAAAACAAGTCCTCATATAGAGTACTGAAAAGAGTTCCAACATACCGTTCTTATTTTCTTAAAAGCATTAGCTTTAAAATGCGGCTAAAAACCTTACTATTCTCCTCCGCCTTCTTTTAAACTTTTATTGTTCAATCCGGAGCACAGTGATGTTGAGTTTTTGTTAAAGTGTTTCAGCTGACTGGTGTGCTCAGTTAAAGAGCTGTTTGAGTTTCTATTGGTCTATGAAGCTGTTGGTTTTGTATTTAAGTTCGTTTGTGGTGGACCTTAGTGTTGGTCCACCGTCATACTTGGTTTGTGTTTCTCTCCAGTCTCCTATTGTTTAGAGCTTTGAGTTTTGTTTATGCCCTCGTTCCTGTTTGTTTTGTTTTATAAATAAAAGTTATTGAAATGGACGTCTGCCTGTGCGCCTCTCTCTGGAGTTATGGGAAACGTGATACCTCACTTTGGATAATCCCTAAATTCAATCTACTGTGAGAAATAATCTTGCTGCTATGATAAATATTAAAATATTTTAACATCTTTAAACATGAAATGGTTGGATAAGTTTGGTGAGCAAGAACATGCTGGTCCCTGGCTGTTCGTCCAACATCAGTGCCTCACCTCATAAATGCTCTACAGAATGAAAGGGCACAAATTCCCACAGAAACTCCAAAATC
>JBBPCX010000006.1:22237994-22279963 GCA_037974365.1 Hydrocynus forskahlii
AAACCAAGACCAACTGATTACAGAGGTGGAATCAGGTGTGCCTCCTGCTTGGTTGGAACAAAAACCTGCACCCACAGTGGCCCCTTCTGGACAGGTTTGGGCACCCCTGAGGTACATAGAGCCTTGTGGGGCAGCTGGTAGCCTAGTGGTTAGGGCATTCGCCCTGCGATCAGGAAGTCATGGGCCCAAGACCGCTAAGCACCTGAGGTACCCTGAGCAAGGTACCATCCCCACACACCGCTCCCGGGGCGCTGTGTTCCTGACTGCCCACTGCTTCACTTGGTGAATGGGTTAAATGCAGGGGTTGAATTTCGTGCTGTTCACACTGTGTGCTGTGGTGTGGTGTGTTCACGTATGACAGAATGGTCACTTTCACCTGGTCAACAAGCACATCACTTGGATGAGTCATTCACAAGTTTACCTTGCTCTCTCCGTTTCTCTTTACTTCCAAAAATCCTCACTGGATTCGTCTCATATGGGAAATAAACACTCATACGAAAAGTACTGCCTTCGTATAGAAGTACTAATCCATTAGGGTACTAACTGCTGATTTGAGTCTGGTTTAATCATGAGCAAGTGTTTGCTTGATACAAAATGCTACTGTTCGGTCTTTCACAAACACTATAAGCAATACTAGAGACCAACACTGTATGCCTGCTGCGTCAACAGAATGCACGCATCATTGAGGGTTTTTTTTTCACAGCACTGTACTGTGATACTATGGAAATGTTTACCTGTCATTTATCTTAATGTTTTGGTCAGTCTGCGGGTCGTACATGAACCTCATGAGCTGTAGATGCAGGATTGGAGGGAAAGTCAGAAACTTTACCCCTTTCTCAGCTTCCTGGAAGACAGAACCATTGGGCACCGTTAGGACTCGGGTTCATAAGTGCAGTGTGTTTTGAGTGACCTCCCTCTCCCCCAACAGGAATTGACAGACATTTGAGGTTTTATGCTACAAAAGAACCAGCAGTACCTGATATAGTACAATGTTTTCCAATGTGTCATGAAAAACACTTTATATTAACTGAAATCAGACTTATAATGCAGAAGTTTTATAGTCCAGACCAGAATCCAGTTCTTGATTTTGTAATCAATGGATGTAAATTACACTAGCTGGCCAATTGCTTACATTAAGGGCTGGTTTTTTTTTTTAAACTGAGGTGCCAAAGGTGGACAGCATTAGAAATTGCTATGGCTTAATCTATGTATAGGAATCTCAACAAAATTCATATTTAGAATTCTGAACTGAAGGTACAGAGACCACTGGTCCTGTGCAAATTATCCTGCTTTGCTGTGCGGTATTGGCAAATGCACATAGAAGTAAATGGAATGTAATTGTCTGTTTTCTAAAAGGTAATTAGTCTGTATGTGGGGAAAATAGGAACTAAAGAAATGACATTTTTTTATACTTCTGCATTGAAGCATTATAGATAAATACAGCAAAATGTGTGTACCATTACACCCCTAGTCTGTGTGTGTGTGTGTGCGCGCGCGCGTGTGTGTGTACACTGCTCTGGTGAGTCAGAGTGAGGAGATTTGCACCTGTAGGCCATGCTCCCCCGCATCATACTTGTTATCCCCATCCAGCTGCTCCACAGCCACGTAATCTTTGAACGACTCAAAGACTGCAGGAAGAGTCATAAGCAAGGCATTTAAGTATACCAAAAAAGTTACCACAACTTATACACGGCATGCAGTTCAAATTGCTTCAGATCATGCAAATTCTCTCAACACGAACAGAGCAAATTTCATAAACAATTCAGTATTGGTGCAGGAAAGTAATAAATGATGGTTTTTCAACATGGCACAACAAAAATAATAAAAATCAGTCAAATCAGTCAGTGAATTAACACTTGGAGATCAGTGTCAGGCCATTACCCAACTTAATCAAAGAACAAACAGTCCCATAGTAAAAATGAAAAAGAATGGAGTACTCACTGTTTTTCTTTCCTTTTATGCTGAGCTGGATATCATAGTAATCCTCTATTCGCTCAGACCTATAATCCACATGCTTACACTGGATGTAGGACTACAAAAGAAACAGTAGGGGTGCTTACTTATTAGTCCAACCAAATAAATCACAAGCAGAAAAGGAAAAAGCCCACAAGACTCAGCCAACTCACCACCATCTTTCCTCTGAAGAGCTTTGGGATCGTGCCTTCAACGCAAGTTCCTTTCATCTTGTTCTCAACATTGTCCAAAAGCTGGAATAGAGGCAAGCAAAGCACATTTAAGTTCTTATTGACATTAACAGACATTATAAGCCAGAGTAAACAGGTTATCATCTCGGATGGGAAGCGCCCAAGAAGCCACAAGCATACAACTCACCACTCTGCATAATTCCTGTACATCATGCTGCATGAAACTATCCAAAGTCTCCCACCTAAGAAAACAATGTGCATTTCTTAAAAACAGCAGAAACTTAGAGTATGAACATATGCAATAGATAAAAACATCATCTGTATATAACGAAGAATATAAGGATAGTTTAGGGCACAGTCTTGCATATGTTGTGCCCTCTACTCCAATGGAAGAATACATTATGAAAGGCCCCATTCCCTACATGTTTATTTTTACCCACGGTCAATTTACAATGCCACCCTATATCTGAACCGCTTATCTTAAATCAGGGTTGCAGTGGGTGCTGGAGCCTACCCCATTGATCACAGGGTGAAAAGCAGAGAAACACCCTGGACAGGTCACATGTCCATCACAGGGTTTTTAATTTAGAATGTTTGTCTGGTTTTATGACAACTTTCCAACCTCAGCGAGTTGTTAGGTATTGTTCCTTTAAAACTTAAATATGTGCCAAATTATGTCTGTTCTAAAAGGCTCCCCTGTACTGCGCCTCATTCAAATACTTCATACAGAAACACTCCTTATAACTTCAGTGTGAATGAACAGGGCTAAACTGCTGAAGGTCAAATGGGTAAACATGTGTAAGTGTTGGTTCTCACATCACAAACACACAGTTCAAAACATGCAGTGAAGTTAACTAACTGTATAGACGGTTCCCATATATTCCAAGTGTATGGGTTGGAGAGTGAGTGGTACATTCTGATAATTTAACAAGACTGACATATTACGTTAAATATTTATTTAAATTTAAAAAGGTAGAGAATTTAAACTCTGAAACCCAGCTAGGTCTTTTTTTTTTTTTTTTAACATGGTGTATGAATGGGCAGGACTAAACTCCTGCAGGTCAAATGAGTAGATATAGTTGGTTCTCACACCACAAATCAGAATTCAAAGCTATTTATGTAGTATACATTTCATATAATTATATGAACAGTTTCAGTAAATTATCCATATGAATAAAGATGTGAGTATTACACTGATAATTCAACCGGGCTGACATTATATCAAATGTTTATTAGACATAAACAGATGTAGGGAAAGGCGGTCTTTTATGAAATGTCTAATACTGATCCAATTTAACTTTTTTCTGTAATGATTTCGTTTACACAGTACTTAAAACAACAATACATTATATATAAAACATAAAATTCTAAATAGTAATAATAAGTTACACCTTTCACAAACCCAATGTTGCTTTACATAGCAAGGAAAAAAATAAAAAATAAACACACAAATCCATATTACACAGGCATGGTTGAAGGGAAATAGTCGTTGAAAACAAAGGTCTAGAGATAGTCTCCTACCCAAAAGACTTTGTGAGCTTTTTTGTCCCAACCGGCTTATCACTGTGTTGGAGTTCATAGAAGACCCTCTGCAGAGCGAGAGGAACACTTTTGGAGGAGTCATCACCCTCAGTGGGCATCATGTAGACCGCCTACAGGGAGGCAAAGCACAAAAAACATGAACAGAAACAAGCCACTGACCATTTCACATGGCTAGAGCAAGCCCACAAAATTCATCCGCCAGCCCTCACACAAAGCGCCATTCTTACCCGCCGGAGCTGGTTGGTGAAGAAGAGTGTTTGTAGTAGGCTGTTCATGTAGCATGTGGCTCCCTGGTTCTTCAGACCTACATAACCAGTATGCTTCTTTGAATCCCATCTGAAAATCAAAGGTACAACAACATTGTTCTTTAAATATTACTTGTGTTAAAATAAATTAAATAACTCAAATTAATAACATTTTACACTTAAATGGTTACAACATTAGAGTTCACTTACGCCACTCCATGTGGAGCATCAGCCTGGACATAAACTTCAAACGTGACCTTATCATCCTCTACAAAACCTCTCTCTGGATCAGTCACATCCTAAAATAAAATCAAATGCATATGCATGGGTGTACACAAAAACTAATCAAGTATTTTAGCCAGTCCTAATATGAACGACGGCCTTTGAGAAAACTTACACTCCATGACATGAAGTTGGAGAAACCCCAGTCATTTTCCTTGTGGAAGAACAGGTGACTGATTCTACGGCTGAAGGACTTCTCGTCATCTTTGTAGTTTATGATTTTCAGCATGGCTTGAGCGTGACATGACCATGACCTAAGAAACCGCAGAAACAGACCAATTAGGGCAGTGATGGTTACAGATCTGTGAGCTCTCAGCATTGGCTAAACACACATCCGTGACAAGAGTGACTACATTACATAGTATATGACCTGTGATCTCTTCACAAGTGACTATGAAACTACACCATAGCTGCAGAAAAGCAGAAAGGTCCCAGCAATACAGACAACTTTGAAACGTATAGTCTCCTCATGAGAGCTGAGCAGTACCATCAATTCCAATTAAGACAAATCCTCACAGGACAGTGATTGCTTACGTAGAATCTGACTCAGCATTGCACTGCAGGAAGAAGCCCACACTCTTCTGGTGAGGTCTGTCTGGGTAGAAGCGGGGCATCACCATGATCTTCCAAGGGAGGTTCCTCACGAAACACGAGGGGCTGAGAACCGACTCACTCAGCCTGCTGAAACGCTCCACCACGAAGCGGAAGGTGGCTTCTGAACGCCAGCTTGTATCTGTTTACAAACAACACATTGTGATACTGATGCCTCCCTCTGAAATGACTTCTTACTGTACAGGGCAACTCATATTTTGCTGTTCCCACCTTGTTCCAGAAAACTACATGACTTGAAGCCAAGTCCGATTTAGTTTTAATTGCTTTCCAAAGACCTTGTTGCCAACATTTTCCTTACCATCCTCCATGTCTTCCTCTGTGTTGTTGTGTCCGTCCGCCATTGCCACATTCCCATTGATGACAGGGTTTGGAGGGATTCTTGGGGGATCATCTGTGTCCCCAGCTGTGAAAACCATGAGAAGAAGGAAAAAATTTCATTTTATATACTAAACACACATGGCATTCAAATTATTGAATTTAAACAAACTTAAAAGGAAAATGGTTTAGACTTCTTTTATCTTCCTTGTTGGGTAAATCACAGCTTGCCAGTACTACACAAACAGCCTGACTGAAGAAAAATAATCACATACTACATCTGCTAATATCCCTCAGTGTAGTGCTGTTTCTTAAACAGCAAAGAGCTGGCAAGCTGTGAAACATCTCAGCAGTACACTGACAAGATGGTTATTTGTACACTTCAGCTGTCATGACCTGGCAAAAAGGAGATAAAAAGAGGACAGGTGGATAAAACGTATGCAAGCTTGGAACAGATGATGACAGATCCACTTGTCCTCCTCCTCCTCCATAACAAGCATCGTCAGCACTTTAGAGTGACACTTTATAGATTTAACACTTTTCTAATGATCTGGAGGCATTAAATTCGGACGGAGTTTATTGAAATGAGGATACCATTCCAATACTGAATCAGTACGTGTCTGGTAGGATGGGAGTACTCAAACTTCAGGAGGAAAGTGGCCAAGAGCGAATGGATACCGAAAGTGACACAGCGAAAAACACATCCAGTCAACAGCAACGCCCCCCCTGCACGGGGCCAAGAAAACCCACAGCCTTTCTCCATCAGTCATGCATCCTACCTACATTAAACACGTACGGAGCTCCCACAGCTGTGTCTGCAGCCTGAAAGCCCAGCATTCCCTACAGCTCATCAAACATGGCGAGAAAACACACCGTCGACTGCTTATGAAGCAGTGAAGCAGAGAAATCCCGGCTCGTCAGCATGCGCGCACACACACAGGCTCTTCATCACTAAGCCGTAGTCTTTTCCAACAAAAAAGCTGCTTTCTAGCAGGACAACCATCTCGTAGATGGTGCTTGCACATTTCAGTTTATCACTAACACCCCCTCCCAATCCCCAACACACACATACAGAGTCGACACCACTAATCCTCCGTACTTTTTTTTTTTTTGTTTTTTTTTTTTACAAAAAGCCATCATTACAGATTGGACAAGGCCAGACTGAGTTTGTGTGTATATTTGAGTGATTTGATCATACAGATATTTAGAAAACTCCCTTTTGAGACACACAACAGAGGGTGACACCAAAGTGTAAAGCTCTCAACGAAAATACATTTTAGCAAATGAACACTTTAATTAAATAAAAGTAATGATGGAACAGTATATAAAAAAACATCCATCCTGATGTCAGTGACCAGAATTAATCGTATTTTGATACTAAGGAGGTTTAGTGAAAAATAAATGTTTGTAAGGCATTAATATACATTAAAATTCCTATTTAGCACTACTGTGTACTGTTCTGTTCATAACTATATCCTGAATAGAAGGCCTCTTTGTAGAAGACTTTGTAATCATACACACTTTTTTCAGAATTACTACAATTTGAAACTGTATGTTTTCACTGAGTTTCATACCAGTTACTAGTCTTTAATACTAGTAACTGTTCCTTAACTAGTTAACAATAATACTCTATGTTGTAAAGATTTTTATGATGTACGTTGTATAGACGGGATCTAATGCATCTAATCTCACTGCGTCTGACTTCTGCTTCTTCCTTCTCCACATTTTCTGGATTTTTTTTTCTTTCCAACTTAAAGTTGCTGACTGGTATGTGAATATCAGACATAACTGTTTTTCTACATTGTAAAAAATATGCAAATTCAGTCAAAAGTAAAATCTTTGGGTCGTTTGTAATTTTAAATAAACAACATTTAAAAATACAGTATCACACAGCCACGTCCATAAATCATCTTTGGAAAATCAGATTGTTACAAAGGCTGCACAATATGAACAAAATACTTTTATTGCGAATATACTGTTGCATATTACGAGTATGATGCCTTTGTTTATTAAAGTGTCCATATCATCACTTTTCAGGAAGTTAAAAAGGATTAAAGCGTGAAAATATTGTTGCGCTCCCCCATCCACACTGTCCAAGCTGCAAAAACAGCCTGTTTTCAAACCATAGTTTTTGTGATGTCACAAAGCCCACACATTTATGTCATTTTAATTGTTCTACAGCAGCTTGACTCTGCACATTGATGCCAAAAGAGTGTTTCAGCGCCAGAGTGCCTCTGGAAGGAGCTCTGATACAGGGCAGCCAATCAGAAAAGAGATTGGTTACATATATCAGTCTTAAAGGTACAGTAACAAAAAAAAAGCCTGTTTAATTCCATGGCTGGGAAATGGTCATGTAAGACTGAATAATTCTGAAATTTTTTTGGTACACAAAGAAAAAATGAAACAAAAGGAAAACTTTTTCAATGGGTTTGATTCATCCGCCCCTGCCTCTCCCCCCATACTGCCCTGCCTGATGCAGTTCCCAACATCTGCTACATCACCGCCATCCCCATTTCTGTTCCACCCCAGACACTTCGCACCTCATCTGCACTTCACACTGACCCCCCACCCCACCCTCGCCCGTCATCCAGCACACCTCCGGTTCACGGCTCCAGCCTCTCTCTTTCACCCATCCAGGTTAGGAGGATCAAAAGGAGGATCAAAGCCAGGAAGGCAGCTGGTCCATATGGCATCAGCTCAAGGGTTGTCAGGTCCTGTGGGGTGATGGAGCTCATCTCCAACCTGAGCCTGAAGCTGGGAAGAGTACCACAGCTTTGGAAAACCTCATGTGGTACCAGTACCGAAGACCCCACATTCCAAGGACCTCAACAGCTACAGGGCGGTCGCTCTGACATCCCTCCTGATGAAGACCCTGGAGCGGCTGGTCCTTGCTCAGCTTCGGCCCCTGGTGAGCTCGTCTCTGGACGCACTGCAGTTTGCCTTCCAGCCTGGCACTGGAGTGGATGATGCTGTCATTCACCTCCTACATCGTTCCCTCTCTCACCTGGAGACCACTGGGAGCTCTGTGAGAATCATGTTCTTTGATTTCTCCAGTGCCTTCAACACAATCCTACCCACAGTCCTGAGGGACAAGCTGGAGTACAGAGGAGTGACTCATCACCTCACAACAAGGATCCTTAACTACCTCATTAACCAACCACAGTATGTGAGAACTCCGGGCTCTGTGTCGAACAGGGTCGTCTGCAGGCTCCGCTTCTTTTCACCATCTACTCTGCAGACTTCTCCCACAACTCCACCAACTGCTTCCGGCAGAAGTTCTCTCATGACAATAGTCGGCCTCATCACGGATGGGGACGACAAGGAGTACAGAAAACTGACCTTTGTGGACTGGTGCCAGCAGAACTACCTCCAGATCAACACTGGAAAAACCAAGGAGCTGGCGATAAACTTCTGCAGACACAAACATCCTCTACTGCAACCACTGAACATCCAGGGTCTGGACACTGAGGCTGTGGAGAGCTACAGGTACCTTGGTGTTCATCTGAACAATACACTGGACTGGACTCATAACACAAATGCTCGCTGCAAAAAAGGGCAGAGCTGTACCTACTCCAGGTCTTTTGGAGTGCAGGGGCTGCTCCTGAGGACCTTTTAGTGACTCTGTGGTGGCCTCAGCCATCTTTTACGGTGTGGTCTGTGGGGCAGCAGCATCTCTGCTGGGGACAGAAAGAGACTGAACGGGCTGATCCGGAGGGCCAGCTCTGTTCCAGGACGTCCTCTGGACCCAGCGGTGGTGGTGAGTGACAGGAGAATGGTGGCGAAGCTGTCATCCCTGATGGAGAACATCACCCACCCCATGCAGGAGACTCTGAATGCAGGACACTCAAAAATGTGTGCGATTAATTTAGATTAATTAATCAGAGAGCTTGTAATTAATTTTTTTAAATCGCGTGACACCCCTAAAATATATATATGCTACATACATCGATATATTTTTGTATTATTTGTGTAGTATCGTATAGCTTTATTCTATTGTTTTTTGCTGCTCTTACCTTTGTACTGTCCACTTTCTGCCATAACAAAGTAAATTTCCCGCTTGTGGGACTAATAAAGGTTTATCTTATCTTATGAATACAGGCCTTTTAAAAACACCTTGGCCAATCTGTATCTTTAATGGTTTAAGACTGGCCAAAATAATTAGACTTTTGTAACTAGCTGTGATTTGGTCACCCTGTCAGAAACGCTGTGATTTGGTCACCCTGTCAGAAACGCTGTGATTTGGTCACCCTGTCAGAAACGCTGTGATTTGGTCACCCTGTCAGAAACACTGATTTGCACATTGCAGCCTTCTGCGATAGCATTACAGAGACAGACATCACAATCATGATTAACAGACAATATATTGTGCAGCCCTAATTGTTACTGATGTTCCTCTACTTATTGATAATTTTCCTTCAACTGTAATGTTTTAGTCCCCAGAAGAAAAGCCAAACCACTACCAAACACATACAAGAATGTCTTTATTTAATCATCAGTAAATGAACTGATGAAATTACGGGCAAAAAAACAGGCCCAGTGTTCTAGTATTTTAATGGTCACACACAAAAGAGTATGCAAGGTTACAGTTTGCATATTTGACTGACTTTGACTGCCTCCTCTTTGCACCATTTTATTCCAAGCTTGAAGTGGTGGTCCGCAGGTGCACCTCATGGCTAGGACTCCCAGTGATATTTTTTAGCTGAACACACAATTTGGATTCAGGCACGTGTTCATCATCCAATCCATCCAGCACACTTTTTCTTTGGTCTGATTTCACCGCAAATCCTTCCTCATAACATTTTGGCTTTGCTTCGTGTTTCTCACTGCACCATGATGCTGGCCCATGGTTCACCGATTTGTCCTTTGTTAAATCCCTGCACTGACTGAGGCTGTCCAGCTGGCAGCACTGTTTCTCTCGGCAGCGTTGGCACAGTTGTTGCACTAAATGGACTAGAGCCTGGTTCTGCTCTCTCAGCTTCAGGATCTCTAGATCTCTCTGAGAGCAACTCTGTCTGGCTAGTCTCTGCGCCCACTCAGCCAACTGCCACAGAAAACACAGTTAATGAAACAAATGCGTGTCACAGACCTAACACTCATAATATTAAAACCACCTAATGCTGGGTAGCTCCTTCTGCAACTTTATTAAGGCGGCACAGGCTTGTCACTGGTTTTTAGGAACATAGTAGTAGTAGTATTCACTGATAATAACGTATTTATAATGTATGTTTTCTCTATCAATTGTCTTTTTCTGTCATTCAAGAGGCCAATAAACATGTTTACAAACACCATTGTTTTTTTTTTATTTGCAACAACCCACATTACAACCCTTCAAGGAAATGTTAAAATTAACAAGGAGCAGAGAGAGAGAGCAAGTGAGAGCGAGCGAGAGAGAGAGCGAGAGAGAGAGAGAGAGATAGATAGATATTTAGCTGGTGAATGTGTGAAATGCAGAGAAAGAATTTATAAGGGGCCACTTTACTTTTAAAATGAACTACTTTAAAGACTTCACCGTGTGGCTGAACACTGCACACATGGTCACAGACCTCAGGAGCAAAAATGCCGGTCAGATTCATAGCAACCATTAAAGAAAACAGAGAAATCTGATCCAAGATCAGTCCTTTCCAGCCCCAGGGTTGTGTGAAATGCTGCCTGTAGTGGCGAAGTTTTGTTCATTTTTATACTTCACAGTAAGTCATACCTAAACCACATTGACAAGTCTATGCCGCCTTAAAGACGACCTGCTTTTGTGCAACTAATGTCTCTGCATGGTACAAATGGAAATAATGCTTTTCTATGAAGACCAGCATTTTAAAGAACATATATGTTTTTACAAACTAGTGTTCATTGTGTAAAATCAACCATGCTTGCATGTGTGGGTGGAGAGACCGGCTGTATACCTGCGCCCGCTCCAGCAGGCCGTTCACCATGCTGCCCAGCCGCATGCTCTCCAGCTGCAGCTGTCTCACTGTGTTCTCCGAGTGGGCCAGGCACCAGTTTACCTGCTTCAGGTGAATGACTTCAGCTCTTAGGTTTAGTAAGTCTTTCCACAGGGCTTGTTCGACAGGGTCTGGCGCTTTTTCAGTGGAAACCTCCACAAAACCATGAACTGCCATTTCCAACTGAGAATGTAAAGAGGAAACTACAGAAAGAATGGATTTTGTCTCACACAGGCTTACAGCTGTATTCTGGCAGAGATGACTGCTATTGAAACCATGATTTGGACCACAATAATCCAAACTGTACATTTGTAGAGTTGTTAGACAGTTAATGAAGACATTCAATGTTTGCTAAGTTAATACTACGACGGAAGACATGTTTTCAGTACAGGCAGGACAAGTTTAACCCTCCAGCAAATAAAATACCTGAGAATCCTCTGTGCTCTTTGAGGGTCTTGTAGCTTTACAACTCTAGCCGTGAAAAAAAATTAAATCAGTATTAGATCATATACATTCTAGTATAAGTCATAACATATCTATAAATAACACATCTATAACTTCTAGTAAATGGCATAACTATCAGCTCTGTTTTGTCCCAGTTCGGCTAGAGAAAGTCGTGACACATCCAGACACATTAATGTTCTCAGTGCATTTACATAAAGGGTCTATGGGACTTCGTCTTCGAGTGAACAATCTATAAGTAAATATATACAGCCTTGATAAGCAGTTTGGTTGTCCTGTAGGATTCATCAGCAGCAATGGACACGTTTTTGACAAATGGGTGAAACAGTAGTTACAAAGAGCAGTTCAGTCTGAAACACTCCTTATAACTTCAGCTTGAAAGGAAGAGCTAAACTGCTGCAGGCTGAAGAAGTGGATATATAAATGTATTGTTTTTCACGAACTCAAATGAGCTGTTTTTCAGCTGAATTTCCACATATGAACCATATGAACTATGGAGCAAATGCTATGTTAAGAAATTTTAAAGGTGGATATGTAATACATTACTTTTTTAAAAATATTAATAAAACAACATATGTTCTTCCATTATACAGAAGCCTCTCTCTCCCTCATATAGAAATAAAAATTAAACTCACCAACGTGGTAAAATAAAGCAAATATAAAGCATACAGATAATGTTTGCTTTATGACCTGTTGTAAGAGTAAGTGTAGGTATATTAAGGTACATGTATGCTTATTTATGTTTGAAAAATGTTTTTAAAAGTAAACAATGATTCAGAACGACACAATTGGTACGGTAAACTTGTTCACTTGGGCGTGGGGGGGAGGCGGAGCCTCCAAACCAGACATCCAGACATCCAAAACATTAAATGCTTTTAAAACACGGATGATGTCTCTACTTAAACACACCTGGTTCAGTTAATCTGTTTCCTGGGTTTAGTGGGTGCATTCCAGTACAACAATAATCAAACTGCTGGACAGGACTGGATTTGTGCATTTATAAATACTCACACACACACACACACACACATTTATATTATACTTATATACTTATATATATTGCGTTTGCCTCGTTTAAAATTCGACATTTTCTAAAATAAGGGAAATTTGTGCACGCTTGCGCCGCCTAGTGGCGCTACACTGTGTGACTTTGACTGAGCACAAGAAACAGAAAAGACTTGTGCCAAACAAGAAATTACTCCAAATGAAAAAAAACAAGCCAAGAACAACATTGTAAGCTTTACGCATTAGCATTAACGTTAGCTGGCTGTAAGTGTAATCCAGTAAGTGGGAATAATTTATTCAGGGCAAAACCAAAGACTTTCGCATCGCAATTTCAGTGAAGAAAGTGTACTTTTTAGTTAATTACTTTACTGAATGCCTCTGGTAAAGTGGCCTTTCAGAAGAGAGCAATAAGAAAAACTCACCTGTGTCTCCGTGGTTGATCGTGAAAGTCATCTTGTCTGGTCCATAAAATCATTATAAGCACGGTTCATGAAGTAAGACTGGGGAACTTGACGGTTCTTTAAAGTCACTTCCAGAGACAAATTTGTGTTCACTAAACACAAAAGGATGGCTGGGAAACCAGCAGGTATTTTGGTCAAATTACAGTTTCAGCCCTGCATGGATGATCTACTGAAGCTCAGTTTATCTAGTGAAAGTTGATTTCCAGCTGTTAGAATTTGGTTTAGATTTAGGGTTAAATTTAATAGATCTTATTACATTCAACTTTAAGTTCAGTTGTATTTATTTGGTATTAGGTTAAATGTAAACATGGACATATACAAAGAATGTGCAAATGACTATTATTATTATCATTAGTAGTAGTAGTATCAATTCATAATATACTTTGTTTTCTCTATTAATAGTCTTTTTTCTGTCACTCAAGAGGCCAATAAACTTGTTTACAAACACCATTGATTTTTTTTATTTGCAACAACCCACAATACAATCCTTCAAGGAAACATTAAAATTAACAAGGAGGACAAACACAAAGAGGGATGTGCTCTTGATTGTCCAGCTTCACACAAATCATTCAGTTCATTTTGTTCTGATCATAAACTATATTTTTAGATTAATACACATTTTCTGATTTCTGAAATCATATTTCTGCCATTTCCAATCTTATGAAATGGAGAGAACACAGAAAAGCCCAGACAGAGAACCAACAGATACATTACATACTAAAGTTTTGAATTAATTCTCACACACACACACACACAACCCCCTACTGCCACGCCTTCCTCAAGTCCTTTACAAAAGTTATTCACAGTGATAAATTATATTTATCCTGTAAAACATGTTTTGTTAATAGTACCTCTACGACTAAACGCACAACTCTTACCAATGTCTCATGTCAACACATCTAGGCAAAAACGACAGACATCACCTAAACACGTAACACCGTTAAGAGGTGAACAGATGATCAGGCTTGATCCTTCATTGAAATAAATTCAAATGATGTATTTTGTCCATGAATTGTTTGCACTACAGCGAGTGACTTATCACCAACTATAACTACAGCGACAGCAGAATTGAACTCCTTTTGATGAAGTCGGAATAAATCTTTTTGGCATGCTAGAAATGTTGTTTGAAACCAAAAATAAAAATATGTTCAATACTTTTCCTCCCAAAAGGAACATCGAAAAGGAACATGCAAACCAAACAAACCTTGCAGCTGATACTTGAATTAGCACAAAAAAAATAATCTTATAAGACGAAAACTAAAATAATAAAGCTATGCTTGTAAATCAACTTTAGCACATGCTCATCTGCTAACCTAAGTCACAGAAGAGGCTGAACCTTGCATTGTTACTCTTTGGTATTAAATAGTAAAATCTCTCTGCAGCCTCTCAGACGCAGGTAAGTCTCATAAGGGTCTTCCACATGGTTATAAAATGACCCTCGGCATCAAAGAACCGCTGCTTACTGATTATTTATAACACTTTGTGCAATTATCTGGCTACTGCTCTTCAAAAAGAGATTAAAAAAAAAAACACAGCTGAACCACATTACCATAACTAATTAATGCTTAATGGCCTTTTAAAACTTCTTGTCAGTTTCAAACTTAGCTCATAGTTCATTCAGGGAAATCCATTTCTCATTCAGTGTCTCCCTAATACTAACAGAGTAAAAGCTGTCCACTAACAGCTTTTACTCTGCCTAGAACGGACCATTTGTATTGATCTGCAGAACATATGGGTGAGCCATCTGAACATTCATCATGCACTGATGTATGACTTCAGCATAACAGGATAACTCTTTACTAATATCAGTTTAAGATGACTTAACAACAAATACAGTTATTTCTACAGGCCCAAATTCAAAACTCTACTAAATACAGCAGTCATAAAACAAGGAAGCTTTGCTGAAATTTAGCTAAATGCGTCGACCCAACATTACCTAAAAATGTAAAAAAATAAGTAATAGCTGCAAAATGAACAATGGCAACTCTGGCATCAAAACTGCTACATATTTATATGCTGCAAGAAGAGACGTCAAACCCTGTACCGAAAACTGCCTTTGAATAAGGTCTTTGTAAATGGCCTGGAAAATGAATTGATTCAGCAGAAACATTGGCTGCGACAGGCAGCCTTAATGCACACATTATTCAGAAATGTGTGTCTATTTAATCACATATGTGTTTAGGCATTCTTAAGGAAGGCATATGCAAGATGTGTGTTGAAAAAAAAGATTAAATACTGCCTAAATCAGAACATTACAGATTTAAAAAAAAAAATCTGTTCAGTGCTGTCAGTGATAACGGAACCTTACATATTCAAACTACTAGTAAAACTACTCCTACCTTCATCCTTCCTCTTATTTAGCTGCATTCTCTAGTCTATTTATTGGTTAATAATAAAGAAGGGGACCTGAGCAAAGGCTGCTTTCTCAACTTGCAGAATACCATGTGCTGAAGAATCCAAGACATGACCAGCTGGGTTAAAAGTAATACAAATAAAACTTGTATTATCACAGAAACGTGGCAGTATAAACAGTTCTGAAACCATTCATTAAGATAAATACTGAACTAGTTGGTTTTTGTCCATTATGAAAGTCATGCCTTCTTTTACACCGTACCTATGAAAAGGACCATTTCATTTCCTAAGAAAGTCCAGTCAGCTTTCCTGACCAGGAAGGAGCTTTGTGTGTTGTGCCCTGTGATTCTTCACGAATAAGAAGAAAGACTGGTTTTCACCAACGGCTAAAATCCTCAGAGGCTGTGGGGGTCAGTGACACAGTGTGGTATCATTGTTCTTCAAAGGGCATGTCCTCTTCACTGGCTATCTTGCTGACTTTTTCTACCAGCACCTCTGCATTGATCTTGGGAAGGCCATTGTCCAGAGGGCAGCCTTCCACCAGGCTGTTCATGGGGGTTGGGGGGACAGCAGAGTCCTCTTCCATGGCCGCATCATCACAGCAACGCTGAGAGTCACTGTGATCCGGCATGTATTCGTCCTCTAGCTCCAGGTCTTCCAGGTTGCCTTCCTGTGCCACTTTCCTTTCCCAGTCTTTAAGGAAGTCTGAAATAATGGGTAACACCTTCTTGCGAGAGGCCAGTGTGTTACCCTGGACATAGGTCTTCACATCTGGATAGGGACTGCTCACTGGACTAAGATCCAGATTGGGGTTTCTGGCTTTTTCAAGTGCTCTGCTTACCTATTGAGTGAGGCAAATGTTATAAAACAAATCATTACTAGAGTATTAATTAGAGAAAAAAAAACAACTCAGTCATATGCTGAGTTGAGGATATTAACTGTATTACAACTTGCCTTATAAACTGTAATATAAATCTTATATGTCTGTCAGTTATTTCAAACTTTTGGAGCATGATTAATCGCTCAGGACACATCTAACATTTCTTCGTGTTTTATTTACATCTTTCTAACGTCCTACTAAGTATTTAAAAACCTGTGAAATTGCACAGGACTTCAATATCATTTTATATATTTGTTTGCGACCAAACACGATTACGTTCTTGAAAACATTAATTTTCTACAGCCATTTCAGTCTTCTAAATGCTATTGTACTTTATAAGAAAAAAGTTACATTTTCTATTTAAAGGTGCAAGGATGTTACTACAGCAGTGATATGTTGATCTCCTGAATGGTCTAAACCAAAGTGACTCTGAAGTACCTCTTCCCTGTAGAGTGTACTGGAGCTGTAAACTGCAAGCTGTCTGAAAGGCTCCTTATTGTCGATGAAGGAGATGGTCATGGCCACCACCAGGTTGTAGCTGTGCTTATGACAGAACTCGCAGAGCTCCTGCTGGAGCCGCTCTCTCTGCAGGAAAGACTACAAATACATGGATTTTCAGCACTTCCGCATTGTCAAACTCTAAAGGGTTAAAAACTATACCCTTGAAATATTCCTAAGCATGGTTGATTTATGAGTGTTCGAACAAAAGAATGACATAAAAAAGTTAACTTCTAATGTGAACAATATATATGCTTGCATGACTGAGCTTGGGGAACCTAGGAAAAACATAACATTTGCGCTTCACTGCTGCTGAGAAATGTACATTGGGCCTGGGGATATTACTCGTGAGAGTGGTCAGTATATGCTCCATTATAACCGGAGACAGTTTTTAAAAAATAATTTCAGCTACACTAACTACACAAACTACACTATATTAACAAAAGTACTGGGACACACTTGTTTTCCAGGGTTTGGGCTAGTCCCCTAACTTCCAGGGAAGGGCAAACTTAATGCTTCAGCATACCAAGACCTTTTGGACAACACCATGCAGATGTAATTTGTTCTTGAAATTCAACTTTGTGGACACAGTTTGGGGAAGGCTCTTCTCTATTCCAGCATGATTATGCCTCAGTGCACAAAGCAGCTCCATAATGACATGGTTGGATGAGATCAGTGTGGAAGAACTTGACTGGCCCACACAGAGCCCCGACCTCGCCCCTATCCAACCCCTTTGGGATCAACTGGAATGGAGATTGCGAGCCAGGCCTTCTCATCCAACATAAATGCTCTACACGACGAATGGGCACAAATTACCACAGAAACTCCAGAATCTTGTGGAAAGCCTTCCAGGAAGAGTGGAAGCTGTTATAGCTCCAAAGGGGGACCAACTTCATGTTAAAGTCTATGTATTTGAATGCAATGTCATTCAAGTCCCTGATGGTGTCATGGTCAGGCGTCCCAATACTTTTACTCATACAGTGTTTATGTAGGATCTAATGTGATGGGAAGAAAAATCCAAATCATAACATCTACCTCAAGCGTCATGTAGATAACACTGACAGCCAGTCTTAGATCGCCACCTGATGCCACTTTCATATCCTTTAACAACATCTGCTCTGTGGTGAGGCCTAAACCAAAACATATGTTGTTAACCATTTCAGAATGAAAAGATTTTTAATCCCAGCCATGAAACCTGTGGTGTTCTCCCCATCATTACAGCTTACCTGACACATCAAACTTGGCATTCTGCAGAGACTGGAAGAGGATGCTCCTAGGAGGGAGCTTAGGGAAGCGCGTCTCTAGAAGAACGGCATACTGGCTGTCCTTGGGAGTGACTTTTCCTGCCTCTGGTGCCATGTTAACACAGTCAGTGATGATAGTGCCTGAAAGCCAGGCAAAAGTAAGTTTGTTTGGTAATTTAACAGTGCATCCGTTAACAGGACAAGACATTTCGTAGCCAACTGATTACTATTACTTTTCATAATTACCAGGAATTCTATTGAACTGCATCCCTGTCTATAACACCACTGTTTTCAAACACACTCCTTTGGAGTGAGAAGATTCAATCTGTGTTGGTGTCTCGTCTGTTTCAAGCAGTGCTGTGTCTAAAATAGGCACTCCAAGCTCAAAACCAGCTGGCTCCAGGCCAAGTAAACAACAGACAGAGCTGTGAGCACAAGCATTCATGTTGAAAATCGCCATGGAGCCTGGTAATAATCCTGTTTAATTATTCTGGCAGCTTCACAGGCCAAACAGTCTGAGCATTCGCACTGAAGTTACTGAAGCATGCAGTTTATGATGCCATCTTGTTCATCATCTTTCTTCTTCACAAAACTAACTTAACAATGTCAGTGCTAGACCTTTGCATTCCCTTAAGTTTAGGTCACATCTGGGGCCATGTTTATGAAGATGTGTGAAAAATGACCCTGAAAGTATAATCATTTCCTAAAAGATTCTAAAGGAACGAAAAACTGCCATTTGAATTTATTTCTTGATTAAACCATGAAAATCAATTTAAAATAATAAAACACAAATAAAAAACATAGATAAAGTGGCTTTCAGAGTGAAATGCTTGAGTGAATATGCAGAGTGGTTCTGCTCAGATATTTTATGTCAGGTTATGAATGGTGGAATATAATGTGAGAATATAAGTGTTCACTGAAGCCCACTCAAATTCTGATACTCCTCTGTATTAAGATGACCATATAGGTAATTACCATATAGGAGTTGTGCCACTTGTTGGTCCAACACCTCAGGTGCCTTCTGGACAATGCGCTCTGTCACCAGGGTGGCACAGGAGCCCACAGTCTCCACAGTAACTGGGCAACCGGGAGACGGGGGCCGCTCTAGACGATGATGGTCAATGACCTCCACCACCGCTTTCTCTAATGCACTGTCTGCTCTGCAGAGAGGACATCCCATATTCAGTACACACAACACAGACTGCACACTCATGTGGCAGTGCTTTATCACATTATACTGCTGCTTTTTACACAGCTCTTAAACACCTCATAGCTTTATAGTGGCTTTATAGTGGAAATTCATCTGGTAGCTGAAACAAAACAAAACAAAGCTTACTATATTTTCTTATGAATTCTCTTGAGCAGGCTGAGCTTATTTTTCCCCCGACAGTGAGTGATGGAAATTGTCCATCTTAGTATATATAAATAGCATATATATTATTAATGTGTGACACATTTACCATTTGCATATGAGCACCCAGATGCAAAGAACTGCAGTACAAATTGTTGACGAAGCAGTCCAAACACACTACTTTAAACTAACCAGTGCAGACAACATGCAATTAAACTGGTGTACAAATGTCAAATCAGCATTAAAAAATGGAGGAAAAAAAAAAGAATGACCCTCTCTTCTGACTGCCTGCCAGGTCCTGTTTACACTTAGCATGAAAATATAAATTTTTAGTATCTGAAGATTAGATTTACATCAATTTAAAAGACAGAGGTGACCACTCTTGTGACTGGAATGTGTTCGGATCTGGCTGGCCTGAGCTCAAGGTAGAGCATACTGCTATCAGAATGTGTGCTTGTGTTAATGCAACGCGGCCAACTTGGCTACATATATGGTCTGCTATCGCATGCACTCCACTTTCAATATCATCCCTGCCTCTCTTGTGAAACACGTTATTTATAGGTGCCTGAATGTGTATTCAAATGAGAGCTTACAAATGTGAAAGTTTAAAGGTCATTGGCTGCCTGTGAGTGACAGTACACAGATATCTCACCTTTCCTGGATGGATTTTAACCCACTTTTTTCCTCTTTTAAAACTGTGGCCACTAAGCAGATATCGAAAACTCCATTCTTACTCTGTGACATAAAATACCTGGCGCTTTCTAATTGTTAACTACTAAGCAATAAATACAGCATGGTTGTTATAAGTCCCGCCTCATCTGCACTAATGCCACAGTTTGATTGATTTGTGGGAGGAAATTAGATCTGGTCACAATACCTAGATGCAGTAGCTGCATTTGAAAAGGGCAAGTGTAAAGGTTCTTGATTGGATGATCATAATGTGGGGAACATGTTGGATGTTGAAGCCAAATGTAATCACAGTCAATAATCAAAGTTAAGTCTCCAATCAAAGTAAACTCTGCGGTGACAAGGAGGAGCTCATGCTTTGCACACATCCACACAGATTTTCCCTCAAGTCACTTAAGCCACTTTCGTACAAGCACTGTTACCTGGGAATGCAAGGGTAATTAGCGAAAATGGATCAAGCGTGAATGAGTCAAAACCTCAGTAATGTTGAAAATGATTCCAATCGTTACCTGAAAACTGAATCAAACCTAAAAATATATGTATTGCTACACCTCAACGACATTATGATGGTAAGACTGACTCAGGGAAACATACTTAGGTAAGACGTTGTGGTCCACTAGTGTAATGGCCAGCTGTTGTAAGCCATGAAGATCAACCTCATCCCTGAACAGCAGGTAGTCCTGTGATAAGCCGGTCTCTCTCAGCAGGAAAATGTTGTCAGAACGCAAAGCGAACTCTGCTCGTGGGATGTTCAGAACAGGCACTGCTGCTTTCCCAGAGTCCAGAGTCTAGAAATAAAATCAGAAGGGCTTAAACACAGCACGGTTTCAGTATAACGCAGTCAGGGTGAAGACATTCATACTGTATATGGAAAAAGCCAAGTGCTCCACACCCAGGTCACTAAACCCCATATACTAGATCTGATTCAACTAGAAGATAATGAGTAACTCACCTTTGACAGAAAATAGGCAAAGGTGATCGCTGATACCATGGAGTCCATATCGCATGCCTCATTCCCCAGCACCACATGGAGCAACCCCAAGCTCTCCTTCATGTGATCCTAGTAGAGTAAAACAATGGATAAACACTGGACAATAGACTCTATACCTCCTGCCAACATCACACAATAAATGGATGATCATCTGGGGTGGGTGGAACATGGGACTGGATTTGGATCCTTTAAAAAAAATGACTAAGCATAAAAGCTAAAATGTGAGTCTGAGTTTACACAACTGCTAAGGACTGATCTAGCAGGTAGATCAGTACTGGTGAAAACACATTTCTGCTGGGCCAGCCCCTCTGCTTCTGATGAAAATGTGTTCATGCTTCCCTAGCTCTGTCCTTAGTCACTGCGTTTCATAAGGAAACAGAACCCTCAGCAAGCTATTCCAGTGATGAACGAGTCAACACTTTTATAAGGAATTTTCAAAGTGCAATTTTCAAAGTGCAGGAAATGCAGTTTTAAATATAAAATATAACATACACTACAGTAAACCCCCACTTAGACGCGGATCAGCACTCACGGTTTCAGTCCATCACGGCTTTTGTCTGAGAAGCCAACTATTTGGTTTGCTGAAACCTCCACACTAAGGCGGAAACTGCAGATAACTTTCCCAATTTTTTTGCTTTCGTGATGTCCAATTTATCACTAAAATGCATGTAAAATTATAGATTGCCACGAAGAAAGCTGAGACATCCGGGCCTCTTCCGCTACGCCCTCTCGTCCTCGTACTGGGTTGCTAAGCACCGCACACAAACATAAACAACCCAGCAGGAGGACGAGGGGGCATAGAGGAAGAGGCCCGGATGTCACAGCTTTTTTCGTGGCAATCTATAATTTTACATGCATTTTAGTGATAAAATGATTACAAAAAATATAATGTACTAATTGTTTAACATAAATATTAACGTAATTCAGCTACATTTCCATATAAAAAAATAACTATACTTTTTTGGTACGGTGGAGAGAAACACAAAGAAAGCGCATCTTAGGATGGAGGTGGGAGGGTTGAAAGTAGCCAGTCTGAGAATGCTATTTATTTCCCCTTGCTGCTGATTGGCTGCTGCCCTGTGACACATCTGTGGCAGCTGCAGACCAGAATATCCCCCATGGAGCACCTCGAGTGTTCTTGTATTTTTCGTTTTGTTCTTAAAGCCCTGTATTTTTATTACTGTAAATTAAATGAATTTATTGCTGTATTTACCTGCTTATACCAAAAGACAGCGTATACCAAAGAAAACGTGCGTGCATGAATTACAGTACCGTCTATACAGGGGTAACATCGGTATTTTACACTGTAGCACTGCATGAGTTCAGTGTAAACTGTACAGTACGAATACAGGTTTACCTTTACATTTTCTTTAAACGGTAATGAGTTTAAAATGAAATTAAAGTGTTTGGGGTGCATATTTAGGGTTTACACAATAAAAATAGGCATTTTTTAGCCACATTACAACAACGCAGTTTTTCTCTATGCGCGGGTGCTCTTGGAACGTAACCCTCGCAATAAGCAGGGGTTTACTGTATATTATTACATGTTAAGCATTACATTATAAATGGGAGTAATTTAACCTAATAATGTAGCCTAAAAATGAATTTAAGCAATCAAAAAGTTTAATTATACTATAAATGTAGCAGGTCTACACTGAATACACAAGTACACACACTCTTGCTATAATTTTTTGTATTTCATGTTGGGTTGTTAATTGCATGCTCTGTGATTTAAGCTGCTCTGCTTTGTCAGTAGTTTTCCACCATCTTGCCGAATACATTGAGTAATTTATATATATAACTGAGCAAACAATTTTACTGTAAACTGTACGTGCATCCTTGGTATTCCATATCTTCACTGAGTATACTTTTACTGATGATATAAAAACGTAACAGGGCCTCTTGCCCCTTGTGGCCCCTCTATCTCATGCCAGCTAACAGCTTATAACACTGAGAAAAAAGAAGAAACAAGAGACTTGGAAATACAAGGTCATGCAACATGCGTCATTATCATGTTCGTTTTTATTGAGCGAGCATAGTCATGACTACTGGATGTCAGTAAGATTCTAAAAATATAACCCCAGCCAATAATAGTACTGACTGTTAACATCTGGTGAACACTGAAACAGGCACTGCTGCTTATTTCCCAATAAGGCGGGTTTCTCTATTCCCCTCAGAATAAAGTAATAACATTTAGCTGGTGCAGCTTCAACTAAAGATGGATACAGTCATTTTACTGATACTGATATCAAAACTGATACTGATTAAACTGATACTAATAATACTCTCGACAGTTTGAAAAAATTAAGGACACCACATGAAAAGATGCAAAAAGATTCAAGAGTTATTTTATCATGACCTTTTTTTGGAGAAATAATGTTTCCTGAGTGTCCTCATAATGAGGTAGGAGAAATTGCTACTAATGTGTGGTTGTGATGTGCAGAGCTTCACTCCGTCTCACCCACTGATCCAGTCCAGCATCAACCATTTAAAAATCCCAGATATGTTAGAATGTAATAACGTGCATAAATACCAACAGAAGCACCGTCTGTCCAGGATCTTACCTGTATTCGTTTATGGTATTCTTAGTTTTATTTTCACAAAATTAATGTTGACTTTGAAAAACAGGAAATGTCCTAAATATCTGTATAATCAAACAGATAAGGCATAAACTTGAGTGGGTTTGGTGCGAAAACCTTAATAGGTGCCTAAGAGTTTAATGCCTCAAAGAAAGTTTTTTACATTAGACAGTTCTAAATACACTACTGAAGTCTGAAACTCTGAGTTCTGAGTCTAAAGTGCATTAAAACCCTCATGGTGGTCCAATGGCCTTACTCTGCTGTGTGGATTTTTTTTCCCATTTCACAACTATCCTATCATTATCAACATTACATATGAAAACTCAAAAAATGTGTAGATTTACTGGTGGTTTTGGACAAATGAAACGCACGCACATTAAACAGACGCAACTTTTCTTCACGTAGTTCTAACGTCCCTCAGTTCTCACACTCACTGCAGCCTTCTGTTCATGACATTCATTCACACACAAGCCTGTCCGAACTGGAACCACGCAAACTAAATCCACGTGGATAAACAAAGAAACGAGCAAGGCGAGCAATCCATGTCTTCATACCTGAAGCAAACCATGAGAGCTGAACACTGAATTTTATTTGCCTGTCAGGCTTGTCTTCAGAAGCCTTGCAGGTTCTTCAGAACTACTGCACGCCACCTCATTGTTCTGATCAAACCCACCAAAGTCGTGGCACCAGCAAACTTGACGACGTGGTTTGAGCTGTGCATTGTTGCACAGTCGTGTGTCACCAGCATGAACACAGCCCTGGACAGTCTTGTGTCTGTCTGGACTGATCGTGAGGTCTCCTAGTCAAGAAGCCCAGAATCCAGTTCCAGAGGGAGGCGCTCAGGCCCAGCAGTCTCAGCTTTCCAATAAGTTGCTGATGAATAATGGAGTTAAATACTGAACTGAAGTGTATGAACACCATTCTCAAGTGTCTTTTTAGTCCAGGTGGGTGAGGGCCAGGTGAAGGGTGTGGTGATGGCATCACCCGTAGAGCGTTTTTAAAAAAAATTTTTTACCTTCTTAAGGTCGGGCGTTGCAAAAAGCATTTCACTGCATGTCGAACCACGTATGATATTGTATGTGACAAATAAAATCTGAATCTGAATGATGCGCAAACTGTAGGCAATCCAGTGACGGGGGCAGCTGTCATTTTTTATGTGCAGAATTTTAATGTAGCTATTAAGCCTATTCCTAGGGTTGAATGAGTCAGCGCTTTTATATCCAAATCACTATTTGAAAAAGAGGTTTTTCAAATTCAATGTTAAGTCTTAAGTCATAAATGGGGAAAATTAACCTAATAATGCAGGCTGCTAAATGGGTGAGTTAAACTTTAAGTAATCAAAAAGTAATTGCATGTAAACTACCATCACAATGTTGGTCAGGCTGCCCGATTCTTTTAGCTCTACCTTTTCTATACCACACTTACTCTCTCTCGATTAACAAAAGGTTTTAATATACAGTGATTGGAGCAGGTCTGCAGTGATTCCACAGGCACACAAACTAGTTATACTTTTTGTTACAAGTTCACTATGCACTACAGTCAGTACTTAGTGAGTGGTGCCCATAAGTTAAAACCAATTTGATTACCAAGCTCTTCATGTTGGGTTGTGAACTGCATGCTCTGGTTTGTCAGTAGTTTCCCACCATCTTGTAATTTATATACACCTAAGCGAACAAGATTTGACTGCAAACTGCACACACATTCTTGGCATTCCATAACACTGTCAATAACCTTTGTACCTTTACTTACAATACAAAAACGTAATAAACAGGGCCTCTTGGCGCTTGGAGCCCCTCTGTCTCATGCCAGAAAACAGAGGATTACACGAAATAAAAAAGAAGAAATGAAAGACTAGGAAGTACAAAGTCATGGAACATGCGTCAACATGCGTAAGAGCATAGTCAGGTCTACCAGATGTCAGTACGTTTAGAAAAATAGAACTACTGCCAGTAATAGACTGAGTACTGACTGTTAACACTGGGTGAACACTGAAACTGCAGTGTATTTCCCAATAAGGTGGGTTTCTCTATTCCCCGTGGAATAAAGAAATAACCTTAACCTGGTGCAGCTCCAAATACAGGCAAATATGGTTAGGATTTTACTGATACCGATATCAACCCTGATACTGATAAGGATAGCACTCTCCATAAATGTGGAGAAAGAAAAAAAGACATCACATGAAAAGATAAGAAAGGATTCAGTTATTTTATTATTCCTTTTTTGAGAAATAATGTGTCCTGAGTTTCCAGTATTTATAATGAGGGAGGAACAATTGCTACTAATGTGTGGTTGTGATGCGCAGAGCGTCACTCGGTCTCTCCCACTGCTCCAGTCCAGCATCAACCAGAATCAATTTAGTACAAGTTCTGAACATCCACCCATAGTTTAGATTTTAATACTTAGTTTTATTTTTGCACAATAAACACTGATTTCTTTTTTTTTTATATCTGTATGATCAAACCGATAAGACAAAAACATGAGTTTGTTTGGTGTGAAAGCCTTACTAAGTCCCAATTGTTCACAGGGATGAAAGAAAACAGGTACCAAAGAGTTTACTGCCTCAAAGAAAGGTTTTACATCAAACAGTTCTAAATGCACTGCTGAGTCCTGAGAAGTCTAAAGTGCATTAAAAAACCCATAATGGTCCAAGGGCCTTATAATATAGCTTTGTTTTCATTTTATAACTATCCTATCATTATTAACATTACTTATGAAAACTCAACATGATGTAGAGGTTCACCGGTCAGCAAATAGAAAGCCTATATTTACGCAGCGAACATCATGACCCCTAGTTCCATTCACCACCACTGTAAGAACAATTGAGTGGATCAGATTAACTGAACCTCTTTACATGAACCCACTCTGTTTCCATCCCACAGTGAGTGGATCAGGTGGAAAAGATGAAAATTGCCTTTTAATTTGATCAGCATGTGCAGATCTGTTTACGCGTAACCGAAACCCACCCAGCCCTCGCTCGTCCAGGATTTGAGAAGATGATAGGCACGTGTTTCATTTCAGATATGCACTTTTCCGCATAAGGCAGAACGTGTGTACAAATTAGCGCAACCGTGCTGCGGGTTTACTGGTACATAGCTGCTCGACGACATGCAAGCAGCCAATCTCCAGCTTAAACAAGGCAAACCACGCGGATCAGGGTGTAAAATAATATTCTCATAAATAAGCACTACAGAACTCTTGCGCCGTTTGCGCGTTCTCGATATGCTTCGCGAGCGCATGCGCATTAACCAGACACGAGAACAGCGATCAATGTTCAGCAACTTTTCTGCCCGTAGTTCTCTCACGCTTCAGTCCTCACACTCGCTGCAACCTTCTGTTCATGACATTCATTCACACACAAGCCCGTCCGAACCAGAACCGCACCAACTGGTGAATAAACTAAGAAACGAGCGAGGCGAGCGCTCTGTGTCTTTATTTACCTGAAGCAAACCGTGACAGCTCCGTAAATAGGTCTCCATTCTCCCGGTGGAAAAGTGTAGTGCTGAAGAACCTCTAAGGCTTGTGAAGACGCCCCCGAGAGGCAAATAAAGTCCAAGGAGTTTATAAAACGCCGTAACGCGTCACTGCAGAGGGCTTGTGCAGATTCACGGCTGTGCTGGGCACGTAACTGCTGTGCGCCCCTACCCACGTGGTACCTTACGCTTCTGGGTAATGTAGTCCGTCAGCATAGCGGAGGCGGTCTCAGTGTCTATGAGCAACTTCTTTCAGATTTCCAGGCCGTCAGAAAGTCTATTTTTAATTCTCTTTCCTCGTTGTTTTCCGATGTATTAATATAACTGGGTGATGTATTTAGGAATCACCATAGAGGAATCCTGACAACAGTGAAGCATGGTGCCAGATCCTCGCCCTTTGCCACCGATGGATTTCACCATGTCCCAAAGGACATTCAAGACCTTTGAAATATTTATGCCCGTAACCAAGTCCTGATCCTTTACGCAACTTCATTCCAGGGCGTTTTGGAAAGCTGGTAGCCTTTACAAACCAAAGCGGTGTCCTAAACGACACACTTCTGTACTTTGCATATTACATTATGGAAAGCATTACAGTTGTGTTGTGTACAGTGTCTATGTGCTTTTTAGGTAATATGCAGTTTGGGATCGGTGCACGGGGATTGCAGCAATTGGTTCTCTCAGTGCAGAAAACCTAGATTAGTGGAAGTGCTGTCTTCATACAACTCATCTGCCACGTGGCTGATTCATTTTTTCTTAAGGCACTGGAAAAAATGTAGAAATGTCCTATTTATAAATCAAAACATGTTCCAACTGACACTAATTGAAGATCAGTATATCTACACATGGTCTTAAACCACATCTGGTACATTCACACCTTCTGAACCATTCATTAGCACTATGGAAGCTGATTAGCATTAGCATCATTGAGTAATGAATACTGTTCAATCAGTACCTTGTCATGTATTTCTCCCCTCACTAATTTTAATGTTTTTATTTTTTCACTTTAGTCAACAGGATCCATCTTGAGATCATCATCACATCATAAGTGATGTTTCCCAGGGTCAGAGTGTGCTTCAGGTTTCATTCTGGGTCCCTTGACTCTGTAGTACCTCACTGGTGCATGTGACCATGAAATCCTCCTCATCACTACTGAATGGGAGTGTCTTCCGCTTAAAGCCCTTAACTGTAGACACTGGAACATCATACACTAAGAGACCACAGGATTCACAGGTTTTTCTCTTGATGGATTCAATGTCTTTCAGTGAGCTGTTGAAAACCTTACCCACAGGCTTCTCTTACAGGCTTCTCTGAAACAGATGCAATTTGAGTGCCTCCAATGGAAAAGTGGAACTGATTTGCAACCTTTCCTTTCCTATTTCTCTGGTTTAAAGCTCATCCATGCCCATAAGATAAGCAGATTTGGAGAGGGGGGGGGGCTCTGCTTTCCACCTCTGCTGATTCAGCCAGCATGTTTATGACCAGAGCAAAAAAGCTCACTGATGCAGTGGACCTGGTGATGATCCCCTTCTCCAGTCTGTGCCACCTTGAGATGACTATCCCAGATCTGACTCTCAAACTGAAATTGCTGAAGTAATCAATTATGAGGTCTCTGATCTTGCCTGGGAGATGACTGCAATTTAGGGCCCCTGCAATGAGCTTGTAGAGCTATAAGCCACAGCACTGTAAGATCTCCTCTATCTTTCCATGCTTCATGGATTTGCTCTGTGACCACCTGTGTATTCAAGACACAATGGTACTTCAGGAACCCCACAGCTGTAGCAAGGTACGGGTTTTTTAAGAGGTCAGGCGGTGGGCGAAAATGCTGATAAACAACTCTCCCTCTCACTCTGTGTCTGAATGCATTTTGTGTAGATGCAGGCTGATTTCTTCCTTGGAGCGTGACAGTTGGCCACTGAAGAACTGGGTAACACAAAGAGGTTTGCTATGGAGGCCGCCTACTTTTTTGCCCACTTTCTTGCATGGCACCTGTGGCCCTTTGGAAGAATAATACGTTTCTTCCTTAAATGGCTGCGCATCTCTGACAGGGGGGCTCTGCATCTCTTGTCACAGGAGGTTCGTGCATCTCTTGCCGCAGACACATTCCATACTCGCTGCCCTTTGATCAATCACATGGGTTGTTACCAGTAGGTCTGTCCCTATGAGGATCTCATCTTCCCCAGTCTTCGGCTCCCCTGGGGGTGTGTTCCTTTGGGTGATTTACAGGTGTTTCCACCCAGAAATTGTAGCATGGGTTGCTGGCCCTTGCTGCCCCATATGTCGTCTTTCTGAGCTGTCTGCTGTCTCTCTAGCTATCACCACTCTGTTCATGGATGTCATTCAGTCTGTTTGTGTAAGTCACAAGTTTAGCCAGAAAAGTGAAGCTAATAGGAAATATCTTGAGATACACTCAGACACATTGTCAGTGATGTTTCCTGGGGTCATAGGCTGTTTCGGGTTTTGAAACATCATACACCCTCACCCAGTCTACCCAGCCAGGACTAAATAGACCCCGACTTGTGTCTGAGTGGGATTTCTCCATGGTTAACTTCTCCACAACCAGTCACTGCCTTGCCCCACCAGTAGAAATCTGACAGAGAAGGAAGCACATCACATATTAATTGGACACGTTGGGGTTTGGCTTGCCATAGGTCGGAACAAGAGATTGCACGGTCCAGTGCCTGGTCCCAGTGCCTCTAAGCTCCTTGCTGTCACCTTCCCACTGCTCTGGAGACACAGTCCTCCGTATTTGCCCTTATTTCCTGGTGGATCACCTGGCACCTAGCTTTCCCCCTGCTGGTGGTCAGAGCAGGGCGTTTTGATGGGTTACTTCTTAACCCACATCTTCCTGACACCACCTGTGCCAAAGACAGGACTCGGCCGCTCCACAACATCTTATGGATTCCACTTCCTGCCTGTCTTAAAACAAGCTCAGCACCAAATACCTTGAGGTCTCTGGACTCTCTATACTGTCGTTCTGTTAGAGAGGCCACAGAACTTGCAGAAGAATTGCATGTTGGTAGAACCAGGATTTGAACTTACCTGGAAGGGTCAATTGTCCACTGCCATCAGGATTTTCTCTAGTTCTTGCCCTGCTGCTCAGATAGATTCAGTGTCCTTCAGTGAGCTGTTGCATACCCTACCCAGACATTTCACAGATTTCTCTGAAACAGAAGGAATCTGAGTGCCTGATCTGCAACTTTTCCTTGCCTCAGCACCAAGGACCTGGTCTTCTCTTCCATGCCCATAAGTTGTAAGCTCGTCCATGAATGCGTGATTCAGTGGTTGGCCGACAGCAGATTTGGAGAGGGGGCCTCTGCGTTCCGTCTCTGCTGATTGGCCAACATGTTCATGGCCAGAGCCAAAAGGCTCACTGAGCCTTGTGTAAATCAAATTCACTGAGCCTTTAAACTTGCCCTTATTTACACATATATTTAAGACTGGATGTTAAGGGGGGAGTTTATGCTAATCTTACACATGTGCACATATAAAACTTTAACAATGAGGCTTTAAAAAAAAAATTAAGTAAATTATTGTAATCAGATTCATCATAATTAAAGAACTGTTAATTCTGAATTACACTTTCTGTTGAGTGTACCATTACAAATTTGTTTTAAAAAAATCATTAAAAATGAACATAAAAAAAAGGTTCATAGCCGAGATGTCAAAGTGTCTTATTTTGTCCCTCATTTTTTATAAAATGACATTTGGAGTCTCAGCTGTAGTATCCAGGGCTCACTTGTTTTTCTTCTTTGGCTGCTTATTGATCGATAATCAATTCTATCCCATTCTTCCATTAGTGTGTTGCTCTAAATCTTCTCAACATAGTTACCAGGAAACATGCCTTCCCTTCCTCGAAGACGACCATACCACCATCCTGAGGGGTCTGTGAACACACAGAGCATTAGAAAAATGTGCCTTCACAGGTGCGATGGTGGCAATCTTTCTTAAGACTTGTAACTATTCATTACCTTCACTTAAGATGTCTATTATGTCATCTGCATTGAAGCTAAGTTCATCAGTGTCCTGGGCATCGTATGCATAAAGTGCACGGCACTGTGGGGTGCGGGGTTTGGGCCTCGGGGCGGGCTTTGGCAGCCCTGCTCCAGGAACGGGCTTGCACTCTTTTGAAAGTCGTCTGTGAAGTCTATGGTGACAAAATGTGTGCAACATGCACAGTGTAAGAAGAGAACAATCTTGCGGAATGCACTCCAATAATGTGAAAACTCTCAACCTTCTGATTTAAGGAGCTAAACAATTGTTGACTGATAATAACAGCCAATATAATTTCGTCATTTCAAAGGATTGGAATGGGAGGAGGCTAATTTGAGGTGAATTAAATTGGACGTGAAACATTTAAAAATGAGACATTTTTCAAATTTAAGACGTTTAAATTTAAGACTCTAAAGTTCTATAGGAATCTTGTATTGTTGGTGAATATTATTTTTCTGGACCTTTAGGAGCACAGAGACAATCAAAACTCAGAAGGTGTTTTAGAGGTAAAAGTCATTAGATTTTGATGGAAGATTCCTAGAAATGCAGTCATGACTTGAGCTTAATATGAACAGGCACATTAACTAACAAAGTAAAAAATAGGTAAAAAAACAACAACAAAAAAACTCTTACTATATATCACATTAAAATACTGGTCAGGCCTTAACATGTGTTTTGTGACTATGAATAAACTCTATAATCTTACCCTGCAACTCCCTGGTCAGGTACGTTCATGAAGCCCATATCACTGTTGGTCTGGTTTTGATTCTGCTTCTGGCTGGTACGGGGCCCGTTGTGGCGCGGCAGGGTGGGCTGTTCCATAGTGGACTGCTGACGGAGCAGTGAGCCTCTGGAAAAATTTTGTCGGCCCCGGTTTGCACCTCCTCTGCCTGTACTTTTGGGGGCTTCTGGATTAAAAAATAGATTTTCAGTCAAATGTAACTAAATTCAAAGCCAATTTAATGTCATCAAGTGAGATGATGGGGTCTTACCACGTGAATATCTCCCAGAGTTCTGGGAAGCATTTCCCATGTATCTGCTCTTCCGCTTGTCTAGACGAGTGGGTCCTAAAGAGAGGCTTCAGATTATATACTGCTGTACTATGATGTATTGGTAGCAACATACACCAAACAGCCATAACATTAAAACCACTGATGGGTAAAGTTAATTACACTGATCGAGGCACCCATAAAGGCCATGGGACGTATTAGGCAGAAAGTAAACAGTTAATTCTTTATGCTGATGTAATGGAAGCAGAAAAAATGGGCAAACATAAGAATCTCAGCCATTTTGACAAGGAGCAATTTATGATGGCTAGACAACTGGATCAGAACATCTTGTGAGGTGTTCCCATTATGCTGCAGTTGTTAATTCCAATAGTGGTCCAATGAAGGGCAACCGTTGAACTGACGATAGGGTCACAGGCACCCAAGGCTCACTGAAGCATGTGGGAAGCAAGTGATAGCCCATCTGATCGAATCCCTATACTAGCACAACTTGCTGAAATAATGGCTATGGTAGAAAGGTATCAGAACACTTGGTCTTGGTGCCAGATAACAAAGCACACCTTCAGAGGTCTTCTGGGGTCTCTGCCTCGACATGTCAGAGCTGTTTTAATAGCATGAAGGAGCCATATTACAATATTAGGCAGGTGGTTCTAATGTCATGGCTGCTATATAAATACACAAACATCACTGGTGCATTTTATGTTGTTAAGCGCTGGATTCAACTGTCCCTTCTATCACCATACATACACAAACATACATATTTGTCCTTTTCTCATAAAATATGAACAGCAGCAGAGGATCCTGTGAAAGTGAAAAGACTTACTTGAATTCTTGGGAAGGCCTGGTCCAATGCTAACAATTAGGCTCTTGCTACTGGGCTTGAGCACCACATTATCTCCCTGACCCATCTGGAACTGGATCTGCCGAGAACCAGCAGATGCAAACGGACCCCAGCCTCCTTTTTTCACCTTAAATTCAAGTCTGAAGAGACAAGTCCGTTAGAGTGGCTGAGATCCTTGTCCATCAAACACAATTTCATAACACCAAATTATGTTGGTTAAGCTGTGATTAAGATATTCTCAGGATGATATTTTATTACTATGTGTGAAAATAGCACATCAAAAAGGTCACACTGCATATAAACATATGAACACAGAAAGTATTTATAACAAACAAAATGCAGAGAAATGGTAAGAGTAGACCAGAGGCAAGTTACAGGTTATTGAACTTGAGCGGCAACTTCCTTTGTGTCTTCTCCTCATAACGCTTGAAGAGCAGACTCAGAAACTCTGTTTTAAAGATAGATTCCAGCACGCTGTCATATTGCTCCTCATGCAAAATGAAGAAATCATCCTGTAGGGTACTAAAGGGAGAGAGGGAGAGGAGACGAGCTGAAAGAATGAAAAACGTCACTCAAAGAAAGAAAGCATTGTAGTGTGTACAATAAGATAAACAATAACGGGGGATACAGAATTTCTAGAAATTGAGTGGGAATCTGACCACTGGAGTCTAGCACAGTTTGGTTTAGATTTCTCTACTTTAAGACAGTGGTTCCAAACCATCCAAAAGAAGAGAAAAAGCATCATCCAATCAAAAATATGGCAGCCACATAAAATGTAAATTCTTACCACAGTAATTCCTTTGTGTGAGGTATGTGAAGTGCAGCTAGCAAATGAAGTCATGAAGCCATCCAATTACTTCACCATTCAAAAACAAAACCTTCTTCAACATGTGCAGAAGATGAGATAACCATATGCGTTGAGTCATTCCTGCCTCACCCACCCCGCCTACCAGTCTATTCAAACATTTGTGGACTAAGAATACAAAGAGACCCCAGTATAATTTTTTTCACCTCAAATTCAGTTCTGCAGAGATGGACACATCATAGAAGCTGAGATCCATCTCCATCAAATACAATTTCATATTTATACCTAATTGGGTTTGATCCAGGACCACACTGTTGAAGCTTGGAAACCCCTGCTCTAGCAAACCAAGTCAACCTGGTAATTAACTTTTGAACCAAATCACATGTTTGACCAAACTGTGCAGTAATCTGACCCTCCAGGTCCAGTTGTTTTTTATTGTAATTATTCATTTAGAACTGATTTATTACAGAGAACCTTACTTTTCTTCAAATCTACTTTTCTAAAATATATTTATCAAGCAAAGCACACCTCAGAGAGACAGACTGAATCTTCTCCAGCGGAATCTGTCGTTTGAGAACCTCGCGAATCTGCCCCTTTTCTGCACCCTGCTTCACCTTCTCTCGGCCAATAAGGTAGAGGAACTTGGAGGTCAAGATGAGGTCACGCTTGACAGTCTATTGGCATATAGAGAACTTGTGTTGAACAGTTCTATGATACACTAAGCTAATCTCTTGGAGCGATCAGTATATTCTACTTATGTGTTTATACTGAATACCTTAAACCTGCGATCATATTTGACGATCACATCAGCAAACTCAATCCTCTCCCTGCGGCCCACAAACTGTCGGATCTCAGGACGATTGTCAGTGCCAATGTAGTCGCCCATGAAGTTACGGTTCAGACTGTTCCTCCGCCGCTCCTTCTTATTCAATAGGATGTCAGAGGCTGAAATAGGCCAGAGTCAAGAGTTTTGATTTTAACTTCCAATCTGCACAGAGAGCTTGGGTGTTTCAAGAATGTAACTAAAGAACGTGTAAAGGCTACGTTCTTACCCTCCTCTCGCATGCGCACATATCTGCGAACAGCAATGTGCTTGCGCCAGGCTTGCTGGATGACCCGAGCGAACCCATTATACTTTCTCTCCCTCATCTCTTCCAGAAGGAACAGCTGCAGGGGACAGTCAGTGACTGTAAGTGACATCTTATAACACAACCATTCTGACTCTGATATTGCAGTTAAGTCTATGTCCTCCATGAAAATGAACAATAATTCACCAAAGTACCCAAGAAAATTACATCTTTTTTAAAATCATACAATTACTCCGTATTAGTCCCTTCTCTGACTAGGACCAGGTCTGAGAATACCAGTTGCATGTGGGCACACACATGCAACAACACAAGAGACTCCTTTGTTCTACTCTGTGATGCTAAATTACCTCTTAATGCATTATACAGAGCCTCAGGTATGTACTCCTTTAGCCAAACTGCAAGTTAATTCAGTTTGGCCATGACTAAGATAAATTGTGCCAATGAAATATATATTGGGAGCACTAAAAGAGGACATGGCTCAAATTAGGAACATTCAGAAAATAGATTCCTATGAGAGAAAAACAGCCAGTGCTTTGTGAAGCTTATGCGTGCAGAGTACATTTTAACATAATTAGAAAACAAAGACGAAAGCAAAGTGCCCTTACTGATTCTGGGGCCTTGATGAAGATCTTGCTCTTGCCCAACTGGTACTGGTCCGAGTCCATATTGACAGACTTCAACAGGTGCAAGACCCCCTGCTTTTCATCTCCACGCCACTGTGGCCATGTCTCCTTGGTCAGGATTGCATATCTGCATGTAAAAGCACAGACAATGCAACAGATTTGCTTCTTTAGTTTTACAAATTTTACAAATGTTTTGTTAACACATCCTCTACAGGGAACAAACTTAAAAATATAAGGACATTTTCTAGTTCCTATACATATTCACTTTACATTACATGCAGTACATATACAGGAACTGTGAAACAGATGTTTTGAATTCACAGTTTTCATGATGTAATGACCAACATCTTTACATATATCTTCCTTATTTAGGCTATAGCAGTTTAGCCCAGCCCATTCATACATGTTTCAGGCTGGACAGCTTTTAGGACAACATTTCTTTTATATATCAGCCTTAAATGCATTGCAAAAATCAGCCAGTTGATTTCTAAGGGACAAAGAAAGGTTGAAAATGTGTAGGTAAAAATAAATTATGACTTCAGTACATAAAACCATTATACTGCAAAAAAATTAAAAAATACAAAACCCTAACTATTACATTGGCCACATTTACAGTAATTGTGCATTACAATGTAAAAAAGTGTGTTCTATGTAGAGGTTGTATAAAAAAATCTTAAATCCATAATCTGTGCCCAGACTCTTGCATACTGTCTATTTTAGATAAATAACAGTACAGATAGCAGTTCATCTATTATAGTGTCAGAAACCACATGAGCAAGACTATTTGTGCTAACTTAGCAGTTTACACTGTGGAAACTGGTAACTTCTACTGCCTCGTGAGTGCCTTAGCCTTGTAGATCAAAAATCAAACATGTCTTGTTTGACTGATCACATTTGGGATTATGGTTTTAAGGGTTATGTGAGATCTTCAGATTCACCTCTGTAAGAACTTCTTAAAGACGCGGCGGAAGGCGTAGCCCGCCCTGCGCACTCGGATGTTCTCCCGGAGCCCCAGGTACTCCACCTGATGTTTCACACGGCTCTCCTCCCAGTCGCGTGACTTCTTGCTCTCGTTGGGTTTGATGCAGCGAATGTAGTGAGGGGTGCACTTCATCAGCGTCTGCACCAAGTTATTGGCCTGTTTCTGTATAGGCAAAAGTGGTAGACATTTCAGTGAAGCGTAGTCTCATTTCTTTGTGAATGACATGTTTAATTCCTTTGCTCTGTGTTAGGTTTCGAACCTTGATCTTGGCACCTGCTGTTGTGGGCCGGCCCTTTTTCTCAGCCTCGAGATTCTCTGGGAAGAGGTCTCGGATAAAAGCACTGTCCACACAGACACAGCATTAGAGCGGATTAGTAATGAACTGAAATTGATTGTTATAGCTCTGAAAAGGACATTTCTTTTTATGTTTCATGTTTTATGATTCATTGTGTGGAATACAATGTTCACTCTAAAGAGCCAATAATTTACAAAAGACAAAGATGATGGAGACACATGAACTTGAACTCCTTGATGGTAGCCAGCTGAATGCTAGTATAAGACAAAACCTGAGATAGGGGGCAGATGAACTAAAAGTCAGACTTACAATTCACTGCTTTGCATCAGCTCTATAATATCATTGAAAAGCACATCTCGGTTCCTCTCACAGAAGCCACTCACGGTATACGAGACCTAGAGAAAAGCACTACATGATCACTGGGGTCAGCAAATATTACAGCTGTTTAATTCATTCATACATCACATACAGCTGCACTTCTCCATCCCAGCTCACTGCACATTTATCATGTAGTTCATAAAGTGTTAACGAGCCCTTTTTGAACAGATTCAGATGTTAAGTGGAACAGTAAAAGACAAGTTTGTTGTTTCTCCAAATTCAAATGTATTGGTCCTTATAATATGGCATGTATATGGCAAGACTACTTATAGGACAAAACTTCTTTGGGATATTCCCAAACAACCTTCTTCTTTTAGTCACAGTCTTCATGCGTTCTCAGCACACATAAGCCTTTTATGATGGATATATTTAAAAGATTCACAGATGGGCTGAATCTTTCGATTTCACTCACACTTCTGAGCATTTACCTCAGAACAGAGAAAACAGAACCTGACATGCATACAACAGAACTCAAAATAGAAAAAAAAAAAATACACACTCACTTCACACAAAGGAACAATAACGTCCAACAAAACACCAATATGCTCAAGGTTTTCTGACATTTTCTCCATCAGATTTAATGAGCCACGTTCAGAGTTGGATAACTTCTTTGTAATTATTAGTATTTATTGTATTAGTAGTTATTGTATGTATGAACTATTTTATGGTCTGATTGTAGTTTTGGTTAATTGCCTGTCTGGGTTTTTTTTGCAAAGATTTACAGTCTTCCAGGCCACTGATTGGCTTCACTGATTAGTTCAGCTGGGTGGCGGAAAAATTAAACCATGACAACTCATAAAACCAGATGATGGTCTTAAAGTCCACAGAGGTTTAAGGCTGTCATGATACCAAAGAGTCAATGGCTGTCAATGCGACACATATGGCTGAGGAAGCCCCTCAGACTGTGGGATATTTGATGATAAGGTTGATTAGGATATGGATTATTCATAATTATTAATGATTGAACACAGGAGAAGAAAAATGAGGAGAAACATGGTCACAAATGTTAAATAGTACTATTTTATAATATGTAATTATTCAAATGATACACTCTATTGTAAATTATGGTGCCAAACAATCTGCTTTACTTATTGAAAGGAATGCAATTACACCGTATGATCAGCAGGGGGCAATACATTCAAATCTGCACACTGGAAAAAGCATAAGCCTGCTTTCTTTCTGGTCTCAACCCAGTTCTAATGCAGAGAACTGAGCAGAGAATCCCAATTTATTACTGCCGACTGATACATTAGAGACCTGACCAATGAGAAGCTTGTTAATTGAGATAATGCTTTAATTAAAATTAAAATGATCACTCATGTTTCTTTTACCTTGCCCGCATAGTGATGCACTATGAAGCCTTTGTTCCAGCTGTTGAAGTGCTCATGAGTGCTGATCTGCGCCTGCAGTTTCTGAAGCAGAGTTTGGTCTGCGCCCTCACCTTTGGCATGCATTGTTGCACACACGTCATCCAAGATGCTCATGATACCCACAGGGTTCTGAGAAAATGAAATGTAAGCTTACATTTACAGTCACACATTTGGCAGACACTCATATCCAGAATGACATACAGTTTAATTGTGTTACAGATGTAGGTAGTTTTGGACTCGTGTTAGCATTAGAAGTCAAACACAGTTATAGGTGTAGCATGGTAACACTTGCAAAGTAACATTTTTGTTTGTCCAGTTAGAATTTACCTGACAATTCTTGACTTGTAAATTCATAAAGTCTTAGAAACTCACCATTTTGGACTCTATTAGGTCACATACAACTTTGTTGTTGAAATACTCAATGGGTGTCCATTTGATTCCTTCCTGTACATACTCCTCCTGTAAAAAGTAAAGAGAGAAGTAGGTTTTTCCTCTAAAATGCATGCAGACCACCGTATCTCATTCCAAAATAAAACCGAGCTGCTACACTGACCTGCTCGGCCTTCAGAGTGAGCTCAATAAAGATCTGCTGAAGCTTCTCGTTCACAAAGTTGATGCAGAACTGCTCAAATCCATTTTGCTGTACATGAATGAGACAAACGCAGATGATAAACTGTTATGGTTACAATTATACTGTTCCACATTTAGAATCAAAGATGGCAAGTAAAATTTCTACCTGGAAGATTTCAAATCCATAAATGTCCAGTACCCCGATGTTAAACTCTTCATGGTCCTTCTGCATGGCCTTGTTTATCGCCTTTTTAAGATAAAAGAAGGGAAGTGTCTCTAAATCAATGAGGTGGTATTTAATAGCAAAAAATTTTAACTAATTTTAAGAGAACTTTGTATACAGAGGTTTGTGTGCCCTTGCTTTGCTGACATTCTAAGTGAAGCTATGCTCACATCCTCTACAGAGAACAAATAAAGTTAAATAAAGTGCATTTACATGTTTCATATTATATGTTATATTATTTCCAATGTTATCCAATATGTTATCCTGAGTAGAAAGTTCACTAAAATTAGTTCATTTTCCCCACAAACACTGGGAATGCTCAAACTTTTGGATACAATTACATAAATACAGGGCTCACATATATTCAACTCACAAAACATTTTATTAAATTGACCAAAACATTTATCGACCATATGTACATGCACTATAAACACTTGTTGTGTAAAAAAGACGTATAAAGGTGTGAAGGCGAAGACTTACATCTACAAGGAAGTCAAAGAGTCGGGCGTAGAGAGCCTTGGACAGAGCGTCACGTGTAAAGCAGGCCTGCTCCGTGTTCAGAGTGACAGATATGCTTTCTGTCTTGCCTCCCCATTTACTGTCCATGTTGCGGCTGGTCAGTTTCTGCTTCAAACCATCCTGAGCTATACCCAGCAGGTAGGATGGGAAGGCCAGAACTGTGCGACGAGAGAGAACCGAATGAAAAAAAATGCTCCAATGTAGAAAAAATATGAAGCAAGGCATCCAGGAAAGCAGTTCCAGTCAGTAAAAACAAAACTACCTAATACTTTAAGGTCCTCAGCCACTGCAAGTATTAGAAGGAACAGAACAATATACAGTAGAGATGCACAGGTTAGAGTATTTTGAGAAGTAGTACCTGCTATAAGACGAATTATTCCTTCACTTTAACACACAAACTTGTTTAATTACGTTTTTGAACTAATTCACCCTGGTGTTGAGTCCCTTCGGCCATGGCTCCAAAATGTTTTAGTTTTGAATTTCCTCTCATTACAGTGTTCCTTTCATTACTAACACACCTTTCACTCAAATTCAATGTGAACTGCTCCCATTCTATAGACAATTGTGGTCAAACAAACTTCTTGTTAAAAAATTTTGTAAAAAATATTTATTTACTCATTTATTTTTGAAGCAACGTAACATCTTAGACCCAATCAAAATTGAAATGAAATCTGTTGCCAACTATTTTCATAATTCAATTGTATCTATTTGGAATGGCAGCTGAATGATGGTCACTTACAGTCCTCGCTCTCCACCACAGCGTAGTTGCCCTCCTCTCTGAAAGTGATGTTACCAAGATGAAGAATCCCAGCCACAATCTGTAGCACAGCATCTTGATCGTCCATAGACAGACCTATGACTGACATTGCATTCTTAAAAGACACAGAGGGGGAGAATCAAACAAAAATACTGCCATTAGAGATGGCTGAAAAGAAAAAAATGATATAAATATACACTTGAGCACAAATCCTTAAGTTATGAAGTCCAATAGACAAGATGCCCACCATGGTTTCGGAAAATTCTTTCTTGTCATCAACGTCCTCCACTGTGTAGGTACCAGACTGGTTCATGTAGAAATAATAATCAGGAGTGGTGATCCCTAAATTCTCTCTCTGCTCTTTGGTAGCCCCTGATAACAGCTAAAGAACACATACAGAAAGTAATTAGCACCACAAAAATGTCAATATCTACAGGTTCTTTTCACATGAACAGCGCAAAAAAGGGACTAAGTATCAGGAGTTCATCACATTAAGAGTTAATGAAATTAGGAGTTAGGAGTTCATCAAATTAATGAAAATTAACAAGGGCATTAAAACAACAGGACACACGTGCACATCAGCCGCTACTAATTCTCATTACTACTGTTAAACCTACTATAAACAATCCTATAACATATTTCTTGTGTATTAATATGATCATCGTGCTGTTATGTTTGCACTGATGCTTTACTTCATTAAATATACAGTATGCTCCAGAATTATTAGCATCTTTGCTAATGATGGAAAAAGCCTATGAAAAATGATCTATGTAGTTTAGCTTCTTCTTACAAAGTACCAGGGAAATCTAACCTCATGCAGCAGATTTTTAAAGCACTGAGTCTCCTCTCATAGTGCTTCACAAGTTCACAAATAAAGGAATATGAGATCTTTCCTCCATACAAATGTGGGTTTTCTTGTTTAGCTAATCCCTCAGGTATTCAATGGACTTTTGATGAGAGGTGTTGGAAGACCATTGGAACAGCTTCATCCTGTGACAGGTGAACTATTCTTGGATAGCTCTGAAGGTGTGCTTTAAACTGGAAGATAAAACCATGACTCACAGGCAAAGCCACATTTTACTACAAAAATAAAATATCCAGGTCCATCCTTTATAGCATAACCACATGTGTCCTACTGCCTTTGAAAGAAAAATACACTATATGAGCAAAAGAATTGGGACAAATCTTATTTTTCAGGGTTTGGACTAGGCCCCTTACTTCCAGTTATGGTTCGATCTTAATGCTTAAGTATACCAAAACATTTTGGACAACGCCATACTTCCAACTTTGTGGACTCAATTTGAGGAAGAACCTTTTACATTCAGCAGAATGTATTTTTATCGACTTCCATTCCGTAACTACAGGGGACAGTCTCCCTGGAGCAACTTGGGTTAAGGGTCTTGCTCAGGAACCCAGTGGTGGTGTGCTGAAGGTAGGATTTGAACCCATGACCTCTTGGTCCAGA